>CM049796.1:28855584-29503084 GCA_027422405.1 Ptychobarbus kaznakovi | reverse complement strand
CGCATTTCTTAATTAAATGTAGAAAATAAAACATTCAGACAATACATTTAGCAAACAAATTCATGCAGTTTCTAATATGAGCGCTCGTGATTCATTAGCTGACAGGACGGAGAGGGCCACCGCGTTCTTCTGCTCGAGTTCACGTCAGTCTGCCAAAATCACGAGAACGTCAGGACCGCAGATGCTTTTGGGAGAGCGAGTAACGGAACGGTCTATAAAAACAGCTCCCTTTCGGGTTGTCACATTTACACCCGCTTCTATTTCAAAGTCCACCAGATCTCACATAAATACATCCATTTTACAAGACTGAATCTAAAAGTAATATATATATATATAAAGTCTCGTACAATCGAAAATGTTCTCCATTTGGAGCAGAAGTGATGGTCTTATGAACGGAGGTGGGGGGGTCTGAGCCAGTGGCTCCAGCGCGTGTCGACACATCGCTGTATTGAGTGACTCACACAGGTACAGAAGAGAGAGAGAGAGAGAGAGAGACGGTGTATATACACCCAGTGAGAGAAGAAAAAGAGTATGAAAGAGAGAAGGATTGAGCGGAAGAACAGCGGGCTGTTTGTGGTGCCCCGGGGCCAGTGAGGGACCCTGGTTAGGAGGGCCACAACCCGTTTAAAACGCCCTTCAACCTAACTGTAGGTTCCAGCTCCACTGCTTTCCCAGTGAATAAATAAACAAATTAGCCAATAAAAGCTCTCAATTAAAACATCCCATGGTGCTTTTTTAATATATATATATATATATATATAGAGAGAGAGAGAGGTTCCTATAGCTATAATTATATATTTTTTTTTAAATAACCTCAGACTCCATGCTTCACTATTACGCATGGGAATACTGTATAACGGTGTGATTATAGATATATTTTAGATACAAGTTGCAGAATTTATTGAGGGATCCAAATGTCTGAGACCACACTGAAATCTGAGATTCAACATTTTTAAAACTGGGAATAAACTAAGCAGTAGGAATTAAAAAAATGAAAACAATCTACAATTTATAAGAAATATTTCTGGTCACTAATATTATAAACAAATATGATTTTGTACAGATGGTCAGATGTCCGTTGGGTCATCTCAAATCGTGCTGGACAACATCATGATGAGGTTTCACAAACTTTATGCAGCTCAAGCGCTACTTTCATTAAAAAGCATTTTTAATTAAAAAGCAAATACTAAGATATTTTGTATGTCATTTTTTCTCTTTAAAGTTCAATTTTCACTCAAATGGTTATGTATGCAAGTTAAAACATTTGTATTAAATTAGAAAACTTAAAATAGAAATGCAAGTTAAAACATTTGTATTAAATTAGAAAACTTAAAATAGAAATGTCATTAGTTGTCTCAGACTTGAAAATTAGAGACCCCCTGGACTGCGTATATATTCAAATATCCAAAACATATTCTGTCAGACAATGTTTCAAACCAAGCTACAATAAAAGCACTCAAAGACTGCAGTATTAAATGTTTTATTAAACATGTCCATTTCTTAAATTAAACTTAAGTGCTTCAATGCGTTAACAAAGGGAAAAATGTGTAGGATATATCTTCACAGTGTATAAATTACAGTATAAAACTAGTAAAGATCACAACAACCACAACAAAAAAGATAAAAAATGTCAGCTACAGGAAGAAATCTTTCACTTTATGCATAGAAACAAACGAACAAGAAAAGCAACGGATGAGGTAACTCGTCATTCTCCCTAAATTAAACGAGGGCTTCTGTTTATTCTGCATCATTCCTCAAATATCTTTTTATGTACAAAACAACACAATTACACTCAAAAAAAAAATTATTAGAGCCGAAAACTGTTGAACGCTTAGAAAGAGATTTGCTCGTTTGTGAAACACAAGATCACTATGAATGCATCCAAAAATCTATTTAAGGTAAAGTCCTGTAAATTAAATCGGTAAGCATTCTATTGCTTATAAATACATGTGCGAGACGTCAGTTTGTTTTCGGTGTGTGCTAATCTACATGTTAACATGGATAATTACTAGGAATGCGTCACTACTGATTGACGGGTTGGATGATGGTCTGATTACCGGCATCATTCGTACCCTAAACCCCTCCGGCACAGCTTTGCATTGTCGCGTGTACATTTCGGCTTCTGGTCAAATGTGCTCTTGTACATGACTGCAGGGCACTCGTTCGCTCACTCCTCCTCCTGCTGCTTCTTGAGGAAGAACTGAAGTGCGGAGTCCCACTGGTCTCGGGGGAAGCGGTTGGAGAGCTCGCAGTAGTCCAGAGGAGCCCAGCCCTTCTCTGATGAGGAAAGATCAGAGCTTTAGAACCGACTCAGGAAGTAAAGCATTACATCAATGCTAGAGAAGGATCCTTTAGTGAACAATAAAGACATTTAGTAACGCATTTTAGAACGGAATATGTGGATTTCTGGATCCATTTGTCAATTGTAAACATTTAATCCCATTTAAAATGTGTAATATGTGTATTTAACCCTTGTGCTGCGCTGAAAATCCTTTAAACTAATTTGGTGTTAAATGACCGGCCTTATTAAAAACGGCTTGAAAGTTTCTCATTATGTTATATAATCACCAAATCTTGGATTCAAACTTTGTCAACTTGTTTACATATAATTAGCACAGGTTTTGTATTTGTTTTTGGAACTGATTGATCGTTGAAAATTGATATGCACCTCAGTTTCTGAGTGAAAAAAGCATTATTTGTGGATAACTGATCTTAAAAAGCTCATATCAATGAGGCCTACAATAAATCTGTTTACAAAATAATTACAAAACCCGAGATAACTGAAAGGAAACAAGTTGAGAAGATTTCCATCCAGTATTTGGGAATACTATAGCAAAAAAACGTCGTTTTTGATCAGAAATACCAATAAGGTAGGGAAGAAATCCTAAAAAAACCCCAAAACAAAACAAAAAACAATATTAATCCAGTTAGTAAGTTAAAGTCCTATGCATTAACTAGCATTTTCAGGCAAAATAAAATCATCTACAGGCCCAAAATGACTGGAAGACAACATAAAAGTTAGGAAAATTGTACCAAATTACATTTATGCATGCATACATTTCAACAAAGATAAATTGATGCAACAGAGCAAATAGTCTATAGACCTTATATAGAGCTTACCTGGATGTGGAGCTTTGCGGTCCGATTGGTTCTCGTTGGTAGCACAGTCCTAGATTACACAAAGTCAACAGATTTTATTATTTATTCCATTTGATAAAGTTTGTGCTGCAAATAATCCTTCTATCCTATCCAAATATGAACACCAACGATAAGTAAACCATTTGGTTATGTTAGTGGTGCAGGAGTTACAGACATCAGATTAAATTGATACATCTTTTTTATTTTTGAGTTTTGGATGTAGCGGATAAAGCTTATGTCAGTGTCAATAAGTGTCTTTCCATTGTTTGAACAGGTTGACGATTCCCTGTCCTTGTTAGAGTTCGAGCTAATCTCTGTGTAAGTAATGGCAGCGGTGCTGTGGTGTGGAGAGCGCTGTCAGGAACAAGATGAAGGGAGAGGGTGTTTACAGGAGGCTCAAGTAGTGGCAGGTAAATCCACTCAAACGGACAGAGGAAACCATCCATCTGAGCAAAGGAAGCTGCTTCTTTTAGTGAGGCTGGTGGGGCGCTAGCCACACAAAGGTCATAGGTTCCATTCCCAGGGAGTAGACCAATAACATGCATTTAAGTGAAAAGAATACATTTATAATGTAAACTGTTAATGTTTTACTAAAAGATGCAATGCATCATGAAATCTAAAATTTGGCTATGATTTGGGGTGATTCAATTCCAGTTACATTACTATAACAATTTATAAATGTTCTAAAATTTGCTAAATGATAGCATGGATACAATTCCCTTTTAAATGTTCTAACACATACATTGAATTTTATGGTTTAATTTATTGCAAACATTTTTACACAGGTTTCTTGAGTAAATCTGTTAAGGGGCATTCACAATAGCGAGTTGCAAATTTAATTTAAGCGAAAATCTGAAATAAAAAATCTGACCATCGCAAAAACAAAGAATATTTTACGAAAAAAGCAGTGTTTCATTCACTTGTGTTTCTGAGATTTGGTAAATGTGTTTCCAACGTCTTCCAGTTATTTTGCAGATGCAAATCATTGTCAGTGTGATCAATCCTTTATAGCTGGAATATATAATTCAGACACATGTTTGTACAACAAAAGTTAACATTTGTGTTTTACAAAATTATGAAAGTACTTAATTTGCATTCTATTTTTTTAGTTTTGGATAGAGCAAATAAAATTGAATTTCGCAATGTGCGATTTTAAGAGATCAAATCTGAAATTGCAGAACAGTTTCAAATAAAGTTTCAATCCCATGCATTACGAGATTTATTTGGTACATGCGTTTTCAACGAACGACTTCTAGTTGTTTTGCAGTTGCATATTGCTTTTAAAGGGAACACCCCTTTACAGCTGGAATGCAGTTTGTGGACATGTTCATGAAACAAAGTCTGAATTGCATGGTAGTGATGGAGTGAAGGCCGAGCGATTTACCTGTATGAAGGTGGCCAGCAGCACACAGCTCATTTCCTGTTGCAGGATGACCTTGTTCTGCAGGTTATTGTAGCAGGCGCAGATGAGCGAGGGGAAGAGCACTTTGATGAGTCGCGGGTGGCTGAAATACTGGAACGGCAGCTGACACAGTTTCTGCAACACGCTGGGCTGGCGGCCAGACTGCACAATCACCTGGAACACACACCGTGACAGCGCACACACATAACCAGTGAGACCAAAGCAACAGCCAGCTGTAAATCAACCCGCCCCTCACTGCCCGTCCCACACATAAATCTGCCACTAAAACAACACACAAACAGCCATTAAGAGGAGAAATAGAGGGCAGTGCCTCCCAGCGCACAATTACACTCCATAAAACACAGACAGAGGTGCCTCATCCACTTCTGCTGAGCATGTATGCTGAACACACACAGGTTCAGATTTGCCCAATGGGAGGACACACTCGAGCCATGTTCCAAAACCTATTGAGCTGCCTTGCTACCCAGCATTGAAATGGACACGGAATTTCATAAGAGACCAATTTGGATTGTTTTATGTAGGTGGTAACTCGCGCTAAACAAATTGCGCACAGGAGACTCAATTTGAAACTAATTTTAATAGAGTTTAACGTTACCATTTTGCTATGCTAACAGTTCCATTAAATAAATACTGAAATGAAATATCTGAAATGGTAGTAACTCAGTGCTACACGAATATCACACAAGAGATGCATTTGCAATTGTCCTTATCATGTTGCTGTAACCCCTTCGGTTGTACTCAACCACACTCGCTCTGAGCGGGATTTGAACCAGTGTTTCCAGCATCGAAGGCAAGTGCTCTTGCAAGCATGCTAAAGACTGCAGCCTCTAGTGTCTATTGCTAGTGCGCCTCTTGAGATCAGAAGGGTGCGGTTTACACTGACTAGCTGGTCTCCGTTACACTTACCTCCATAACACTCACTCTCATCCGGGTCAAGGCACCAATATAACCCCCTCTGTTTCTACTCCCCTCGCTCAGAGCGGGATTTGAAACTGTGTTTCCAGCATGGGAAGTGGGCACACTCAAATAAATACCGCAGCCTCTAGCGTCTGTCGCTTGTATGCCTCTTGAGAACAGGGGAGTGAGGCTTACCTGTACAGCACTTACTAACTGGCCTCCGTTACACTCCCCTCCCTAACACTCATTCCCACCCGGGTCACGGCACCAACGTAACCCATTCAGTTCTATTACCCTTGCTGGCTCTGAACAAGATTCAAACCAGCGTTTCCAGCATTGAAGGCGGATACACTAACAAGGATACTAAATACCGAAGTATCTAGTGCAGGGATCTCCAACCTGCTCCTGGAGAGCTACCGTCCTGCAGACTTCAGTTCCAACCCTACTGCAACACACCTGTCTGCAATTATCAAGTAGCCCAGAACACCTTGATTAGCTGGTTCAGGTGTGTTTGATTGGGGTTGGAGCTGAAATCTGCAGGATGGTAGCTCTCCAGGAGCTGGGTTGGAGACCTCTGATCTAGCGTCTGTCACTGGCGCACCTCTTGAGATCAGGGGAGTGAGGTCTACCTCTACAGCACTTACTGGTTGGTCTCAGTTATATTGCTATGCTAACAGCTCTGACGGAGTAAAAAAAAAAAAAAAATACAAATATTTGTTAAAATAGTCAGACAGCTGTCAGTATTAATTGAAATATACTTGTAACCAATTTTTTTTCCGATTAGCCTGCCACATTGGATTTATTTTTAACTGAGTTTGTATTCATGAAGGATACATGCAACTCAGCCTTAGAATCTGGCAAGAAGTTATTTTAAGGTGCACCTTTCAGTTGGGACCACAAAATTGTGGCCATCTACAAATGTTGTAGCAAATCACAGTTCAACAAAATTAAAGGAAACTGACAAATGTAGGTTGTTTACTGAGGTTCATGTCTGTGCAACCTCTCACCACAACATTTAAGAACCATCTATTCTATATTAAGGTCTATAACATGCTGAAATGCATGTTTTGTGGGTCAGGTTTTGGAGTTAAACCTTGTGCGAAACACGCAAACAAGCCCGGTCCCACTTTAATAAATTAAGTAATACCCGTAATGGAGTTCGTACCAGGCGTATGGCCCCCCTCCGCCTTCCCATTTATCACTGCCTTCAATCACACCGTTAAATCCGGCCCACCCCTTAGAATTAAAATCAAATCACTGCAGGCCTGGACTGATTAAACGCAGTGCCTGGGATGGGAAATAAAATGGGGCATAGCCCCTAAATGCTACAAGCTTCCGACTCTAAGGGTTTGGGAGTCTGGGAAGGCCCTCGACTCCCGGGAAGGGAACTAGAGAGTTGGGAGGTCACCACAGTAAATCCTGACTAGAGGGATTTGGGGGGGGGGGAGAAAGATGAAGAGAAGGAGGGGGTGTTAAACAGTCCCTATTACAGGTACACACATCCGTCCATTGCTGCTCAGCCCCAAATGCAAACCATAAGGGAGGGGTGACATTCCCAGGGAAAAGGGTGACATAAATTACAAGGATTTACAAGATTTTAAAATACTCTTAACAATACTCTTTCCATGGCATTCTCTCACTTTAATAATACCCCTCAAGGGTTTAAGAGCATGACAAACAAAGCTATAACTCACTACTTTTATCATTTAAAGGGTGAAGTGCCTTAAAATGTAGTTCTACAGCAGTGTTCAAAGCCTTTAGGTCCATGTCAATCTGTATTAGGAACTGTTTAAAGATTCCTGGCTGAAACGACTAAAACAAACCACCCTGGAGCCCTTTAATGGTACTCAGAGCCGGAGTACTGTCTAGTCCACGATCGTCCGGCATCTGTCGACCAAACACCATGATTCAGAAGCTTTTCGCAGGGTTGAAATTAATGCTCTTGCTCTGCTACTATGGAGCAAATGGTGTAAAACATCTGGTTGTTTTCAGCGTAGGAGCTGTGTAATGTCAAAACGGTGGGCGAGATTAAGGAAACTCTTTTTTCGGCCAAACGCAGAGAGTACAGAATCAATCTCTCACATTAGTTCTGGACAAGACTAGGGAGTGGTAGAGATACTGCTTTATTTCTAATCATTCATGAGACTTTTAAAAATTACAATGCCGCAGACACACTGGATACCGGTTTACCTCATGAACCATTGGGACCTTCAGTGGGTATTCAGAACTTTAGACTAATTGTCATACAACAAGCTGACAACATGTTAGTTAATGTAAATCAAATGTGATTAATTATTTTTACGAATAAGCTATCCATGTGAAGGACGTTGGGTAGGACTTGATTTTATTTATCGGGAATTGACTGGATTGGGAAAATATTCCTTAAACACCAGAATTTGCAGTTAATTATTGTAAACTACTACTACAAAACACCTCCAGCACCTGTTGATTTGTCTTGAAAAAACAAAGGTCATACAAGTTATTACAGAGAAAGGATATTGTTAGAATATCAATAATGACATTGATATCCGTGGAATTTTTTTTTTTCAGCTGATGGATGATTAACCACCAATTAACCACCAATCAGAATCCATCCTGCCTTAAAGGGCTTGAACATTTAAAGCAGCAGACAACATAATTGCAGCACATGCTTATAATCTACAGAACTTTATTGTGCCTTGGTGTGGACGCTAATAGTTATTATCTATATATTTATCATTCTTGAAGTGAACCAAAAGTAAGACCAAAAATGTGTATTATACAAAGCTTATTTTTGGTTTCAAATTGAGCTGGATTCTCACCCATTGCATGTAAAGATCTTAGTTGTCTTTATGTCAGCTTATTCAATGCTAAAATGTCTGACAAACACTTTCCTAATTTCGAAATCTCATGCAAGTACGGTTTTCATTAGTTGCCAATATCTCAATTTGCTCCCTTAAAGTTGGTTTAGTTTTGATATACATCTGCGTTCTGTTGTACATGTAAACTCATTAGCAAGGCAGAACGAATTTGCGTAGATCGTTTGCGAAACCATTCTTTCCCAATGTGAGAGAGTATGAGTTTGTGTCCATTTGTGGGGGTTGCGGTTTTGTGGACATTCCACCCACAAATCACGCAGCCATCTCATAATCCTTCAGCACACGGTGCTTCATCTTCACACACCTAAACAATGAGCCCCCCTCAAGTGTTCATGGAGGGGAGACATACAGCTTTGAGAGCGTAGAGGTTTCCTACCACCGCAACCCATGCAACAAACTCACCCGCCTCCCTCCAGCCGGGAGAAATGACCTTGCCCCTAACCGGCCCCAAACTTGGATTAGGACCTCGGCCAAGTCCTCCTGTACCAGCGTCTGTAGAGGTATCCGTTCAGTCATTGACATCATAAAAGCAACGGCAGGCGTTTGAACTTGCGATTCCTCCCCCACTTTAATGCAGATGGCCATAAAGAAAGGAAGAGACAAGGCCTAGTGTCTAGTGTTGGTCTTAACTAGAGAGCACTGGAGTTTTCAAACAGAGCCACGCTTTTACAGGCGGCCCATTACATAACTCCCCGGCCTGTCGACTGAAAACAAAGGGAGCGTAAAGTTAACGCAGTGAAACGCAAACATGCACACTCCGAGCGGCTCAAGGTGAAGAGGAAGGAGACCTGTGGGCCAGGGGTTTGTTCTTTGATGAAGACTTGATAAGACGGCCGAGGAGAGATGAATGGCGACAGTAAAATGGATGGCCGGTAGGATGTGGGGAGCCATTGCGATTAAAAAAAGTCTTTATAAAAACAAATCTTAATTAGGGTTGTTAAAAAAAACTGGCTTGTATAAATAGTTGTTTGAATCCTGTATCGGACACGAGGGTTGAATGCAAATCCAGAGATGCATTTTTCCAACTGTTCAAATGTGTATTAAGACTATATCCAGGAAACAAAATGATTTCTGGGTTACTACATTGAGTATTTATTTTACTAATGGAATTAATTAAGGTTATTGGAAGTTGGCCTTTGATAATTATTACAAACTTGACCTGTCATCAAATCTAACTTGCATGAGGAGGGATGTTAATTAAATCTGTTCAGAACAGATAATCTCCAAAGGGGCAGAATATACATTTCTTAAATCAGGGGTTTTCAAACTTTTCGAAGCCCCTAAAAAGGATGATCCCTTTTAAGGGACCCCCTTGCAGCTATATATTTTAATGTATAAAGATCCATTTATACTTTGATAAAAGTAAAATATTAACTGGAAAGGATTTACTTGGCATTAAGTTGACCCAAGAGAAACAAAACTGTTTGTCTATATAAATATAAAACAATTATAATTAATTAAAATAGAATACAATATAAATCACTTTAATTTTGATTAATTTCATTTATTTTTTATTATTTATTTTCAAATTATTAAA
This sequence comes from Ptychobarbus kaznakovi, assembly GCA_027422405.1. Lineage (NCBI taxonomy): Eukaryota > Metazoa > Chordata > Actinopteri > Cypriniformes > Cyprinidae > Ptychobarbus > Ptychobarbus kaznakovi. The sequence continues at coordinate 29,493,231 of CM049796.1, read as the reverse complement.
TTTTTACACTACTTTCTTCAAACTATGGATGAGCAGTTTTACTACTATTTTACGTTGCTTCATAAATGCCTATTTTGCATGCGACTTTAGTGCTAAATATGTTTATAGTGCATTTTTTTCTTATTTTCAGCATGTTAAGCAGGATAATACAAGCTCAGTGCTAAAACTCTACATGCAGCTATGTTTATGCTGTTTAGCACCCAGCATTGCTTGTGCCTGAGGATGACAATGAAATAAATCAGTTAGTTTCGCGTACAGAGTGAAATTGGCTTAACTGTAGTTTTTCAATATAAAATGGGAGGAGATGACGCAAGTGTCCCATGCTGCCAAGACACCTCAGCAATTTTTCGTTGGGCCCGGGATGTGTCCGCTCTTGCAAAACAACTACAAATCTACAGATCTGCCTTAAAGATGAACCAAACCGAGAGGATGAGAGAATGTTCGTGCCGCTGATAAGACAGGAGGTCTGCCTACATACAAGGATGCAAAGAGAGCACTAAGAAGAGGAAGTTATGGCTGAAAGGCCTTATCTGAACAACGCCTACCGCCCCCTCTTTAACTGTCCATCCAGACAACCTGACGGCGACTGGTACACGGGCGTAAACATAAAATTAAAAGACAAAAAAGCTCTGTTGGTTTTCATCTCTCATAGCAGAAAGAATGCTTCTTTGTCATAAAACGGCTCCGCTCGCCAGTGTATTGGCAAAGGATCACTGACTTACTACGGTTTACTTAATAAATCAAGTGTCATCTTCGATCCTTCGAAAGATTGTCTTTTGTTCTCGAGAAGCCGATCGGACCTGGATCATGCTCAAACACAGCATTAGACGCAAATGGAGCCCTGAACTCTGAAAGATTTACAGGCAAACAAACAAAATTAAACAGATGAAATACTGGAAAAGAAATTGACAAAATTCAATAGTATGTTCAACTTGAATTCACCCTTCAGGGAGGCCGTAAATCTTCCTCACCCTCGTCAATCACGGCTGTCCGCCTGCAACGTTTACAATCTCTGTTACAAGAAAATCAAAGACGTTTGGTGAATTTCCATAACATTGGCCTGCGGTGGTCTGGTCCATCTAATCAACAAGGGTTGGGTTATCGCTGCAGTAATGGACTGTTGAGGGAAGCCCTTCAATGTCAGTTAAACCAGGATTAGAAACCCTAGGTTTGAGGGCAAAGGAGATGCCCTGCACTTGTAGGGAAGAACCATACAAGTGAAGGGGAGATATTATAGGCGTAAAAGAGAGAAAGAAAGGGAGGCAGAAGATAAGATAAGTGAGTGTGGTGGATTGGCTCAATCTGGCACTTTTGGAGGGGTAGGTGCTACAGGCTAAAAGGGGCTAACAGGGATGTGTATAGATAATAAAAACAGATTTTTGCCTGGAATCGCCGTAGAAGCTATGCACGATTTCATCGACTGGACAAAAAAATATGAAAATCCTTATATGTCATAATCTTTAGAATAATACTTGATGGAGAATTACTTAATGTTTAATAAGTCTACAGACATGTGAATTTCATTTTAACTTGGAAATAATCTCTTTTGGATTAACAGTAATGAACAGAATCAACTAACTATGTGAGCCAGATTTGAATTAGCATGTGAAGTAAACGTTAATTCACATTCAAAAACAAAACAAAAACACCAATGGTCAATAAGTATACGCTTCTTTTTTGATGATGATTATTTGCTATGTGTAACTGTTCATGATTTACAACAGTACATTAAAACAAATAATAATTTGGATTTAACAATATTGATCAATAGCGAATATGGTCACACCAAGCCTGCATTTATTTGATTAAAATAACATTAATATTAATATAATAAAAATGTTAAACAGCCTTTTTATATTGGATTATGTTTTAAAATGTAATTTCTTCCTGTGATTAAAGCTGAATTTTCAGCATCATTACTCCAGTCTTCAGTGTCACATGATCCTTCAGAAATAATTCTAATATGCCGATTTGCTGCTCAAAAAACATTTCTTACCAATGTTCAATTACTATAAATTGATCATCATCGTTGAAAACGGTTGTGCTGCTCATATTTTTGTAAAAACCATGCTACATTTATTTGATGGAAAAATTTAAATTCACAGCATTATTGGCAATAAAACAAATATTTAGTAACATTATAAATGTCTTATAATTCATTTAATGCATGCTTTTTGAATAAAAGCATTAATTTCTTTAAAAAAAACAACCTCAACCCAAATGATTGAGTGGTACTGTACGTGACATCAGCCAAAATAGAAAGTCATTTCTTTGAAGAAAGATTACAAAGACATTTTTTTATTTGTAATAACATGCTCTGATGAATTGTTCACAATAAGAGCGGGAATGTATGTTAAAAAAGTAAACTAAGACTATTTTGAATTCAGGTTGACTTTAAACAATATTAAAAAATAAACTCTCTTTGTTGCTGGCCATCATTCAAAAGTCTTTATGCCCCCCTTGAGTACAAACACACTTCCTATCAGCTATGACGGTGCATATCTCACGCTCTAAATGGCTCTGTGACTGAGGGTCTGAATAATATCCATGTGGAAAGAACAAATGTCCACCAGTAGTTTTTCCTGCCTTTATGAGCTGCATTATTTCTCAGATGCACAGATGTAAACACAGGCGGGCCGAAGCAGAGCACAGCGCTGCGAGACAGACCAGGGTCAGCGCCGTCTTTGTCTTCTGCCAGTGCTTACATTAGTCTGAAAGAGTCAAATATTCCCGCTCCAGTCTCCATTTATCCTGCACGAGAGCCGCGTGGACATATACCAGGGCCCCTGATGCTGGCAAGTATCCGAGTGGAGAGGGGCGGGGCCGCAGTGCCCAGATCTACACTGATGTTTATGTCATTTGATTCAGTTTAAATGTGCTGAAGTGCTTTTCGGGATTGGTTGGTGCTGCTGCAGGCATACTGTATATTTAGTTGATGGGAAAAATAACAAGGAAGAGAAAATTACTCAATGTGGTTGATTTTGAAATTTAGCAGGCAACCATGGCAGTAACTTTTCTCTGCCTTGCCATTTGTTCCATCAAAATAAAAACAATGTTAAAGACTAATATACATGTATTTAAAAACATTCTTTTTAAATGTTCTTTAAAAAAATATCTTATGCTCACCAAGGCAGCATTTATTGAATAAAGAATATTTTTTTTTACTACAACTTAAAATGACTGTTTTCTATTTTAATATAAAATTTTATATTTTTTATATATTAAAATGTAATTTATTATTAGTTCATTTTCAGCATAATTTTAGTCTTCAGTGTCACAGTGTTCTATCATTCTAATATGCTGATTTGCTGCTCAATAAATATTTGTATTATCAATATAATTTAGGGGAAACTTTTTTTTCCAGAAATCTTTAATGAATAGAAACAGCATTTATTTGAAATAGAAATGATCTACAATTTTTTACTGACACTTTGGAGCCATTTAATGCATCATTGATGAATAAAATAATTAATTTGTTAAGCATTAATTGATTAAAAAAGGATTAAAAAATCCTAAAAACGTATATACTGTGGGGAAAGTAATACTTATATATATATATATATATATATATATTCAAAAATATCAAAAACACACAGTTTACATATATATTCATAAAAACTGCTATGTTCAATATTGATGTTGATAAATGTTAAGAATCAACTACCTAGAAATAAAAAGAGGAAATGCGGTTAAATTAGACAATGGACAAAGATTTCAAATCTCGAATGCGACGCTGGGTAATAAATGCAAATAACACATGAGCTCTACCAGAATTCCACCTGCAAACAGGCAACTAACAGCGATGTAAAATGATGCCACAAGTCACAATTCATCACGTCAGCTTGCGGTGGCTGCGCACATGTGGTAGGTGAATCCAATAAACATCAAATTCACATGACCTACAACAGCAAGAAATTTAGCCAAAATGCATCTTAGCCGAATAGCTTTACCTTATTCTTTCCAGCTCTCTCCAGAGCACCTGCCAGTGTTGCTGCTGTTTTTAATAATAAACCCTGACGTGCAGCCAAATGGCAGCATAAAACAGCAGCTTGCGTCCTGGAGGGAAGTCACAAGTTTAAAGACTTTGCAACCCGGCATTTTTCAAATTAACAAAGTGGGCTGGGAAGATATGAATATTCACGAGGCGTTATTCCCAACTCGCTCGTCGTTTAAGTTCCCCCATGTGAGCACAAAGCCAAATCATCTGTCACGCCCCCCTTAATTCAATCATCAACCCTCATTCAATTATCCAATATAATATGCAAATCAACCCAACAATGGCCAACAAATGCTAATTACCTACATCAAAATAATTAAATTGGACGGCGGCAGCGCAGAAGGACTGAACCGCCATAAAAAAAGAGGCCGTTTCTTTAATTAAGAGCAAAAATTTTTAAATTAGTAGACCATAAATTGCCAGGACTCTGACCCCTCCCTTCCCCGTCCCCCAAGGGGACATTAAGACGTCACGGACGAGGTTTCCACGTGATGCACGCATAACTAAAACCCGACCGAGTGTGGCGTACTCACACCTGCCATGCAGTCGGCGGCTTCCAGGTAAACGGAGCATGCAAAGAGTATCAGGGACTTGCACTTCTTCATGCCAGGCTGATCTGTGATCTGTGCTGCCAGGTGAGTTCAGCCCCCTTCCCCACTCCACCAGGGACAAACAAAGAGTGGGCCAACTGCCAGGCGGCGGATAACAATGTCTGTTCCTGCTACACAGCGCAGAGCCAACAGAGGTGGCAAAGTCGCTGCATTATTCAACAGCCTCCTTTTGTTGCTATTGTGTTGGTTGTTTGTAAGGAGAAAAGTACACCTGCTCTTGATCTAATGACGGCCAAACATTATACACACCTCAGTGACCGAGAGGAAAGGACCTTTTACAGTGCTAAAAATATGCCTTTGGATACTGTATGAGGCACTATTTGCAAACTACAAATGTTTAGTTACAAATGTATCATACTTCGCACTTTAATCCCATTGGTGACATTTGTGTGTGTGTGTGTGTGTGTGTGTGTGTGTATATATCGGGTGTGTCTCACTCGTCCTTCAAAGTGAAGCTGCAGGCTCTTTGATCGCCCCCTGGTGGCTGGCTGCAGTACAGGTCATAAACCCCGCCCTCTCCATGTAAACGAATTGGACTTCAGTCAAAATAAAAAAATAAATTACACTTCCAATACAATTTTCCGAAATATGGTTTTGGTCATTTAAGGTAGTTGATCATCACACTGATGATATATGTTAAACTGTTCATTTTTGTGATAAGTTTGATTTTAGCTAGTAATTTGATGCTATAAAAATGGGGCGTGTCGTTATGGCTGATTGGGTCTGCGGGAGTTTGGGCGGGAGTTTGATTCCGCGGCTCCACCTCACGACACTACTGCGCAGACTCTGGCTCCAAACGAACCTCTACTGCGCAGACTCTGGCTCCAAACGAACCTCTACTGCGCAGACTCTGGCTCCAAACGAACCTCTACTGCGCAGACTCTGGCTCCAAACGAACCTCTACTGCGCAGACTCGGGCTCCAAACAAACCTCTACTGCGCAGACTCTGGCTCCAAACGAACCTCTACTGCGCAGACTCTGGCTCCAAACGAACCTCTACTGCGCAGACTCTGGCTCCAAACGAACCTCTACTGCGCAGACTCTGGCTCCAAACGAACCTCTACTGCGCAGACTCTGGCTCCAAACGAACCTCTACTGCGCAGACTCTGGCTCCAAACGAACCTCTACTGCGCAGACTCTGGCTCCAAACGAACCTCTACTGCGCAGACTCTGGCTCCAAACAAACCTCTACTGCGCAGACTCTGGCTCCAAACGAACCTCTACTGCGCAGACTCTGGCTCCAAACGAACCTCTACTGCGCAGACTCTGGCTCCAAACGAACCTCTACTGCGCAGACTCTGGCTCCAAACGAACCTCTACTGCGCAGACTCGGGCTCCAAAACAATCTCTAAAGACACTAAAATAACACTGATCTACACAATACTTACACCAAACAAATTTGATACTGTGCACAATAATAACTGATCTAAATTATAACAAATGAACACAAATATGATCAAATGTTTGTTTTGATTTTTTTTGCAGCATTGCAATACACAATTTTTTTTCGCTATTAGGCGTGTTGCATAAATGATCATCTAAAATAAATTTAACGTAACATTAAACATACAGTATCATATTCGATTCACTGTGGTAAAAAATATTTTCAACAAAATATTAGCAGTTCCGAGTAAATGACATGTGCTCGCTTAGCTTTGAAAAATCAGGGATGAAATGGTTATACTACATGATCAGTCAAAAAATGTTTGTTGTGGATATACTATCGTTCAAATTTTTTTTTTTGAAATCTTGTGTTCACCAAGCCTGCATTTATTTGATCAAAAATACAGTAAAACTGCAATAATGTGAAATTCTATTTCAATATATTTTAAAATGTCATTACTAATTGTGTTTTTAGCATCATTACTTCCGTCTTCAGTCACATGATCCTTCAGAAATCATTCTAAATTGCTGAAAACAGTTGTGCTGCTTTATTTTTATATATAATATACATTTTACAGGATTCTTTGATGAATAGAAAGCTCAAAAGAACAGCATTTATTTAAAATACAAATCTTTTGTAACATCTTAAATGTCTTTACTGTCAATTTTGATCAATTTAATGTATCCTTGCTGATTAAAAGTATATGTTTGATGTGGGTGTATTTGATAAGAATGCTTAATGTACTGAAAATGCATCAATATATAATCATGACACCATATGTATTAATGAAACAAACGTGTTGGCCTGCTTGCACATTACATAACAGTAATAATGACGGTAATCCCACCTGGTTGTCTGGGTGGTTGACAGTGAAGTAGCCGAGGCAGATGATGAGCTCATGGCGCAGCTCCTCTGAGCTATGCTGAGAGCTGTACCACAGCAGAGAACTCACAATGTGTCTGAAGGCCAGAGACAGACCCTCCGCTCCTAAAACACACTGGACACAACAGACACCTACATCACAATCTGATCAGTGGAAGAGTCAGCGAAGTTTCTGTGCATTAAAAATACAAAAAGCCTTGGAAAAAGCTGTGCAATACAGGGATTTGATATTATTAAATGAATAGATTACACACAAATTAAACCATTTAATCATTTACTGATGCTCATGTCATTCCAAAAAGGCTCGTCTTCGTTCTTCTTCAGAACACAATAGAAGATCGTTTTTTGTCCATGCAATAAAAGTCAGTGGGGTCCAAAACAACACTGGCGACTGTTGACTTATTTTATGGACAAAACCACACCGAGATATATTTTCTTCATCTTTTGTGTTATGAAAAGAAAGGAAATCATACATCATTGGAATATCTTTTCTCAGCAGGAGATGTGGTGCAAGAGAAAGAGGTGGAACTTGTTGCTCATGAAGGTCCAACTGGTTCTGGAATCAGTAGTCCCACCCCAAGACCCCCCAATTCCCTCAAACTAAAGAGATGCTATCAGAGACAGTATTTATTAAACATGTCAACATGACTGAACGCCTCAGGGTCAGCACTGAAACTACTGACATTTTCTGCTGGGTTGGAGAGTGTTATGGGATATAGAGAGTCTAAACAACAATACCTGAAATTCTCAGCATATGTAATGGGAGCAAGACTCTGGGTTTGCTCTAAAAATGGTCGCAGTCTAGAGCAACGCACAACAAAACAAAAACAAATCTCACATAATCTCAAAGTTCACATATCGAAATTCTGACTTTTTTTCTCAGAATTGTGAGATACATATTCGCAACTGCGAGATATAAAGCCAGAATTGCAAGATATAAACTCATAATTGTGAAAAATAAAGTCAGAATTGTGACTTTCTCAGAATTGTGGGTTTATATCTTGCAATTGTGACTTTTTTAATATAACGCAATTTCACAATTCAGAAATATATATATATATATATAAACAAAAAGTTTTGTTGCACCACCAATATATATGCATCCACCCGAGACCAAAGAAACACCTACGAATAGGTAGCTGACAAGCTGACCTATATAATATGAAAAGATGGATTAAGCTCAATTATGAAATAAGTAGAAAAAAAAACCCCACCAATTAAAACCTAAGGCTGTGTTTTGGGACTGCTACTAAGCAACCAGATCTATTCTATAGGGCTATACTTATACATCCAGTCTGGTAACAGCTAAACCACCTCAATGAGTCTCTAGCTCAGACTCTTATCCACATAATCTCATGAAATAATGTTAATGCCTTATACAGAATGCTGCTGGTACCTCCTATTTTGTGTTGAATTTGTTTTTTTTCGATGTGGATATAACCAAAAGGTAAAGGGATAGTACACCCAAAAATGACAATCTGTCATTAATTACTAACCCTCATGTCGCTCCAAACCCGTAAGACCTTCGTCCATCTTCGGAACACAAATTAGGATAATTTTGTTGAAACCCGAGAGCTTTCTAACCCTCCGTAGACAGCAACACAACTCACACATTCAAGGCCCAGAAAGTTAGTAAGGACATCGATAAAATAGTCCATGTGACATCAGTGGTTTAACCGTAATTTTTAATTTACATTAAATTCAAACTAAACTATCAATACACTAATTTTTTCATTAATTTGATATTTTCATAGAGTTTGAATCACTACTGCTGTCACTCCACTGAAGAACTTGTAGCTACTTTTAGTTACTCCCCAATACTGACTATTTACAAAGAACATAATTAAAATTGCCCATCATACTGATTCCCAGCTGTTTCGAATAGTTGGCACGAGAAACTGAAAAAGCGTGAGACACAGGGTATCTACAGCAACACACTGAAGTAATTCATAGATTTTCCACCCTCCTCGTTCACGCCTAGGCGTTTATATGATGATTTAGCCTAGCGATACCGTTCTTGTATCTTTATCAGGCCGGCTGAAGTACGACCGGAACCTGTGCACGTTACGCCACTCTCCGTCCGCATTACTCACCCGGAGCTTTCAACATGACTGGTCCGGGGTCAGAGGTCAGGTGTGTTTACATCCACCGGGTTAACTTTTTCTGTGAAGAAACACTGATATCCTACCAGTGGCTCCGAGGGCATTTGTAGGCCTGACTGGGGACCATTAGTTTTTACGGTCCATGTTTGTGTGTGCAGACGTACCTACACAACCATTAATGAGAGCCCAGGAGCTTTTGATTGCTTTCAGAATGTCTGTCTGAAGGATGGGGCTGACAGATCTGCCGCTAGCTGAAGGCTGAACCAGTGGTCTGACTGCTGCATTTAGAAAAAAACAAGCTGTGCGGCATTACTTTAAGCAGACAGGGTGGCTTCAGAGAGCTGAACTACTCTATCAGGATGGACAGCATACCACAAAAGAGATGGTCACATACAAGCATCCTTCCGCAGAGCTTCGAATCAAAGAGGCCGGATCTCACAGATTGTAAACAGGACCAGAGCAAAAAGGTTATTCATCACATGAGGCGTAGTCAACAGAGGGTCGCGGTCCTTTCAGAAGGTAAACATGGTCTTCTGGACTATAAAACACTTGAACCAGATTCTTTCTTTTCTCAGTGTGCTCAAGTCGGGTCCTAAAAACCGAGATGTTTGGTATGCTAACTATTTAAATGAACATTTACTCTGAAGATTTGTAAGAGATATTAAATTAAATTTTTCAACCAGTTGACACATCTATAACATACAGGTGCCACACCAGAAATGAATACCTGGAAGACTGAGAGATCCAGCAGGGCGAAGGTGTTGAGGAAGCGCAGTCCCTGGAGGGCCACCTGGATGACAGCAGGGGTGTAAGGCTCTTGGGGGCCAACAGGGCCGGCTGAGAGAGAGTCAGGAAGGGCACTGTGGAGCAGGATGCAGTATAGCATGTGGAGGACGCCCACTAGGTCGGTGCTCTGCAGGAGGGCCGTCAAACCGGTGGGGTCCTGACGTTTGTTGTCAAAGACGCTCAGGGAACTGAGAACGAGAATTGGAGGGTGAAATAATTACAATATGGTTATTACGCAAATGTCCACTTTTTGTAAAATATATAAATACAGGTGCATCTCAATAAATTAGAACATTTTGTGGAAGTTGTGGAAAAGTTAATTTCAGTAATTCAACTCAAATTCTGAAACTCGTGTATTAAATAAATTAAATGCACACAGACTGAAGTAGTTTAAGTCTTTGGTTCTTTTAATTGTGATGATTTTGGCTCACATTTAACAAAAACCCTCATATTCACTATCTCAACTAATTAGAATATGGTGACATGCCAATCAGCTAATCAACTCAAAACTCAGTTTGGTTCACTAGGCTACACAATCATGGGGAAGACTGCTGATCTGACAGTTGTCCAGAAGACAATCATTGACACCCTTCACAAGGAGGGTAAGCCACAAACATTCATTGCCAAAGAAGCTGGCTGTTCACAGAGTGCTGTATCCAAGCATGTTAACAGAAAGTTGAGTGGAAGGAAAAAGTGTGGAAGAAAAAGATGCACAACCAAACGAGAAAACTGCAGCCTTATGAGGATTGTCAAGCAAAATCGATTCAAGAATTTGGGTGAACTTCACAAGGAATGGACTGAGGCTGGGGTCAAGGCATCAAGAGCCACCACACACAGACGTGTCAAGGAATTTGGCTACAGTTGTCGTCAGAGGCGTCTTACCTGGGCTAAGGAAGAACTGAAGAACTGGACTGTTGCCCAGTGGTTCAAAGTCCTCTTTTCTTTTGAGAGCAGAGGAAGTTTTGTAAGTTTTGGAAACATTTGGAAACCAAGGTCCTAGAGTCTGGAGAAGAAAGGTGGAGAAGCTCATAGCCCAAGTTGCTTGAAGTCCAGTGTTAAGTTTCCACAGTCTGTGATGATTTGGGGTGCAATGTCATCTGCTGCTCGTGTTGGTCCATTGTGTTTTTTGAAAACCAACGTCACTGCACCCGTTTACCAAGAAATTTTGGAGCAATTCATGCTTCCTTCTGCTGACCAACTTTTTAAAGATGCTGATTTCATTTTCCAGCAGGATTTGGCACCTGCCCACACTGCCAAAAGCACCAAAAGTTGGTTAAATGACCATGGTGTTGGTGTGCTTGACTGGCCAGCAAACACCAGACCTGAACCCCATAGAGAATATATGTGTTATTGTCAAGAGGAAAATGAGAAACAAGAGACCAAAAAATGCAGATGAGCTGAAGGCCACTGTCAAAGAAACCTGGGCTTCCATACCACTTCAGCAGTGCCACAATCTGATCACCTCCATGCCACGCCGAATTGAGACAGTAATTTAAGCAAAAGGAGCCCCTACCAATTATTGAGTACATGTACAGTAAATTAACATACTTTCCAGAAGGCCAACAATTCACAAAAAACATTTTTTTATTGGTCTTATGAAGTAATCTAATTTGTTGAGATAGTGAATTGGTGGGTTTTTGTTAAATGTGAGCCAAAATCATCACAATTAAAAGAACCAAAGACTTAAACTACTTCAGTCTGTGTGCACTGAATTTATTTAATACACGAGTTTCACAATTTGAGTTGAATTACTGAAATAAATGAACTTTTCCACAACATTCTAATTTATTGAGATGCACCTGTATAATAATTATAATAACAACAACAATTATTAAATCTTTTACAATTTTATACTTCCACCAATAATAATATAATAAAATATTAATATCATTATTATAAAAAATTGGAGAAATTAGAGGGTGAAAGAATTGCAATATGGTTACTATGCAAAGTCCACTTTTTGTCAATTATAATAATAATAATAATTATTATTATTAAATGATTAAAATTGTATATTTCTGCCAATAATATTATTATAATAAAATTTTGATATCATTATTACAAAATAATTGGAGGAATTGGAGTGTGAAAGAATTGCAATATGGTTAGTATACAATGTCCACTTTTTGTAAAATAATAATAATAATAATTTATTCTATTATTTTTTTATGGCTGTCAATAACAATAATATTAATAATGATAATAATAATAATAATAATAATAATTATTATTATTATGAAATCTATTTAACTAATTTCATTATGCTGCCAAAACTATTTATAATTATAATATTAAACAAATACTAGTAATACTTTTACAAAAACAACAACAACAATAATAATACATTCTTTTTAATGTAATTTTTGGCAAAATAAGAAAGTTTTTATAGATTTTAAAATCTAAAAATGTAAGACTTTTTTATTCTATGCAGTGTTCTAAAGATTCTGTAGTAGATCTTGCATATCCATATAAATATGCATATAAAAAATAGCATACACTTCACAGCATTCTTTAGTTTTTTTTAAATAGAAGGCAGTATGACAATCTGAACATAGCCTAAATCAACAGACGGCAACAGACATTCAGAAAAAGCACATAACGTTGTGTAGGAAAATACTCTTAAGCTAATATTAACAAACAAGATCAATCACTCATGGTGTCATACAAAAGGCCACGTTGTTCAACAGGTAATACCTTTTAACCAGTGACTGACACGCAAGAAATGAAAAACAAATCCGTGTCAGAAATACCGTTATTCTATTAGGAAGGCCAAAGGTACTTCTCATTGTATCACATGTATCAGGCCAGTACAAATAAGGTTCTCATGTTTATGCACCTTTCAATCTGAATCACTGGCCTTTCAAACAAAGTCAGCAGTGTACAGGACTGTTGTATGGTGCAGTGTGGCAAAAGGTGGCAGGGGTGTGGTCTAAAAGCATCATAAGCTGAGGTGCTCCTGGTTATTTGCTTAAGCCACAAAAACTGAAGACCCAGGATGTAGGGGAGTGTGGGAAGTCTGGTCCCCACGGCTTCTAGATTTACTTGCTAGACCAGAGCCTGTCCATTCTGATATGAATAACGAAGGCGAGCCCCATTTGTGAAGCATGCCTACGGGGCAAATATGTTTAACCAGTAACATTTGGCCCTGCTTGGCTCAGGAATGAACACAAAGACACCGTGAGGGTGGCTGTGGTCTAATATATGAGGAGAGATAGGAAAGACTTTACACTTCTGAGCCTGGGATCAAGGACTAGAGATCAGAGAGAAAGACAAAGAAGAGAGGAGTAAAATAAGGGGCTATATAGAAACACACACACACACACACACACACACACACACACACACACACACACACACACACACACACACACACACACACACACACACACACACACACACACACACACACACACACACACACACACACACACACACACACACACACACACACACACACACACACACACACACACACACACACACACACACACACACACACACACACACACACACACACACACACACACACACACACGTATTGTGTAGAGTAATGGATAAAATGTGATGGACAGAACCAAGTATAGAATATATATGTGTATAAATGTATACTTGGACTAAATGTGATGATAGATGCATTAAATGCATGAATGTAGTGTGTGTATAGAGAGAAAGAAATAGATTATGTATAAAATGAACATGGAATGCACAGACAGAATGAGATTGACAGATGAAGAAAAATAATCTATTGAGAAATTAATAGAATGTAGTGAACAATGTTATCTATATAATGGATAGAGTGTGATGGAGGGATGTACAGTATGAATGCTTCGAATGTACTGAGAGATGGATAGAAAATTAAAACAAATGTATACAATATACAGAGAAATGTATACAATGGGCAGATTTGTAAAATGAATAGCAAGAATGTGATGGCAGTTGTAAAATATGAATGCACAGAATATGGTGTTATAACAGAACAGATATATAAAATTAATGTAGAGAATGTCCAGAGAGACTGATAGAATTTGATGGACAGATTTATATAATAAATGTAAAGAACATATTGAGAAAAAAACTGAATTTGGTGGGTACATTTATAGAATTAATGTGTAGAAGTGTAGTCATGGATTAAACATGGTGCACAAACATAAATAATGAATGCACAGATATGGCAATGTAGTGGGGAGATATAGAATAATGTGTAGACTGCATAAATAGAATGTTTTGGACAGATGTATGTGTAGAATGTACAGAGAAAAACAATATAAAGTGGCCAATGTTTAGAATGAATGTATAGAATGTTTCAAATTTGATAGAATGTGGAAGACAGATGTAAAGAATGAACATAGCACTTCCGGAGATGTACAGAAAGGGATGTATAGAATACATATATAGAATTTATAGAGATGGATAGAATGTGATAGAAAAATAGTATTAATGTACAGTGATGATAGAATGTGTTAGAAATAATTAAAATATAGAACATTTTGAAATGGACAGAATGTGGTGGCCAGATGTATAGAATATATAGAGAGATTGACTAGATGTGGAACAGACAAAATACAATATGACAAACTTAAATATAGAATGAATGTATAGAATATTTAAATAAGTGGACAGAATATAATTGACAGATATACCGAATGAATATCTAGAGCGTAGGGTGGATATAGAGGTGAGGTAAGGACATCATCTATAAATGTGACAAACCACCAACTGATCAGGTGAATCTTGGGAAAGTTGAGCCTCTAAGCTATGAAGCTGACTGTCCAAACATCTCATACACCAATGACCATCCTGGAGCGCTCCACACAGCAACAGAAGAGCCAAAGTGGAGGGAAGCCTTGGAACTTGGACAGCCATCTGTTAGTCAATAGCACTGGCTTCACAACTATGCAAACTCACCTCACTCTCTGGCTATCTTGTGTTGCAGCACATTTAATTAAGACCCATCTTACCAGATTTACAGCAGCACGTTTGTGTGTCTCGGTCAGGACAACACCCTGCAGATTAGCAGGATTGGTAACTTCATACACCTGAGGGTCTGAGCAGAAGCGCTCCTTAAGGCTGATCTGAGACAAGATCTTCCGTTACAGTCTCAGTGGCAAGAGTCTGGATTTTGGTATCAAGGGCTGATCCCTAAACAGCACAAAAGGGGCAGGTTCTACAAGGTGTCACATTGCAGTTGTGGATACATCCGTGAACACTACACCAAGTGCACTGGAGGGGAAACAGACCTTTCTGTAAGCCAAGGGGGAAAGGAGTGTCAAGCTCGGTGATGGGGAAACCTCAACCTCGGCAATGAGATCACAGCAAGTGCAAGAGATAGGCTACTCGGGAATAAGCTTCCGGGTGGAAGCCACCTTGTGGGACTGATCTCGGCTCTGCGCCTCTCATTTACGTTTAACCTTAACTGGCAAAACAAAATCCCCAGAACTGGTCTCCGTTCAGAGGAGAAGGGCAGCATCCGCCGAACAGTCGTGACTCGTGATCAGTGTCTACATGAGGGAACAAAGACTTGGTTCTCACAGAGTGACTGTGCATGACGTACTTCACATCTCCTGACCCTGAAACAGGAGACAGCGGAGTGGGATGAAAGTGAAAGGCCTGACAGAGGCAATTTGAGTCTAACCACTGACCCCAAATCAGCATCGACTGATTAATCCATGCTTACAGCTAAACCTGTTGTAATGCTGTTAGTGTCTATCAGATTTAGAGAGGACGAGATAAAATATACCTGGAACTTTGATTTGCCATGAAATCATTTCCTAGAAGGAAAAGGGCAATTTAATGACTTGAGAAAAAAAATTAGGTTCCTAAGTCGGTCAAGGTGTCTAAAACTCTGCTAGATCCATGACACCACCACGTCATAGAGTCAGAAAGGGAATGGGTCAGGATCCGAATATATCCTGAACCATTTCCCGACCCCTTTCCTGGTCTCTCTCTCCCAATACCTTCTTGTCACTTTACACCAGGAGTGCTCAGACTTGCTTATGTTGATTTGAATCCAACGCTGACCAAACTCACCTGCGCCAATAATCAAGGATCTCCAGAAGCAAGATTGCGCCCCATTAGTTAACTTTAAAAAAGAAAGTCCCCAGATCCAAAGCAGAACAAGCACCACCATTTCAATCCATTCTGACTGCAACACAAGCCACAACTCATAAGCTAACACGTCGTCATTAGCCAAGCACAAGCGTTACTTGACAAGCTTACATTGCCGTTGATGACTATCGATATTTAATCCCACCAAATACACTGGAAGTCGGTGACAGAAACACAAAGCACACGCTGTAAGAACAAATCCCAGGGTCTGGCAACTGCAAGTTAGCAGAACAACTCGGAAATGTCTAACACGAACCACAAAGGGACAACTTCCTGGCCTTCAGCATGGTGAAGAAAGACGGAACGGAGCGCTGACTTGATTATGAAAGATGTTGATTATGCTGCTGAGCAGGACTATTAAAGAGAAGAACTGGCACTGGGGTTTCTCACAGATATTCAGTGTCAGAAGCCAAAGGATGTTGGGAGAGACACTGGAGTTGTCATAACCAGCTGGGTGGCGTTATAGCATGCAACAGCTGAAACAGAACATATCTGGCCAATAAAGGAGGAGCTATGACCTTTGAAGAAACTCCAAAATCCAAGTGGAATGGACTGAAATATTAATTTGTGCAAATGCAAGGACTCATTCAGACTATAGTGGAGATCAACAGTTTCATTCAAATTGTTCTGAAACACATGAGGAGTATGCTTGAAAATATTTCAGTATCACTTTATTCCTACCTTTTATCATACCTTACAATCAATCAAGTCTAGATGAAATATGCATTTTTCTCAACATC
This sequence comes from Ptychobarbus kaznakovi, assembly GCA_027422405.1. Classification (NCBI taxonomy): domain Eukaryota; kingdom Metazoa; phylum Chordata; class Actinopteri; order Cypriniformes; family Cyprinidae; genus Ptychobarbus; species Ptychobarbus kaznakovi. The sequence continues at coordinate 29,476,624 of CM049796.1, read as the reverse complement.
ACATTTCATGTTAGATCGTGTTCTCACAATGTACACAAACGACCACTCCTAAAATGTTTACAGTGCATTTTAACACATGTCGTAAGTAACAGTGCAGCATCACAGTGATTTGTCTTTTCTGCAAGTCAGGGTTAGAGGTCAAAGGCGGGATCTCACAAGCTGTGACTGTGTGGTTAGCCTCTGTCAACAGTTGTGCATGCACAAACGCACTCCGACGCACATGTGGGTGGGCCGCAGGCAGGAGTTTACAGTGCGGGGAGACAGAGCTGCGGGGCCGCTAGATGACTATCAGCACAGGCTCTGCAGGGCTAGTGTCAGACACTGGGAAATGAGCTGCTGATTGATGGGGCTGCTGTCTCTGCTCTGCACCTCTTCAGACATCGGAACAACAAAACTACAGTGGACTTCACTTATTCATTCAGATCGGAATGAGGTTATCTACAAGTCTGGGGATGTTTGGGAAGGGTGCAACCACTATAAATAGATACTGTGGATGTATCATGGTAGAGTGATTGCAGTATGATTGAACTTTGAGAATGCTATAGTGCTAAATATCAATAGTGGTAACTAGTAATTCAAAAGCAATTCAAAGAATACCAAAATATTTTAAAGATGTCCTGGTATATGCCATGCTACTCTTTTGTAAGCGGACTGGAGGGGCATTTCAAAAAGTGGATGACAATGGAGACAAATTAAGTAACATTAGAATCCACTCACCGACCAGTCACAGCAAAACACAACTTGCACATCCCATGGAGGAAAGCTGTGGCTTGCTCGAGAAAGGCAGCCATCTTGGGACTCTCGTCAATCGGTCCTTGTATGGACAGGAAACAGCCGTACAGCTTGTCGATCAAGCCCATGTGCACCACATAGCTGAGGGAAACATGCCGAAATGCATCAGACTTAAAAAACATTTGAATGACAATCACATTAATCATTTCCTTGAGTGGATTTTGGGTTCATTTATAGTCAATATTTGTTTTTTGTTATTCGCCATTTTGGATTAATTTTCCACCAAGTTTGCCACACTACGTGGGATTGCCTTCTCTGGGGAAAATATGAAGGTGCCTTTAGGGGTTAGTTCACTCAAAAATGAAAATTCTGTTATTAATTACTCACTCTCATGTCGTTCCAAACCTGTTTTTTCCCAAACCCGCTCGTTTACGTCAGTACCGCGATGCATGTGTGTGCATTGCTCTGCTTGCAAACAAGGCACAGCGTATCCAGGTTCTACGTCAGAACCTGTGTCACACATGCGTCGTGGTACTGTCGTGAACTTGCATCAAAGACAGGGAAGAAAATAAATTGTTGAATAAAGTCATTATTTTTGTTGTCTTTGCACACAAAAAGTATTCTCATAGCTTTATAAAATTAAGGTTGAACCACTGATGTCACATGGACTATTTTAACAATGTCTTAACTAACTTTCTGGGCCTTAAACGTGTCAATTGCGTTGCTGTCTAATCAGGGTCAGAAAGCTCTGGGATTTCATCAAAAATATCTTAATTTGTGTTCTGAAGATGAACGAAGGTCTTACGTGTTTGGAACAACATGAGGGTGAGTAACGACAGAATGTTCATTTATGGGTGAACTATCCCTTTAATATTGGCCAAAATGAGAGCAGCATATGGTTTTGGACTTTCTGAAACAGGCTTCAAAGAGACAGCAAACTTATGATACCTTAAAATGCTGTCTAAGTAGACAGCTCACGGTCACGAAGGCCACTGCAATCCAGAATACTCCTGGCCTGGAATCTGAGCTCTCATCTGAGCCCACAACTCCTGCCTATTATGTCTATATCTCTAATTTGTCTGGACAAATGAAAGGTCTCACGACCGTGTTGGTCCGCACCCTCCTGGCTACAAATCAGGCCTAATTACAGTATTAGTGGATGACTGTGTCTCCGTGTGCCAGCTCAGGTTTAGAACAGGAGAAAAGCCCCCCTTCTTCCCTCATGGCTCAGGTATTCTGTCCCTCTACCCTCTCGCACTGCTGAAAGTCTCCTGGCAGTCAATCACTGGACCTCCCAGCGAAGTCTGGGCCAGCGTTTTGTGGCTCCAGCGCAGCAAAAAAGCTGAGTCAGTTGCAGATCCACATCTCACATGCTCTACTTTAGCTTCAGTTTCCCAGTCTGTATTTCTGGGAATATTTCTCCCGTTCATTCCCTTTTTTTCTACTTCCCTCATACCTCCTTTTGTTACGGCTGTCAGTCAAATGAGGCCGCACTCAATAAAGGTAATTACAATTCTCCCTCCTCTTCTTCTCAACAGGTCGGCCATCACCTGAACTAAAGCCCCTTGTTATGGCTTTATCCTCCTCTTGGGTTTGGCTTGAGCAGAAAGCGGCTTTCCACACACCATTGTGCAGCCTTTCAAATGCTTCATCCAAGCAACATAAGCCAAAGTGATCAGTCACGATTAGGTTACGCCAAAGATCTAGAGGACCTGGATGTGACTTATTCAGAGTTTTTCCACCTACATCAAATTAAATTCTACAAATTCTGACAACTATCATTTGGTTTTCACTTAATTTTTTTACATTGGACAGGTTGGACAGGTAACAGAGAAATGTGACATTTTTTTTTTATCCGTGGCCAGCTGTTAATGCCTACATTGAGCCTCGCTGGTCACTTTTGCAGGCAATGAAAAACTAAAAAGGACAATTTCTTCTCTGCAGTTTTATTTTTGGTGATCCAGCCACTACTTGGTCTGTTCCGGCCACATCTGTAAGGTCACTCCACGGTCACTGCACTGGGCTTGAGACTGCTCGTGTCAAACAAATCATGGGAGGGAACACTGAGGGATTGTGGGAAGCTTGGGATTCTTAGCAGGCTGGGCTGTCTGCCTTTCCTCAGAGAGCAGGGGAAAGCCCAGCACTGCCGCTCTCCTCCACACTGCCCTACTCTAATGCCGAGTTCAACTTCAAGTCGTGCACTTCCAGAAGGGAATTTTGGCTGATGTGCAGATGAAAAAACTTTGGTTTAGAGCACGGATATAAGGAGGAGTTTACGGCTAAGTTAGGAAAGAGGTGCATCCAAGAGCATACTCCACCCAACAAATGTGCAGAAAGACAGGTCTTTATTAAGTGCACAAGATTATTATGTCATTAAATTGGAGCAGACTTTTGAACAAATTTCCCAAATTGTCTGTCCAAGCTAACCTCTGGATCCATTCCAAGAGGTCGTTCCATGCACAAGGGATCTCATTCCAAGATTTGAGAAACTCTTGTGTATTTTACATTGGAAAAGGGAAATGAAAAAGGCAAACTTTAAGACTGCAAAGTAATTCAGGTTACTCTGTGTACACTTGTTTGGCTGATTTTAAATCAGCACCGTTGTCTAAAAATGAATGTGATTATGTAACTTATGTGTTACTCAAACACTGGGCATAAGAGAATTAGCATTCAAGAAGCTGAATCAGGAAGAGTCATGGAAAGAAAACACAAAGCAATAACCTGATTAGATCTTGAGTACGTGTGTTGAAGTTCTCACTGGCAACAGGTCTGCTCTTGGCATCCGGAGTGCATATACGTGGAGCATCTCCATCCAAATTAGGTGGGTGCAACTGCCCCAACACTGTGGCAACTGTCTGGAGAAGTCCGGTAGTCAAACCCTCAAAGACCTGCTTATTGACACTGCGGCCGAAGATGGAATTGTCCTCATCTGGCACGAAGAGCTACGGAAACAGGTATAGATTTGTTAGCCGGCATTGATGGAAACAGAAAAAGCCATTGTGAGAAGCAGTCACTACCCAGAAAAAAGACAATGGTGTCTAGACACGTTGGAGCTTTCAGGTTTCATCAAGAGCTACAGATGAAGCATCTTCGTCAACGGCTCTCAACATGTCTACAAGCGTGTCAAACATGGGAAGGTCTAAAACTACAGTCATGTTCAAACAACTGTAGGCATTTTCTTTAAACTCTGTTTGGAGCTTTCATACAATGTTGTTACCATAACTTACAACATTAAGCTGCAAATCCTTCTTTTGCTGCAGTTTACAAAAACAATCATATTAATTGCATCCCTACAAGATGTACAGTATTCAAAGCAAACATTGAAACTGATTTGGAGGTCTAAAAAAAATTTTTTTTTTTTATTGCAAACACTTGCTAAACTGACTGATGGTTGCCTCTTACACCAATCTTGGCAGTGACGGACATCTGAGATCACTCAACAACGACCTGTGCTGGTCTCAATATCCGGCCCAGCACTGTTGCACAATAGACAGGGTCATTTAAACCTCAGCTTGCATTTTAAAACAAGTCCAATTAAAGCAGAGGGTGCAAATAAAAAGGATCCTGTCCTCTTTTGTTTCCACGTGCAAGCCATTAATCTTTGTTTGGAATCCTGATCCTCTAGCGCATAAATAACTACAAGGGTGCTGCTCTATTATTCATCAGCTCTGGGTTATAAATTGGTAACTACAACTCGAAGCGACATTGTCACTGGTGGCGTGCCAATGGCGGGCATATGAAAGGTATTCCTTGTTGGCGGGCCCATTGGCAGGCTTGAGAAAGATGGGTCATATAAGAATGGGAGCAAGGATAGGGAACATAAATTAGATTTTTTCACTCAATGTTTATGCAATGCATCAAAGAGTGAAGCTTGCAAGGGCAATATTGTAAACTGTCTTCTTCCATGATCATTTTCTTTCACGCCAACTACTGTCACAAAAATAATTATAATGGCAAGTTAGTTAATGCTAATTAAACTGTCAGCATGTTTATAGCTACTTACCTGAACCTTGAATAAAGTTTGTTGCCACCACAGTAATGCAATGATGCATATTTAGCCAGTACAACTGCCGTGCACATTTACATTTGCCAAATACCTACCTAAAAGTATGTTTCTGGCCAAAAAAGTAATTTACTTTGGTAATTTATAAAAAAAATAAAAAAAAAAAAAATGCTTATATTTAAAGAGTTATATATATATATATCTATATAATATATATTTTCTCTCTATCTCTATCTATATATATATATATATAATAGCAGTCAAAATTTATTTAATTAAAATAATGTGGAAAAATACAGCAAAATAAATATGCTTATTTTTTTAAATAAATGTATATTTTAAATAAATTAATGAATTAGTGAGTGAATTAATTATTAATAAAAAAAGTAATTCTGTAGCATATTTATTATTTTCCCAAAACATGACCATTTTGTCGATTACAATTATACAATTTTATGCATCATATATAAGGTTAAATGCATTAAGGTGGTTTTGGACTACTCCGACATTGGTTAAAGACAAGAAATACAAACAGACTTTAGCACAGGTACAGCCCATGTTAAAATGGCAGGTTTTTTTGTATTATTATTTTATTTTTTTACAGAGGAGTAGGTTAGTGTGCTGAGAGAGCAGGCAAAACCAGCTACATTCTCCTTAAATCTAATTACAGAGAAGGGAAGGGTAGACGCCAATACTGGCCACACTGAAACACACACACACACACACACACACACACACACACACACACACGTAAATTGCTACATAGGTCAGCTTGCAAAAATAACTTTAATATCGTTCTTTACTGACTTATTCACTTCACGGTGACTATTCTGTCCGTTTATATCAATCACATGTCAAATAATCAGCGGGTTGACTGACTGTTGTGTTGAGTTTGAAATAAACCCTTGTACCCCCAGGAAATATTACGGCTCTTAGACTGGGACGCACACTGACTGGGGCTTAATGATTTGCCAAACTAATGTTTCTTGAGAAAAAACCCACACCCACAAGCCCTATATGACACTGGGTCTCATTCACTAATTGAATACACATACTAAAACGTAAAACCTGCATGCACACACATTATTCATCAAAATCTGCATCTACATTTATGCATTTAGCAGACGCTTTTATCCAAGTGACTTATTCAGGCTATACATTTAATTTTTTTGTCAGTATGTGTGTTCCCTGGGAATTGAACCCACAACCTATTGCGCTGCTAACGCAATGCTCTACCACTGAGCCATAGGAACACAATGCAATGTGTTAAACTTACTCACATATTAGTAAATTAATAAAACATGCCTCCCTGTTTGGTCTCCACATTATGTCACAGTAAACAAAAATGACATGGGATATGTTCTGCATGAAAATGCAGCCAATTAAGTGCAATTTGGGTCAATATATATATATATATATAAAAAAGTGTTAACACCTGTTGCAAATTTAGTGGAAAACGTTTTTGTTACTGTTTATGATGTTCTTTTCAATCAATGCCGAGAAACTTACGTAAACACAAACCACTGGCATCTGTGTCTTTCCATACTGGGTCTCAATGACATCTTAAAAAGCTCGAAGTGTAGCATGTGCTTGGTTCTGAAACCCCCTTTGCCAAAAATCAAAGGGGGTGGGGGGGGGGGCACGCTGAAGTACAGACAAAAAATAAGGGACAGACGCAATGCGAAATGTGATTCAGCAGTGGAGCTTTCCCAGAACTTAAGATGATTCAGTGAGTCATATAAACAAGAGAAATGTTGTATGTATTAAAATCCATTTTGGCGCTTGCTTTAAACTGGTAGATGAGCTACATATGCTCTGGCAAGATGAACAAGACAGAAATGACCCTTTAAACATGACAAACAGCACTTCAGGCCTTTAAAAGCAGAAGTGGAAGTCGCATCCTAAAAGTATTAGTTCACCGCAAAAATGAAAGTTCCATCAGTTTTTGCTCTCCTTCATGTCGTTCCAAGCGTATGGCTTTCTTTTTCAAGTGGAACACAAAAGGAGATATTTTAAACAAAGTACTGGTCGCTCGTTTACATGCAGTCATAATAAATGGGAACTGGAGGTTTTAATAATATTATTATAATTAGTAGTACAATAATTACATAAAGTAATATATTTCTGTCACAGTTTCTTCAAGTTAAACCAAACTTTTATTCATGACGGATTGTGAATACCTTTAGGTTTATGTTTGTGTATGATGACTATAGTTTTTCTCACATAAAAAAACGTAAATGCTAATGAAGTAACTCTCAGAACAGTTCTCGATCTCATGTTCATGTGTTCATGTGCTGAGGCTGAAAACACCGCCAGCATCACATGCGCTTCAGTTTGTGACTGTAGTAAACGAAACCGTGTATCTGCATCCAATTCATTCAGAGACGCGCAGAACATGCAGGATTCATATTTAAAGAGTTTTTTTGCGGCTTAATATTCACAGACACTAGTCTATATCAGTTTGATTTAAGTATACTGACCTACATTTGATTTATTCATCCAAAATTTGGCAAATTCCGAGACATTCTGCGTTATATGGTAAATTTAGTTTTTATAACCGGATCCACGATTCCGTTTGGGTTTTCCGCATCGCGTAAATCATAGGGCTCTACATTATGTGGACACAGGCGGCCAGGATATTTACATTTTGGGATGCACTGAAGAAAGTAAGTCATAAAGCTTTAGAATGACATGAGGGTGATTTATATTTTTGGGTGAACTATCCCTTAAAATGACAATAGTGTAGTGACATAAACGTGCATTTACAGCACATAAAGATCCTAAAACAGAGCAGGATTAGGCAAACTCAAGTAAGATTGAGCCACTAATACTCACTGTTAACTGATGGAGGAGAAGGTCCATGAGAAAGGTAATCTTGTTGCTGTAGAGAACATGGGAACAGTTGTTGTGGCAGGATACGCAGGACAGGTAATATGTGTTCACGGCAGTGCAGAGGGACCTAAAGAGAGAGAGAGAGAGAGAGTGGGGATTAGTTTTCAAAAGCCGAATGCTTCTCCTGTTTTGAGGTTTCCATCTAAATGATCAGGATACAAAGCAGGCTCCATATAAACATTTCAGGGTTACTCCGACTCGCAGTGTAAAAGTTCGCCAATCAGATGAACCGTGTTCTCTGCCGTAATACAGTAAGGTTATCTGAGGAAATTGACACTTAAAGCTCAGAGTGTGAACATCGCATGCAATCCAAGAAGCATGACAACACTTGGAATATTACGCTCAAGGGAGTTTCTCTCAGGAACAGCTCCTTACGCAATGCTGAGGAGAAAACATGAGATGTGCCCTAATGAGGGCTCAGTCGCTCACAGAAAAGAACGACCGTAGTATTAGTATGATTTTTTTGGGACATGATTTCTTTTTTTTGGTCACTTTATTTTAAGGGCTATTACCATTAACTACAACTTTCGCCTCAATAAACTCCTAATTTGCTGATTATTGATAGAAAGGTATTTAATTTTAGTATTTTATTTAATTGTATTAAATTAAGAATTATTAAAAAATATTAAAATAAAGTAATTAAAAAAATATATATATATACACACTACCTTTTTTAAATAAATGCATGCAGCTTTAAATAGATCAAGTGACATTTTAATAAAACATTTCAAAATAAATTCTTACTATTCATTAAAGAATCCTCAAAAATTGTATCACTGTTTCTACAAAAAAATATTAAGTAGCAATAACTGTTTTCAGCACTGATAATAATAAGAAATGATTCTTGAAACAACAGCATATTAGAATGACTTCTGAAGAATCATGTGACACTGAAGACCGGAGTAACGATGCTGAAAATTCAGCTTTGCATAACAGGAATAAATTAAATTTTAAAATATATTAAAATAGAAAAAAGTAATTTTAAATTGTAATAATATTTCACAATATTACAGTTTTTACTGTATTTTTGCTCAAACAAATGCAGCCTTCGTGAGCATAAGAAAATTATTTCAAAAACATTTTTAAATACTCTTAACCAACCCCATATTTATATATAAAATACGACACCATGGCATTCCCGCTGCACCGTAGTACTGCCACAGCTCTTTATTGTAAGGGATCTTACAACCGACTCAATTAGATGAAATGGAGAAGAACTGAATACCGAACATCTGCCTCTCTTTCGCGTTTCCACCATCTCCTTCTCCAACTGGTTTTCTCTGGGCTCAGATAAGAGACTAGCCGTCAGCGCCTTCGGGCCAGCAAGCCACTGTCAGTCAGTCAGGCCTCTGTATTTTGTCTATTCCACACCAGCCCGAGAGGAGATTAATGTAGCTGATAACTGACCAGTCACTCCGCTCCCACTCCAGACCCCCAATCCACCCCTCTTCCCAACCACCCCTTCATTAGTTAATATTTTCTGACAACTGTATATTTTATCCCAAAGCAGAGTGGCGGGGCCCTATCTGCCGTACGGACAAATGGAATCTGACTTTTCTTTTTCAAACCAGGCCATGTTTACTTTCAGCCGTAAACATTTTGATATCCACCGCAACCTTCGCCATCTGTTCGGCATTTTCAGCCAAACCGTATTGGCACTCGTAATAAAAATAGCGCAAGCCTCAAAGGCCTCGGCCTGTCAATAACTTCCACCCGGCTGACTAAAACACCAGTGTATATTTTACCCACTGGCGGGCTGATCAGGGAGATAGCGGTGCGAGTATTGACATAGTGGTGTAAAAGCGTCAGACATGCAGTATGAGACCGCAGGGAAAATATTGTGCCTGGTCTGCTGGGAAAGGATCCAAGTATTCCCCGCACGCCTCGTAGCTTTGCACTTTCAAAGCCGCTCGATCGTGACCCGCTATAAAAATCGTGTGTACGTGCACTGTTATTAATCGACAAGTTTTCACCTTGTCCGAGCGGACGATAAACGCGGTTGACGAGGGTGTTGAAAGAGGTCTTGTTCAATTAATACGCAACGTTTGAAAATTGCTTGACGGCCAACGGAACATTGATTCACCAAAGAGCAAACGCTGAAGTGTTTCCTTTGTATTGATAGAAGGATACCGGGGAGTGTAACGGAGCTTGGGGCGAAAGGAGGAGGAAAGGAAGGACGGATGGTCATGGGTGAGTGGAGTGATACACCAGGCTCTGTTCAGTCAGGGAAGGGAAATGTGAGATCCCCTCCAACCTGTGCACTCTGGGCAGCAGACCAGGACTGCTTCAACCACACTGATTTTCCACCATAGTGTCACTTGTGGAACTTAAAACAGCTTTTTTTATTATTCTTTCCATCAAATGCTCAAACATTCTCAATGTGACTGTTGGGCGAGCAGGTTTTGGCTAATTGAAACCTAAAACATCGTCCACCACTTTTACATCTGTGCTCTACACTTTTTAAGTACATGAAATTATGTCTCATCTCTGTTTGTCATGGAATTTCAGGTATCCATATTGTTTCTAGGCAAGTTTTTAAAGGATAAGTGTCAAATGTCCAGGCGAGGATTGAATGACAGGACTCCGTGTCAAGGTTCACTTCGGCTTCTCAAATATAAACATTGGATTGAGGGCTTAAGCACAAGATTATCACATTATTGTAGTACCGCACATTAACTGGCAACTGAAATTGTGCCAACAAGTGTGAAAAACTATTTTTAGCTCAGAGTTATAAAAAGCTAATAAGCCTAGTAATAAAAAAAAAAAAATCCCTACGCCAAAACATAAAATGTACATAAAGTTTAAATATTAAACAAACTGATCATTAGAAATGTATATTTTAATATTTAAAATAAAACAGCCTAGCTACATACAAGAAACTATTCTAAAAACTTACCAAATTTAGACCATTTTTACGTTAATGAGCTGCAAACTCTTGCATGAGCTCATAAAAGATTCACGGTAAACCTGATCTAGGCACACGTTCACAGCGTTTTTGAAGGTACGACCGAAGCTATCTGATGCCTGTCCAGTAACGTGTGGGGAGGAATGTGAGGATTGGGGGTGGGGTAGCCCCAGGTGGCTCGCATGGTTAAACGGCAGATTATAGAGCACACGACTAATTTCTTTACACTAATCTTATTAAAGTGTAAAACAGCTGTCGACTAGCCAAATCTCAACACCAACCCCCAGTGCTTGCACCGAACCCCCAGTATGAAACAAATAAGAGCATTTGGGGTAAAAAAAAAATAAGTAGCAGAATGTCAGGAAAATGCTACGCAGGTTAGGATGTTAAGCTACCAAACAAGTTGTTCTACCTAGATTTGTTAATAGTAAAATGCATGTGCACATGAAGTGCCAGAAACGAGTTTTTCACAAAAAATGTCAGACATGTCACGAAGAATGAATGCTAAGCATAGCTAGCTAGTGATTGAAATCTCTCATGGCTAATCACTAGTAGTGATGGAATATCACATTAACTCACCTAACTGCTTGTAGTACTTTGTCAGATAATTACACAAAATTACTTGTCAGCTCTGCTAATTGTCAAAAGCGATAAAAAACATTAAGCCTGTCTAGTTTGAAAGCTGTTTCTATCTCTTTGTAAGTGATAAACATATAGTATGACAATGAATAAGCATTAACGAAGACTACCATAAGTTATTTTCTAATTTGTCAAAATACACAAAATAACTTCTGCAGTATTATGAAAAAGAAACCATTTTGGTTAATGTGATGGATATCTGACAATAAATGAGAGCTACCTATAGCTCCTTGTTTATCTCTGTTTGCCATAAAAGGTAACAAAAATGTGACAATGTCTAAACAATTTTAGACATTAATAAACTAAACTATTAAATCAAATAACCTATCAAACAAGTATCTGTCTAATGCTTTATTTTCATATGAATTAAGTTCTATAAACAGAGTTGTCAAAAGCGACAAAAACATTTAAACCTGTCTAGTATAAAAAAACTCATGATAAATATACAGTATGACAATTAAGTAGCATTAAAACCAGCAAACGACAGTTTGCTATCTCTCTTATTTATTTGACAAAAGTAGCAAATATTGCAGAATTTGTTAAAAAGCACAAAATGATTTCTTAACGTTTTAACTTGTGCGGTATGAAAAACACAATTCATAAATGAGCGCTAACCACAAAAGTGACAATAACGCAAAGTACAATGTCTAAAGCATTTTTGGCATTACTAAACTATTTTGCTGCTGTTAATGAACAAAAGGAAAGAACAATCTAGCATCCATTCATTTTCATATACTTTTAACAGCATTAAGTGCTAGAACCTGAGTTGTTTTTATACCACAATAGTACAGATGTTGCTGTGATTTAGTTGCATAGCTGTGGTTGGTTGCGGCCAGTTCTGTTTATTGATGGGTGTTTATCACATTGAATATCCAAGTTTTTTCTTTCATGCTACATCAGTACATTCTGCAGCTTTGAATGATAAACTGCGCTTGAAATCAAACAGCAGTTGTGGTGCTGTGGTTCGTACACATTTTAGTTTTTTTATGAGCTTTATCAGCTTACACAGACACCTCACCTCATCTACCTGCTAAATTGACTGCGTTAAACACCCCATGCTGCTACTGTCTGAGTAATGGGATGTTTTTTCAGGCCATCCATCATCTTGAAACCCGTTAGATACTTAGAAGCTGTCACTGTCCTGCTTGAAATTATATCCTTACACCCCAGCCCACTGCCAGCCATAAACCGGGGTGCTTTTCCAGCTCGCTCTCCTCTAATTGACGATGATTAGCATGACATCCAACACCGGCCGGCCGTGCACGGACTCTGCCTGTCTCTCCTCTTGACGATGACAGCCTGTGTCAAAGATTTTGAGGAGCAATTTGGTGAAGTGCCATTGTAGTCCATCTCAGGTTACTCGAGGAGTATGTAACACTGACCCACATGTGCCAGGTCGTTCCCGTGAGCACGTGGCATTCCTTTACCTGAGTGCATCCGAGATTCCCTTGTTGCGAGTTACGTTTTGACAACACGATGTGAGCTCTGCCACAGGCCACCAGGTCTACAAACAACAGGCATATTGTTAATCTGCCCATAATGAAGCATTATCTTGTAGACATAGGATTAAGTTGCTAAGCTAACCAATGTAGATGGTCTCTATAGTGCTGTATTGCACAGAAAAGGAAAAGAATGGCCACCGAGAGAAAGAGCATGCTAGATGGCAAGAGATAACAGCTAGAAAGCTGCAGATAATAAGCGCTGTGATCTCCTCACCTACTCAAACTGGCTTAACCTCGGCTAACCATGAAAATCTGCACCTCCGATTAGTCAATGAACACAAGGGGTGCGGACTTGCTTAAGGTGTGCCACAGGGCTCCGTCCTCTACACCTTGCCTTTCTCTATCCCCATTCATCTAACCCCCTGAGGAGTGCTCCTCAGCTTGGGTGGCCTCTGGCTTGGATGGGGGTCATTGGACTGACCTCTGGAACTGAATTAACCCATTCTGAAATCCATAGGCTAGCTCAGAGACAGGGAAGCAGATGGCTAAGAAGAATTTGAGATGAGGGGGAGAACACCCCTAGGCCGTCTGTCTGGCCTAAAGTTGATGTTTCTCTGCAAGAAACATCGGCATGATCTTGTTCTTTAGAGACAAAATGTACATTCTTTAAGGAGGTAAAGATATCATGTATCAAGATACCATTTAAAGCACTGCACAAACAAACCTGGACATAGCCGGTAACACAAATGGTGTGATATGTAAAGGTCATCCATGTAAATTGGCTATCAAGCAGGAAAATAGGCTCACTTGGGCCTGTAGTTCACATTTCCAAATCTGTCAGCATAATCCCTATATTTGCATTTCACGCTTTTATTCAAAGCAACTGACAGCGCATTCAAGGTAAATGCTTTTATCCATTATGCTTGTGCCACATTATACCAATTCAGGAAAGTGTAAGACAGGAGTGTCCAATACTGCTTCTAGAGGGCCACTTTCTTGAGTTTAGCTCCGACACATCTGCCTGGAGGTTTTTAGTATTTCTAAAGTCCTTGATTAGCTGGTTCAGGTGTGTTTTTTAGGGCTACAGCTAAACTACACACTCCTGGTGTAAAGGTAAGCTAAGTCTTCGACTGCTAGTATAACTTCTATACCTGCTTTTCAACAGGAAGTGGTTCAAAAAAAAAAAAAAAAAACTTTTGAGGGACAGAAAAGGGATCTGGAGCCGAGAAAAGGTGACGAGCAAATCCGCCTGTCAAACAATCCTTCCTTTCATTGCAATCCAAATGACATTTAATTTGATTCTACCGTTGATCTTTCCTGATATCCTGAATGATTCCAAGACACCCATTCGGCCCGCTGTTCCACAAAAGGCTGGCCATAAGCTGGGGCAAAAGTCCCGGCAAGCTGTCACGCACCACACAGTGTGTGCACACACACATGCGCGCAGATAGACATGCCACATAATGGCATCCTGAAATGAAACCACTTGGAGAGAGCTTGCGAGAAGCTTTCACTGGGCACATTTAGTCATCATGTGACATGGAGATTGAGGTGACAGGCAGTGGCGCGTCAATGCGTTCACTTCCACTTAGAAAAGTGAGACAGCCGAAGTCGAACGGAGTCGAGCAATCAGTTTAGCAGTCGCAAGTGCTCTGAAAATTCACTGATGTGTGTAAGACCTCAGTGATTTCCTGTTGCTGTTCAGAAGGAGTAGTTTTACTAAAAGTCATTTGTGAAACTCATTTAGGAGTGACCTGTGGACTTGTGAGTGTGTGTTAGGCTCTAGGGATGAGTGTGACTGGATTAAGCTCCATTCTGTAAGAGAAGGGACTGTGCGCTGACAGCAGTCTGGTCCAGTGCCCACCTTACAGCACTGACTTCCCCCTCTCCTCCTCAGCAGTGACCCCTACTGGGAGACAATGGGACTTGTCTTTTCCTAGATGGACTGAAAAGCTCCGTTAAGTCCGAGTGCAAATAAAAATTCTTACTAATGGTGAACCTGACCACCTGGGTCCCAGACAAATGTTGTATTGGAAGAGTAGAGGTTTGAGACCAGTCTGATCCCTAAAAACATGCCTTCATAACAAATGCACACATCAAAAAGATAAGTCCTTAAAATCGTGACCCAAATCTCAAATCCACTTATCTGTTCTTGAACGTAAATGTTTCCTCATAGTTTTAAACTGAATTAATTGACACATACGACAACTCTTGATTGTTTCATATACATATATATACACTGTATACACACACACATATATATATATATATATATATATATATATATAAATAAGTAACAACAGTTAAGGGAACTCCAATTTAACAGTTTTCAATAACAAAAATTAAATCACTTTAATTTATTTGAATAATTTCACTTCTAAAATATATAAAAAAAACTTGTAATTATAATTTCAAACTTTATGATCAAGCATTTGACACTTGCAACAAATCAAATGCACAAGCACTGACCGACCTGACTATTAATGCTCCCTTTTACGTCAAAATCTCATAATATTTAAAAGCTAGTGAGCAGGTTAATGTTCAGGTTGTAGCACGAGTTTCCTGGGCCGGCTGACTATCCTCGGTTTACTCATGCAAACAAAACGGCCTTCCTGCTCCAGACATCCGACTCCATTTCCTTCTTAGCCGTCGATTCCCTCCAAAACACTCAGCTCCAAGCCGCAGGGTTGCTCAGGGACATTAACGGAGCCTCACTGTGGAATTAGCCCATTAATGTAATGCTAACAAGATGGAATCCTTCTCCCATGGGGGTAATATTACAGCGGCATCTCCATAGTTGTTCTTTTTTGTAAATCACTCAGCTTATCTGAAAGGAGGCGATCGATACGCAGCATTACAGTAAATAGATAAACTAGCGCTGCTGTAAGGGTTAGCATCTGAGCCAACCATTATAGCGTGCAGATGAGGGGGAACGATTAGCACGTATTTGCTTGTGCCGTGCCCTTCACAGACACCTGGTGCCATAGCAAAAGTCACTGCTGACAAGAATTCATGGAGACAGATTGTCTTCCAGCGAATTGTCTAAGCTTGCAATTTTAGTGGAAATGTAATCAATTATGTGCTAAACTGCAGTAGTCTGGTATTTAAGAGCTTTTTTGCGGTTCTTCGTTCATGAAATTTCCCAGAACTCGCTAATAACGATGTGGATGATTTTTGGACATTTTCCACCTATCCCAGAGCGACCGGCCAAGCAGCACCATCAACACCAGGGCAAGCCACCTGGAGCTCCACTCACGTCTTTGAGAAGCTAGTGGAAACATGCAGGGATAATCTGACCCCTTAAAGGTTATCACAGGTTCAGCACCGTATGGCCTTAGGACACAGAGAGAGTGATAAGAAGAGAGATGAGGGGATTAAAGCAGGAGAAACGGAATGTAGGACACCAAAAGAAAGTAGGAAAAAAACATGCAACTGACTCAAACCTGTTGTGTTCTAACCATTACGTTGACAAAATTACACCGTATATCAAATCGAGAGATTACTTAATATTACTAAAATCACAATAAAAAAAATCATATTTACTTACTCTCCTCAAAAAGTAGTGTATGTATATACGCATGGAAAATACGAAGCACAACTATTTCCTTTTTTCTTTTAAATCTAAATCTAATATTAATTATTATATTTTCATGTACATATGCTGTTTAACATTGCTGTTTATTGCTGATTGTTATATTGAGGCATATTAAAGAAAATATCAAATACTTATTAAATATGTTCATATAGTGAAAAAACTGTGAGAAAAGAGCATTGCATAATTTATTTCTTTTTCTAAAAATACACAATTAAAAAATTATATTAAGTCAATATATAAATATCAAGATATAACACTGAAACATATTGAGACAGGTTAAATTTATATCGAATATCACCCAGCCCTATTGGTGTATAGTTGAATTAGAAAGTTTTGTATATTATTTATTATTTACATTTTATTTGTCTTCTTTAATATTACCATTAATATTAGTATAAAAAATGCCCTGACCATATTTATACATACACTCTTCTGTTCAAAGTATGGAAAAAGAAGGAAATATTAAGCATCACAACTATTTCCTTTTTTTATTTGTAATATCTAAATATATTACTATCATTATTATTATTTATATAAATATAATTTTAAAAAAAATTCAACATTGCTTATATTGGGGCATATAAAAGAAAATATTAAATACTCCTTGTTTATATTTTGTAAAAATGTATTAATTTAACATTTGGTTAAAAAAGAAAAGAAAAACAAACCCTATAATTATATTAAGCAAATACATAAATATAAATATGATATTTGGAACGCTGAAACCTATTGAGACCGATTTAAATTATTAAAATGAAAATGATCATATCTATATTGCCCAGCCCTAGTTGTGTATAGTTGAATTTAAAAATGATTTTGTAAAGAAAGCATTAGCTTGCACTGACACAGCATGTAACATTAGCGAGTCAAACACTTATTCACTGATCATTTGGATCTAAGGATAACCATTGTACATGGCTTCATGCTTGGCAGAGGACTTTTCAACAAGTCAAGACAGGGCTGAACCTCTGTCATGAAAGTGAGGCGACTCTTTTATCCTCCGAGAGGGACCACTTCAGTGTCTGATTGGACAGGACGTGGGAGAATGACAGAAATGCCTCAGAGATCTTTACCTCCTCCTGAGCGTGTCAAGTGGATCTTTCAAAACAAGAGAAGAGGATCACGGTGGATGTGTTTGCACAGCCTGACCCAACATGCCACAAACACAGGTTAAAGTAACAGTTCACAAAAAACAAAAACGGCCATTATTTACTCACCCTCATGTTTTTCCAAACCAATATAAGTTTGTTTCTTCCATGGAACACAAATAAGAGATTTATAAAAATGTGCTGCTCAGTCTTTTCCTTGAGGACTGAAGCTTTCAAAATTAATTAAGGATGCAAAAGAACCATAGAAGTAGTAAATATGCTTTCTATTCGAAGTCTTTTGAAATATGATAACTTTATGTGAGGAACAGACCGAAACGTAATCATAATTCAGTAACAATTTTCTCCTCCGGTGAGCTGTTAACCACCATGACTGGATCACTGAGTCGGTCAGCTGAACTTGAGAACGGAATCGGTCTGATTAGTGAACAAATCATTCAGGTTTTGTGAACCGGATCAACTGATTCGTTCAAAAGATCAACTCATCTAATTTTTGTCTGTTTTTTTTTTTTTATAAAAAGCGAATATACGCGTTTAGATGACTAGGAATAGTGTCATATTAAATACTTTTATGATGTTTTTGTGTTATTTTTTTAAACATTAAGGGCCAGTTTTACTAACAACTTGCGCCAGCGCAAACCATCTTTTGGCGTTAAAATAGTACTGTCAGGTTTTACTAAAGACGCACAGTGTCCAATTAGCGCTGCAAAGGCGTGGACAGTTATTTTTGCGCCTGACCTTATTGAATATGCATTTCTAGGAGTTTCCCTTTCCGACGCAAAATATATGAGAGGAGAGTATTCAAATTAATTACACAACGCGTTTTACTAATGTTTGCGCTCATCAAATTACTGACATTCACGTCATTATTTAACACCCCCAAAAAAGCATGTCTTAACTATTTTGCGCTTGAAATGGATGCAATTGTTGCTAGGAGGAGGCACTGCAGAGAACAGAGAACGCGTCATAGAAGGGAGAGGATTTTTTCACACGTATTAATTTATTTGGAATGCCAGAAGAACACATTCCCTGAACATATCTTTTTCCAAGCCATGTTATTTTTTATTTGCTTCAGGAAACAAAAGACGACTTGAAACCCTCATCTAGGAGTCATGCAATACCAGCTCTATCAAAACTGTTGCAACCCTTCATTTTTTGACCTCCGGTTCTTTTCAACATACTGTGGCTTCTTTATTCTTTATTTACGATTATGCTGATTTGCATGTTGCGTTGGTCGGTATGTAAATGAGATGTTGCGTCTGTGTTCTTTAATTTGCGCATTGTTAGTAAATCACCCGCAGACATTTCCACGCCCATCTGCACAGTTTTGGAACTGTGCTCTCGCCCTAATTTGCTCTGTTTAATAAAACTGGTCCTAAAGCTCCAGTCCCCATTTAGAGTAAACAAGTGTTAAAAATGTATCCTTTCGTGTTCCATTGAAGAAATTTGGGTTTGGAGTGACACAAGCATGTAAATAATGACTTTATTTGTTGTTTTTTGGGTGAACTAATCCTCAAGTCGAATGCAATGCAGTTTCAACCTCTTCAAAAACTGAAGTTCATAAAAATTCATTATAATATTAATGCCCACTTCAAATTTTCTGGAATTAATGACTGAACGACAAGGAGGCGCAGAGAACGAGAGTGAGAGTATGAGAGAGAAAAATCAATAAACACTAGATGGCCTGTAAAAGCATTATAAATATAAGTAGCATTTCTCCATTAAGGGGGATTTGGAAACCAGCAAATGCTAATGAGGAAGGCAAAGAGGCTATTGAAGTCCATTAAGAGCTCTCTCTAGTGAAAATAGACGCTCTCTGAGGTTATCTACTGGCCAACGCCACTAGTTCCAGACCCACTCTTCAAACCCGACTCCCATTTCCAAGTGACGGATAGGACAAATGTGCTTTCTGTAGACCAGCGAGGGGCCAAGGGAAGAGCGCAAAATGGATGATTCAAAAGCAATGCTTTTGATTTTCTAAACAAGGAACATTCTTATTCATTATAAATTTATTGTGATGCAGAGCGCTAGAAAGAAGGGAAATGACTTCACAGCTGAGCCGGAGTCACTTTGTGGGATTGGAAGGAGGCCACAAATCACGATCAGAAAATGACAAAATATTTCTGAGTTTGTGAGCAAGAAAAAAGTGGTTTGTGTTTAAGAGGACAGTTCATGTAAGAATTTAATTTCATCATCATTTATCACCATCACAGAAAAGGCCAAATAGGATTTCTAAAGAAAAGACTGAGTATATTTGATTTAAGAAGAGCCACAACTATTTTAACATATGCTATTATTAATTAATCGCATATACAACATATTACAATTTGTTGATAAAAGCAATAAATTGAAGATACATTTAAGAAATGATATTATAGTGGCAGAAGCATCCAATACAATTCACAAAAAGTTGCATTGCATTGTGTCACATGATTTATGAGAGTTCATTTTATAAAAACAGTGAAAATGTGTGTTAAACTATTTATTTTCACACCAGCAAGGCTAATGGAGAGAACAAAGTGAATAATAAAATTACATGCAATTAACAAAAAGCTTTATAACATATTTAGAATTAACATAAGCAGTGTTGGGAATGTTCCCTTGTTTAAATTGTAATAAGTAGTGCAACTATTTAAATTACTTTATTGAAGTAATGCAACTGATTACCTTTTTGATTTCTATTCTAGATTTCGAACACATGTTTTCAACTGTTAATCATTTTGAAACATTTAAAGCATGCAGTAGTACTCAACACGGATTACTGTCAGACTTCGGAAATCCTTCATCACTTGAATTAAGATTATAGTTTCATTTTAAAGCACAGCCACCACAAAACAGGCGTTAGCACCTCTTTTTACTTTGAGATCATTCTGAGGTTAAATACAGATGTAATGTCATAAAATATAGTTTTATACAGTAGCTATGATACTGTTTTTTGAAATCAAATCTTTACATAGGAAACACTGGGATCTAACAATGCCAAAAAACATAGTTATAACATAGTTAATCTAAAAAAATAAAGCATATAAATAAATCCAAATAGGAAATAATACAGTTATCGAATAAGCATGTGTCCTATTCTCTGTCCTAAACTCCTGAAACATTGGTCTCAGTGCAAGAGCAGTCAATACACTAATGAAAACTATTGAAAAAACAAACAAAAAAAAGATATGTGAAGTTGAGCCTGTGCTTCTAAGTTGGTACTCACTTGAGAGGAATACGGGGTACTGCTGTGGGACTGGAGGCAGTGATGACAACCTGTAGGATCTGTTCCAGTGCAGACAAACCCCCTCCTACCTGAAAAGCTACCTGATCTGCATTATTCTGAAAAAGAGAGATAGCGACAAGAGAAAGAGAGAAACGGTCATAAACATGGAGAGGCGAGCAGACTCAAGTATCACATTGTTTTGGCATTGGTGGTATCCTCTCGTTGCCCACCTCCTGATTTCTAGAGGGGATCTGGAGTGAAATTTGAAGCAAAGTGATCCCCAAAGAATTCCTGCTAAATCTCAAAAGTGCACAACCCTTCCCTGCCCCCCACACAGCAACCAAAAACCAACGCAAGACAACAAACGCGCATATCTGCACACAAAGCAGGGGTGGTCTGCTTTGACAAAGAAGAGCTTAGGGAATACATAGAATGAGTCAAAATTTAGACTGGACAAAAAACCTTTTACGTCACAAATTCACAACTGAGCCAACAGTTTGCATGAGTCAATGACAAAGACTATTGATGAGAAAAAATAAAAACTTATTTAAAATACATGAATGCAAAGATCACATTCCTAGGAACTTTGTGCATGAAGTGATTTTGAAAAACTCATACCATTTTTAACAAGTTTCAATATGATGCTTTTAAGAATGTCATGTGGTGCAACCATGTAAAAAGCAATATGTTCCTTGTGAGAATACGAATACGATCACATGTGGAACTTGGTCGTTTACTGTTGTTAAAATATGCTATTTATAGCCTTTTATATCACCGCACAAATGAGCATTTCATATGTACACATTAATCTCAAGAAAATCACATACAAACCATATTCTATCGTAATCGTGTGTTTATTATCTTATATAATCTATAGTGGCTGTTGTCATGTTTATTTCTGCTGTGTAAAAGCCTTAACATGCATGCTCTGGCTGAAACTCATGTTGTTTGGGATGTTACAACCGCCTCTCCGTTCTTAAGTTGCCAGGTATACATTCCAAGTATAAAACACATTAGTAAAATAATCTATTTTCAGTTTTATTTGTCTACATACACTTTGGGCAGCCACGGTACACATTATAAAAGTAGCCCCCAAAAAAACCCACGGCTTTGTAGGTTTTCCCGCAACTGTATTTTCAAATTAGCCCGCTATGTATGTATGTATCTATTCATGTATGTTTTTATACATACACATTATAAATATACACAGTACACACACATATATTATATAAACAAAAACCTTTATTTTGGATGCGAATAATTGCGATTAATCGTTGCCCAACACCATTTACAATCTAAACTAATTTTGCTTTATCATAAAGACTTGTTGACCTTGACGCATAGTTATGAGGGTCTGCAAGGGTCCTCATTATTGTTTCTGCATGTTGGTTACACCACATGACGTTGATTTGGCAAACTGTTTTTCAAATATTACCAAGTTAAACATTATATCTTAGGGAAAAAAAAAGTTTAACTTACTAATATTTGCAAAAAACTGTTTGCCAAATCAACGTCATGTGGTGTAACTAACATGCAGATAATAATAAACATGCAAATAATAATAACAGATTATGCCAAGCTTCTTAATATTTTTCTTCATTATGATATCAGGACGATTGTATCCCTGCCTATAAAAAAATTGTCAATATAAAAAATATATGTTCATTGAAAAATATAAATAAATAAAAAGCATTCAGTGAATAAAATTGTAACATTTTCAAAACATTAACAGATACCGTACGACAAAAAATATGAGCATCACGTCATTGACCTGCATGTATATTAAGTTATTTCAGGATTTTCTAATTGTCATGGTTCAAATGCAACCTTCAGTTGTTGGTTATCATAGATACCAGCCATAAAACTTTTAAGAGGAGGGTCAACCAAACTGTGCCTGAAACTCATACGGAGCGAATGAGCGTCTTTGAGTAAGAAGAGACGTAAAACAGTCATTTAACTGACATGCTTTTCAAATCAAACTGTTTACAGATGGGACATTTTTACTTGCATCATAAAATTCTTTAAAGTTCAAAGTGGAACCCCTTTAAATGAGTCATACGGTTTAGAGTCCAAATTCCCCAGCTCCCTTACTTTGAGAAAAGGAAGTAAGCGCCTCAGAGGTTGGCGATGCGTTCGACCCCAATGTTGCCACAAAACGACACATAAATCAACAACTATGAATTTGAAAGTGACAGCAGTTGAGTCAGTTATTTGCAGAATCGAAGAGCAAAGAAGGGAAAAAGAGAACAGAGAACGTTGTATCTACTCCATATAATGAGGTCAGATTCTCATACGCTATGTGACGGCACTCAAAGTCAGGCAATTCAAGATGTTTTTGTTCAGGGGATGGCGGGGGCTGCCAACAAGCCTGAACATATTGAGCAGCAAACAGAGGAAGCGCTTTGCAAAATTACATATAAGCTCCTCTCTTGTCAATCACAAGTGCCGCCAAAGACTCATTCCTGGAGATCCGGTGGCAAAGAGAAGGCTGAACCTCTGCCAGGGTTAAGAGATTGGAACAAGCTTGTTGTCAGATACACCAAAGGTGGAACACGCTTGAACAGCGGTTGGGATTAGGAAAAGCTCACTGACAGCTAGGTGAAGACGGCCATGGAGCCTTGCTGCCTATAGCGTGAGGACGAACCCAGGTCGCAACAGTAAATAGAGTGGGTTCGCAGCGCACCCATCAGCACAGCCCTGTCAAATGCTCCAGAGGCAGGAGGGTTGGCCGCTCATGGTGGCCTATTTAAGAGGCATTTGGAGGGGTTAGCTGGGGCCTGTGCGGTGATGGCGTGTGGAACTCAGTCCAGAGGGAGGTGTCTTACCTTGCCCTTTCTGGCTTATTGACAGATCCCCATGCGGAGCAAAGGATCTGGAATCTGGAGGAGTTCAGAAACGGGATTAAAGATGAGATGATAAACATTAGATTATGACGAAAGATACAAAGAGTTTAACGAAATACATGCTTAGCGAGGAATCAAATTAATACAATATGGAAAGTAAGGAGAAAGGCCTTGTTTGGGCAATAGACAGAGCTGTAAAAAGTACGGAGAAACATATTCAAGTTATTGTGTCAAAAGTAAAAAAATTGTAAGGGGTGAAAAGGACAATTTTTGCCTCTGAACTGTAATGGAGTAAAAATATTCTTACTCAAACAATGTTTTGGATCATTTGCATTAAGTACAGAAATGCAGTATCTCTGAAAACAAGTGGCAATTATAAACAGAATAAAAAATGTCTCATTACAAGCTATACATATGTCTTTCTTATTCTGCTACAACCAGGCAAAATAAAACATGAGAGAAATAACATTCCTGTATTTTATTAAACTGATTCTAAAGTAAACTGAAAAGCCTGTGCAGAAATATTAAAGTAAATCTTCTAAACGACATATACTGTTGTGCACTTCTGCACACTGTTACCAAAAATGCAACTTTAACATGCTGCCAGGGGCTTCCCATTCTCAATAATCATCTGGCATTGATATTGGTTTTCAGCAGGCCACGTCAGGCCCAAATGTTTATTTATTTGCAACCAGCATGCCTCTACAATAGCAGGAATAATGTGTTAACATGCCATTTGTGTCTTACATAACTATGGAGGCACTGTTCCACTCGTGTGATTTTCTGGCAACAGAACAAAACATCTCAATGCCACTACAAACACCACAGAAAAAGTGTCACGCCTACTGCTCTAAATATTCAAAGTGCTTTATAAATATAAAAACAAATACTTTTGTAAACCCATACACACACATACTTTTGGGGCTACTTGGTGTAGAGTCTCCATTCTGAATTTCATTTGTGAACTTGGTCACAATACTACACGATCACATTAATCATCGAGGCAGACTGTAATATGACAAAACATCCCATGACATGTCATAAAAAAACATGCCTGGAAGTGATGTGCAAAGCTGGTACTAATCCTTGATTCTGCACTGAGTGCGGTTGAATTTTCCTGGTGTACTGACCTCCTTCAACAAACACTCCACTGACACCATAATAAGATGAGAGCTTGCGTTTTTCTAATAAGGAATTCAAACAGAAGACCTGAAGACAGATCAGATGGTTAGAGAGGAGGGAGGGTGCAGAGTAAATCTAAATTATACGGCTTGAACAATCTTATCCAATTACTAACAAGAGTTGCCATTTTAGGCAAGGCTAAATCAAAGGGCCAGGCAGCTGTGCTTCCCGCTGGCCGGCCAGGACAAGGGTACGGGTGTGGGGTACGCATTAAGTGGGAGGGAGGGCTGGATGTGTCTGTGTGTTCACCTCTTACAAACCACTCTAATTAGCCGACATGAAAAGTCAGGGGGAGGGGAACGCTCCTAAAAGGCTGCATCCCCTTCTTGCAACAGATGGAGAACAACTGGCTGGGGCATTCATTGACGGAGGGGTTCACCAAGGTTCCGACTTAGGCCCATCCATCTTTTGGCAAGTGGTGCAATGATGTAAACATGCCCCCTTCAGTTACAGCGACAGCTCCAAATCTCAGAATGAATAAGAGAGCCGGCATGCAGATGAGGTACAAGTCTGTGTTTTGTTCTCAAGAAGAAGTATAGAAATACACAAAGAAGCATAAACACTGTTCCCATTTAGTGAAGAGGCCTGTGCTGACATAAAGGAAAAGAGCTGTAAACCACATCAAGAGAAATTGCAGACAGTAAAGCAATAAGTTAGTTTTTACAAGGTTTAATAGCACACATTTAAGTACACACTGGAAGATAATTTGCGGGAGCAAGAAACAATTTAGAGGAAGTGTTCAGTTTAAGGATAACAATAGAAACCAACTGTTCATAGGAAACAAGTGAAGATTATCAAAAGGAACCTTGGGAATTTTGAAGAGTATATGTCAGTTACAAACTGGAACCACAGTACCTGCTACATAACCCAAAATCAGCAAGAAATGCTGTGCATTCCAGACTCATAAACCTTTAACTCTGGAGTATACAAACTGCCAAATTCACTCATGGTGTGCTTCTTTTAACCCCTGACCGAGAACATGGAAAACTACACAGCGTTATTAGTTCAAATATCAAGCTGATATCCAAAAATCAGCCACCCAAGGGCAAATCTTTCCACAATGGATTTCTGACTCTTCTAATAGCTGTCTTCATGCCCCTTCAAACATGCACATGAGGGGAAACATGAATCCTCTACTCTCTTACAGTAAAAAGCAACAGCCAAGTGGAACAAAAGAATTACTAGGCAATTAGGGTTTGAAAATTACCTTACTGACAGCACGTGGTGAAGGAATGTAAAACTATGTCCATGTTTTTTTTTAAACTAACTAGCTAATTCCTAAAGCTCGACCTGTCCCTCAGCAGCAGCGAGGCAACACCCAATCACCTCACACATCTTTATGAAGAGGCTTGTTGAAAAATGTAGTTCTTGTCATGCATTTCAAAGATCCTAAATCCAACAACTACAATTTGTTCTCTTATCAGTTGGTTTATGAGGTTGAAGACAAAAAAATGAAACATGCAAGATTAGAAAATATACTTTTGTAGTGTGTGTTTTTGTTGTTTTGAATGTCATGAATGTTTATAAATTAACACAAAATACCAGAGGTTGGTTGCATAAAATGCTTACTATCCTTAAAAGTCTAATTTTCTTCTTTAAGATTGGTTGTTTTTTTAAATTGGTTACATAAAAACCTACATTTTCTAATTTGAATCCGAAAAATAAGACTTATTACCCTTGGCTAGCTGCTATTTGGTCAGACTAGTTCCAAAGAGACAGTCTTAACCCAGAGGCTAATTTTATGCAACTGGGCTCAGTGGTTCCCAATTTTGGGTCCTTGAGTACCCCCAACACTCCGCATTTTGAGGTCACCCCAATCTTACACACCTATTTCTTGTCTGGGAGTTTCTTCTAATGAGTTGAATTAGGTGTGTTTGATTAGGGAGCAATCTAAAAGGAACATAATGGGAGTAGTCCAGTATCAAGGTTGGGAACCACTGCTATATACAATCCGGGAATGAATCAAACATATGGCAGGAGGTAAAAGTTTGGCTACCTATTGGACTGGACAGCAGAATTCTTGCTTAATAATCTTTAAGCAACACTGACAGTCAATCACTAATGTTCTTCTCTATGCTCAACCAAGGCTTCCGCCAACATTTGCTAGATCCTTTCTCTACCCCTGGTCATCAAACATGGATTGAGGGCAAATACAATGCTGGAAGGGCCCCATGGCGCCTCTTTCCACAGCCTTGGGCCTCTTGATCAGGTACAGCTAGCCACCAGTTGGCCACCAAGGGGAGTCAACCCCTGACAGCTGGCAAATGAAAATGTAAATACTGGCTGGCCGAGCAGGCCCAGAATGTTCATGACAGTCCCTCAAGTGTCATAAAGGCAGTCGATCTTGGCCTGTTCTTTATTTGAAAGCAGTGACAAACACTCCCTGGCAGAATGTAAATACGTGAGCTCATTCCGCTAAGGTAAGAGAGCGCAGATCAGAGGAACAAGAAACTCCCCTGAATATTCCTGAACGACAAGAAGGGAAAAAATGCTCTTCGATCAGCCAGTTCTCCCGGAGACAAACTGAAACCTGGTTTGACACAAAATAAACCATTAGAGGGCTCAGAGGGAGAGGCGGGCAAAGGTCGGAGACTGTGCCCAAGCAAAATCAGCATGAGGAACTAGGAGTGGGGGAGGCCGCACTGCTTGAGGGGCTAGAAGGGGCGCGGAGAGTCTGGTGTTGTTCGAGGAATTAGTGGAGAAAGTGGAGACTGAATCAGATATGGGTATGAGGAAAAAAAACAAATCTGTAGGTGAGTCAGTGACATGAGAGATGCTTGTTAGGTCAAACAATCTAAACGTTCTTGACTTGAGGTGACGCTGAGGGGGAAGGGGTGTACGCAGACTCCCAATGAAGAGGGAGACGAGTATTTATTTGACTTTGTCCTGGGATTACAGGCGGAACTGTCTTGACAACTAGGGTTCACAGACTTGCCCAGTTTTGGTGGCGGGCAGACCTCAGCTGGACACTGCAGGAACCAGGTTTGAGGAATCCACTGCTGTGACTGACAGTCTAAATGAAGTCCAGATACTGTACTCTTAAGAGAGAGTCTTTTTCTCAAAAGGCTACAAGAAAGAGCCTGAGGAGCTGACATTTCCACAAGCACTTCACCGTTCCAGCGACTTACAAAAACAAAGACGGCGGGAGTTCTTTAAAGCAAGGTCTCTGTGGAAATCTCTAGAACGAGTTTGTGTAGGAGGCCTTAGGGACAGTACACAAGAAATGTACTCATGTTCTTGATAGAAGCTGTCATTCAGAGACACTTCTAAGCAGTACAGGGCCTGGAGAGGGAGATGAGATGACAAGGCCTGATCTGAGAAAATCTGTTGAAGGGAATCTGAAGCATGTTGGTTATATTCTAAGTGTTAAGTTACCTCAGACCTACCTTGCTAGATTTAAGGTATAATAAACAGGTTGTTAAAAGAATCTGCTGCGTTAATTTTAACTGATGGTTCCATCCCCTTCACTCCAATCTGGCATCTTATGATCTCCTCTCCTCCCCTCCCTCAGCCCTCCTCCTCACCCATTAGCTCAGCTTTACCACCCTTTTTTGTCTCTCTTACCTTTCTCCTCTCCCTCCAGAAAGACCATTAACAACCCACATCTCCTCCCACTGGTCAATACAGGCACACCATCAATGCACCATCCATCCACCCACAAACACACATACACCAAACCACACATCCCTTCATTTGATGAGTGTATTACAGAATGGCATCTACAGAAACAGTAAATGTCCCGTTTCAATACGAAAATGTGACGTGTCACCAATCCATTTCTGACTAGTTGATTAGTCAAGGAGACTAGACTAAGTTTTATAGTGTTTGTTAACTTTAATGGCAGCACTTTAATTTGCTTAATAATTTGCTTCAATTAGCTTTTAGCCAGTTTACACAGCAACACCTTCAGAAAAAACCTTTAAGGCCCATTTACAGCAATAAAAAAACTATAAAGATAACTAAAACAATAACGACATTAGCATCCACACCAACCATTCTGTTTATTATAAGCTTGAACTGCAGTTATAACCTCTGCTGCTTCAAGTTATCAGTTTCTGATGGCTGTCTAATGGCTCATCAGCTGGATTCCAATGATTTTATTCTTCTGTGGCGTTAACGTTACAGTTGTGGTTTGGACTTCCCTATTTTATTAGAATTTGAAGGATTGTTAAAACTTTATAATTATAGTTAATCGCTAGGGTTGTTCTGATTCTGATACTAGTATCGGAAATTCTTCAAACAGCAATCTCATTGGCTGGCCTTTTATCGTCCCTGTTTTGATATCAGCAAATCAGTTCGAGCGAATGCAGATAACGTGATTAATATTCATGAATACAGCAGCTTGTTAATCCTTAGTGCATTTTATATTGTTCTTAGTAGAATTCATAGTATGATTATTATCTTATCAGTATTATTGATAGTCCCCCCCCATTTTTTACAAAACACTGAATGACCAAAAAAGCACTACCACAAAGTTCAGTTAAAATCACTAATGTGCATTCATTCATGGTTACCAAGTTTGAATTCTAATTACTAAAGTTCTATCATTAAATAATACTTGATTATCATAATATATGTATAATGCTTGACTAACTGATGTTAAGAGTATACTTGTAGATATTTAAAAAGCTGTGCCATTTTCCAAACATCTATTTCGCCCAGACTCTCTCTCTTTTACACCATAAAATAATTGTATCAATTCATACAGGGCTAGTTGTACATAAAGCACCAGCATTATCTCGGAACATCTCTATTAGTCGGCCTTGGTGTAAATGGGCCTTTTACTGTTGTGACTCCTCATAGCTTTTTGAGTGTCCAGCACACACACACACACACACAGCATTTCGAGCGTCCAAGTTTTAATTGCATCTCAAGTCTCCTGCACTGTTTCATTCTATTTAGCCATTTTGGATGCAAAAACATGTCTTATGTAAACACCCCCTAAGGTTCAACTGGGGTCAAGTGAACCTGAAACCAGTCTAATTATACAGGGGTTCCAGTTAAGACTGATTAGTCAACTAGTCGTTCAGGCAACCCATAAATGAGTTTCTTTGGAAAATTCGGTTTGTCATACAAAAACACTAAATTCAGGCACTTAGATAACATTACGCAATGCTTTAGAAAACACTATGCAATGGATTACAAGAGTAAATCTGGCTATCAGTGAAACACAATCATCGTTAATCATCATTACCATATTAAGAAACTTTTCAAATGAACAGCTGAATTGAATTTCAGAACAGTTTATCTTTTAAAACATTATCATATACGTCAAAAGTCAACAGCTCTTTTATAATTGATAGAAATAATATTTCAGCTCTTACTGAATTGTGAGATATTAGTAGAGCTCTGTTATGGCAGCGTACTAAAAAACTTGAGTGATCGCCAAAATGCATCTTCAAAAGCTTCCCTGCTTTATAACTTAAGTCATTTGGATTATGTTTACTTTTGAAAAACCAACATATTTTTGTATAAAAGCCACAATGTACAACAGTAGCCAGGCAAATGCTCGGAAACACGTTCGCCTGTTTGACAAACGGGGATCTCCGCCAATTAATAACATCTGCAGCAATGAAAACAAGCATCTAACCTGGCCCTCATTACCAAATAACCGAGGGCAGAGAGCTGGGGATGGAAAGCGATACTCTACATAGACTGCGAGACGGGGAGGACGGCAGCCAAAGCCGGCGGTTCAGGGGAGTCGGTGTTGAGAGCAGCCTAGAGGCTTATCTTCAAGTCAAATCCCTTCTCACACACACAGACACACACACACACACACACACACACACACACACACACACACACACACACACACACACACACACACACACACACACACACACACACACATTCAATCCACATAGACTAGACTTCAGACAATAACCCCCCCTAGCCACTGACATAAACTGGTCTGAACACTACTCATATGCTTACTGTCCCAGAAGAATCCTGGTGTGACTGTGCAGTAGTAAAGATGAACAGATAAACAGCAGACAACGTATATCCATTCAGTCATTACTGGTATCTCCAGCTTTCTCTGATCAGCAAATAGCACAGCATTCTGAATTTAAGTTCTGGAGTCTTTTCAGGAATATTATTTTAGACGACATGTCCCTCTACAGCAGGGCTGGCCAGAACATAGTCTGTCACAGGCAATTCTAGTTGTATTTTTCATCAGTTAATTTCTTAAATTATCTTTTGACTGTTACAGTGTCTTTTGTAAATGGTAGTAAGCTGTTACTCTGTTAAATCCTGTAGTAGGAGGACAACCATTAACAAAAAGCCACATTTGTGTGGCGGTGTCCGGCAGAGTATGTGAGCGGAGTGGAGCGTCAACAATTTACCTCTCCGCACATTTAATAATCACTCCGCTCCAGCTCCGCTCTGGGTTCACTGATACCAGAAACATCGCTCCGCGTCTAAAGTATTTCAATATGTTTGAAATATCACAGTTCTGTTCATCACGTATATTAAAAAAAATAATAACAGGAGAGTTTCAAAGTGACTTATAGGAACACTAGTGTGCAAACTTTTCTTTCCTACCACGTCCACATGACAAGCTAACAACATGGTTGGCAGCATTATAATAGCTACTTTTTGCACTGCAAATTTTGTTTATGATGAAAATAACTACGTTTTCGTCAGTTATTTTACCTACAGATCGATGCATTTATTACAGATTTCTGCTCATTCGAAATCGGATACAGATGAAGTAGCCTGCGTGTGAACAAGTGTTGTAGCACTTGTTTAAATCATGCTTTCAGCTGAAAATATTCAGTATCTCGACTAGAAGCAACGAACAAATACCTTGAGAACTATAACTTACCGCTCATGTCCATTGCCGTCATCATATAGCCTTCACATTCTTTCTGATTTGAGTGATCCTTCTCTATCAAGCTAGCTAAATATGTTTAACATGTGAATTCTTGCTAAATATGCAGTTATATTCACGGGTCGTTGGCATGAATTGTACTCGAGATGGAGCGGTGGTGGAGCGCTCTCGGAACGAGTGAAAACCACAACGCTCCGACTTTTAAAAAAATCTGCTCCTCGCTCCAGTCAAAATCACACCACTCCACTCCGCTCACATACTCTGATTGTGAGTAACTGTTTCTGTCATGACAGATTTATTTCAGAACCAGCCGCTATCAAAATAGTCTGGCTGCGGGCGCGGGCCAGATATTATTGCTGGCGGGTCAGTTTTGGCCTGCGGACCTGCCTGTTGCTGACCACTGCTCTACAGGGACATCAGAACAGACCAGAGAGACAGATTATGAGATCTATGTACAAACCTGTTTCTCCAGAATGCGGGAGATTTCTCCCAGGGTTCTGTCCAGGCCAGACACTTTGTTACTGGCCCATTGGCCACTGTCCTGCCCCTGCTGCTGCTTTACTAGATCCTTCACCAGACGCTGAAGCCTGGAAGAAAAGACACACACACTGACACAGCTGGGTCAAAAACATGTTCAGGTCACACTAACTCCCTAAAAATTATTTAAAACAGCCTTATTTTAATTTTGCATAATTTTTTACAATTTACCACATTTCTGCTATCTTATTCTTACTACTGAATTGTAAAAATAAATGCTTAAATTGTAAGGTATTTATATACCAAGGTAGTTTGTATTTGTTTTTTGTACTGCCTTTAAATTATCCTGATTTAAACAACTCAGAATTATTAAATGTAATATACAATAATTTTACTTCAATATATAACATTAGAATTTATTGTAATAATTAGTAATTAAAATATAATTTATATAAAAATGTATGTATCAAGATACTTGTTTGTTATTGACATTAATTTATTACGTCACATATTTATGATATTAATTTAATACATAAAGCATATACAAAACACCATTTACACTATATTTTTTTTTTAAAATAAACAATCAGGAAACCAGTGTTTACCAATGTACTGAACTTTCTTTGTGCAAAATGCAATTTAGTTTTTTCTCCCTTTGATTTTGGTATGAAATATGAAAAGTGTTCTTTTAATAAAAAATGAACAGTACATTTTTTACATTTTCAGTTTTAATTTTAATTTGAGTAACTTTGTTACATGCTTTTGAAAAATGTTTTATTGCAGTTTTAGTAATTTTAGCCAGTTTAGTAAGAAATTTTAGCAAGTCTTTCATCTAATAATTTGATATTTTTATTTCAGCTTTCTTTCAATTAAATAAAACTAATTTTTCATAGTTTTATTTAAGTTTATAGTGCCCCTATTATGGGTTATGAACGGTTCGTATTTTGGTTTTGAGAGTCCCCAACAACAGGTTGACATCAATGCAAGGTCAAAAAACACTTTCAATGTCTTCTAATATGCATTTATTTTTACCTTATTTGGTCAAAGACTCCCAAACGAATGGCTTAACGATTCATTTTACCAAACCACTCCTTTGCATGACGCTAATCTGCAGTGACTGGTCCAATTGGTCTCATTTTATTTCATCATGCCTGTAATGCCTGATAAAGCAGTGTTTGTGAGTGCAGTGCTGCTTTGTGTGCAGCGTTACTGAGGGAAACCGCTATTTCTACCACTCCAAAAGTGGCACCTAGTGGCCAAGAATGAATTTGCATTTTCATTCAGACCAACTAGTGGGCGGGCAATATGCTAATATACATGGTGCACTTTCATTCACTTAGAGCTGTGTTACACATGGCATGAAAGGTCATTTTCAAAAATCCATAATAGGAGCACTTTAATAATAACAACACGGAACCTGCAAAATTTCACCTAATTATATAGGCAATATCTTACTCTGGTTTATGTATAACTATACTCCTTTCAAAATTTCAGCATTTTTTAATCATTTTATTTCAAAATAATTTTAAATAAATAATAAAAAAAATAAAAAAATATTATGCCCTTTTCAGGGACTGCTGGAATGCCACACAGGTGTACGTGATTTCATGTTTTACTATCATTGTGCAAGAGCGCAAACCTGATCCACACAAAGCAAAAGAATTATAGACTGAAAGATGAGATCTGTGACAACACCGCTTAGATAGCAGTATTGCATTGCATTGCACCTAATGGGCAAAACTATAAATGTTTGATTATGGAAAGCCCAGTGCTGGAATAATTTCTGAAGCTTGGATTTAAAAAGACAGCATTAAGACATGAGTACTCAGTAGAAGACCTCAGCTAGGGTATATGATCCTTAAAAGTGGAGCGGGGAGCTTACTTCGCCTTGTAAGGAGAGTCGGGGGTCTGGGTCTTGGCTTCCATGCATGTCTCATACTCCTTAGCCCTGAAAAAGAAAGACAAACAAGTCTGTCAGAAACAGATGGAAAAAGATAGACAGAGAGAAAGAAAGGAGTCCGATGGCTGTCAGCTAGAAGACAAGAGGAGATAAGACGACGTGCTGAACAAAGGAAAATATGTCAAGAGGTCAAGCTGAGCCTCAAACTGTTTATTTAGTCTTTGGGCCGCACTAGCAGCAATCACAAACTAACAAGCATGAACGAGTCACAAACGCTCAGTCTTCAGAGAGGTATCACAGCAGAGGATGTTGTTTCACAGCAGGGAATACCAAACTCTCCAATAACCACACTATTTAAGTTCAGAAATCAAAATAAATAAGATTGATTGGCTGATGGGTGCGAATTACTCCTACATTCCCTCATGAGTCACAGACCAAAATAATGTGTGCTGTCAGTCAGGTCTAGCACACTGGTGTGGTCCAACAAGCAGAATTCCTGACAATCACACATCCCATTCCGTCAGATAAGGATGATCGATCAGCTCCTGAAAAAAAACGCTTGATGGATGGATGTTCAGGGGCTGATAAACTCAGACGTCTCTTTCCGGAAGACAACGTCAGAGCAGAGTGGTCACAAGACCGTTAATAGTTTAATCTTGATTTGAGTTGAAATTTCAAAGTGATTTTGGTTTAATCCAGATGGTATTGGTATACGTTGCTAAATAAAAAAACTAATGTAATTTTCAATAAACATTTTTAAAAACTTTTCAGTATTAAGGATGCTCCATATATTTAGATTGTTTTAAGAACTATAACCTGTTATTAAAATTCTAATGTCTCCGCTGGGGCAGAGAATTCTACTAATAACAAGAACGTTGTTCACTGCAGGTCATTTTGAAGTCTGATCTGAAATTTCTTTTAGTTGATTTGGTAAATTTAGTTTTAAATTAATTGAATAATAAATGACTAAATAATATAAAAAATAATGAACAACTAAATCATATTAAATAGAATGAATAACTAAATAATAGAATGAATGAACGAACAAGTTAATTACTAAATAATACAATGAAAGAATTAATAAACAAATAACTAAAATAGAATGAATGACTAAATATTAGATTGAATGACTAAAACAGAATGAATGAATAAATTCATTAATAATAGAATGAATGACTAAAACAATGAAAGAATAAATAGATAAATGAATAATAGAACGAATGACTAAAACAGAATTAATTAAAGACTAAATTGAATAAATGACTAAATAATAAACCGAATGAATGATTAAATGAATGAATGAATGACTGATAAATACAATGAATGAATGAATGAACGAATTGGAAATAGATTTTTTTGGTAGATGTTGGGTTGAGGTGGATACATTCCTAGCACTGATCTGTAGGAAGCAATAAATCACTAAATACGTGCTCATTTGAATAGTGACATCAAATTATTTTATGGTGTCACAAAGGACAGGAGACTTTGGATATTCAACAGGGCTATGTGACGATCCCTTAACCCCAAGCCTTGACTATTAAAACAGTTATGTTTAACTCCGCCTTCTTTTGAGTGACAGTAGCATAGCATGCTTTACAAATTATGAACAGTGATTCCAATGTGCTCTGTTTTGTAGGAGTGAAACGATGCTCGCCAAGCCTCAAGATTTGAGCAGTGGTGCGCTCTGAGAAAGACTGTGAACCGTACCTGGCCTCGTCCTCATCCTCCAGATTACAATATTCCTCTTTGACAGCTTTACGCCTGCACGGGTTAAACAGAGGGGCAATCGCTGGACTATCAATCTCCGAACACGGCAGGCCCCATTAAACGGGCCGGGCACCATAAATATTAGTAACCAGCTTTAAGTGGGGGGGCAGCTACAAAGCTACAATGCAGAGCTAATCATCAATTCATCACGATGTGCCCCACTATTCACCTCCGCCCACGCTGGACGCAGACGGCCCCCTCCCCCAAACGACTGTAAAACCGTCAATGCCTTCCGACGGATAAAAAAAAGAAAACAAATACAGTGTATCCGTTTTAAATGTGCTATGGGAGGCTCAGGCGTTCTGTACTCCCAATTACAGAGAACATTTGGCTGGGCAGTGGTGCAATATTTAATATTGGATTTGAGAGGCTCTGAATCAAATGGAAGTCAATTTGACTGATGATGAATAAAAGGACGAGGAAATAGGAGGGAAAAATGTGACCTGTGGAACATATCCACCGAGAGGAATGAGGCTGGATCCATCTATAAATTCAACAAACGTGCATAAGGGGTTGGTTATATGTGGAATAAATATTGGATACATCCCGAGATTAAAAAGATTTACATGCACCTGATGGTAAATAAAGGTCTGAGGTAAGCAGGGTCCAAGTGTCTTTTAGTTGAAACTCTCGAAGCTGCAGTCTAGTGGTCGCCGCTCATTCTCAGACACTTTGGCCCTGTTCCAAATGGTACACTTGATGTGGACTTGTCTAATAACCTTAACTTGCAAGTATCCCCAAAGTTCACAAGATTGTATGGTGTCCCATGTGTTTTATGATTCAGAAGGGTGCCCACAAACTTATATCCTTATTATGACCACTAGGTGTCCTTTATGTTTCCTTTGGCAGAGATCACACTTAATGCTGCAAAAAACTAGTGTAACTAAATGTCACTAACATTTGGACTCTGAGGAGGACGGAAAGGGTACAAAGGCCACACTTGATGTGAAATTGAAGACTTGTGGTCTTTGCCACACTGACCATTTGGGGTATCCAATTCGTCAGTTTGCAAAAAGAGTGTTTACAAGTGCGTCCTTTGTGGATGCCATTATCCCTCAAATGTGTCCTTTTCTGAGCCTGATCTGGTGCAGAATTTCACAGCAGACAACATCACAGCAGTCTATGCAACGTTGTGTCACCAACATTTGGACTCAAAGGACGGAAAGCTTCTAAAGAATAAACTTGATGTGAACTTAAATACTTCTTGTCATTGACACACTGACCATATCATAGGGTGTGTCCCATATGTCAGTTTGCCAAATGGTGCTTTCAAGTGCCCCCTTTTTGGCCGCTATGTTCCCTCAATGCGTCCTTTTGCTGAGCCTGAACTGAGACACTAACATGTGGACTCAGAGGAGGGCAGCAAGGATGCTGCGTTTGGTAACCTTGCAGACTTGTGGCAGTGTGCACTGCACAAAAGCGTTGGATGTCCCCACTGAGAAGGTTTCTTGTAGCCCTTTGTTGGCAACAATACACCCTTACAGTTTACAGCAGACAACTACACATCTATGGACTATGGGACATTACGTCACCAATGTGACAACTCGAGAAGACTGCAGGGGGTCTATATAAATTGCGCTTGATGTGAATTTGCAGACTTTTTTGTTCTGACTTTATCAGTGTCTTATTTGTCAGTTTATCATGCAGAAGGGTTCTCTTAAGAGCCTACTTTATGACTGTTATGCACTCTTGTCCTATGGCCAATGCGGCACTTGTGCAGAATTCACAGCAGACATTTGGACTCAGAGGAGAACGGAAAGGGTCCAAGGCTACACTTGATGTGAACTTGAAGAATTGCGGTCTTCGCCACACTGTGACCGTACCATGGGGTGTCCAATTTGTCAGTTTGTAAAAGGGTGCTCATAAGTGCCTCCTTTGTGGATACCACGATCCCTCAATGTGTCCTTTCCAGAGCCTGACCTGGTGCAGAATTCACAGCAGGCAACTTCCCAGCATTATGTTACCAAAGGAAGACCCTAAAGGTTAAGGACTGTACTTCCGGGACAGGGCCACTGGAACTCCTTTAGGCAACTTAAATGTGTTGAAAAGGCAAAAGTAAACACAAAAAAACAGGACTAAGGCCCCACAACTTTGGCCTACCCTGTGCTCAGGTTTACAGAAGCCCTCATTGCAAGATCATCATGTGTTTCCTCGCAGCTCTATTCCCTACCTTCCTCACTGACTCTCTTCTAGAGAAGTTTTTTCTGTATTTGTGAGTAAAGCGATGGTCTCTGAACAGGGTGTCTTTTGTGTGCCACCCCCTCTGAGGTAGACCAACACACAGAGCGCACTGTTCTCAAGCCTGGGGAAAAGACAAGCAATGCAACCAGCCAAACATCATACAAGAGAGAGAAAGGGCCATCAGAGAGAGAGAGAGAGAGAGAGAGAGAAAGAGTTAAGAGCGAGAGACTCTGAAAGTTTAAAGACCACATCCAATGCTGACACGGGCGGACATGCTACTTTTATGGTAATTAAAACCACACATGTTTGCACACGAAGAACAAGCCATATATTTGAAGAATAAATCAGGGTCCAGCTAAGGAAATTAAACAGCCTTTTTCCATGCCACGGCTGTGACGGGACTGAGCGGGCTTAACAATGACACTGGGGGACAGGGCAACCTGGGAGGGCTAAGAAAAGCTCTCTAGCATTTTACAAACGCCACACTGTGCTCCTATAAAACGGCTCATTTCCACCCTGTGGTGGAGCCGCCAACCTCAGCAACCCAGGGCTGTGGGCGGCCATGATTTATGATCGTGTAGCGCCTGTTCTCTCCCTTTCATTCTTTCCTCCTCAGCTTCTTTCCCTCACCGTGTGAGTGTTGCGGGGCTCAGCACAGGAGTGACAGAGAACAGAAGAGGCTCATGTTGTCACTCTCCCAGCCAAACTCAGAGCTGTTTTCTGCCCTCTGAGCTACCTCTGTATTAATGAGCTCAGAAGCAAGGCAGACTGCCGGTCTCCTCTCCACTGCAAGCTAAGAGACTGTTAGTAGACATCACATAGAGAGAGTGCGAGAGAGGAAGCCTGCAAATTACAATTACTGTAAGGCCACCAATAGATGTAGCAACCATTACAACTTACAAAAATCAAATCTTGATAATAGTATCACACTTTGTCGAAATTTTGATGTAACTTATGGAAGCTGAAATGTTATTGCACATTTTTGAAAGCAGAAACTTCATTACATGTTCAATAGAAATTGTATAATGAAAAGGTCACGCTTGAGTGTTTACAAGTTGAACGTGCAAATACTAAGTCAAACGCCGTTTACAAAAAAAGGGGGTTACAACTCAGCGAGTTTACAAGGTAAAATAAATATGTCGGACGATTTTGAACTTGAAGAAGATGAGATGGAGCCTACGTCAAGCGTGACCTTTTTAACGTCATTACGTAAAGTCTGGGATGCGCATAGAAAAACAGGTGAGCATTTGTGTTTATAAAGCGGATACATTTTTTTTAAATCACAGATCGTTTCACTAGAGAAGACCCTTATTCATCGTCTGGTATTGTTTATACCAGTTGCAGTTAGTCCATTGAAGTACACTATATGGATACAAATCCTGGAATGTTTTCATCAAAAACCTTAATTTATTTTCGACCGAAGAAATAAATGCATAAACATCTTGGATGACATGGGGTGTGTAAATAAGGAAATTTTAATTTGAAAGTGACCTAATCCTTTAATTCCATTTTTAGCATTACTGACAAACAACCATACCACATTACCTCTCATACACCAAAACACACACACACACATGCTAACAGTTGTGACAGGAGGCAAAATTGATAGTGCCCAGGTCTAGGATCTGACACTGAGACACGTTCGCTCCTATTTGTTGATTACTATTGATTTTCTTTGATACTTCATTTAAAAATCAATAGTTGGAAGAGAGAAAAACAGGCATGCTTTACACATACTTTAACATACTATTGTACACTAGAGAAGCCTTCAGTTTTGGCAGCGTGGTGGCAACCAATTAGGAGAAAAGCTCTTAACAGGTGAAAGTGGGGGGGGGCTAACAGATCGATTCTCACTTTTTCCTCCCAATCACAGAGAGTGGCCATAAATTAAGCTCATCAGTGTTGCTGTGTGGACAGCCGGGATGCACATCGCCTCTGCTCTCCATCTCCTTGTCACTCATAAAGCTCTCAAATGCAGCAATGCCACCCTTTAGCCACACAGAGGAAGAGAGAGAGACAGAGATAGAAGAAAGAGAGGAGACTGTGATCGCATCACCTTGAGTTCATGCGTGCCCGTAGTTTCTTGGCCTTTTTCCGAGCTTTCTGCCTCTCTTCTCCCTCTTTCGCACTGTCAGAGGGCATGCTGCTGTCAGTCACGATGTCTACGATGTACTTTTTTAGAGACAGGTGTTCCTGTCGAAAAAGAACAAAATAACATTTGACTATGTAAATGTTGCTTTCATATTAGAGCAGCTTTCACTGGTGTGTAAGGTGTTTTTCAAACATGGTTGGGGGTAATATGAAACAAATAACAGGTGTTACAAAGTTTACTTGTTTGATGTAATAAGATGTTACTTGTCATTTTTGTTTACTTCATAATACTTCTGGTACTTTTTTAAATAAGCCGATGATGTTGTTGTTGTGTTTCAATTTATTGCTATTTCAGCTTCACTGGCTCTTACAAGGCATAGATTAAATATTAAACAATATAATTTAATAAATACAATATAATAAGAAAAATAAACATTTTATAAAACTCAATAACTTAAAAACAAATGTTTTGTACATGCAATTCCATAAAACATTCTTTAAATGTACTTATGACCCCCCCCCCAAAAAACAACTTTTTTTTGTGTCCATCTTTTAAAGTTCCTTAAAAGTTTGTCCTGAAAAAAAATTGTTAATAAATAACATAAAAATATCATAATATCATAACATAAAAAACGGCAGACCAAAAACATGTGTTTTATAGACATACATCTTTATACATACACACACACACTAAAATAAACAATGCAACATTTTTTATGAGTAATGCAATAATGTAAGACGTTATTTATAAAAGCTAATATTTCATAGCACAGCTTCTGAATTAGTGTTATTTCAGTATTATTTATATAGCATATTAATATTTTGAATTTAGCATTTACTTTCATATTCTTTTTTTCATTGTAATATTAGCTTGATTTAGTAAATTTCTTGTGCACTTTTATCGTTTTTTTATATTAGTCATATAGCTTTATTTTTAAGTTTAGTTAGTCATTTTAGTACCTAAACGTTTTATTCTATTTATTTCAGTTAGTTTCCAAAGCAACATTTTCAAGTTTTTCATCTAATATTTATATTTTATTTCAGCTTTATTTCAATTACAGGAAATACATTTTTAATGGATCAAATTTAAGTTTGAACTAAAGCAAACAAGTGTGAGAAAGGCATTCAGGAATTCAAATCACGAGAAAGGCATTAGTATAAAAGACACATATTAAACGAAGGAAATTAGGGTGAGATAGCTTAATTAGAAAGTTGTAGGTGATACCAGAGTGAAACCTTCCTTTAACCAGCCCATATTTGACCAAAAATGCACATTCGATTCTTTACAAGCTCCACAGAGAGACCTCAGTTCAAAGCCATGTGCATCCAAAAGTCCCTACATGACAATAGAATGATGACACATGGGTGTGTCGGAACAGAGCGACAAGAGAGGAGATCAAACATCAAACCGCCAATTCCACCAAGCACATGTCCAAAGGCTGGGCTTCAACTCCCACACGTGACGGATGTAAAGCAGAGCGCCTTCATTGAAAGACCAGGTGTTAAGCTCTTTGTGTGGCATGTAGAGTCCTCCCGGCCCAGGCATTGTGCTCCGCAATTATGAAGGCATCTCCTCGGCTCGCTGGTGGCATTAAAGCGGCGGAAGTGCTGAGGGGGGAGAGAGAGGTATAGCTTTCCGTCTCTTTCTGATGATGCCGATATTTCCATGGGAAGAAAGATGGATGTAACTCAATTTCGGACGACGTGATGCATGTGCCAGAAAGCAATTATCCAATTATCCTGTCATCCGGCACCTCGGAGGATGGGAGCAGCGGGTGAGATAGATAAGAGTTCCCACTCTGAGTCGATACCTAAGAGGCTGTATGCTAATGCAGGACGGGGCCAAAAACCTACTAGGTTGATTCTGGATAACTTGGGTATGTGCACTAGATGAGGCAACTATTTGTGACCCTGGAGCACAAAACCAGTCATAAGTAGCATGGGTAGATTTATTGCAATAGCCAACAATGCATTGTATGGGTCAAAATGATCGATTTTTCTTTTATCCTAAAAATCATTAGGATATTAAGTAAAGATAAATATATTTTGTAAATTTCCTACTGTAAATATATCAAAACAATTAGTAATATGCATTGCTAAGAACTTCACTTTAAAGGCAATTTTCTCAATATTTAGATTTTTTTGCACTCAAATTTCTGATTTTCATTAGTCGCACTTGCATCTCAGCCAAATATTGTCCTATCATAACAAACAATACATCAATGGAAAGCTTATTTATTCAGATGACTTCTAAATCTCAATAAAAAAAAAAAAAAAAAAAAATCGACCCTTATGACTGGTTTTGTGGTCCAGGGTCACATTTGTCCCCATTTCAAGTTATATTTACAAATGCAGACCGTTTGTCAGAATCAATGGTATCTTGAGTGTACTGCCCTGATGATGGTAGAAGAATCTTTTGAGAGCTTTCCATAGTAAATCAAGTCACGGAGATCATTTACTGGCAATTTAAAGGTTTGATTTTAGTCAGACTAAAACAATAAAGGAAACACTTGAGTATAGGGACCAAATCTCACTATCAACTATTTGCTTACTTGCATCCCTATTATTAACATATTGGCTGTTTATTAGCACTTATGAAGCTGCATGACCATATATCCCTAATCCTACCAATACCTAAACTTAAAAACTCCCTTACTAAC
Source organism: Ptychobarbus kaznakovi (assembly GCA_027422405.1). Classification (NCBI taxonomy): domain Eukaryota; kingdom Metazoa; phylum Chordata; class Actinopteri; order Cypriniformes; family Cyprinidae; genus Ptychobarbus; species Ptychobarbus kaznakovi. The sequence continues at coordinate 29,434,169 of CM049796.1, read as the reverse complement.
TATTAATAATCAGTAAATTAGGAGTTTGAGGCAAAAGTCGTAAATAATGGTTTGTTAATAGCTAGAATTGGACCTTAAAATAAAGTGTGACTGCAATAACTTATTTTAAAATGCCATGTAAATACTTAAGACCAACTGTTTATTTGCAGTGTCAGACTAAATGTCATTTCACAGAAATTGTCACACGTAAAAAATAATAATAACCTCATGTTGTGTCAATCACGTTTACACACTGCCTCCGAAACTTTTGTCAGTCACAAATTCGAATCAGGTTTGATTTTCTGCATTTTCACATCCGTAACATGCAATTTGATAGGAAAGGATGGAGGAACATGAAAAAACGAAAACACTAAAATTTCGTACTCCGTGTGCAATGACCTTAAAGCTGCATTGACGTTTGGCAAAATTTAGCAGACAAAAAGTCTGTTTCATCAAGTTTAGCGATGAATCAAGCACATCTCACAAGGAAGTATCTTGCAAAGCCAATGCAGCAAATTTGCAATTATGCATTGGGAAATCTTTCATTCTCACATTAAATTTCTAATCGCATAGGTTCCTACAAAAATGACTGTAAATGTGGCTGCACAGACAACGTGATTGATAACACAATCAGATTATAATTCGCCTCTGTTGTGCGTTTGCTTCAAAAGACAGAGGTGACGCAAAATGTGTATTTAATGCTTCAAAAATATGCGGGAGCTTGATTAGAATGGTGCTAGTAAACATACACAGGAAATTTTGAAAAAAAAATTTTATTTTGTCATCATTTTCTCATTCCTGCATGCCTTTCTGTCTTCTGTGAAACACAATGGAAATGTCTCATCCTGAGTCCCAATTCACCTACTTCTAGTACTAAAAGTATGTATTCTTTTTGTGAAGAAAATGTACATAAACAAGGACTTGTAATAGCACTTGCATGTTGTTGTTCTTTTGTTGGTTTTGATTGCTTCTATAATGTCCTCATTTGTAAGTCGCTTTGGATAAAAGCGTCTGCTAAATGACTAAATAAATGACAAAAAAATAAATAAACATACTTTTAAATATGTCGCAAAATAATAGGCAAGCTTTGGGACATACTGACGTCATACATCCTGTCACCATTTAAACGGCCCTGTCAATCATCTTGACAGTTAACATCCATCAAATTTCGTTTAATTTCATTTCACACCATATTGGACAGAAACAAACTGGCATGGTGACCTACCAGTCGCGTGTCTTTCAAGTCTGGAACTCACTTCATATGTTTGCATGATGCATTTAACAGTTAATGACCAAACGCATCTTTACAATAGTTCACAACTTCGTTGAAGATGAAATATAATGTGGATAACATTAAATATTTTTTCCATCAGGATACAGATTATTAAATCACTCAAAACTGTATCTAAACTATTGGCTCAACTATCGGCTTCGCATATCTGCCATGTTTGTAGTTTTTAACACTTTTTAATCTTCTAACCGAATCCTTGTCCAATGCAAATTATTATGGGTTGATAGAGTGTGAATGTATCTGCACTTCAAATTTTCAATGTAAACCATCTTTTGGGACACTCATTTCACCATAGTATGATTTGGGACACAATAATTCTAATTTCAAAGACTATTTAGGACAGACAGTCTGCGAATTGGGACGCAGCATTAGTGTTCTTTTTTATTGCCAATACAATGAGAGTAAATGGGGTCCAACACTGATTGAGAAGAAAGACGAAAGTCATACAGGTTTGCAATTACACGTGGGTGAGTAAATGATCCCAGAATGCCATTCTGTCAAAATCGTTATTTTTGTTTTCCTTGCACACAAAAAGTATTCTCGTAGTTTCATAAAATTACGGTTGAACCACTGATGTCACATGGACTATTTTAACGATGTCTTTACTAACTTTCTGGGCCTTGAACGTGTCAATTGTGTTGCTGTCTATGGAGGGTCAGAGAGCTCTCGGATTTCATCAAAAATATCTTAAATTGTTTTCTGAAGATGAACGAAGGTCTTACGGGTTTGGAATGACATGAGGGCAAGCAATTAATGACAGAATTTCATTTTTGGGTGAACTATTCCTGTTTCACTTGTTTTATTTATTTTTATATCAGTATTATTTATGCTCAGAGCCAAGGGTGAGGGATGAGATATGTACTCAATATTTAAGGACATGTTTGGAGACAACGAACAACATATATGAATAAACATAGACTCTCGTTTTCTTCTTACAGCTCTTCACAGGTCCATTAAGGTTGAACAATAACGAAGTGAACAATAACAACGTTTTAACGACCACAGCTTCGAATGCTTGACACCTGTCCTTAATGAATTACTTTGAGACAAATGTGACAAATTGACTCATGGACCTCTGTTTGAAATCTGCACATTTGCATCATATAGTGTTTCAGGTGGACGAGTGATTGTGTGTGTGTGTGCTGGAGTCCCTCGGGAAAAAGGAGTCGAGCCCTGCAGTCATAACCATTGGCTCCCTGTGGCCAGAGAGGCATCTGTTGAGTAATCTCTCTGAAAGGCGATCTAGTTCGCCTGCCGTTCCCTTAATGGGATTGTTTCTGTAACACCTCAAAGACGTGCACCATCTTGAGATTATAAAGAAGGGTTTGGAGGAGAAGAGAGTACCACAAAAACAGATCTGTGAGGATATCAGGGCCGGAGCTAAGCTCGTAATGTGCGAGTGAACTGAGGAATGGAAAACAGTGATGCAAAGTCAATCGCTTCGCAGTTTGAGACTCAAATAGAATATAATTTAAGAACACATTTTAAGAGAAAAGCGTATCATAACACCAGTGCTCTGGATCTACGCCGACAAATCAAAACATACCTGAACTAAATATTAATTTACACTTTTTTAAACAGGGTTTTATGAAAGTGATTTTAAGACTTCTTAAGACCAAGAAATGAAAATGATATTGAATAAATTGAAGGTAACAATATGTCAATATGGTTGCCACCTCCAACATATCTCTTTATTATTTTTTATTTATTTTACAAAAAATGCTTAAGGCTTAAACAGCTCTGCTCACAAACACTAAAATATGGAAATAACTTTTACAGTATTTTCTGGTTGCACTTGAAAACATTAATTTTTTTCCTCAATATGTTGTCTTGTTTTTCAGTTCAAATGTTCAAAGATTCTTAAATCAAGATACATTTACTTGAGAATAAATTGGCATAAGAAGTCTTGTTTCATGCAGAATTGAACAAAATTAACAAGTTTATGATTTAAAATGAACAAATAAAAGAAAATAAACTTAATTCAAAAGGGAAACACATTTTCATACTCTGACAAATATTTAAACTCACTTAATTTAGTTTAACTAGACTTAATTTCTTCATTTTGCATCTCAAATTTATCTTGATTTAAGGATGTTTAGATATTTGTATTAAAAAAAATCAAGAGAAAGAGATTTTTTTTTGCAGTGCATGCAACATTTAATGCCACGACTTGAATTCAGACACCAATTTAAGACTATACAGGTGCATCTCAAATTAGAAAGTCTTGGAAAAGTTAATTTATTTCAGTAATTCAACTCAAATTGTGAAACTCGTGTATTAAATAAATTCAGTGCACACAGACTGAAGTAGTTTAAGTCTTTGGTTCTTTTAATTGTGATGATTTTGGCTCACATTTAACAAAACCCCACCAATTCACTTTCTAAACAAATTAGAATATGGTGACATGCCAATCAGCTAATCAACTCAAAACACCTGCAAAGGTTTCCTGAGCCTTCAAAATGGTCTCTCAGTTTGGTTCACTAGGCTACACAATCATGGGGAAGACTGCTGATCTGACAGTTGTCCAGAAGACAATCATTGACACCCTTCACAAGGAGGGTAAGCCACAAACATTCATTGCCAAAGAAGCTGGCTGTTCACAGAGTGCTGTATCCAAGCATGTTAACAGAAAGTTGAGTGGAAGGAAAAAGTGTGGAAGAAAAAGATGCACAACCAACCGAGAGAAACCGCAGCCTTATGAGGATTGTCAAGCAAAATCGATTCAAGAATTTGGGTGAACTTCACAAGGAATGGACTGAGGCTGGGGTCAAGGCATCAAGAGCCACCACACACAGACGTGTCAAGGAATTTGGCTACAGTTGTCGTCAGAGGCGTCTTACCTGGGCTAAGGAGAAGAAGAACTGGACTGTTGCCCAGTGGTCCAAAGTCCTCTTTTCAGATGAGAGCAAGTTTTGTATTTCATTTGGAAACCAAGGTCCTAGAGTCTGGAGGAAGGGTGGAGAAGCTCATAGCCCAAGTTGCTTGAAGTCCAGTGTTAAGTTTCCACAGTCTGTGATGATTTGGGGTGCAATGTCATCTGCTCGTGTTGGTCCATTGTGTTTTTTGAAAACCAACGTCACTGCACCCGTTTACCAAGACATTTTGGAGCACTTCATGCTTCCTTCTGCTGACCAGCTTTTTAAAGATGCTGATTTCATTTTCCAGCAGGATTTGGCACCTGCCCACGCTGCCAAAAGCACCAAAAGTTGGTTAAATGACCATGGTGTTGGTGTGCTTGACTGGCCAGCAAACTCACCAGACCTGAACCCCATAGAGAATCTATGGGGTATTGTCAAGAGGAAAATGAGAAACAAGAGACCAAAAAATTCAGATGAGCTGAAGGCCACTGTCAAAGAAACCTGAGCTTCCATACCACCTCAGCAGTGCCACAAACTGATCACCTCCATGCCACGCCGAATTGAGGCAGTAATTAAAGCAAAAAGGAGCCCCTACCAATTATGGAGTACATATACAGTGAATGAACATACTTTCCAGAAGGCCAACAATTCACTAAAAATATTTTTTTAATTGGTCTTATGAAGTATTCTAATTTGTTGAGATAGTGAATTGGTGGGTTTTTGTTAAATGTGAACCAAAATCATCACAATTAAAAGAACCAAAGACTTAAACTACTTCAGTCTGTGTGCATTTAATTCATTTAATACACAAGTTTCACAATTGGAGTTGAATTACTGAAATAAATGAACTTTCCATGTCATTCTAATTTATTGAGATGCACCTGTATTACCGGATTTAAAAGCTTTTATATTCTTAATATGTGGAATGGCAAATTAAGACTCTTTAAGACCTTTTTAAGACCCTGTTTAGTACATATATGAAATGTAGAAAGTATTTTCATATTTAGATTATCTAAATGACTCAATTCTGTGAGAATTTTTTGCCAGATGGAAATAGTCAGATTGCTTTGATGAACATTAGCACATGGAAAAACCCAAACCCCAAGTATAAGCATTATTGAATAGTGATGCTTTCCTCAGAAGAGCATAAAAAATTGATGCTATAGAAAGGAGGACAATATGGCATATGACGACCTATCAAATTCATGGACGGACAGGTGATGACAGGTGTCCACTTGCACTCGGTGATACTAGGAGGCGTGCGAGTGGGATATAAAAAGTGAGAGAGACACCCAAAAGAACCAGTGCTTTCTGTGGGGCGTAATGAGAGACTACTCAAAACATCACACCTCCACCGCTGCTCAGGGACCGTGATGAAGCTCTCACTGTCACACTGATACACGTCCCCATCCTCCACTCTTTTGTGTGACATAAGAGCCAGCAAAAGATGGCTTTCCCCAATGTGAAACGGACAGGTATAAGGTAACTAACCAGAAACCCACACACACAAAAAAAACTTGACTTGTGCATCCCTTGCAGGATTACATTCTAACCTTGGATGTGTCATTTGACATGATGTCTTTATTGTAAAAAAATAAATAAATAGATTCAGAGGACGACAAAACAACTTTGTTGTGTTAATCAGAACACTAAAGGAAAGAACTGGTTAAAGGCTTAGTTCACCCCAAACTGAAAATGATGTCATTAATTACTCGCCCTCATGTCGTTCCAAACCTGTAAGACCTTCGTTCATCTTCGGAACACAAATTAAGATGTTTTTGTTTAAATGTGAGAGCTATCTGACCCTCCATAGAAAGCAACACAACTGAAATGTTCCCATGTCCAGAAACGTCGTAAATACATCGGTAGAACAGTCCATGTGACATCAGTGGCTCAACTTCAGTTTTGCAACGTTACGAGAACACTTTTTTGCACAAAGAAAACAAAAATAACAATTTACTCAACCATTCTTCAGCCCCGAATGACGTCGTCCACCATTTTAGAGAGTATAACAACGCATACGCACGCTTTCCCCTAAGTGTAAACAACACTTAATACACAGATTACGTCCATGCGCACGCTTCCCCCCTTGAACTTGACATTAATCGTGGAACACACAACACTATTATACATTACTTATTCATCACACATACTTATTTTTCATTTCAAATTTGCACATGTCAGACCTCACACATAATTGTCTGTATTATATATTGTGTTTCTGCCATTTTGTACATTGCCTATTTGTATATTTGTACATTGTCCGGTCTCTGTCATTCTGTTGCACTGTGGAGCTTCTGTTCGTATAACAAATTCCTCGTATGTGTAAACATACCTGGCCAATAAAGCTCATTCTGAATGTGCTTTATAAGCATTAATAAACAGCCAATTTGTTAATAATAGGCATGTTATTAAGTAACTAGTTCATAGTAAGAATTGTTCCCTATAATAAAAGTGTTACCCAAATAATTATCATAAAAATATAATATCAAACATTTACAAATATTAAGTAGATTACATATCGGAGATATGTATATTTATTTCAATGTTTAATATGCATGTATATACCTTTTTATTTTATATTCTATATTGTAGTATTCTACAAAAAATAAATATAAAAAAGGAATTAAATCATAATTGTATAATAAATATTTTATAATAAATATAAAATTCTACAATAGCATTCTGTTATATTTACTTAATAATCTTTAAATTACTTTAAGCCACTTAATGTATCGATACACAATACAAGTCTGGCCTTAAATCCGCTTGTCCCACATGAGCACTTGTGTGCCAACCACTAGGCCGTGACTCCAACAAGCTGTGTGATATTTTAGCTGGAATAACTGAATGTTCAGCTGTGTTTCTTGATCTGGCGTCAAAGGTTGAGGATAAATAAAACTCTTACGTGTCAGACACAAGGGGCCTAGAGCCGCGATATATCACATTAAACCAGAACAGATGACAACCAATAAAGGATAATATAGAGTCCAAGAGGCAATCCAAGTGTCCCGCAGCCGCACTGATCCATTGCTGTTGATAATCGCTGTATTTTCAATTTAACTCAGTCTTTTAAATAGCGAAATATGACTAAATACGAGGACAGACGGAGGCTCTGGACCTGCTTCTGCTGAAAAACTATGTTGTGACCTCTGCACGGTTCAGCCAACCATCTTAGTTTTAATTAAAAATCTTTCATAACGGCAAGAATTATGGAAGTGCCGACTGGAAAATAGTTGGCGGTTGCGTGAATGAAATACTGCGCACCAAAATGAGCAAAGACATAAATAAGAAGCACTGGGACGTCCATGGCAAGACTATCCAAACAAGTCCCGCGGCCAGGGTTCCTTAAAATGTGAACGAATTACCAAAATTGCACATTTAGACATATTACTTATAAACATCTATAGATGAAGGAATATAAGCAACATGTTATTTTCCAATAAGAGCCAAGGACACGGTAATGAACACATTTACACTTTCCAGTTTTGCTGACTGTTATAGATTGCGTCGTATAAATCACAGGTAAACTGTGGTTTCCTTTTTAATGTAAACCGAATGAAAGTGGTTTAAAAACTAGTTCCACGTGAAGAGTTAATTCAATTGAATACATCAAGCTTCACAATCTAGACAGGGCTCATTAAGTGGGCTGCACCTGACGTGTTGTTGCGGTGGCTCGGCTGTGTGTTTATCACACTGTCAGGCAGAGAAATAGGTGGCCGCAGCCAAGGCTAATGATTTAGAGGTAGCGGTGGGGGTTTAAATATTACTCGCTGAAAAAAGGTTTGAATGAAGGAGGTCCAGGGGCCAAAGGTGCGACATATAGCACCAACAGTTGTCAGCCGTACAAAGAAGCCCAGTGTGAAAGCCAATCTCATATTGCGGTGAGAGATCCCGCATTTAACGAGCGGCGTTCAGAGGAAAGGCACTCCGTCAAGCCCAGAGACAAGGCAGGGTGATCTCACCCCACGCCATATACACAAACACTATTAGTGTTGATTCGTTGTAGCCTTTTACGGTCCCACAAACTGGGGAGAATATGGGAAAGTTGGTGTTGATCCCCTCAACCTTTACGGATATGAAAAATGATGCGCAAACTCATAAAATGAAATGTATGCCATAAAAATGAACTTGAATGGAGTGTGTGCGCGTACTGTTTGTGTGAGAAACATGGCAAGAGTGAAATTATTTACATGAAGAACCTCCAAATATTCAAGTAATGTTTTAAGCTTTCAAGAAATTTCATGTAATTAATGTAATCTAATTAATATTTGTATAGAAAATTAGTATGAAATGTTACATTTGTTTTGTTTTATTTATATGTATTATTGAAATAATTGTAATTGATTTAATTATTTATTTATAATAATTGAAAAAATACTGACATTTTGAAAAATAAAAAAATAAGCTCATCTACAATCAAATTAAACAATTTCATAATAATTGTATTTATACTAAAATAATAATAAAATGGATAAATTATTATAACATTTATACAATTATAAAGTATGTATTTATAATAATTTATATTTTTTTATTTTAAAAAATAAAAAATAAGCACATTCAGTCCAGAATTATTGTTAATAAAATATATACAAAAGCAAACAAACATGTATTAATGATAATAATTAAGAATTGGATTTACTTGTGGCAAATTAAATTATATAAATGTTTTAAGTGAATTATTTTAAATAAAATTTGCAATAAATAAACAGAAAATGTATACAATATCAAAAGAATAAAAAAAATATTAAATACTAATTTGTATATTACTTAATTTTTGTAAAGATTTTTTGAATTGTTAAATATCCAACTCAATTTGGCCTTTTATATATAAATATATTGAACTTTTCTTTATTTTCATGAAGCACATCAAGACGTTAAGTCACTTTCATATTTAAAACTACAAGCAATTTATACATTTAATTTGCATTCCTATCAAAACTCTCCATTTTCACGATGGACTCCTGGGGAAGACCCTTGTGTCTTCTGTGTTTTTAGTGGGGGAGACTCACCACCTCCTCGTCGGACAGCTCCCGCCCTTGAATGCTGCTGCTGTCCCGCACTGCCTGCTGGTGCCTCTTCCCCTTAATGTGACTGAACAGGTGGACCTCAGAGGTGATCTGCAACACAAACACAGAGGTCGGGGATCATGTGAGGCGATTCGACAACTTTAAAGCCATGGGCCTGAAAAACACCAATCTACCGCACAATGCGTTTCGGCATCATTCACGGCCTGACAGTTCTCAGGTATCAAGACATATGTTCCAACCCTTTAAAGCTAAATATGATCCCTTGATCCTGACGGACATCTGCAGAGCTGCCAGACACCTCTCATAAGAGCCAGAAAATCAGAAAACACTGATGAATACCTGATAAGTAAAATGACCAAAGAGCTTTGACAACTCAGTTTTGAATGTATCGTCGCCTCGAGCACTGTTTTTCACCAGCTCAAATATCACCTCTTGAATTTGTAGGGCAGCTCACCTGTCCTAAAACTCAAGAGGTCATGTGAAAGCATACAAGACTCCTTCTCTATTGAATGTCTCTATTATTCATGTAATGGTTCTGTCCATCATGAGAAACTGGGCTGGTATAGCTTAATAGATCAGGGCTGGTAAGCAAAAGATTGATGGTTCAAACCCCATAAAAGTTGATCTTGAACTCTCACCACGAATCAAAACATCTCCTTTTATGTTCCACACATGAAAGTCATACAGGTATGATCACTGTTGTGCACTTTTAATCTTTTTTGTGCTACATCTAAGACAAAACATTGTTCAGGATTGGAATGACATGAGAGCGAGTAAATTCAAGTTCAATTCTTGGGTGAAGTTTTCCAATAATCGAAAGGTTGTGGGTTCGAATCTCAGAAATGGTGATGCATGAACTATCCACAATCATGCCCATAATCAAAAGAACTAAATAGAGAGTTAAGTCCATATTATCCATTTATGAAAGTCAATGGGACTCAAAACTCTCAAGCACCAAAAAGGAAAAGTGTAATTAATCTATATGATCTGATGGGTAACAATTTTTGGTAACACTTTATTTTAAGGGCTCCTTGTTACACGTTACATGTACTCACTATTATAAAAACAACAACAATTAACTATGCATAATTACAAGCAAGTAACCCTAAGCCAAACCCTAATTATATAGTAAGTACCTGTAGTTAATTAATATCACTCAGTACTTAAATGTAGAATTACACTGTTTTTTTGTATTCCATGGAAGAAAGGCAATCACAAATGTTTGGAAAAGCTTGGGGGGAAATTTAAATAATACATGTTCAATGGGTGAATATAAATAAAGGGTTGTTGGTTCAAACCCCAGAAAAGGTGATGCACTCATTGATATGGGTGATGACTTTCTTCTCTATTATATATAAAGGAAAGTTGTTGTGGAAACAGAAAAGGTGATGCAGATTTTCATTTGTGGTTAAACTAACCCTTAAACCTTGCGTTACTCCGAGAGGACTGAACCTGAAAGGTGCTTTGCATGAAAGTGACCTAAGTGAAAAACCTGTACTAGAATTAAACAGAAAAGTGTTTTCCTATATCAGGTGAGGACAACAGTATCTGGACGCTTGTGTTGTTTGTCTCCTTTGAGTCCTGGAGTCGAGCCCACACAGGACAGTCTGTGTATAATGTCATTAACTAGAGTGCTTCCCGCTGACCTAAAGATGATCTCTGGTGTCAGAGCCTGGCCAAGGTCATCTGACATTTTTAACAAGATTTCATTCTCCCCAGCGCTTAATCTGATGTCAGTTTGAAGCTCCAAGGTGTCTGGCCCCAGTTGCAGTAAAAGCAGGGCGCGTCAGAGATAAATGCGGCCACTCAAAGATTTGTTGCCTGTCGCTTGAAAAGCATAATCACGCCCAGCTATTAATCTCCGCCCAGAGTTCATGTTTAATTAATGCAGTTAAATTCTCATTTACATGCATTCTCTATGAAAATCCTCTGAATCACCTTGTGGTCTGTGATTTTATGTACTCTGCCTGGCAAAGCAACAAAAGACGGACTGTCCATCCTTGCAGGAATCTCTGCACTCATGTTTGGAGTGGCTCAAATGTTCCTGATCTTGGACCGGGACAGAATTCCTAGTTTTCCTCATGTCAACGGCCCTGAATGTATTAAAACCAATCAAAGAGAGAAGAGAATCCCATAATGCAGTACCTACCACAACGTTACAGAGTGAGCACTGCTTCTTCCGTTCATAAGGGGTGAGTTTGGGGGCGTAGTCCGTGTTGGCGTGTCTTCCGCTGCTCAGCTCAGCGGCCTTTTCTTTCCTCTGCTCGATCTGCTCCATGTGTCGACGGCTGCTCTCATCATGCTGAAAATGTACTTTCAGTCAAGTAACTCTACAGTAGATTTTGTAGACTAAAATCTCACAGATTTAGGAAAATTGTAATGCATGAAGTAAGCATTTCTCTAAAATTCCCAAACTCTACTCCTGGAGAAAACAAACATTAATGATATAATATGAATGTTTTTTGAAGGCTTGAACAAGCAATACAACCATTTGTATTCATTGATGAAAAGGCCAATAGATGTTCATCAGAGCTTTTGTCAAGAAAACTGTTGTTTATTTAGTTATTGTCTCGTTTTCGTCAGTGACAAAATGTTGACTAAATCATTAACACTGCATTACAGCAGTTTTGTCCAAGGTACAGGATTTTTTTAAAGGGGATATGATGTCAGAAGATTAGTTATGATAGTTTACCTTCATCTGGATTTTCTTCTGTAGTTCCTCCATGGCTTCCTGTTGAGCCGCACTGAGCGCAGCCAAACGCTCCTCACGGTCCCTATGGTGTGTACAACAAAGAAGAAACATTCAAAAAGACAACACGTCTAACCCATCTCACAGTATTCAATCTATAAAAGGTTTATGTGGCTTTTGAGATTATCATCAAACAGCCCAAGAATTCAAAGTTAAGATTATTTACGTCTTATTTAGTTTACTTTCCTGTTAAAGTTTATAAAGTGGTTCTAATGCAAGAAACAACATACACTGCCATTCAAAACTTTGGTGTCAGAGATATTTCTTAATGTTTTTGTCTCTTATGCTCACCAAGGGTGCATTTATTTGAAATATTATAACAAATAACTTAAGTTTTCTATGCTAATATATTTTAAAATGTATTTTCTTTCTGTTACGTCAATGTTGAATTTTCAGCTTCCAGTCTTCGGGTCACATGATCTTTCAGAAATTATTCTATTATTCTAACATGTGACCCTGGGCCACAAAACAAGTCACAAGGGTCAATTTTTCGAAATTGAGATTCATGCATCATCTGAAATCTGAATAAACAAGCTTTGATGTATGGTTTGTTATGATAGGACAATATTTGGCCGAGATACAACTATTTTAAAATCTGGAATCTGAGGATGCACAAAAATCGAAATATTGAGAAAATCACTTTTAATTTAGTCTAAATTAGGTTTTTAGCAATGCATATTACTAATCAAAAATTAGGTTAATATATTATTTACCGTAGGAAATTTACAAAATATCTTGATGGAACATGATCTTTACTTAATGTAATATTGATTTTTTGGCATAAAAAGAAAAATCTATAATTTTGACCCATTCAATGTATTTTTGGCTATTGCTACAAATATATCCCAGCAACCTCAGATTGTTTTTTGGTCCAGGGTCACATATGATGATTTCCTGCTCAAGAGACATTTCTGATTATAATCAATGTGGGAAATAGTTGTGCTGCTTAATTATTTTTTTTTTATTGAAACAGTGACAATTTATTTTTGGGATTCTTTCATGAGTAGAAAGTTTAAAAGAACAGCATTTGAGATCTTTTGTAACATAAAAAATAAATCATCTTACAGACTCCAATCTTTTGAACGGTAGAATACATTTTGGTTAAGGGTTACACAAAACATCCCCTAAATCAGGCCGTTTCTCAAAGCCTAAATCCCCTCGAGTTCTTTGCACTGGTCCTTTCTGTCCTTGTGTTTAGCTGAGTCAGGATTCTTTTGTGTTTGGCAGGACACGATGCTGACCTGGCTCTCTCCCGCGCTGCGTCTTCTCTCGCCCTCTCCTTCTCGTGCCTCTGTTGCTCAATTCTGGCCTCTTGTTCCCGTCTCTTCACCAGAAGCTCCTCCACCCGCGCCTGCCGGTCCGCCTCCAAGGCTCGCTTACGCTCCTGAAAAATGTATTAATTATACGGTCACACATTTAACGCATTAAACAAACAAACAAAAAGAACCAAGCGATACCTGAACGGCTTCATCCCTAGCTTGCTTTTCTTCCTGTCTCTGCTGGCGTTCCTCCTGCAGCTCATTAAGCCGTTGTTCGTATTCATTTAGTTTAGCCAGAACGTCGTGTCTCTTGTTCTGGGCTTCTAGAGTGTTGATGAATGCAATCTCATTCACCTAAACAAATCAATGAACTACATTTGAACATTTTTTTGAAGAAAATATCTCAAGAAATATTGATATCAGTACAGTAACACACTTAATCAGTTTCAGCCTCGTAAGTTTAGAACTTCTGACCTTCGCCTCCTCTTCCTGTGCTTTCTTCACGATGGCCTGGAGTTGAAGCTCTCGCATGAATTCAGCATGAAGCAGCTTCTCATCCATCATCCTCCTCCTCTGATCCAACAGCTCCTCTTTCCACTTCCTCACCTCCTTTTCCTGAGAGAAAAAAAGACACAAAAAGATCAAATCCTGACAAAACAGTCTGCAGAAGTCAGACTTGTCAAGGGTGTGAATAACACATGTTAGTGGTCCACTTCATGTGCGGATATATAAATACTCAATATGGTCTTAGATCTCACTCCTTCGACAAGAATGGAGCAGAATAAAAACAAACATTTTCTACAGAGTTACCAGCATCACCAGGAGTGAATCACACTGAACCACTAAAATGGCTGTTAAGTGATTCTTTCAACATGTATGTGAATAGGATTTTCCCCTGTGGCCGAGGAGAAATGAGCGGTGTCTACAGGTGCTAACGGGAAAAACATACCCTCTCCATCAGTTTCTGCAGCTTGTGGGTCTTCTCCTCTCTCAGTTTGTCTCGGAGCTGCTGGGCTTTGAGTTGCTTCTCTTCATGTTTCTTCTTCGACTCCGCAATGGTTCTGACAACACACAGCAAAACTCATTGATTTACATGATGCGCAGGTTAATTAATCACAATTAAATCACAAGCATTACAATTCTAATTCACTAATAAATGAAGATGAATATTGTGGCATATAAAAACATTTCAATAGTCATTACAAAATTCATTGCATGTCAAAATCAAACTTAATGATTTCTATGAAAATGGGCATAATGGAACTTTTTTTTTTAAATATAATGTTTTAGTATAATACACTAAATTAATAAATTAAATTGACAGCCCTAATAATAATGTATTTACATTTGTGATTGTGCAGAATGTAATTAGCATCAATAAAAGGACTATGAAGTGTAGGATCGTCATTGTATGGAAAGGTACTTCCATCACAAAAATAAATAAATATATAAATACATAAATAAAAATACAAATAAAAGTGAGTTTATATTTAACAATTCTGACTTTATTTCTAGCAATCTGAGTTTTAAGTTGACATCACACGATTCCAATTTCTTTCCTCACAATAGTGAATTTACGGCACTGTTCGGACATTTTTTTATTTTTATTGATGAGTTTACATCTCATAATTCAGAGAAAGACGTCAGAACAGCGAGATGTAAACTCATGATTCACAAAAAAAAGTGATTTCATATCACACAAATCAGAGTTATTTCTTGGAATTCTTGCAGTCTTGAGTTAAGATGCCACAACTGTAGAAAATATGATCACTTTTTTTTCTTAGAATCGAAGTTACTTTATTGCTCTATTTTTGAGGTGACAATCAAATCATAACATGATTTGTTTGGTTAGTTTTGTTATAGTGTTTTAGTTTCCCCCCTTAGAATCTCGTATTTTGATAAAAATACATAAAATCGTCAGGATTTTGCGATAAAAATTAAAATTCAGGATTGCGTCAAAATCACAATCAAGAGAAGTAAAGTCAAGAGTTGTGAGACAAAGTAGCAAACGTTTTAGTTTCTTATTCTGTGGCAGAAACTGGATTCTATGCAATGTCTATTTCTATATTGAAAATATGTCTATTTTCATTTACACAGCATTAAAAAATGAAATGTTGAATTTTTGCACCACTAATGGCAAATTGTACAGTCTTTTAGTTTAAGTGAATGTAACAACATTGCCGTAATGGAGAGTTTGGGGATAGGACTACCTTTTTTCCCCTAACAACAGAAGATGGCACAAGTGTTCAAACTATTTTTTATTTTATTTTTACTTTTTGGAATTCTGTTCAGAAATGACATTTCAATTCAGTAACTACTATTCGGTATTAGTACCATGTTTAAGACAATCTTTTCTTAGCAAAAAAGCTAACTTTTAGAACAGAAACAAAGTTCTGTAACATTACTCTGTAACACACAGAACTCTGAGACTGTTACCGTTTGCGTGAAGGAGAGGACAGCTTCTCGTGCATGTGAATGCCATGACCGGGCGGGCGGGCCGGCTCCTCCTCCACCATGTCCCCCCAGGAGGTGCTCTGACGCCAGGGCTCTCGAGCTGTCCAGGTGAAAACCAGGTGACGCAATAGAACACATTTACAAGAAGTGTTAGACCGATATATCATGCTTCCGTCATTTTGAGATTATCAGCATCCAGTGTTATGAGTTTATGTAATTTGATTAAATGCAATTTCTGCAAAGTCTATATAACAAGCATATTCTTCAAAAAATAAAACATGACAGCAAGAAAAATTTGCACTTGTTATTTAACATGAATAGAAAAAAATTCAAAGGTAAAAAATTCAAAGGTAAAAAAATGTGTGTTTTCAAACGATTAATCGCATCAAAAATAAAAGTGTTTGTTTATGTTTGTGTGTACTGTGTATATTTATTAAGTATATATAAACACACACACACACACACATATATATAGTATATATTTTGAAATTATTTACATGTATATATTTACGTACCTTATATTATATATAAATATATTGAATATGAAATATATATACACATACATGTGTGTGTATTTATATATACACATAATAATTATACGCAGTACACACACACATAAACAAACACTTATTTTGGATGTGATTAATCGTTTGACAGCACTAGTAAAAAGTAATACGGTAGTCAAGTCCAAGTTTAAACATTAGAAGTCAAATTTTCAATATATATTCATATAATTCCAGCCATTTCGTTTTGTCATTAAGTAAACAATTAACTTATAGACTTATACATACACTTAGCAATGCAGATGATAATCGCATCATTACCGTCATAATCAGCTAGCATGTCGCTCCAGTCTATATTCAAGCCACAAATTCCACTCCCGATACTTGCCTTTAAGAGAGCAAAATAAAAATGAGCTAAATTCAGAAAACACACATAAAAGAGCAAAGAAGATTGATGTTGTTGTAATTACATCAGCCATATATACCACTAGTGTTAACTGCTGACTTACAGAGAAGTCGCTTTCGTTGTCAATCTCCAGTTCGTTGTTCTCCGCTTGGATCTCCCGCGTCAGCTGTTCCTCCTCAGCGATGGCACTTGCGATTGCCTCTTCGTTAGCTTTTTCCAGGCGGTCGGCCAGCTCTTCCTTCTTAGCCAAAACTTCAGCCATGGATTGGGGCTGACAACAGGTACAAAACACTGAAGTCACCACACCAGACAGAGGCACAAAACGAGCCGTACAGTGCCAAGTTAGCCGCACCAGGCTCTTGAGTACATGCCCAGGCAGCACAACATGGTGCAATCATCTCAGCACTTCATCTGAAATTAGGCTAGACTCAAATTTCTGAAATGCAACCACATTTGAAATGCTTGGTGGAAGCCTGCACGCCACAAGAACTTACAAATGCAAAAGATGCTGTAAGAAACTGAACAGAGATAAAATGATAATCCAGGCACACGCCATAAACACAATCAATCACAAAAACCACGCATGGGGAAGCATAACGAAATCATGCAGCACAAAACAACAATAGGGACGAGGAGATGGGAAGGAGCTTTTTTTTTAAGCAATAAGTGAGATGTGAGAGCCTATGTTGTTTAGTGAATATAGTCATGGTTAAAAGTTATTAGCGATTTACTGCACTCTACACACATTTGTAGTTGGCAGAATAGGTTAATTTGGAATGTTTTGCAAAAATTGTGTTGCGCATGTCAAAGGTCAAGGAATATGACAATGTAATCATGTAAATAAATATAAATTATAATAAGTTTATCTATTTAAATGTACACAATTCATCCATATGCATAAATGTGTACATTCGTATTAACAATTTTAATATAATATATTTATTTACTTAATGATGAGTAAATTTATATAAATTAGTTGTACAATTATTATAATTTTTTGTCCATTTACAATAGTAGTTCTCAACGGGGGCTTAAGAAAACTTACAAGGGGCAGCAGGATGAGAATTTCATTCAATTCATTATTGAATTTCATTCAATTCATCTAATGAAAATAAAATAAAAAAAGAGAGACTCTCTAAATTGGAAATTTCTTATTTTCCAAATGAAAATAACGGTTTTACTAAAAAAAAGAGAAACCTTTATTTTTCTGTGGAACGTGATTTTCTTATTTTGGTCCCCCCCCAAATATAACGGTTTTACAACACCTTTATTTTTCTGTCACGTGACCCATGGTCAATATAAATGGCATTGCAGTTTTTGGGTTTCAAAAGAAGAGATTTTAAAGAACAATGGGGTCTAAACAACTTTGCACCCCATTGACTTTCATTATACAGACCAAAATTTCTATCAAAATATTTTTTTTGTATTCCACAGAAAAAAAGAAAGAAATGAATGCCGATTAAAACAACACGAGGACCCTGACACAATTTGAATTTTTAGGGAAACTATCTCTTTAAGATGTGCAGCCCATTTTGCAAAATGCCATCAGGTGACTAGTGTACTGGAGAATAGTTACCTGTAGGCAAAAGAGTTTATTCCAATTTTAGCGTGGTAACAAAAGGGGGATTTGTTGAGGGGCACATTTTTGCTCATACATTCCTTCCACGGGTGCACCTGTGGGTCTTCATGACTCGTGATGACTGGTAAATTGCCAAAATATTTTGGAAAAAGTATCCTACCCACTACCATCAGAGGCCACAACACTTGACCCCCACTTTCAGAACCTGACGAGTGAACAGTATGCCGAGTGCCAATTTCAGATGGCCGTGGGAGAAGATGGAGACGCCCGGAGCTGCACTGAGGTCAGTGTCAAACGTCATGCTAACGAGCATAATAAGAGGTGGATTTCTCTCAACAGCTCGCCTGCTGGTCTTAGATCTGGAGTCTAAACAGAGATGGGCTTATCTGACCCACCCAGAGAGGTGGTGTCTGGACCTCGGAAGCAATGATTCCGGATTCCGACACGACTGAGATTGTGCTCCTGTCTGGCCATTTAAATCTCATCCATCTCCATTGTTTCAGACTGGGTTTTGTACAGAGGCCAACACCCGTTGAGTAATGGAAGCCGGTAGCTCACAGAAAATGCTGTGGGTCTAGTCTTAATTAACCCCTTGGAGGTTTCTCTTATAAGGAGACAGGAGACAAGCAGAATGTCAAAACAGGAGTCGCCGTCTCACTTCTACAGCCATCCCGTGTAAAGAAAAGCCATTTGGCCTACATCTGTAGTTCAAGTAGTTAAACCAATCAATAGTCTTGAACTTCAAGCAAAAAAATTTAAAGCAAAACATTTTGCAGATTGTACTTAGATTCTAATCTGGAATTTGTACATGGTCACCCCTTTTCCACAAAACTCTGTCCCTGTTTTGTGCAGAAAAAAGGGTAGTTCTGAGCTGGAAGAAATGGCACCAAACTTATTGACGTTTGTAAATGCCACGAATAAAGACATCGCTGTTGGCCGCTTCAGAGTTACCATTGCCGGTGCAAATGCAACCAGGAAAACGGGCAGAGGAGGAAAATGATTCTCTAGGAACCACCATGATGGCTAGTTCCCAGAACCAAGCTCCTAGAACTACGTGTTTTACGAAATTAATAATTGATCAGAGGTGCTCTGACTGTGAGAGAGATCTGCAGATGTTCCAGGAACAGACTCTTTTGTTGCATGTGTAGTGGCTAGTGCTGCCAAACAATTAATCGCATCCAAAATAAAATATTTTGTTTACATAATATAAATGGGTGTACTGTGTAAATGTATATTTAAATACACATACATGCATGTGTATATTTAAGAAAAATATATTATGTTTATGTATTAAATATATTTATATTCATATAATTTATATTCTAAAAATATATGTAAATATTTTCAAAATATATAGTATGTGTGTGTATTTGTATATACATAAACAGTACACACACATATTATGTAAACAAAAACTTTTATTTAGGATGTGATTAAACGTGATTAATAATTTGACAGCACCAGTGGCACCTTTGAATCTAGCAAGATTTTGGGAGGTCAAGGCTCAAAGGGAGGTCAAGGTCAATGACAGCCCATGGGGACTAAACCAGTCAAGTTGTCTGACTGGTGCAGGGGACACTTGATAAGCCTAAAATAAAAACTTGAACAACTGGGGCAACTCTCAGCAAACACTGGGCTTTCCTGTTCTCTACTCGCAGTGATAATAGTTCACCCCTGTCAGCACGCACATACATATACTTGCAGAGAGAAAGGAGGAGGGAGGGGGTAATCCTGCCTCGCCTGGAGGTTTTTGGGATTGACTTTGTTTAGGCGGCAGACCTGACCCTGGCATGTGTCTCTCAGCACTCACGGTGGAAAGCTCTGTGGGGTCCAGCATGCTCTCCAGTGTCATCGCTGCCAGGGGAACGTAGACCGCTGCCTCCGCCTTTGCCGCGACCTTCCACACCGACCCCTCCATCCCCTGCTCTAATTTGGCTTGCCCAGTACCTGGCTCCTCTGGTTGGGAAAGGGTTACCAGGGGAGGACCTGGATCGGAATCCAATTCCGGGCACTGGGCCTGCGAAGGCGGAGAGGTAGGGAGTGGTGTGGGGTCAGAGGTGGGGGGTGGCGTGTCCTCAGAGGGGGCGTTGACACTCTGCCCTGGCTCTTCAATACTTTCTGCTGTGGGCTGTGCAATATACACACAGATGCATACAAAAAATATGAACACAAACATGCATGTCACAGCACTCCAAGCCACATCTGTATGACAGACCATTTGGCAGATATGAGAGCAGCAAGAAAACAAACAGAACTAAAGAAACACAGCATGCTAAATAATTACACAATATCATGCATTTCAAAACAAACATGTAGCATACCAAGAACTGTATGATCATAAACCACAAACATGCAAACAAGTCATTTTGATTCACTAGTCTCAACTACATTCTACATTCTCTGTTGTAAAACCTAGTAAGCTTGTCTTCAGAGTGGCGGAAATTCAAGGCTCTTGATGTGTAGGCTGCTTCAAAAGTAGGCAACTTAATTGTGCTGCTTCCTAATACATTTTGTAGGGTGGCATCAAATGCTCTTTGGAGAAGACAACACCACATTGCATTGTAACAAGTTTAGTGAGAACTTGACATCAAGATTGCAGATGAGCGTTTTATTTAGTGCTAAATTATGTGATATTTTATGCCCACTGGTGAATTGTGAAATTAACTAAGCAGCATGCCAACGACAAACTCGTTGAACTCAATTATGGGTCAAGTCTTGTACTATTTGTAAGAGATGCTGCCTGCATAGAGCGTTCCAAATCAGTCACTAATGATGTTCTATTTCAGAGAGGGGGCTGTTTTGAGCCTATGCAGGAAGTAGGTAGCATTGGCAGCTCACTAGGATTTGCAACAGAAATATTGGCTTCGGCCAATATAAGTAACATTCGGTCCAAATGTAATCTAGGACATTCTATCATCAATATTTAATAAACCTCATTAAATCTGATAAACATGTACAAAATCGATGCTTGTACACTTGATACTGCCCTGTCTGGACAGTGTATCTATGAACAACACTGTGACCAAACAAAAACATTCTGATGTTACAGAGCCTTCATATCTATGTCTGGGCTCTAAATAATTAATAAAGGGAAGCAGGTTGATGTCAGTACCTCGATGACGGAGGTCTTTTCCGTCTCTTGGCTCTGCTCTTGGGTACAGGTTGCTCTTGCTCCCTCACATCCTGAGATTTTTCCTGAGATGAGGGCTGGACGTGCTGGTTCTCCTTGTCGCTGTCATCTTTGGGGCTTACATGGACCAGAACGGGGCTTACCTTAGCCACCATGGTGTTGGAGCGTGGCCTCATGGAGCGCCCACGCTGCACAGTCTCCCAGCCCTCTGCATCTTTCTTTGCTAAGGATTGATGGATACCGATATATATATATATATATAAACACAGAAATACTTGTACATCTGGTTTTGAAAGCAAATGACTGTCAAAAGAGAATAACTGTTCACCTGGTTTTTCAGCAGGGATGTTGACACTTGGGCTAGGGACAGGAAGGGACTGGGAACATTTGACTCGGTCAGCCCAGCTTGGTCCAGTGTGGGAGAGACGTGCCGCAGCCAAAGTGGGAGGGGGACCACTGTAAACACACACAAGCCATTTAAACCAAAGGTCTCGGATTCAAATGCCCAGATGGACAGTAGCCAGGTGGTGTTATTCATCACCAGTTGCACAATTACAATAGATACAAATATTTTACAGCCATTAACTATATTGTTAAATAGTCCCCTTCTACGAGTAGCCATCGTACATGATCTAGTTATGCATCATTGCACGGGGCTTCCTAAAACACTGGGAACTAAAATGGAAACTTCAGACAGAGGGCCCTCCGTCTTGATCAATATCCATTTCCTGCAGCGTCCAATTACAGCATAATACAGACATGGATGCCCATGCTTCAGCAGTCTTTAACCACACTTAGATCTGCACCCGCCATAGTCTCAAGCGCAGGCCTGAGGAGAACCCGGCAAAAATCACATTAAACAAAACGCTTAGGCCGTTGCAGATCGATTGCCCTTCTCCTCCCAGCTTCTGCCAGACGGGCGTAGTCTTTCCGGTCTCGTAGTGAGGCCAAGATATGCATCATATCTACCATTGATTTCTCCATCTGAGCATTCAGTGGCATTTTAATCGCATTATCAATTGCCTTTCTTTCACACTATCAGTAAAAAAAATATATAAAAAAAACCTAATGCAGGGGAGCCACATGTCTTGCTCCTCTATTAGGAGTTGAAAGTCGCCACAGTTTGCCAACAGAGACAACGGTGTCAACTAGCTTGCTGTGAGCAGGGATAATGGGTTGAAGCCAGATTCAAGCAGATAAACTACGTCTGAAATGGCAAGTAAACCTTAAAAAAAATAGGACCACTCCAAGTTAAAAGGTGATGTAAAAAAAAAATTCAAAGCCAAGGAACAACATATTTACTACATTTTCTAAACAATTAATATCATACAAGTAGAAAAATCTGATTGAATAAATTGGACATATTTAATATAAATTGGACATATTTAATTTAGTAATATTTTCCCTTTACACTGCATTATTAGCTGTATTTTTTCACAGTGGGTATCTACTGGAAAAAATACTAAGCATATAAGAATAAACAAGAGCTAGGATTGGAGAGGAAGTACTTGTGAATACTTGAGGGAAATGTTTTTGAGTGATCCTGGGTGTGATGGATGTAACTGGATTGGCATACCCAAAATTGAGGGCACGGCGAACGCCAGGTGATGGAACAATACGGTCTGAGGAAGGGCTGGACATAACATGTCGCCCTGGTGACATCTTTCGAACTTCCCAAGCCAAAGACGTAGGCCTGCGGGAACAGGATTAAACATTCAAAGAAAGGTACGGAATCAGAACAGAATCAAAACATATAAAAAGCATATTAAAAAATCCCACAAAATATTTAAGAAACAGACATGCAGGGGCCAGGGCATGCTTACATGCTTCTAAAGGAAGCACATTCAAATCTGCAGAAATGCACAGAGCTTTCTAAGGAGCACTTTACAGTTTGACACACAACTTAAAAGCTTTTTTATACCATAATCAATGTACTTTTGTTGTGGTCACTTGCTCATTACACAAAGGGGTGAGACCGTGAAATAGTGAATCAACACAAATTACTCATTGATCAGGCTGAAAGAAGGGTTTGTGTACATGGTGCGAGAAACTATTTATATAACTTAACTAGCTGAATATAAAAACAACAGAAGTCTATGGAATGTGCCCATTTAGATAGCAAGCATATTATCACCTGTTCTGAGCGTCTGTTTTTTCCAGCTTCTCCTGTAGTTGGATCCAGTCGATTAGAGCTTTGAAATCTCGGACGTAGTTATCCAACATCATCAGCACCTCCTGGGGGGAAAGTATGTGTGCTGTCAGTTCTGAAAGCCTCAATGAGATAAGGGAGAATTACATGCAACTCTGATATTTGCTTAAGCACCGACCAACAATCAAAAGGCAAAGTCTTCTAAACTGAAAAGGACGTGCTTGCAAAAACCTGCCAAAACTTGCTCCAAATCTTGCTCCTGGAGGGTCACTGTCCTGAAGAATTTAGCTTCAACCAAAAGACACCTGAACCAGCTAATCAAAGTTTTAAAGATCACTAGAAACTTCCAGGCAGGTGTGTTGGGGCAAACTGGAACTAAACTCTGCAGGACATTGACCTTCCAGGATTGGACAGGACACCCCTGATCTTTGGTGACATTTTTTTTTTTATTTACAACGTCCATGCAAATTAATTTCAGTAAAACAACCCCCCCCCAACATACAATTTAATACAGAACATCTCAAAATCAACCTCCCCTACTTCCTGTCCTCAGAGTTCAGCCTTGTTAACGTTCACCTCACTGATATAGCCGTGACCCCAGAGACCTGATCTGACCATGCAAGAGGGCCAGATCGGCGGCCCCCCACCCTGACGTCTCTTTGTGGCATGTCTGAAGGAACAACGAGCTGAAGGAACAACGAGCTGACCCCCGGGAATCCAGTGAATCTGAAGAATCCCGAGCCCGATTCTTGTTCACACGAGCTGGTGTAAACCAACACCCTGTTGTCTCTACTAAAAAGTGGGCATCTGTAGCTACTGGAGCACATCTCACACTCCCACCTACCCACCAGAAGCACTCCATTCACAAATGCCAGGAGTGGACAAAAAGAAAAGGATGAGGGCGAAAGAAAAGAGAAAAAGAGTGCTTGCTGCTCTTTCCCGCCTCAGTGGTCTTCCACAAGAGGTGCGGCTGAAATTACCAATTAGCTTTGCAAAAGGGGGCTGGCAAATCTGATTGGGGCTGTAATCATTTCTAGTTACTGGCAAAGAGTGTGCAGCGAATGACGAAATGTTCATTGTCTATCCGATATTCGATCTAGGAGCGCCGTAGGGACTCTGGGGAATCCATTGGCTCCAACAAAGAGGCTAAAGAGTGTCGCAAAGCCTTGCCACAACACGGATAAGAACAGGTCTACAATCCTAGACCTACCACAGGTTTGCTCTTAAGATTACACAAAACCTGCTTGCGATTCTTAAATCTGCCAGAAACTGCATCAATGCCAGTCATAATCAATCTTTATTTGAATGCTTGTATGGTTTCCTACAAATCTATTAATGAAGCAGTAGGTTCTCTATAACTGTCGAATTTGCATTTCGTAATGTTTAGAGCCACTAAAGTGGAGTGCATGTGAAACTGATCCTGCAGATTTACTCCCTTGCGAGTATGCAGGGTCTTCTTCACTTGTCTGATGCAGTTTCAACTGCGATCCAGTTGCCGTGCATGACAATGTGTTGAAACCTGCATCACAATGTGCATTATATTGTGAGGTAGTCAGGAATACCCAGACCTCCTGTTCTATGAGATACAGTTCAGTTGCATTCAAAATCAGGACAAGGGTCTGTGGTGTGACTGATGATCTGGATTAAATGGGGGACAGCAGGCGATGCTGTGAAACAGGCGTTTGTGTGAGTGATGGGTGGTAATGGGGGACTGGCAATTGTGAGGAGAGGTCCACAGTGCTTTTAGTTAATAGGGGAGTCAGGCCCAGTGAAAGATGTGTCCAGCAGCAGGCCTGTTGATTAGGGCTAGTTAACAACACCAGGGCATGGTGGAGGACGATACTGGCCCATAATGCAACAGCTAAGGGAAAACAAGTTAAGCTAAGTGCCCTTACAAAAAAAAAAAACACTTTAGAAGAAGAGGAACATGACTTATATGACACTTGATGGGAGAATGCTTAATATGGTAACATTTTAACTTACTCAGTCATTCTGTCAGATGAAAAATTAAATGACCCATCAAACCCCCCAAAACAATTCTGTTATTATACATCTCTCGTTTTAATAGACGCATTCACACAAGTGAAAGGATAGCTGTCTCGTGCATGGCCTGATGAGACATAAATCAGCCTGAGACGAGGGAGAGGCCTGATAAGAACTAATTAGTCCTCTGGGCTGTGGGTTAAAGATGTGGGCGTTACTCGAATACGAAAATAAATCAGACACAACCAAATCATGAACCAGTCAACACTGGCAGAGGATAAAGAATCAGAGAGACAGGTGCATTTGGGTGCTGGCCTGGGAAACTAAAAGGTTTTTATTTTACACTGAATAACATATGTATGAATAAGCAAATATATTTTATTGCAAATGCTGTACTTAATAGTTGTTAAAATAAAAAAAGTACATTTTATATATGTTTTTTCCATCACCTCTGAAACAACTTTTTTTCCTTTTCTGCTGAAGTCATGTAGGTGGGAAAAACCAACATTAACCAATAGCGTCACAGCCTAAGATTATAATCTAATAACTCGCGATGGATACAATTAAAGTGCTGCTCATGTTACTTTCCATTGAATATTGTGCTTAATTGCATTTGGCAAATGCTTTTGCAAACCTTTTATACACTGTATAAGACGCTTTACATTATAGGCAAGATTCTGTTGTTGATAGTTTTACGCAATTATGCAACACAAAAGAAAATGCGCTGGTAAATGCACATGACAAAGTGCTGAAACATAGATTTATATCTTTATAAAGGAGCATTTATGTGGGCTTAAACAGCTCCAAGGGACATTTTCCTACTGTAGGCCTACAGTCGGTCATCAAACAATCCTCTACTGTCACATGGCAGTGAACTACAGATCTATAGCAGAGCATGGACACATACACAAACTCAGACCAAAGGGCCAGGAAGTGTGAACAGACCCGCCGGACATGGAAACACAGCGGCCAGATAGTTTACGCACATTCGCACAGGCCGGCTGTCAACAAGGTAACCACAAAGTGGGCCGGTTAGCTTCGAGTGGTTGGCCGAACCCTGCTCAGCATAATTCTAGATTACACGCCAATCAATAAATCAGAGCCAGCAGCATAGAGCGTGGACGATGGGCCCAAATACAGCCCGGCGCCATACCTGCCAGGGTAAACACAGTGAGTGCCCCGACATGGGCTCTGCCAACCAAAGCTAACAGAGTTCAAACGAATGTTTGCCGACACCGGTCCCAAGACCAAACCGGACACAGAAACACTGTTGATCAACTTGAAGTGACAAATCGTTATTGCGATCGTTGCGTGCCGAGAGGTTATTGGTCATAGCGATCATTTGCAATCAGCTTTTTGCTTTTACTAAAACTAAACAAAGAACCTGGAGTGGAAAAAGTGTTTTGGGACGTCACCTAGACCTCGTACCCTGAGCCCCCCCGACTGCCCGCACGGAAGGAGTGGGGCGGGGGGCCCTTTGTTTACACATGTCATCCATCTCCACTACCTCCAGAAAGGCCCTGGAGAGGTGCAGTGATAATTCTCTCACCAAACCCCTCTCTGACACAAACCAGAAAACAAAAGGAATGCAAGGAGGAGGAGGAGGAAGAACATCATCGCAACGCTTCACTCCCTCTAGTGGTCAGAGTGCAAAAGCAGCCACTTCAAAGTTATAAAATAATAATTAAAAAAAGTTTAAAAGATTAAATAAATAAAAACAATCAAAATAAAAAAAATGTGTACATTAAAATTGTATATTTTAATTTAAATAAAAATTATAGTTATACATCTATAATATATGACCCTGGATCACAAAACCATAAGTAAAACATAAATCATAAGTAGCACAGTAAATGTATATTTGTAGCAATAGCCAATAATATGCTGTATGGGTCAAAATTATCGATTTTTCTTTTATGCAGAGAATCATTAGTATATTAAGTAAAGATCATATTTTGTAAATTCCTACTGTAAATATAAATATAAAACTTAATTTTGATTAGTAATATGCATTGCTAAGAACTTCATTTGGACAACAAGTTGATTTACTTCATATTTTGAATTGTTTGCACCCTCAGAATCCAGATTTTCAAATTGTTGCATCTCAGCCAAATATTGTCCTATACATCAATGGAAAGCTTATTTATTCAGCTTTCAGATGATGTATAAATCTACATTTTGAAAAATTGACCCTTATGACTGGTTTTGTGGTCGAGGGTCACATATATTCGGTTTCAAGTGGTAAAAACGAACAGTTGTTGTTGAAGGTATGTGGGTCATATATAATCATACCCTGCACTCCACCACGCTCTGGTCGGATTCACAGGTGACGTAGATCTCATCCACTGCTCTCCGTAGATTATCGAACAGGAAGGCCCAATATCGCGCTCGGAGGTCCACCTTCCGTGGCGGTCTAGTCTTGGTGGGACTCTTCTCAGGTCCTTTGTCCAGTATCAACCCGGGTGCGTTTTTGCAGTCCAGTGGCAGGTTCTGTTAAGAGCAGATGTGATTGCATGTTTCAAATGGTCTAGATACCTCTATTTTATTGAATGAACTCCATTTGCAATTAACTTTACGGGCTAATGGCTGTTTTAACAATCAGTGTGTGCTGCTTATATAAACACTGAGGTCAAAGTATGCAAGAATTTTCCAAGGTTCAAATAAAAGGTCTCTGGCGCCCTCAGGTGTTTACCATGAGTAAAAGCTTTCCAGTTCAAAGCTTCCTGGTTAAATTATCACTTTTTTTGAAGAATGCAAAGAAACATTTTCTTTTGATTTAGACCTGTTTGCTTATTTTCATACTGGCCAAGACTCGTGTTTCAGGTTATTATTATTTTTGGTTTTGCCTGGTTCCAGATTGGTTGTGGATGCAAATAGAGACATTATATAATGAAATGACGCATATTGTATGGTAGTAGTATTTTCAGTTACTTTAGGTATTGATAAAAGATTCAGAAACTAAAAACCATCCTTTTACAAATGAATCACACCTGCTTCTTGTTCCTGTGGAGCCCGGAGTTGATTCGTTGGGCTCTTGCATTGCCGTTACCGTGATTCTTCGATTTAGCTGCATGTGAACAGAACACAATACAGTTAATAGGCAGATACATTTCACATTACTTTATATGTCCGGAGTATTCCACCTAACACATTTAAATGAGTGACATCTGAACTTTTATTATAAAACTGAAGACCTATTCAACTTTCCGATTCTGAAATTAAACTATGCTCTCTATGAATTTCAGTCAGGAATACTAAAACATTTTTGCAATTTTAAAATTGTTTTTATTCCCTCTACATCACTCTATATTCTATATTCACTCTATAGGTTACATCACTCTATAGCATATTAGCAATTTAAATGTTTGTAATTATATCATGCATGCTATAAATATATACGCAGAGTTTATTTTAAGCCTGTTTTTAGATCACAATTTAAATAATTGACATTATGCAATGCTATAAAAAATATAATTAATACAACAATTAAATAATAATTGTATTATTTTTTATAATATTATCATCTTATTAATTAAATACAATAATGTTTATATTATTTTTTATATTTTTTATGTAATTAATAAAATAATTACATATGATTAATTAAATATTTTATAAAAAAAACATACACATACATATATATATTTTTTTTTTACACTACATGATAAAGTAATTTATATCAGGGTAGTATTTGTGGTACTGAACTTCATTTATTTTTGGATTACAGTGTTCCAGACAGGAGGACACTTACTACTGTGACATTCAGAATAGTGAAAACGAACCAAAAAATAAACTCATCATAACAAATAACACAAATAGGCTTCAGTTCATAGGCTACAAATAGGCTTTAGTTTCGTCATGCAAAAGATAATTTGTAATAAACTTTCCTTATTTACTTTCAGGGCTGAAATTCGAACTAGACACTCCTCTGTTTTATTCACACTTAAAGTCATCTTTAGCCAGTGTTTGCATTCATAAAGTATCTTTGACTATTAGAAGTGATCTGGGATCAGTGCCAGTGTTTTCACTATAATAACCGGATCAGCTTTCTGTAGTCATCTAGGATCAGCCTCTTCTAGCCAACAAAATCCTCTTTATCAGGATATGAGGGGCCAAAACTGATTCTCAATCAGCACTTCTAAATATTAAGTGTACACTTAGGGTTACAACGCCTGATCCAGAAACGGTCACTGTGCACGATGAATGCAGTGAGTAGTGTTCACTTGGACATAACACATACTGCAGTCCCCAACTAACAAAAGACTCCTGTGGTGACCTGTCAGTGCTGACAGTGAAACAGAGGATCTGGGTCAGCTTACACACACACACACACACACACACACGGATTTCACACAATCTGTGACAAAGAGTGCACTGTAACTCCAGGTACAAGAGAGGGGATGACAGATTTGGAGCACTTGTTCATCGCCCACATTTGCTTTGCAAATGGATGCTCTTTACAAAGCTGGATGCATTTTAAGTTGGTAGCCTGATGGGCGATGAACCGCGTGGGATGCGAGACTGTTTATGACTGCAAGAAAGAGCAATGTATCATGTTTATTATTTTTAAAAACGTTTATTCAAAAATGACAGTAAAGACACTGTTACAAAATATTTTGATTTCAAATAAATGTTTTGGATTTATAGAATCCATTATAGAATCCTGAAGAAAAAAAATGTATCAGGGTTTCCACAAAAATATTCGGCAGCAGCACAACTGTTTTCAACAGTGATAATAATAAATGTTTCTTGAGAAGCAAATCAGCATATTAGAATGATTTCTGAAGGATCATGTGACACTGAAGACTAAAGTAATGATGCTGAAAATTCAGCTTTGATCATATGAATAAATTACATTTTAAAATCTATTAAAATAGTAAGCGGTTATTTTAAATTGTAATAATATTTTAGTTTTTACTGTATTTTTGATTAAATAATTGCAGCCTTGGTGAGCATAAGAGAGGGAAAAAAATATTACTGACCTCCAAACTTTTGATTGGCAGTGTTTATAAA
Source organism: Ptychobarbus kaznakovi (assembly GCA_027422405.1). Lineage (NCBI taxonomy): Eukaryota > Metazoa > Chordata > Actinopteri > Cypriniformes > Cyprinidae > Ptychobarbus > Ptychobarbus kaznakovi. Next base: position 29,403,783 of record CM049796.1, on the reverse strand, counting down.
ATCTGCTAATTGTTCTTCATAAAAAATATATATTGGATATCACAGGCATTTAAAACAATTTTTGTTTTTTTCCTAACATGGGGTGGCTGCTCCAGGATCTACACCTTATTTACCATAAAATGCAATGCAGGTGTCAAGACTTATCATTATATGAGTGTATCTGAATGGATCTAACCCTCTTCCTCCTTGCTCTCCACCGGGACACTCCATGCGATGAGGTTTCGAGCAGCCCGGCCTTCCTCTGCCACGATCTTCCTCACCTTGTCATGGCTGTTGGACCGCTGGAAAGAGGTCTGTTGCAAAGAGAAAAAAAGTGTAACTAGAAGGAAAACATTTTCTTTCTTCATGGGAACAGATTTGGAGAAATGTAACATTGCATCACTTGTTCACCAATGGATCCTCTGCAGTGAATGGGTGCCGTCATAACGAGAGTCCAAACAGCTGATAAAAACAATCACAATAATCCACAAGTCATCCATGCCACTCCAGTTCATCAGTTAATGTATTGTGAAGTGAAAAGCTGAATGTTTATAAGAAACAAATCCATCATTAATGCATTTTAACTGTAAACCATTGCCTCTGGCCAATCCATAATCCATAATGATGTTTCCTCCTGTGAAAATGTCCAACATTTCTTGAAGGAATATTATGGATAGAGGACTAGTAACTTAGCTCCATAAGACATTGATTGATGGACTGGAGTGGTGTGGATTACTGTGCTGTTTTTATCAGCTGTTTGGACTCTCATTCTGACGGCACCCATTCACTGCAGAGGATTCACTGGTGAACAAGTGATGCAATGCTACATTTCTCCATCTGTTTTGATGAAAAACAAACTCTTTTGTATCTTGGATGGACTGAGGCTCAATGCATGTTAAGCAAATTGTCTTTTTTTGGGGGTGAACTATTCCTTTAAAGGCTTATTCACACCATTCACACATTTTAGAGCACATTCTTATACTCAAGGAAACAGGTCAAAACGTTTGTACAGACATCGCACAAACATATCCTACTTTTTTCCAGATTGTCCATGAATATGGGAAACCTGAGGCTAGCTACCCATGAACTTGTGAATCAAATATTAGGAAGACATTGCATTCTACTTGCACTTGAATTTTTGTAGGACATTGTTCACATAAACAGGGCAGAGAAAAATGTGAGCTATAAAGTGGCCACAGAAGATATTCAAGTGCTTGTCCTTTTCATTATAACACCCACAGACAGAAGCAGTGCTTTCAGTAACTGGAAAGAGTGAGCTTACTCACTGACTTGCCAGAGGTGATAATATAAGCACATGATCACTGGTTACTCACCATCATGTCAACAGCACCAGTGGGAAGACAAACATTGGTATGTTTATTGCACACCATTTACACACGGATTCTCAACAGAGATGAATTCTGTCTTTTGAAAGCTGTCGCCTATTTGTGCACTTACAATGGAAGTGAATGGAGCCAATTCGTAAACAATAAACTGCTGACTATTTCAAAACTATAGCCAAAAGGCATTAAAATTATGCATGTTGACATGATTTTAATGTGAATGGTTTTTTAAATCCAAATGTTACAATTGTGGCCAAAAAAAATGAAAATGCTATTTTCACCTGATATTTTTCAGCGGCCGAAATATCAGGGAATCCCTAATTTTAAGATGTAGGCATAGCACTCAAAAATGAATTTGCTCTTGTAATCGATAGTGGGGTTTAAGTGATCTAAATGCCTGGGGAATTTTCACCAATTTTCACTGATTCAGAATATGAAGATAGAACATTTTGATTAAAAAAAATCAAATAAAAAAAGGAAACTATATATCACGGATACTTTCCTGCAGAGTTCAGCTCTAACCCTAATTAAACACACCGAGCATGCTAATCAATGTCTTCGGGATCATTAGAAAATCACAGGTAAATGAGTTTGATCTGGGTTGAAGCTAAACTCTGCAGGAAAGTGGGTCTCGCATGCCAGATTTGAGTATCACTGCTATATATGAACAAATCGTTCACAATCAGATCTATAACATGCATTTACTTAACTTTTAAATTCACGCCAACTTTAAAGAAAATGAAGGACAAATAAAAAAAACCTGAGGTAATCGAATTAATGCCACAAATGCTAACATGCCTGATGGACACCTAAAATTCGAATGCAGCGTTTTGCATTCGAATGTGGATTTTTATTTTAAATTCGACGAATATTCAAAATTTGAATAAATTTTTTAACAGCCCTATTCTGTTGTTTGTTGGCCATATTCCACCATTATGCAAATGCAAAGCTGTTCTGTCTGTCACATTCCCACACAGGAATATTTCATCAGGCTCACTGGTTTTTACACATGCAAAAACATTTTACTGTCCTCCCCTGCCACTATCTCATGTCCTCAGGGTTAAAACACACAACTGACCTACTTAGCCAATGAAAACAGCCCTCATTACACAGCTTCACTCTCTAGAGGTCTGGAAATAAGCATGAATGGGGCTTTGAGATTGCGGAACGTTTTTTTTTTTTTGCAATTAAAAAAAAACATGCAAGTAAATTAACTTGTTGCCTGTCAGCACAGTGTTTGGATGGTAAATATTTACTCTGGGTTTCCCATCTCGGCAGAAGGGGGGGGGGGGGTCTGTTTCCGATTTGGCAACCGTTGGTGCAAAATAACTAAGGTAAACGTGAGAAGGGTGCATCTGATCTCAGGTTAATGCATGCATAAGACGAATCGAGCTAATCACGTAATCACCAGCAAGCCCCTTGACACCCGAGGTCACTGGAGGTAGATCTAACCGAGCCCCTCAGAACTGCAAAACAAGGACATCCAGCTACAAAGAACTGCTTTCAGGACAAATAACAGAGCAGCAAGGATAGAGTTTCAAGCGCATCTAAGCAGCAAGAATGATGGGAAGAGGAAAGCAGGTACATACAGAATAGAAGTAGAGTCTGTAAGCAGGTTCCTCATCCATATCCGGCCCATACATGCTACCAAATTTGTTTATGGCAACCTGTTTTCCCCCTTAACAAGCATCTCCGCTGCACGAACGGCCTGTCATCGTCATTTGACAGCAGGACCAAAATAGCCCCGTGGTTGAGCGTGACTCCTGCAAACTCGTCGAGTAGATGCCTCTGCCAATCAGCAGAACGGACTTCTTGTCCTGGCCATAAGGACCGTCTTTCTGCAACGCCTCGGCTGCACAGCGACTCTGCCGCTACTGTTTTGCTGTCTTATTCGTGGCTAAGTCCACCCTCCACAGCTTGGCAGAGTATCGTGCAGAGCTCTCTCTCTCTCTGTGCAGTCATGTGCACATGGCAGGCAGGCCGCCCACTCGTCCAGCATGTGCTGGAGGCGGCAGGGCTGCGTGTGTCAGCGCGTCTGCATTGGACACAACGTCCGATTGGAGCTCGGCAGTGCGTAACTTACACCGGGGATATAGAGAGAAGCGCCAACAAGATGTGGAACAGACACAGCCGCGAGGATGAAAGAGTGCAAAAATATCTACGGTCTGAAGACTACAAGGTATTCGGTATGTGATATTTACATTTTTATAAACGCATTATCTAATGTATGCATGTATGTACATAAAATTGTAACTATTTTTAATGTTACTATCATATGGGCATTAAAGCTTAAATAAATACACAGCTTTTTTTACTGATCCAAGTCAATCTTGTTAATCGGTCATTGATCTGGAAAGGAAACGTGTAAGTGTAAATCTCCATCACCTGCTTTCAAACGGAGCGGCATTTAATACACAGAGCCATAGTTCACTGAAACGCTACGCAATATCACGTTCATAATCGCAGATGAATCGCCTTCAATTATGAATGTGATATTGTGTAGCTTGTCAGTGATCTACAGCTCCGTGCATTAAATGCCGCTCCATTTGAAAGCAGGTGATGGAGATTTACTGCTAATCACGGAACCGGCTTTACTGACGAGATGCACATTCGATATATTGCACAGCCCTAATTGATTGACACGTAAATGTTATGTTGAATTATATTACAGTTACGTAGTGATGTTATTGTCATGTAAATGTTACATTGAATTATATCAGATAATAGTATATTCCATTTATGTAAATTTATTGCATATATGCTACTTTATCCATTTAGCAGCGACTTTTATCCAGTGCATTCAGGCTATACATATTTTTTGCCAGTATGTGTGTTCCCTGGGAATTGAACCCACAACCTTTTGCGCTGCTAACGCAATGCTCTACCACTGAGCCACAGGAACACTCTCTACATATTACTGTAATGTAGTCATGTTATTGTTATGTAAATGTTATGTTGCTACAGAAAAGTAATATAATGCAACATAACAATTACATGACAATAACATTGCTACGTAACAGTAATATAATGCAATGTTATTGTCATTTAAATGTTGTTGAATTTTATGTACTGTACTGTTATGTATTATTTATTATTACATTGTACTGTACACTGTACTGTTATGTAGTTATGTATTAATGATACATTGCATTGTTGCGGTTATGTCACGCTGTGTAAACATTATATTGCATTACATTACAGATCATTTGTCATGTGCATGTGTGGTCTTTTATGTTATGGTTTCTTGAGTGTTACTGTTGTGTCATGTAATGGTGGTATTTGTGTTGTGTATCTGTGAGATTGAATATGTTCTGACAAATTGTGACTTCCCACAATACGCTGATTATCTGAAGTGACTGAAACCTTTCAGGTCATAATAACACAGAACGTACCCCCATAAAAGTAGATTTAAGTAATATCATGTTCCAGAATGATTTTGTAAATCTCAATATTCAAAAAATGATCCTTATGACTGGTTTTGTGGTCCAGGGTCACATTTACAGTTAAATACACTACTGCCTTTAGTGTTGTTACAGTGGTAACAAGCAAGCATACCGTTTAAGAAGCGTTCAGAATGACAGCAGGCATCAAAACTTTACCACAGTTTTGTATTGTAGCAACAATCACTGTGATATTTTGAGGTAAAAGTACTGTCACCGTAGTAACTCTGTTAGGGTAATGCACTAACACCCTAACTGACAGCTGCCTGCCCTGGCGGCACTTCTGGGCGTTCACAGAGACCCCTTATGATCCCCAAACAATGATGTCTAGGTAGGCAGCTCGCTATGTTTTGAGACGGCTGTTGTTTGTTACCTTTAGGGCGATGTTGATGGGCGTATTCCTGCCTTTCCCTCCTCCGTGAGATGATCCAGAGCTGTTGCTGGCCGATCTGTCTCTGGCGTCCCCGCTCTGAGCTGGCCTCAGCCCGAGCCTGTGCTGCTGAGCCCCGCCACGCCGGCGCCCGTCGTACCGGCCGTCCTTCGACATGAGCCCGCCGTCAAAAGAGCGACTTTGAGCGGAGTCAGCGGACGAGAACTTCGCAACCAGAGGGCGAGAAATTAAACAGGCCTCCTCTTCTTTTACACTGAACAGTCACGGATCACATAGCGCGCGGGACAGAGTGTGACGCCGCCAGCTGGACTGGAGGACTGACATCACCTTCACCATGGTAACTACAGTCACAGTTCCCGCCAAAATACCATAGTCACTAGGTATTGTTGCTAGTTATTATAGGCCTTCTAGTTGTTGTTGATTATATCATAAATAATGCATAATTTGAGATAATGGTGCTATTTTACACTAATAGTGAGATATACACTATGTACTAATCAGTCAGAAAGTAGAATAAAAATTAACGCACTTTATGCATATCAAATCCATGATGTAAATCAAAATATTGTAAAATTAAATTAGGTGGGAAAAATATATAAGCCAATAAAACCTATAAAAAGCATTTTAGTACTCTGGCCAGTGGCCACATAGGGAAAAAGCATTTTATTGTTATTTATAATGATTTAAATAGGCAAGATGTGATTTTTTTTAGGCCAAAAGCATTATGTAATTTATTTATAAAACATATATATGGTATGTAGAATTAATAATAATTAAAACTGTAGTTTTATATAGTTATATAAATAGTTAATATAATTATACATTTAGTAAACAATTACAAACACATTTTTTATTTTAAATTTTACAAAAAATTATTTTTATATGGGGCGAGGGTTTCCCCCTACACGACCGTTTGTATATGTTTCTTTCCCATTATAAGCAATATTAGTAATCCCACATAAAAAATCTAAAATGTAAACTATATTCCAAAGCGTATGAACCAAAACAGCTACGAGTAAAACTGCAAGTTTCTAATGTGCAAAAACAGCAAATTTAATGTTTCTGTTATGAACTTCTCAGCATGCTGTTTTCAGTGACTAACCGCTGTTGTCGTTTTTAATCAAAGCTACATAAAAAAACAAAGTCCAGGACCCAATCAGGGATTTCACTGACACTATATATAAAAAAGACCATTCGATGAAAAAACACATACATATGAAATCATACATAATCTGAAAGATCTTCATGTTTTCTTGTTGCTTTTGCATCCGCTGCAAAAGCTACACTGAAATACATTCATTGCATTTACAGCTATCTTTAACAAAGGTCTCGTCATTCACAAACAGACATAGCAACCAAACACACAACCATCCAATCAAAATACTAATTTCATCCACTGCATTTAAAAACAGAGTGATTGACAGCATGGTCATATACCCAAAACAGAAGCTGCCCAGAGGCTAAAATCGACCAATTCTCTCAAAAACTATTAAATATCCAAAATAATAATTTCTCAGTTCAAATCTCATTTCCAAAATCATCAGCGGTATGTGCTGTAATTATGAGCTTCTGTTTCTAACTGAAAACATTCATCCGTACAGGATAACACGAACAAATCAAGGCCACGTGTGATACTTTCATCCCAAACGACAAAGAAAAACCAATTCGAACAATTCTGGTACATTCAAATCATGTATTAATGTCCATAGAAATAAAAAACATTGGGGTAACACTGAATGAAACGGAAGGTCTACCCTTCAGAGGTAGGTAGAGCTGTACATGATAATTCCTAAAATGGTTTCCAAAGCAGGAGCGCAGAAGCGGAATGAGCGGGAAACAGAGTATTGCAGCTATGCACTGATTTAAGCTAGTTCATGTGCTGGTGCTACAATTACCGGACATTTCAGAAAGAGACAAAGCATTAGTACTTTTTTTTTCTCCACAGAAAAGCAATTTAAAGCACATACAGCATTTCACATTTCATCTATACTTGAATATAAAAAACTAAGAACAGAAAAGTTAAAATCCCCAAATTAGGGCTGACATTGATAACTGGTAGTATGCGGTCAGTAACTGAAAGCCACGACTAGAGACTAGACAGAAATGCACAAATGAGCATTGTTATGTTTTCTATATGTGGGATGTGATCGGATTTTGGATTACATTTCACCGGATTATGAGAAAAAGCTAGAGCGTAATGGATAAGCCATTAAATATACACAAAATCAAGAGTAAAAAAATTAATAAAAAGCCAGCTCGTCTATGAAAAAAAGACCTTGAACTAAAAAGGAATGCATAATGAATTAAAACCAAAGGGCAAGTTGTGTTTTACAAACCTGACAGGAAAAAATATATATGTACAAATGTTATATATACATATACACACATAGCTGAATGTATATATTCATGGTTTATATAGTTATATTCAACCGGTCAGTCTCGTTGAAGGGCAGATGGTCCCATTGAGCACCAAAAGGAGCGACGCAAGTCCACTTCTGTACAGCGCTTTACCTTAAAGTCCGAATCAGGCATAAACTCCACCGCAGAGCCGAGATGAACGACCAATCACAAGTCATCTTCTCGGCCTCGCCTTCAGTTCCAGAAATGTGTGTGTATAGAAAACATATGCATACATCGAGTCATTTGTTTTAAAACATTTGTCCAGAGCCCCGAAAACCCCCTCCCCTCCCCCCTTGCCCAAATAAAGGACGCCCATGTAGGCAGGTCTGTAGTTGAAATCCTTATGGCAAAGAGTTTGTGGCAAATTTTCCTTCCCCCGTGGTGTAAATGCCCCACTGCTTAAAAACAGTGAGGTTGGCCAGAAATGTTCGTTTCGCTGTGGTATTCAGTCCGGGGGTAGAAGGTCATGCAGGCGAAATCGCTCTCTTATGAGTGGCCGAACATCCTCGTTCTGGAATATAAACACAAACATGCCACGTCAACAAAAACAGATAATCATTGTAAGTGACACCATTGATATAAGTGTGCAATTATTTTCAAATTAGAAATGCATAATGTCTGAATCCATATGATGCAGAAATAAACTGTTGATTTATAACCGACAACCAATTTCTCAATATTTTTCCTAATGTTTAATAAAAAAAAAAAATATATCAAAGTCCTTAAACTAAGACACTACATTGTATGATATTAAATATGGATAACAATACTTTTGTGAATTGTTTACTGTTAGTAAAAAAACTAAACATTCCATTAATAAATGGAATTGTGAATGTGGTTTGAGTTATTATTATTTCTAAGAAGTAAATAGCAAGAATTCTTAATTAAAAAAAAAAATTTAACAAAACAAATCACATAACAATTAAGCTATATTCTTCACACTAGGATATTATAATGCATGATATTAAATATGGATAACACTTTTGTGAATTCGCACAGAAACAAAACTTTAACTGTTAATTAAAAAAGATGTTATTTAAAAAAAAAAAAAAGAATTGTGAATGTGTGGTTCGAGTTATTTATATTTCTTCTAAAAATTAATTGCAAAGAATTCCAATTTAATAATTTATAAATAAAAGTAAATTTTTATTATAAGAAATCACAATGAAGGTATAGTCTTCACCCAAAGACAATATAATGTACGACATTAAATATGCATAATGCTTTTGTAAATAAATGCTTACTGTAAAAAAAAAATAATAAATATTTATCTAAAAACTGAATTATGAAAGTGCGTGGTTTGAGAAATAATAATTGTTATAGCATTCTTAAAAAAAAATGAATGGCAAAGAAATAATTAAAAATAATTTCATATAAATAAAATTACATAAATGTTTTTAAATAATAATTAAATCACATAAAGGTATACTCTTTACAATAAGACATTCATAAACATATGATACTAAGCCTGGGTAATACTCAAATTAGCATAGCAAAAACGTACGGTTAACAATAAAAATGTAAAATCAAAAGTCTAGGTATTATTAACGAAACCGTATTATATAAAAAGTGTTTTTAAAAAAAAAGAAGAGTTTTTATTTTTTAATAATCATCTCTAAGAATTTAATTAAAGAATATTAATAAACAACCCTTGGTTTTTGCAAATGGCATGTATTTGTCTCTAAAGACTAAACTAGCATAGGAGAAAGTATTTCTAAAACTAATATCTTACCAATAATGCACATAATCTTTAAAAAGCAGCACACACGAGAAACAAGACGCACGTACCAGTTCTACCAGCTTCTCCAAAAACGGCACCAGCTTTAGGAGCTCATTGTCATTCTTGTCCACAAACCAACTCTCAATGGGGATCCCGTTGGACAGCTGCAATGAGAGGAGCACATCCTGAGCTTTACATACTAATAACTCCCCACGGACCACTTCTCAAGCCGGCTTCACAAACCTGGTAGGCGAAAGCCTGAGGCGAGTTGTCTATGATCACCGTCTTGGAGAGATCTCTCCCGAGGATGTTAAGGTCTTTGATGTAGTTGCCTTGGACGCATACGCAGTGTTCGCGAAACAATCTGTGCCTGAAACACCAGAGGAAAGACATTTGAGCTGAATACTCACCTTTAACATCTTACAACCTGAGAATCCAGACACACATTTGTTCCCATCACACCTACACACTCTTAGTGGAAAAGGAAACATGCAGCTTCAATTTAAATGCCATTAACGTTTTATATTAATTTTAATTTGAGAGGGAACTGACCGAACCAGCTGTTTTTTAGGATCCAGGATGTTCAGAAGCTTGTCAGCATACACCTTCTTGGAAGCAGTAAAGAGAATAATCTGCAAATAATTCAAGGTTACGTCATTAACGGCAGTCATAAGTGAAAGCATCTTAGGCAGAATGTTCATTAGTAAAAAAAAAATAAAAAACATGACAGGACTGAACATGCAAATGAAGGACCAAGAAGAGGACTCTTACGCATTTTTTTTATTTCATTTTTAATGGGCATTTACAATTTTTGCAACCCTACAACCATAGCCTGTGATATTTACAACAGTTAAAAAACGATTTGTGGGAAAACAAAACAAAATGAAGACAAACCAGAGAGAGAAGAAAAAAAAAGTAATTTAGTAGCTGCCAGATAAATTGGCCAATTGTCGGTTTGTAGTTTTGGGAAACATTTTCCATGTTAATAAAAAAAAAAACTTGTTTGATCAACAAGTTTGGTAACAGATATAAATGACTGTAATTTATGTAATGCTGAAGGAATTACAAGGAAAAAGGCTTTTTTTCTAGACAGGATTAGAAAAAAGTTGGCTAAAACTACAATTATTAAAAACATTTGTTTAATAAATAAAGCAACAAAAAACGAATTTAGAAATAAGTTCATGCACTAAAATTGTTACCTGAAAGTAAATAAACTAAAACTGAAATAATAAAGCTTGTCAAGTTATCTAATATTAAATAGCAATGTTAAAAAAGACAACTTAAATCATCAATAAATCTAAAATAATAAATAATATTAAATAACACTCTTTCCAGAATGAATCCAACCAGTTCAACAGATTGTTGTGCTTGACGTATTGAATACATTTCATGTGTAGTTAATGTTTTGTCTGGCTGAACACTGGATTTTTGTCTTTATTGCATTAATAAAGTAATGGGACACACAATTGTATGTTTTTTTGTTGTTGTTGCACAAGCTTCACAATCTCAAAAATAAATCATCACTTTTTTTCCAGTTTATAAACAGTTACAAATATGTATTACATTAATAGAGCCATCCTATTGAAAACAAACAAAAAGAGAAGTAAAAAAATTCAACTCGCTCACCTCATAAATTTGAGACATGCGCTCCAGGAATTCTCTAAAGAATGGCCGTAACCGGACGTACACCTTTAGGAATAAGAGAGCAAATTACTGTTGGAGCTACATACAAACCAAAAAATATATATATTATTTTAAATGTGCAATATCTAGATTCTTTTTTTTTTACCTGGTAAATGACATCTTGGAAAAGCACAGGGAAGGTCAAGGCTGCATCCTCCAATTCATTGAGGCTACAGTGAACCAAAGTCTCATCCTGGAATAAAACAACAACGGCGACTTAATTCCTGCATCAAAAGAGCTTGCATCAAGTGACTAAGACCGATGATAGATGGCAACTCACTAGATCCAGGACAAGAGAGAACTCGGGGGTGCTCCTGGTTTTCAGAGGAAGCGCAGGCTTACGGGTGAGCTGCTCTTCAGTCAAGGGTGGCACGTGTTTGATGAAGAAATACCTGGAAGACAGGGGCAAGTTAGCGCACAAGCACCTGCCTATACTGAGGTTATGTAGATCAAGTATGTTGAAATTTGGCTCACGGGTCAAAAACTTCCCAGTCCTCTTCGTAAGTCCCTTCCGCTGGAGGCGATGGCGGGACATCCGGATAACTGCTGTTGGATCCCACGGCTAATCAAGAGAGAAAGTGTGAGGATGCTCAGCTTTAGGCAGCAGTAGAGCTGAAATAAACCTTGAAGACACTCACCAGTTAGTGGTGGCATATCAGCCTCTGTGACGATCTCTCCTTCCTCTACCGATGTGTCTACGTGAGGCAGCGGTCTGGGGTTTAGTGCAGGGTCAAAGGTCAGGTCTCGACCGTCTGTGGTAGTGCTGGTCGGGGTTTCCTCGAGCTGCTCCATGGCGAGCTGCTTCACGATCTCCTCCGCTTCCACCGCCTGCCCCGGGGAATCTGAGCCCGCCGTACCTGGAGGACAAGAGTGTAATGAAATCAGAGAGATCAGAATGAACGAAAAATGTGGCAATTTTAGTGGTAAACGCATTGTTTTGGTTCAATGGTTTCAGTTTGCGGCAGGTGCCACCGATTAGATGGCTGCATCTGAACTAAGGGTCTCAGACGGCAGTGAAGAGTCTTCTGCACAAATGCTTTAGTCTGCACAGTCTGAACTTTAGTTCTGCTATATTATGACAAAAAAAAGTCCTTCTTTAGACATTACAATGTGATGATGGTCTTAATCTGCTTTTGTGGTCATGTGAGTACTGGACCTCTTTAAAGGGATAGTTCACCCAAAAAGGAAATCCTGTCATTACTCATGTCGTTCATGAGTCGTGGTACTGTCGTGAACGTGCATCGAAGACTGACGAGAAGAAATTGTTGAATAAAGTCATTATTTTTGTTTTTGAAAAAGTATTCTTAAAGTTATATAAAATTAAGGTTGAACCACTGATGTCACATGGACTATTTAACAATGTCCTTACTTCCTTTCTGGGCCTTGAGCATGCTAGATGCGTTGCAGTCTATGCAGGGTCAGAAAGCTCTCAGATTTCATCAAAAATACCTTAATTGGTGTTCTGAAGATGAATGAAGGTTTCTTATGGGTATGGAACAACATAAGGGCGAGTAATGAATGACAGGATTTCACTTTTAGGTGAACTCTCTCTTTAAAAACAATATGAAACAATATTCACAACCAATTAATTAATTAAAGATGATGAAAATAGCAGTTAAGAAGAATTTTATTTTTAATGTTTTGTGAATCTGGCCCCAGGAATGTAGGTAAAGAAAATACATGTCAATATTGATTTCATGATGACTTTAAATATGATTTTTTTTTTTAATGAACGCATTGTTTTATATGAAGAGGTCTGAAAAGGAGGAACTAACTACATTTTATTATGACATCTATGTCTCAAGTGTCATTTAGGTGCATTTATCAGCTGACAATTCACAGTTCACAGCCCTTACCGTTATTTTGTTGGCGGGTGAGAAGAAGCTAAAAACAGGAGAAAAGATGGTTCCCAGGAGGGTGGTGCGGGACGGACTGCTCGGAGTTTCCGTCTGCACCTCCAGCTTCCCGTTGGGCTTCACTGGTTTACTCTGACCCGTCATGGTGTCTGAGCAGAAGAAAATGAGAAACATTCAACACCAAGAGAATGCTGACAGTCAGCATAGCTACTCATAAGTTTAATTCACACACAGAACTCTTTAAGAGACCCAAAATTCTGTCACCCTCAAGAGTTTCTTCTGTTGAGCACAAAATATATTTTGAAGAATGTTGGTAACCAAACAGTTGATGGTAGGCATGGAAAAAAATACTATGGAAGACAACAGCTACTGTCAACTGTTTGGTTGTGAGTAAATGATGACAGTATTTTCTTATTTGTGTGAACTATCCCTTTAAAGCAGCAGTAGCCTGATGATCTGTGAGGGTCAGCACTCATACCTCCATTGACAGGGCCTTTCCTGCGGGTTCTGGGGTTTGCTCTGCTGGGCAGGTTCCCACCGGTCGGAGTGGATGTGATCAGATTACTGTCAGAATCGCAGTCTATACGGCTTCTCTTAGCAGGAGTGCACTGCTCCACCTGACATTAAGAAACACAGCTGAAGCCAAACCACTTTTGCCTCCTCAAAATCATTTCAAACACAAGTTCAAATCCCAACCTTGACAGCATTGCCTCTGATGAACCGTTTGATGGTGGAGAAAATGCCCGTGTCTCGCTTCTGCATCTTGGCGTCTTCGGAGACCAAAGTGTGTTCCACCTCGGAGTGCTTCCTCTTGGTCTTGGTGGTCCGGGCGGACGGGGTGGCGCTCCGCTGCTGAGATGCCTTACGCACTCTCAGCCTCATTGTCCCAAAAGTCACATGTAAGACTGGGAAAACAAACAGTTCATCTGTAACAGAAAATAAAAAGTGCAGAGCTTCACCATGTGTATTTGCATAACTTTCAGCAACGCTACATTAATAATGCTTAATGGAAGATATTCAGCTGCCAATACGGCTGTTACGCGTGTCGAAATTAATTATTGCATCGCGATGTGCACATGGACGATTCTGCATCGATGCAGTAATGGACCATAATCGATTATAGCCTATGATGTCATTCGCATATGCGCTTGTCACACGAGTATTAAAAATGCACTCTATTTAAAAGTCTGAGCTTTGCTTTGTCCCGCGTATGACACGTGCGTGCGCAATAGAGAAAATGCGGCAGGCTTCATTGCACAGAATATGCGCTGTGAGACACGTGTGCGTTGCTTGACAGTGCTTCCACTCGTTATTTTAGTCTTTTACTTTAGATGATGTGCTTTCATTTCTTCATTTCATATTAGATGCATGAATCTCACGTACTGACAGACTTTCACGTGCGCTTTGAGCTTGCTTGCCCTGAAGCTCGCGGCTGAGGTTAAATGCACTTGCATCTACTTGTATGATACGAAATTGATGTAAACAGTCAGTTATGTTTTCAGAGCAGGACAAAACATCTGATGTGTAAATAGATCTGTGCATTAGTGTGAATGCAGTCTATTAAAGCTGCCTGTGTGTATGATCTCAGATTAAAAAAGAAATCCATAACTATGATTATCTGTAAACTTTCAATACTTAAAGCACTACAAGATACTGAAAGTGCTTTTTGTTTATCACTTGCAATGGTCTTTCCCCCCTTTATTACTTTATATTTGCTTGTTTTGAAGCTATATTTACTTAGAATTCTTAAACAATAATAAATTACATTTTTATATCAATTAATATACAATTAATTTATTAACAATTATTTTAAAAAGTAGCCTTATATAATTTAATAAAAATGCACAAAATAAATTTGATATAATTGTGATGCATCGTGATATTGAATTGAATCATTGACATGATAATCATAATCTAGTTGAATCATGAAACCAGTAGGAATTTTTTTTCAGGCTGTAGGGAAATTCCATTGCGGAGATCAGTCATAGCAACTCAAGGAAAACAATCGGATCTGTCCCCTGCTGCCATTGACAAGAAATGTCTCCACAGCACCCTACGGGGCTTTCTTTAAGAGTGTCGAAAAAGATGCGGAAATCTCAGCCAATCAATAGGTAATTATATTAAGACTATGATGGGTTAAATCTGCTTTCAAAACTTGACACAGATGCTCTTGCGTGTAGAACTTGGAATAGATATTATTCGGTGATAAATTTTAGACTTGGTGTAATGAATGATCACATGCTACAACAAGTTCAATGGTGACGTTTACATTGGCAACCAGACTCAAATCCAGCTCAACGTTTCTCTACCCCCTCCTAAATAAAAATGGCAAAAAAAACTAAAATAAATATGGCATGCATTTACAACTTTGCATTAAGAATTACACATTTTTACATTTTATAAACTATGAAATGCCTTGAAATTCTAAAGACATAAGATTCCTAAAGGACAATAAACTTGTTTGTGTCTAAACCAAGGTTTCCCAAACGGGTTCATGAGTTGATAAAATGTTAATAACCAATTATATTGGAGAAATGTATTTATTTAAAGGAAATATTTAATTAAATAAATGTAATTATTAAATCAAAGAGTGCAAGTGAATGCAGTCTAATGCACTACATGTTTCAAAGCACTTGTTCACATGAGCAGCTCGTGATCCAGTGCGTTTAGAAAGAGTCACAGTAAATGTAGCAAACTATAACTTTGCATTTGCTACGAATTTAAAGTGTCATGAAACCCTAAAACACATTTTTTGAGATGTTAACATATGAAGAGGTTGCACATTAGTGAAAATAATGGCATTCATTGGGCCTCATTCATGAAACGAGCAGAACAAATTTTTGTGTAAATTGTTCCACAAACTTTCGAATTCATGAAAATCTACGGCTCTGTGTATTAAATGCCACTCCATTTGAAAGCAGGTGACTGTCACGGTCCCTTTTTGCCCAGCCGACCAATCAATGGAGGGACGGGACAAATACCACACTGACCCATCATCCTACTTGTACAACAACTGAACAACACAGAAGTTAATATTACTGGTTACTGCATTTTATATTAAGTAATATTCGTCTAAATAAGATACTAGTAATATCTTACTGCTGTGGATATTCCTTATCATAGAAACCAAAGCATCTCAGCTGGAAAAACACTGTGCCACCCAAGCATTCCCAAGCGCCACTAGCTGGTCGTTTTAAGAAGAGCGCCTGATATTTTTTTCAGCTGGCTAAATTAGGCATATGGCCTATTAGTCTCTTTTGCATTTATGCAATATAATGGAGCAAAACCTGAGAAAGTAGATCAGAATATTCCACTGCGTCCCTGGAAACGCAATTTGCATAGCTGTAATTCATAGACGGGATTATGCTAGCTGTGAATGAGTGTGCACGAGCCCCCCATTTACGAATGATTGGAAATCATTAACATGCACACATTTAACTATCAAATCGGACATTTAAGTATTTTTTGTATAACATTCACGTTTGCGATTCCGGTGGTGAGTTTTGAGAAGGTCTAGCTGTTTTATGCGCAAATTTCTCAGAATTTACTACTATATTTACGAATGTTTCATGAATGAGGGTCAATATGTCTATTCAGGGCTCGCAAAATCGCTAGCCCAACGTCTCGGGGATATTGTGTTTTCCAGTCGGCCTACCAAAATGCATCACCTCCCTGCCTGACGGGCTTTCTTAAATACAATTCTTAAAGCTCCCATGGGTTCTTAAATTTGATAACCAAATTGAATAGTTTTACGGCCTAAAAAAGTTTTCAATAATTGAAATGGTATAAGAACAGTCTTAATTTCAAGAGGTCTTACAGTTTGAGGGTGGAAAGGCAAGAATCGCGATACAGCTGGATTAAACTTCAAAAGGCAATTATGTAATTGAATAAATGAGTGCTGCACATTTTAAAGTCAAAACACGGCACAGATGTCTTTATGTGAACGTATCTCTGAAGGGAACCGACAGTCCTCAGAAACGTGTCGTTGTCATTTTAATTAGCCTGATAAAACAGCGAATATGAGCCTGGTGCTGCTTTGTGTACAGCTGCTACTGGGGGAACCGCTTGATTTTAGCCGCCCTTAAAGCGCCACCTTGTGGTAGAGAATGAATTTGCATTTCCAAAAAGCCTATCTTATGTTCAGATAAATGGTCTATTTCAACCCATGTTTTTATGCAGCAAACACAGAGTTGTAAATGTGAAAAAAGTTAATGCGTCTTCTAAAAATATTTTTTTTTTAGTTATATTTATGTTTTAAATTAATTTAATTATTTATATGTTTGACTTATCTCTTTTCATAAAAAATATTTAAAGGACGAAATACCATTTTATAAGAGTTTTGTTTTTGTGAAAACCTGTATCTGAATTGTAAATCATGTCATTTTATGGCTTAATATGCTACCATAGCAGGGCCCTATGAAATCCGTTTTATTTTTTCCCAAATATTTTTGTATTTTTTTAATTCAGTTTTTTTCTGTTAAAATTTTTCTGGATTCCGTTTTTTTCTGTTTTAATTTTTCTTTTTAATGGGTTAAATTAAATTTTATTAATCAAGAAGCATGTCTAATTAATTCAAATCATGACATTTTGTTACTCTTGTTAAGTAATTTATTAAAAGTGTAACAAAAATTACATGTTTAAGGCCGTATTCAATTTTTTTTTTTTTTTTTCCCTCACCTTAGAGGTTTTTTGTTACCAAATTCTATGTTTTAGCATGTCAATTTTTTAATGCATACAATTTTTATTTATTCTTACAGTAGCCTTATGAAATGTTTTTCCCCCTCAGAAATTGTGTGTTGTGTATTTACTGGTTATCAGATTGAAGGCATAAAACATTGATTTAATTTATATGTGAAAATTAAACATTTCAATTTTTGGCAAATAAAAGGGATTTACTATTCAAATGTAAATATTTTGTGATTATTTCTTAAAAAAAATTAAGTTTTATTATTTTTCAACAGTAGTAGTAGTAGTAGTATGTACATTCTACGAAATAATAGTAATATAGCCTATTTCTGGCACACTGTCTTTAATAAGTTAAAGCAAACTTTTATTTTGACGGGTTGCCATGAATGCCTTTAAAGTTCTGTGTGTATATGTATGATGAAAATTGGCTAGCAATTTCGCCAATCAAATACCAAGAAATAGGTTGCAGCAGTTTGTCTTTCGACTACACATGCAAAATCCGCGATGGGACTGAGCTCGAATAGCTTCAGCGTCAGCAGCTTTTTATAGTACAAAATCGCAGTCCAGGCCACTCCTCCATTCACCCCGAGAGACGCTGAGCGTCCGTGGGTGGGACATAATCGCAGCATTTATCCAATGACCGTCTAGTTTCGAAGCACTGAAAAAAAACTGTTCAAATCAGCCCCATTGAAGTCAATGGACGCTAGGCTTCAACAGGAAAATGCACTGTGACACTACAGGAATGTATGAGAAGGATATCGAGTCAGCTGACCTGCTATATGTTGCTGATTCTGAAGGAACTCATCTTCGAGATGAACGCGTTTCTAACACATTTTTAGTCAATAAGATGTTAACACAATAGTACATATTTGACCATTAATTTTTAGACATTATAGGGGAAGCCAAGCTTCCCTTGCAGTCTTAAAGAAATCCCCACTGGTCCTACCATAGATATTGTCCAACCCCACTCATACGGAGTTCATTTTACTTGTGCAGCTCTTAAAAAGTCATAAATTGCCTTCAATTATAAATAAATGTAGCTACCCTGTAAATCAGTGATACTTCAATGATCCTGATACTTCAATAATCTGTACATAAATCTTCTGTTCAGATTCAGACACATATTATTATTATTGTTAAGCTTATTTAAATGTTCTGTCTCATGTCAGATATGTATGTTTATAAGTATGTATGTATGTATGTATGCGTGTATGTACCAAGCTTCTTAAAAACCACAACCAAATTCTCGTGTTTGCCACACACTTGGCGAATAAAGCTGATTCTGATTCTGATCCAGAGACATTGGATAGCATGCTCGGGTGTGTTTAATGGGGTTAGAGCTGAACTCTGCAGGAAAGTGGATCTCGCGAGCCAGATTTGAGTATCTCTGCTGTAAACAATAAAACTCTTTCCTTGATATTTGTGTATCGAAAATGTTTTTGATTGACATTTATGGTCTTGTTTTATTTGGGTAAGTTAAATGAATTTTCGGGCTACCAAAGTCTGAAGAGTACCTGCCTGAAGGGCTACCAGGGATTTTGAAATTTTGCGAGCCCTGCTATTAAAGGAAAAGTGTTTATTTTTTCATTTTTTGGAGCACTTTCAAAAAGTGAAGTTGAACCAACGTCACGAAAGTGAGATTAGTCACTTTAGTTAGTGACATTAGAATGCATTAGTGTGCAGTGGTGATTGGCTGCCGTGTCTGGAGAGTACGCATCTACATTATCAGTTTTCCAAGCTTTTCTCAGTATTATTCATGAGAATGAACTCTTGTGATCCAATCATGCATGTATTATGCATGAGGTTATGTTACAGCAGAGAATTCAAATCCCATGAAAGAGCTTCTGCTATCAGTTCATCTCCGTAAACACAACCTTAACAATATTTAATATGTAACAACACGTGGAGTGCGTATGAGAGAGCGGTTTCTTTGCGGAACGCCACAATGACTTTAACACTCGCTGCGCGGATCATAGTTTATTTCCAGACCGGAGCACGCGTTTTGTGAACATTTGCGGCACAACGTCTGCTAGGTTTAATTTATGCACATTTGAATGTCAAGAATTTAAGATAAATATTAGTATTGTAGCTAGTACTGTAAAATAAAATTAGCTTTATTTTACAGTACAAATGTAATTTATGGTAGGCTACAGTAGGTCTTCATTTTTGTATTTTAACTTTTTTGTAAGTTGTTTACAGAGTAAAAATAAAAAAATCCATTTACTTTTATGTCATGTGACCATAAATCAAGATGAATATGCAAATGTGTCATTAAATTATTAACATATTACCTTAAAACCTCAAGGGGTAATTCAAGTCAATATTGTTCATCTAAAGTGTTCGTCTGACAAAAAAGTTTGGGAACCTGTGGTTTACACGTATGTGCCGCAACAGTCAAAAACCACAAGTTTACAGTTCTTTTTGTACCACAATGTCTAGTCAAAATAAAGAAATGCCTGTGTGTGTGTGTGTATATATATATATATATATATATTAGTGCTGTCAAAGTTAACGCGTTAACTCAAATTCCTTTTAACGGCAATAATTTTATTAACACGCGATTAACGCAGCGCATATTTTCTGTTTGACCCGTGACCCGTAGTTGGAGAAATGGAGAGGCACAGTGTTGCCAACTTAGCAACATTGCAGACCCCTTTAGCAACTTTTTTCCCTTCAAAAAAGCGCCCAAACCTTATTTAGTCTCCAAGAATCGCCGGTACTGCCACGCAAGCGAGAGGTCTTGCTTTCCCAGCACGCGCACACCTCTCTCACTCCGTCTGTCTGCTCAGTTTCTGTTCAGCACGCGCACACCTCTCTCTCTCTCTGCATCTGCTCAGTTTCTGTTCAGCACGCGCACACACCTCTCTCTCGCCTCTGTCTGCTCAGTTTCTGTTCAGCGCGCGCACACACACCTCTCTTTCTCTCTCTGCATCTGCTCAGGTTCTGTTCAGCATGCGCACACACCTCTCTCTCTCTCTCTGCATCTGCTCATTCTGTTCAGCACGCGCACACACCTCTCTCTCGCTGCTCAGTTTCTGTTCAGCGCGCGCACACACACCTCTCTCTCTCTCTCTGCATCTGCTCAGGTTCTGTTCAGCACGCGCACACACCTCTCTCTCACTCTCTCTGCTCAGTTTCTGTTCAGCGCGCGCACACACACACCTCTCTCTCTCTCTGCATCTGTTCAGGTTCTGTTCAGCATGCCGCAACACCCCTCTCTCTCTCTCTCTCTCTCTGCATCTGCTCAGTTTCTGTTCAGCACGCACACACACACCTCTCTCTCGCTCTCTCTCTGTCTGCTCAGTTTCTATTCAGCATGCGCACACACACCTCTCTCTCGCTTCTCTCTCTGCATCTGCTCAGGTTCTGTTCAGCACGCACACACACCTCTCTCTCTCTGCATCTGCTCAGGTTCTGTTCAGCACGCGCACACACCTCTTTCTCTCTGCATCTACTCAGGTTCTGTTCAACACGCACACACACCTCTCTCTCTCTCTGCATCTGCTCAGTTTCTGTTCAGCACGCACACACGCCTCTCTCTCACTCTGCTCAGTTTCTGTTCAGCGCGCACACACACACCTCTCTCTCTTCATCTGCTCAGGTTCTGTTCAGCACGCGCACACACCTCTCTCTCTGCATCTGCTCAGATTCTGTTCAGCACGCACACACACCTCTCTCTCTCTTCATCTGCTCAATTCTGTTCAGCATGCGCACACACCTCTCTTTCTCTCTCTGCATCTGCTCAGTTTCTGTTCAGCGCACCGCAGAGAAGAGCCGAGCTTAATTCAGTCAAACACAGACATTGTTGCTTGCTTCTCTAATTTTACATGCAAGTATAGCCAAAATCACAGCACATCTATTGTCATTATCTTATGGGTGTTTTATTTAATCAGACAACGGCTCAATTATAAGGATTTGTGCAGATTAACATCTTGTAAAGGAGAGCTAGTTATGTAGTCTTAATGGTCGCATTTCAATCACTTTTTCATATTCATTCTGTTGTCTGACAACATAAACAGTAAAATATATCAATGAAAACAGTTTCTATTGAGAATTTAGCTGCATCAAAATACAGTATGTGGGCACAGAGAGGCAAACAAATGTAATAATAAACAATAAAGGCTATGTACATTTTGCATGTTCAGAAGAAGTGAGCTGCCCTGTCCTGCAAAAATGTAAACAGGTTTGTGTCCGTAAATTGCTCAGTGCAAAGAAAGAGAAGTAATGGGAACCTTGTATTTCTTTTTTCATGAGTCTAATAGACATGAATAAGTTCTTTGAAAAACATCTATTTTAATGGTTCAATTAAATTTTAATAATCAAAAGCATTTCCAATTAATTGATTTTGTACAACAAAGTATATTTTTTTAGAAATACAGCACATTTACATTTTTCACCTAAATAAATTCTGGTAAATAATATTTCTGGCAAATACTCCTTTAAAAAGTGTTTTTTTATTATAATTGTATTATTAGACTAGAACACGTGGAAATGTTGTCATTCTTACACTATAATACTGAACTTTGATTTCAGTGATTTGCACACTTGCTTCTTGGTCTCTGTTGCTCTTTACTTTTGCTTTAAAAAAGGATTACATAGATATTTGGATTTAATTTGGATTAATGAAATATTCTTAAGTAAAATTGTCGATTTTTTTGTGGGAAATTAATCGACAAATTAGTCGTTAAATAATATATACGGCAGCCAGCACAATAATATATGTATATATATTATATATATATTTGCATACACAAATATAAAGCAATTACCATCTAATATATAAGACCTAAATGGTGTGCTAATACATTCATGGAATTTTTTTTATATTTTAATTATTTACAATGAACAATTAAACCACTGCGTCTTTAATATAGAAACACTGCAGTGAGCTTGTTTGAGAGCAACAAAAAAAATGAAAAGAGCAATCGTATGTTCAACAGTCATAATGTGAATTAAATGTAGAAATGCGAGTAAATTCCTTTTAAAGGTTTCGTGTGTTTTCATAAAGGCAGTGGTGTGTGTAGTAGAAATAAACTAGTGAAGTCATCAGACGTGTTTGAAGTGGGCGGGGGTGAATCATGGCTCCTTCATAGCCCGCTGTGCTTGTTCAATCTAAACAAATGTAGCTTGCCATTAGCCTGCCGATCATTTCTAACACATTCCCGTGCTTTAAAACGTATTATTTTCCCCAGCCAACACAAAACACCACTAAAAGCATGAGCTAAGTCTGTATTTCTTGTCAGTTCGCACATCCCGCGCGCCTCCGAGACATTAAGCTAAAAATGGTCGCGCTCTAGTTAGCAAGCCGACTGGTCAGTGGTTTTGACATCAAAACAATAAAATCAACAACAGCAGTCACTCGTAAAATTGGCCCACCGACTTTGAGCTACCCACGCCAGTTTTTTCGTCTTAATAACACATCTTATTTAATGTGGATATTTGAGTCCGAGGGCGTTTTAACGTCAGCGGCTAACGCTAACAGATGACTTGTTGGCTGTCTCGCGACACCCGCGCTCCAGCGAACAAGCATTTACGTTAGATACAGTATAAACACGCACTGGATAATGACAAACGGACGTTTTTAATTATCCTATTATGTTTTATGTATTAATCATTATTTGTTTAAATGCGATATAACACTATAGCGCAAGCGTCTTCATCTGCGTGAAGAACATGTTCTCACAGACGCAGGGGGCGAGTCGTGAAGACGCGAGATTTCAAAGCATTGCGACCGTGGGTTGAATATTTATTTTTGCATGTATGTGATCAAAATATGCTCCGTTTAAACACTTACATGTCAGGGGTCAGAGCGTCACGATGCAGAGGTGGTTGTGGATGTGGTGGCGCTGGAGTGATCCGCGCGCGCTTCTCTGCTGAACGCGAGTCACAGAACGACAGAGAAATCTACAGCAGCTCGGGACGCCATTTCCCGCCTCCTCTCAGAGGGATTTTAGCGAAGAACCCGGATGACTCTGTACGCTACCGCGCATGCGCGCAGATCTGAGGAGTGCAGTGTACTCTATCAAGGGACTTTGACTGTATTAACATATACATTAAAGTTAGTCAATTGTCTGTCTGTCTGTCTATCTATCTATCTATATGCCTATCTGTTGATCCATCTATCAATATTTTGTTTATCAGTATGTCTGTCTATCTATCTAAAGATTCCAAATACAGACTTCATAAAGATCCTGTTATTTATTTTCATACTTATAACATAATATTACAATCTGATTAATATGAAAAAGTTACTCAGCAATAGAATGTGTTTTTAATCACAAGGACATGGATTATGCCATAGCCAAAAATATTATATATCACTGTAATGGGAGATTATACAAAATAAGCAAATTATATTTAAAAGCAGGCATCTCTGGATATTCACTTGAGTAAATCAAGCTCCATCTCAGAGAAACTTGTTAATGAGAAAGAATACATTTTTGCTTTGTTCCCAAATAAAAGTTTGTTCTATTTCATTCCCAGATGCATGATGGTCCGGTATGGTCCTGGGCCTCCCCAAAGTCCCCTTAATTTGAGGAAGAAAAACAAAATAGGAAGAGAAAAAATGAATATCAGGCTTGTATTCAGAAGGGTAAGTTATGATCAGTACATGATCGGGACTCACTTGAGAAGTCCATGCCAATACAAATGAGGCATGAAATCAGCTTTCATGTGGTACATGATCCGGCTCTCTTTGCTCTGGTCCACAGGGAAGGTCTCCAGCGGCTGCCCGTCATAATCAAATTCTGCCAAGATCACTGTGTTGTAGCTGGTAACCAGAGGGCAGGAGGTGTAGCCATCATACTGCAACATACACAAAACCATTACTACAAACCCGATTCCAAAAAAGTTGGGACACTGTACAAATTGTGAATAAAAACAGAATGCAATGATGTGGAAGTTTCGAATTTCAATATTTTATTCAGAATACAACATAGATGACATATAAAATGTTTAAACTGAGAAAATTTATAATTTTAAGGGAAAATAAGTTGATTTTAAATTTCATGGCTCAACACATCTCAAAAAGTTGGGACAAGGCCATGTTTACCACTGTGTGGCATCCCCTCTTATTTTTATAACAGTCTGCAAACGGCTGGGGACTGAGGAGACAAGTTTCTCAAGTTTAGGAATAGGAATGTTGTCACATTCTTGTCTAATACAGGCTTCTAGTTGCTCAACTGTCTTAGGTCTTCTTTGTCGCATCTTCCTCTTTATGATGCCGCCCAAATGTTTTCTATGGGTGAAAGATTCTGGACTGCAGGCTGGCCATTTCAGTACCCGGATCCTTCTTCTACGAGCCCATGATGTTGTAATTGATGCAGTATGTGTCTGGCATTGTCATGTTGGAAAATGCAAGGTCTTCCCTGAAAGAGACGATGTCTGGATGGGAGCATATGTTGTTCTAGAACTTGGATATACTTTCAGCATGATGGTGCCTTTCCAGATGTGTAAGCTGCCCATGCCACACGCACTCATGCAACCCCCATACCATCAGAGATGCAGCTTCTGAACTGAGCGCTGATAACAACTTGGGTTGTCCTTGTCCTCTTTAGTCGGATGACATGGCGTCCCAGTTTTCCAAAAAGAACTTCAAATTTTGATTTCTTCTGACCACAGAACAGTTTTCCACTTTGCCACAGTCCATTTTAAATGAGCCTTGGCCCAGAGAAAACGCCTGCGCTTCTGGATCATGTTTAGATATGGCTTCTTTTTTGAACCTATAGAGTTTTAGCCGGCAACGGCGAATGGCACGGTGGATTGTGTTCACCGACAATGTTTTCTGGAAGTATTCTGAGCCCAGTTGTGATTTCCATTACAGTAGCATTCCTGTATGTGATGCAGTGCCGTCTAAGGGCCCGAAGATCACGGGCATCCAGTATGGTTTTCCGGCTTGACCCTTACGCACAGAGATTGTTCCAGATTGTCTGAATCTTTGGATGATATTATGCACTGTAGATGATGATTAACTTCAAACTCTTTGCAATTTTTCTCTGAGAAACTCCTTTCTGATATTGCTCCACTATTTTTTCGCCGCAGCATTGGGGGAATTGGTGATCCTCTTCCCATCTTGAATTCTGAGAGACACTGCACTATGAGAGGCTCTTTTTATACCAATCATGTTGCCAATTACCTAATAAGTTGCAATTGGTCCTCCAGCTGTTCCTTATAGTACATTTAACTTTTCCGGCCTCTTATTGCTACCTCTCCCAACTTTTTTGGAATGTGTAGCTCTCATTGAAATCCAAAATGAGCCAATATTGGCATGACATTTCAAAATGTCTCACTTTCAACATTTGATATGTTATCTATATTCTATTGTGAATAAATATTAGTTTATGAGATTTGCAAATTATTGCATTCCTTTTTTATTCACAATTTGTACAGTGTCCCAACTTTTTTGAAATCGGGTTTGTATTTAATAGTAATAATTATTATTCAATATGTAATATTTTCCTTATTTTGAAAGATGAAATTTGAAATATTTATTAGTTTATCTGCAATTTAATTAATGTATGTTTTATTTACATACATATGAATGAACTTGATACGTTTTGTGTAGTTATTTAAAGTCCGCATGAAATTACTTTATTTACTTTACAAGCGCACATTGCTAGTCTTGATATGAACTTAATCCGTGAAAGTTAATCTGCAGAAAAAAATAGTTTGTCTTGGTAATCTTTAATCAAAATCTGAACATTTGCTTCCGCTCTGGAATGGCGTTCCTTCTCTGATGACGGCAGAATATCCTTAAACACACCCCTCTGACCGTTAGGTTGCTATGATGAGAGACAGAGAGGAGGAACGCAAAAATAAAACCACGCCCTCTGTTCAATATTCTGTTTCTGCTGGAAATACGTCACTACACTGAAATAAAGTCGGCAGCAACTTCTGGTTCACGCGCACTTTAAGGAAAACAGATATTTTTGGAACAGCATGCCACCACGCAACTTGCACGATTTCTGTAATAATCATGCATAATGTGCATACTTTTAATATTTTCAGCATGTGTAGGACAACTACATATGCCAAATTGTTCAGTATGCAACATGCCTGAGTACCCTGTGTGGAATAACTATCCCACAATGCACTGGACCTAATTTTCCATTTACAGTGTGAGAAATGAACCAGAATTTCAGCCAAATTTGTTTTTGCAGTCTCCATCTAATTATTATTATTAAAATATCACTTATTTTAAAAGAAATCACTGGCTTATGTCATTCTAAACACAGAAATTGTTTTGTCAACACTACGCCTCCTGGTGGTGCACGCTCAGACAACACAGGAAATAAGGTTGGAGGAGCAAACAGTGGAAAGCCGCATTAATGTTTATCCTTAAACATACTTACTATCTTATCCGGCGTCTGTTTCTTCAGAACTCTGCTGACAGTTCGGTCGAGTACTGCAGACTGCGCGGCTGTAGAAGATTATAGTCACAGATGATTCTCCTGGTCATCTCATTTCAATAAACAAGCACGAACAGCTCTCTCACCATGAAAATCAGCTCAGTGAACGCGGAAGTAACCACTGATTAATGGTGGAAAATGACTGAAGCAGGTTCTAGACCTGTCTGATGAGTAGTGATAATTAGGTAGAAAAGGTTTAATGAGCAGGGACTTATTATCTCGTTCTCCCTATACCAACACCCCCACCCCCCCGTACACAAGAATATGGGGTGTAAAGAACAAGTTTTTTTCCAGTGTTTTACCTACTGCTGCTGCCGTTTTGGACGTGGGTAGATTGGTGCAGTCTCCAATACCAAATACATTGGCATAAGTCTTATGCTGAAGATTGTTCTTATTTACATCCAGCCAGCCGGCTGCATCGTCCAGCGAGGAGCCTTTCAGCACTGCAGGTGGTCCCATCGGAGGGGTGACGTGGATCATCTCATACTATGACCAACATGAGGGTACATGAGACAGTCAAACTACTGCTTAAAGGGTTACGCCACCCTAAAATGAAAATTTTGTCATTAATCACTTACCCCCATGTCGTTCCAAACATGTAAAAGCTTTGTTCATCTTCGGAACACAATTTAAGATATTTTGGATGAAAACCGGGAGGCTTGTGACTGTCCCATTTACTGCCAAGTAATTATCACTGTCAATGCCCAGAAAAGTATGAAAGACATCATCAGAATACTCCATCTGCCATCAGTGGTTCAATCATAATTTTACGAAGTGACGAGAATACTTTTTGTACTCAAAGAAAAAGAAAAAAATCTACTTTATTCAACAATTCGTCTCCACTGTGTCACCGTAGCGCCATTTTGGAGAGTATCCGCTGGACGCAAACTGTGTACGCTGTTCTGTGTCAGCCGCACCGCATGGTCCACAAATCCAAAATATCTTAAATTGTGTTCCGAAGACAAGCAAAGCTTTTACGGGTTTGGAACGACATGGGAGTAAGTGATTAATTACCGAATTTTCATTTTAGAGTGGAGTAACCCTTTAACAGAACTAAAGATGTTTTTTGTGTCATTTATCAATGGCTACCTTGAAAACCTCTGTCTCTCCAGGTTTGTCCAGATTCTCAAAAACGGCTTCCTGTTTGTCGGCCCTGACCTCGATGAGGTTGTGCCTGAGGTTTACGTTAAGGTCCCGCTGCTTCACTATCTCCCACAAGGCATCAGCGTATTTCTTGACCCCAAACAGCACTGGCAAGGAGGTGTTATAAATAATTTTAGCTTTGGACCTTTTTCCTGTCTAAAAAAAAAAGAAAAAAAAAACACATTGTTCAAAAAATATTGAGTATTATTGAGTTGTAAATGTACTGTGGCGGTACCATGTTAATATTTTGATACTGAGTGATTACCATATTCATTTATCATGGTATTTACATGGCACTCCAAGCTACTTCAAGTACCATCATGGTATTACAAACAAAAACATGGTTTTACCATGATATATACCCAATAAACATGCAATTACCCTTGTTCATGTCCAACACAACATGGTATTGCCATAATACATGGTATTACCATAATATAGGGCCAAAAACATGGTATTACCTTTATTTCTGTCCACAGAAAATATGGTATTATCATGGTACATGTCCACCAGTGAACATGGTATTACCTTTGGTAATATGGTATTATCATGGTAAATATATGTACAAAATACATGTGTTACCATGATATATGGCCAAAAACATGGTATTACCCTTGTTCATGTCCATAAAACATGGTATTGTCACGGTACATGTCCAAAATAGTTGGTGTTACCATGATATATACACAAAAAAACATGTTTTTTTATGATATTTGTCCAAAGATCATGGTATTACCATCATACATGTTCAGAAATATAGTAATAGCATGTTATTTTCATACGTGTATAAATAAAAGGTGATTATTTATGTACATAGTACATTATACATAAAATCTTGATTGTAACCAATTTTTAGGGATCTCAATGATTAAGAATGAACCTTTCTCAGGTAGGCATCAGCGAGATACATGATTTTCTGAGGAGCTCCTCCACATTTGATGGGAGTGTTTGGGTAGGTGAACAAAGCATTGCCCTCCTTAAAGTTCTTCAAGGCATTCCATGTCTTTTCCACTGTTTGCACAGAGTAGTTTGAACCGATTTTGGGATGTTCAAACCCTTCAGGCAGGCCCTTGATCTGGAATCAGCAGAAGGAAATCAATTAGATTAACTTTGAGAAGAAAATCTCACCAAAAATCACACGAGAAATCGATAAGTCAGGATTATTTTTATCTTTGCTTTTATTAATTCAGAGTTATCTTTTCCACGTTTCATTCTGTGAAAACAGATGATGTTTCATATTTCTTTGCATATACAGTGTCATGTCAGGTATGACCATAAAATCCAAACATAGAGCAACATTTTAAATGCTATTTAACTTGAACTTTGTTATCAAGTCTGATAGACAAATGTAATTAACATTATATTAAGATTGGAAACTTCCTCTGGACTGATGTGGCAATAACACCACACCCAAAAACTACAGGAGCCAAGAATGCTTCTCTCAATCAAAACATTGTGCATATGAAAGTGGAAAACTAGCAATTTAGTCTATTAATGACATTCATAACATACCTTTTCATAATGCAGCTGAAGGCCAAGAGCTACAATCAGATAATCATAGGAAATCTGAGAAAAAAGAAAAAGGTTAACAGTTACATAATAAAAACTACTAAAGCTAGGTTAAGTTTTATTAAAGTGAGCGTTCAAGATCATGTGGCAATTTAACAATGTTAGCATGATATTCCTTCGAGTTTTGCAACATGTTCTCGCTACTTTTATCACACTTCGTATTAGCTATGACTATTTTATAGTGACACACCTTCATGGTTCGATATAATGTGCAATATCATATTACGCAACATTCCCGATGCCACAAAATTTCCCAACAATTTCAAAAGACTTCCCTTTTCAAAAAAACACTTTTCTAAACTAATGCTAGGCAGAAAAGCACTGCTCTTTTACAACACATGACACTCTGAGACACATGAATTGCTAACTGTCGACCTAAATACCTTTTTCCCACAGTCTGTGTGGACAGTGTTGTTCTTAGGATCAAATTCGGCCACTTTGGACTTGACCCACGTCACCCCTGATGGAATCACACTCGCTGTTGATCGTCCAGAAGATGCAAGATTTTTGGCCCCAGCGCCAACTAACGTCCATATCGGCTGATAGTAATGCACCTGGAGTCAAAGTGCATTAGATGTAATGTTGAAGATTGAGCAAAGATTTTTTAATAATTCAAAAGTTTGGGGACAGTAAGTTAATGTTTCTGAAAGACGTCTCTCATGATCACCCAGGCTGCATTTATTTATAAAAAATACAGTAAAAACAGTAATATTACAAGATATTATTACAATCTAAAATAACTGTTTTCTATTTTAATATTTTTTACATGTCATTTATTTCTGTGATTCAAAGCTGAATTTTTAGCAGCTATTACTACAGTCTTCAGTGTCACATGATCCTTCAGTGTAAAAAAACCTTACAGACCCCAAAACATTTGAACAGTTATTGTACATGTCCAGTCAATGTGAATAGGAACTTGTTAAACCTGAATCCCAGTACGTAAGTGACGCCTCAAGAACAGCCAGGCACAATAGGTGTCTCTTAAAGGGGCAGTTCAGCTATAAATGCTCTGCTGCAGCATACCTCACTAGGTTCCACGATGGCCACATTTTGCGCGCCGAGCTTTCTTTTCATGCGTGCGGCCATTGTTATCCCGCCACTCCCACCACCGAGCACGAGAACTTTGTAGTGGTCCTTAGCGGCCAGCCCAGAACTGGTGTGAATTTGCGAGTTAATGACAGAGAAGACTCTGCAGTACTGCCTGGACAGCAGCAGCTGTGGGTGTAGCTGGCCTGCCATGGTGTGTGCTTCTGTAAGGAAACCAGAGAACGGAAATATGTAAACAAGTTATAGCCAAAAAATCTTTGCAACAACCACTGCATAAAAAAGAATGGATATCAATACATTCATGTTAAAATATGCCATATTGTTTGCCATGGAATAAAAAAAAGGTAATTGCGATTTATCTCATAATTCAGATTTTTTTTCTTCACTGAGTTTGTATATTACAATTCTGAGTTTATGTCTCACGATTCCGAGTTTATATCTCATGATTCCGAGTTTATATCTCGCGATTCCGAGTTTATATCTCAAGATTCCGAGTTTATATCTCGCGATTCCGAGTTTATATCTTGCAATTCCGAGTTTATATCTCATGATCCCGAGTTTATATCTCGCCATTCCGAGTTTATATCTCGCCATTCCGAGTTTATATCTCACGATTCCGAGTTTATATCTCGCGATTCCGAGTTTATATCTCACGATTCTGAGTTTATATCTCACGATTCCGAGTTTATATCTCGCGATTCCGAGTTTATATCTCACGATTCCGAGTTTATATCTCCCGATTATGAGTTTGTATCTAACGATTCCGAGTTTATATCTCCTGATTATGAGTTTATATCTCACGATTCCGAGTTTATATCTCACGATTCCGAGTTTATATCTCACAATTCTGAGTTTATATCTCCTGATTCCGAGTTTATATCTCGCGATTCCGAGTTTATATCTCACGATTCCGAGTTTATATCTTGCAATTCCGAGTTTATATCTCACGATTATGAGTTTATATCTCACGATTCCGAGTTTATATCTCCTGATTATGAGTTTATATCTCACGATTCCGAGTTTATATCTCACGATTCCAAGCTTATATCTCACAATTTCGAGTTTATATCTCGTGATTCCAAATTTATATCTCACAATTTCAAATTTATAACTCACAATTTCGAGTTTGTATCTCACGATTCCGAGTTTATATCTCCCGATTATGAGTTTGTATCTCACGATTCCGAGTTTATATCTCCCGATTATGAGTTTATATCTCACGATTCCGAGAGTTTTTATCTCACGATTCCAAGTTTATATCTCATGATTCCGAGTTTATATCTCCCGATTATGAGTTTATATCTCACGATTCCGAGAGTTTTTATCTCACGATTCCAAGTTTATATCTCATGATTCCGAGAATTTATATCTCGCGATTCTGGGTTTATAAATCACAATTATTTGTTTCTCACAATTCTGAGACAAATTCTGAATTGTTAATAAAGTCCAAATTGTGAGATATGAACTCAATTGCAAGAAAAAGAGACTGAATAGTGAGATAAAAGTTCCAATTACCTTTATTTTATCCCATGGTTGAAACAAGCTTTCAGTTATGACTGGCAGACCAGACTAGACTTTGACTAAACTGGTTAACCACAGTTAGGCAAGTTGGTTAACCAAGGTTGCTGATTTTTCTTTCAGAACATTTTCATATGGAATTAAAATAAGTCATTTTCATAACAATGGCAAAACAAGCAGAGGTGAACAAACCACAATGTATCAATTTGTGGCAACAAATATAGACATGAATATATACCTCTATACATTAATAAAAAAAATTATAAAGCCTTGAAACTTTAGAAAAGTTGTGATGACAGGTTCTCAGAAGCCCTTTTTTGTTGTTACCAAAATCATCTCAAAGCAACTGCGTAATCTAGTCTACTTGAAATGTCGTCAAATTGCAAATGTACTTTAATCTTAAAAATGTAAAGAATGAAAATAGAAATCTTACATCTACTTAGATCATGCATGTATCTACTCGCCTTTTTATTTTCAGAACTGTCCTCTGTGTGTAGAGAGAGTCCTCACGTCTGTTTGATGAAACACGGTGGTACATTGTCAAAAACATACTTCCTATCATTCCTACACAACACATCTGACAGTTAAACTAAGGCTGAGTCATGATACCTGGCAATTTTGTGTGGATGTGACTCAAAACCTATCGAGCTGCCTACTTAGACAACATTTTGGGCACCATTGTGCCTCACAGTCTACCTAGACAGCATTGTCTTGTCTCAAAACCTGGTGAACAGCCTTTCTGTCTAATTTGAACATCACTGTGTCCAATAATTTAGTGAGCAGCCTATCAAAACCCTAAAATATTGTCTAACTAGCTAGTCGTGAAGAAGGACATTGTATTATCAATGACAATACACACCACTTCTTGATTTATAACCCCAACAGAAACAAAAAAGCATGGAAATACAGCTGACTACATAATATGTTTGACTTCTGCGATCATTATATTAACATTTACAGTTTGCTGTGTACAGTAAGCTACATGTGTAGTCAAATAAGAGCTGCGTGTATTTCCTTATGCACGATATAACAGCGAATCCTAGTTTCTGACACATCTTAAACACCGAATTGGAGTGAAATCAGGTCTTACCAGAGTCCAAGCGATGTTGGAGACAGACCTGTAACTCTCGCCACTGCCCGTGTTACAGTAATAGTAATAGCGTTTGTGTTCCTGGTTCTGCTCGCTGTGACGCACGGCTTTATTGTTCGACAGTCAGTAACGCTGCGCGATTATGCAATTTGGGCCAGTCATAAATCTTTATGTAGGCTGATTATGATTTTATAGCCCTCCATGCATGTTTTTTAGGATAGTACATACTTAAGAACTTTGGACGCACGTACAGCACAAGCAAACACAAGTTAATGTCATGCCGCCGTAATCGTCCAGAAGGTGTCGCCGTTGCATTTCCCTCAAAGCTACTGCATTATTATCAGACAAATTACTAACTGAATTACAGCACTCATAACAGCCTGCTGAACACAAATAAAATAATATAATTTCAATTAAACATGCTGATTAATTCAATCTCAGATATATTAAGTTATTTGTTGTTATAATTGTAATAAATATACACAGTTCTATTTTTACCAAGCGGTAACCTCCCGCTCCCAACACGGAAGTGACTAAAACTGCAATTCTTTACAGTCTATGATTTTTACACAAAACCAAAAAAGGAGGATATTGAAATAACGTTACGTTGCCAATAGTCTCATCACAAGCATTCTACTTTATTTAAATACGCGAAATTACGTTGGTATTAATATATCACCGCTAATACACTAGTGTTTTGGGTTAAAATATTTAAATACAAAATATTTAATATAGTTTATATGCGTATTAGTAATTTAATAATATTATATAATATATAACCAAGTATAGCCAATAGTTTCTTCACTTCGTGTTGCTTTGCGCTGTGGCTGTAACCTTCCGCAAAACGGCCGTTTGTGCGCGCGTGTGTGTGCGTGCGCGCGCGCGCGGCTGACAGAGCTCGAGCGCGAGTAACAGGACACAAGAGGCTGATTTTTAGGCACCTGTCTGGTGTTTTCTGTCTTTAATTTCTCATGGACGCATTACTCCACCCTGTCTCCGTAGCAGAGCTATAGATGAATGGATGGAGCATGTTTTCGGTGAGCGCTGTCTGTTGTTTCTAGTTGATCGTGATGTAGTGCTAGTGAATGAACTGCACTGATACACCGCAGTTATGAGCGTTAAAGCATTTATGACTGTCATTCAGTGGGGTAGTTTTGCCTTATTATACATTCTGTAGAAAATATTTTATATAAGATGTCCATTTATTGTAATCATCGATCTTATTTGACCACTTAAGGCTGACTAATTGACTACAGGCTTTCCATTATTAGGCTGTAAGGTTTACCTTGGGTCTGACTAATTTGTCTGTTTAGACATTAAATAATGTTAATAGATAGTGTATTCTCAAGGTTTATTATAATAAAATTTTTTATAAATATGATCACTACAATTACATGACTAAATATTGCAAATAAATATGCAATTGAAATATAATTGAAATATATTAAAATAAATTATATGTATTTAATTCAACATCTAATATGTAATTTAATAGTATTTGTAATATATCTAGTGTAATATGTATAAAATGTAACTCTATAACAATTGTTGTTTTATTGTTTTAAATTGATTTATGCCTATATAACATTAAATGTGGGCAACATTTTTTTGTGTGTGTTTTAAAATCTCTGTTGTAATATGCTGGTCATCTATAAGTATATAGCAATAATAATGCTATTTATTATTAATATATTTATATAGCAAAATAAATTTAGATTAAACTTATTGATTAATATATTTTATTTAGATATTGATGGATCTAGTTTAATTTGTTGGTGGTGCATAACTGTGTGATAACAACAACTACAACAACAACAATAATTTAAAATATAATTATTGTATGTACTTATATTTCACAATAAATATAGGTTATGTATATATTAGTTTCATTACATAAAAATAATATCTAATAAATAAATTATTATTAATTATAATTAAAACAATATAATATTTGTTTCTTTGGCATGTGTTATGTATGGATCCATATTAGGCAAACCTCTATTTAATGCTATAGTATTTTCTCAAATGATATTCTGCACTTTCCTTCCCTTGCCGGTTTGTTGATAGACAGAGGATATGAGAGTTAATATATGAGAGTCTATGGTCACATGTGTTTTTGTCTGTAGAGCTCTGCAGTCATGTTGGGTCAGTATGTCAGATGCCTCCACTGCTTACAGACGTTCAATGTTGATTTCCATTAAAGCAGTGGTCCTGGAGCCAAACACTGCACATTTAGGATGAGTGCTCTTTGTTATAGTTCAGCAGCTTTTCTTAATGAGCTGATCATATATATATATATATACAGTATCCGGTGCATTAAAAAGAGGTGACATCCAAAGCATGCACTGCTGGGGTTTTCCAAGTCACGTTTATTTTCAGCAAACCTTCCCACACACTAAAACAGAGACGCTTACAACCCTTTCACAGCTACGTTCAGTGTAATGTTGCACCTATAGAAGCCCTTTCTGTATTGGCCACGAATGGTTTTGTCATGCGAAGCCAGCATATGGCGTGACACCGCAGCGGGATCACCTGTGTTTACTGCAGTGTTCCCCGTGGAGCGAGTGTGTTCCCAGAGACCTGACGGGTTTCCTGGCTGCAGCTCTGCTGGGTTCTCATTAGGACGGTGGGGGGGAAGAGACAGTGTGCGTCAGACATTAAAAACAGCGAGAACTGTGTGCTACTTTAAAAGGCAATTACACTGTGCTGTGTGACCGATTAGCTGATATGCTTCCAATGCAAGTAAACAAGCCTTTATGAATGATATCATGGCTTGGAAAGGGTTTTGTCGGGAATTGGGATGTCACTGTTTATCTGCCTCTTTGTATAAAATCACTATCAATATAATTTTCAGATCAGCTGAATGAAATCCAGTCGTTTATATGAGGAAGATCACATGGTGTTCGGTGCAAACGTGCTGTTTGACTCACATTTGTTTTCCTGGCATGTGTTTCAGAGAAACCCGTAGGACCCGTCGAAGATGGCCTGATGTTATGGCAATTTGGAAGAAGGACGTTCGCATTGGTTAGTACAGTTGCTGAACAGAAAGCAATAAACCACATAAACGCTAGCAGTCAATATATTTTTCATTTAACATTTATTAACATTTTTAAGTAATTGTTCAAAAAATTACAAAATTGCCATGATATAAAATAATCTCATGTTAATTAAAAACACTCAAAGTATTTTTATGCTGATTAAATACATTTTTATTTATTTTATTAAAAACAAAAACAGTTACATTTATTATCACAGTAATAAGAATCTAATGAAAATCACTATTGAGAAAAATTGGAATAAAATAAATAAATAAAAATAGAAAAAAACCATTCCAATGAAAAAAATGCTATTATATATATTTTATAAATTTGCAATATATACTTATTAAATGTATTTTACATTTTATATGTAACATTTATAGAATTGTGTTAAGTGATTGTTGAGAAATTATTACAACATAAGCATAAAAACATTATTTTGACATTGTTTTCAAGACCATGATGCAAAAAAAATCTCATGATTATAACTGTAATTAAAAAACAATTTATGCTGATTAAACCCATTTTTTATTTTGTTAAAAAAATTACATTATTACAGTAATGAGAAACGAATGAAAATCACCTTTGAAAATATTGTTAATTTAAAAAATAAAAATAAATATGCTTAGTCGTCATTAAAAATATAGACAGATACAATGCAAAAAAAAAAAAATATATATAAATTATTTTCATTTGGGGTGAAATACGATGCTTTCTCTTGGGAAGTTACGTCTCTTTAACAGTAACCTAAACTGACACCCAGTCACATGATCAAGTGTAGACACCTCAAACAACCAGATAATCACAGCATTTCCAGATCCGGCTGAACAAAAGACCTGCTCTGTTAGTCCGCACTGAAGTTCTGCATTTAATATGTTTATTGTTAGCTCCAGGATTGTGTTTGAGCTGAGGTCTTGTTGCCTAGAAACCTTGATGACACCCTCCTTGTGTGATTGTTGCTGCTGCTCTTGGTTTCACTTGCACATAAACAAATCCAACTGGTTTCCATCCTCAGAAATAGTTAATTACTGCTTTAAAAAGAGGGTACAGTTTGTATCCCCTTCCTGTGACATCACTCATTGTTCCTTTATGCTCTCATCTGCTGGTCCACAGAGATAACGCAGGCGCTTTGCTGCTATAGGGATGCTTACGTGAAGTGCACTACGTATTTGTGTGTGTGATTATTGGTAGGAAAAGGTAACGGATCCGCCAGT
This sequence comes from Ptychobarbus kaznakovi, assembly GCA_027422405.1. NCBI lineage: Eukaryota > Metazoa > Chordata > Actinopteri > Cypriniformes > Cyprinidae > Ptychobarbus > Ptychobarbus kaznakovi. Next base: position 29,366,259 of record CM049796.1, on the reverse strand, counting down.
GACGTAAAGATTTGCCTCTTTGACCTTGTATAAACCACAGATCGTTTCTTGCCCTTGGGCGCCAGAGGCAGTTCAGTATTTTATCTTTTTACAAACATGATCTGGCCGACTGGATGAAGATCACTTACATGCTAGTGCTCATAACTGAGGAGACATGAGCATGACACCTGCAGGTATTTTTCTTGTGTGTTGAGCCTAGCTGTTGTAATACGCTAACGTTGAAAGTGAGAAGTCAGTTGTGTTGTAAGATTGTTTCCCGACTGTTGACTTTTTTTGTGAGTGTTTAAGTGGTCAAGTACACAAACAGGAAGAATACACACGCCTCCGTGTATTAGTCACCGAGGTCATTTAAACAGTTTGTGGACGCTCTTTGTACTGTAACACACTTGTACTGTAATTTCCATAATTGCTGAAATGTTTGTCAAGGAGCCCTTGTGAAAATTCAAAAGAGGGAAGCCGATTTGAACTGTTACAGATTAATTAGAACCAAGAGTTTTGTGACTTTAGCCCATGTCATGCTAATGTACCTTTTACGCTAATTTTTTTTTTTTACATTTAGCAGATGTGCGCATTTAATTTACAGGATCTACATTTTTTGTCCACAAAAATGCTAGAATGAAAAACGTACCTCCCTCTAACATTGTCTGCATCTGACTAGCATTAGCTAGTAGCAAATCAAGGTGGTTGTGACGTAACCTAAAGACTATTAGCAATTTTTAGCCAAAGGATACTTCGGTTTTTATGCTAGAGTACGCGTGCAGTGTGTGCAGCATAAATTTTGTTTTCAGGAGAGTAGTACACTTTTAGTGTACGTGCACAGACAGATATTTCTTCTCCTATATGCTCAGTCCACTTGTGCACCTTGAATTTGTTTGCGCTAATTAGTTTGTCCACAAGGTGGTAACACTGTCTGTTTCTTTACGGCTGAAAAAAGTGAATGAGGTGGAACAACAAACTACTGGAGATGCAACAATAATAGATCAAATAGTTAATTAGCACTTGTGTCAGGGGGTTAATTGATACTTGCAACTCTAGTTTTAACGAAAACAACATAATTCTGGAGAGAAATAGATTAAATTTACGTAATGTGTGCTGTATGCAGCTCTAGCAAAGAACACTTTGGCATGAAGTGTTTGTAAAAAGTGGAAAAATAGTTTGGGCTTAAGTGTTCACATAAAAGAATAAAGAATGCCCTTGGCTTAAGTGTTCATAAAAACCAAAGGATACTTTGCCATTCAGTGTTCGCGTAAAAATTAAATAATTATTTGGGCTTAAGTGTCCGAAATTTTCGCACGTTGAAAATACATACGACCTCACGTTGTGAAAATCACGTTTACACACTGCCTCCGAAACTTTCGTCCGTCACTAAACATTCGGATCAGGTTCGATTTTCTGCGTTTTCGCATCTGTAGCATTCATTTTAATAGGAAAGGATGAAGAATAGGAAAAAACGGAAAAACGCATGTGAACATTTCGGACTCAGTGTGCAATGGCCTTAAGTGTTCATGTAAAACCAAAGAATATTTTTGGCTTAAGTGTTTGGAAAAAATGAAGAATACTCTGGGCTTAAGCGTTTGCGTAAAAACAAATAATACTCTGGGCTTAAGCGTTTGCGTAAAAACAAATAATACTCTGGGCTTAAGCGTTTGCGTAAAAACAAATAATACTCTGGGCTTAAGCGTTTGCGTAAAAACAAATAATACTCTGGGCTTAAGCGTTTGCGTAAAAACAAATAATACTCTGAGGCTTAAGTCTTCATAAAATCGAAGAATACTCTTGGAATAAGCGTTCATGTAAAAAGCAAAACATACTTTGGGCTTAAGTGTTTGTGTAAAAAACAAAGAAGACACTAGGCTGAAGTGTTTGTAAAACCGAAGAATACTCTGGGCTTAAGTCAAAACTTTGAGTGTTAAACTTCCTGTTTGCAATATAACAGATTTCCAAAGTGAGCATTTTCTGGCATTACTACATCATCCACGGTTGGTCTAACAAGCCAAATTATGAGATTGACATGATTAACTGCATCAATGAGGAGGAAACAGCTTTTTATACTTTTGAATCAATGTATTTCTGCTTTATAAACCCAGAACACAATATGCTGATTTATAGAACGTATAATGCAACGTCAAGAAATTCTCCACAGAACCAAATAGCTTAATTCAAAAAACCTATTCAGCAAAGAACTGGGTAACATGTTTTTTTGTTTTGTTACCTGAACCATGGAAGTACCTAGTAGTAGTTTTTTGGATTTTAGTGAAGTTGTATGTGACTTTATACCTTATGCACCATTTGTGTGCCGGGGGCAAATGTGGGAAAGGAGTGTAAACTCATCTGGTGCATCTCTGGGTGTGGAAACTGTTCAATTATTAATGGTTGATGACGGTTGTAGCACCTGAGATAAATGAGGAAACAATTCTCATGTTTCACAAAGCCATAGCAGTCCACGAACCAATAAAAACGAATGCATAAATGATTTACCAGGCTACTCTGGGAAACTGTTGAATGGTTAGCTTTTTGAGAAGAGAAGTCTCTCTCCTTGTCTGCTTCTTGTCCGAGTCACCTTGCTCAACCAAAAAATGTAGAAGTGATTTTCTTGAAGTTGTGGTAAAGATTCTGTGGTTTTCCTGTTAAAACCTGTAATCGTATTTTGAGTAAAACAGAACTAAACAAGATTTTTCCACCTTCCCCTGCTATAGTGTGGCAGTTTCTATGGTGTTTTAGGTGGTTGTCTACCCTAAGATACTTATATATTTAGTTCTGTAGATGTGGCTTGGGTCCCTCCTTCAGTGTAATAGGATTTTTCATCATCTTATTGTCCACCAGGCTATTGTTAGTTTGATCATTATTGCTGTCAGAAGCACAACCAGTGTGGGATGGGGTCACCAATCTTTTTGTGAGTGAGGGCTCCCTGGAGGGATGAAATGGTCTCAACTTCTCAAGGGCTACTTTTTTGATATACTCTAAATAAATAAATATATAAAATGATAAATATCATTTTATTTATCATTGTCACATATACATACATACATACGTAAAAACACAGCGAGTCACATGTGTTTGTGTATCAGACTAATCTACTCCACGCATTCACACAGAGACACACAGAGCATGCAGACTTATTAGCGACAAGCTATGACAAGCTGCTGAAGCATTTATTTCTGTTGTGTGATGGGATGTTAGATTAATCCATATTGAGTAAAATGTCCAGAGAGCGCTTATCATCATTATTAACATAATTTTTATTATAATCTCGATATGATATCGTTTATCGTCCGGCGCTAATTCAGGCTATTTATAGAACGTGCTTGTCGGGCGACTCAGAGACTCCATGTGGGCTACCAGGTGCTCGCGGGCACCACGTTGGTGACCACTGATCTAGAGTCTCACTCATTTGGTAAGTCTTGTGTAGTTCCAGTTCCTCTTTGGCTCTTTTGGCTGTGAGCGTGACGTTTAGCAATACTTGAGAAGAAAGTCTGGAGTGTGATGTGACTGCGGTGCAACACAACTCCAGCCAGCTTGTTCAGGCCGTGATATAATGTGACCCTCAGCAAAAATATAAACTGGATCCAAGCTCAGATTCCCAAATTTGGATCGATTCAGATAGATTATGTTGTAATGATTAATGTTTCACATCACCGTGATGTTACAGTAACACAAAGAACATTCGCCCATGTTGAACAGTAGAACATTAGATCCATCATCTGAGTTCAGAGAGTTCAGCTATTGAATCTAGGGCTGCAGCTAATTATTATTTTTATTGTCGACTAATCTATCGATTATTTTTCAATTAATCTATTTATTATTTTCTCATCAGTTGATGAGTTCTTTAGTTAAACTATCAATACATAATAACAGTAACTTCTGCTATTAATCTTTTATTTTATTCAAACTTTTTTAATAATGAATACTTTACAAAAAATAAATAATAACAACAACAAAGAAAAAAAGAAGGAAAGAAAATAACAATAAATAAATAAGGATAATAACAAGAAAATATAACAAAATAAATAATTAATAAAAAAAAGAAATAGAAAGAAAGAAAGCGAATTACAGGGCAGTGATACAATACAGTCAATAGAAATGCAGATTATGGTGCATTCACAGTTACTGTTTGGGACTGACAGCAGTTGCTTACAGGTGAGGGACTTGAAAGGCATTTAGGAAAACAACACGTAGCTCAAAACAGCGCGTCTCTGTCAGCGGCACACGCAGCCTTTCTGTCAGAGCATCTGGCGGCGAGCCGCTTTAAACTGAAACTAAACTATAGGCTACTATATTTAATGAGTTTTTAAAGCCCTTCATAGAAAGCTTGTCACATGTTTAGAACAAAGTGTATTATGCACTTTCTCCTCAGCAGTTCAGTCTCCTTTCTATAGATATTTTTTTTCGGATGCGCTCATATCAAACTCGATATTAACGGTATTTTTTTATACCGTATCGCTTATAAAAATATATTGATCTATCGTATAAACTCGATATACCGCCCAGCCCTAACTATACGTCTATCCCATCACAGCCTCATTTTCATCAGCGTTATATTCAATATGGCGCCTAACCTGAATAAGGTCTATGCCAGGGGTTGGCAAGTAAGTTTGGCATCGGGCCCAAAAAACATTTGCTACTAGATGACGGGCCAGAACATAGTCAAAGAATAATTTAAGAAATGAATTGATGAAAAATGCAACTAATCTAATCTTCATTCACCAACTTGCAACACTTGCCTTGCTAAAACACACATTATATGCAGAATGGATCAAAATAACTCAAAAATAAAAGAGGACTTGAATAAGCCCATTAATGGCATGCTTGAGTCATGCTCTTAACGAACTATGTTTTATTTCCTCTTTTCAATGTAAATAATAAATGTGTATCATTTTAATTTGCTTGTTACACAATGGAGACTAATTTATTGTAATAATAATTTGAGGTAGCCTACTTTTACACTGAGAATTATTCCTTGGCATCCTCACGTACTAAACTGCATTTTTTTTAATTGTTTGCGTGCTGGAGGTACGCTATTACGTCATGTGCAGAGTGATGTTAACATTTAAGCTAGCTGGTGAGAGAAAATGGCACTATCAGAGAGTCTAAAGAGGAAAGTTGACAGCGAAAATCGGGCATACAAAGAAGAATGGAAAGACAACTATACGGTTCTCCCACCTAGTTTTATGAATGCTAAAAAAGCCGGTGTGTCTTATCTGCAACGAAGTGATCAACAGACTCTTTTAAATGTCTTTCAGAACGTTTCAAATGAAACTTTGAATTTTTGTTTAAAATTTTGTACTTTTATTTTGAAGGCAAAATCAAGATGTAGTGATTGTCAGTAATAGTGATGGGAAGTTCAGATTATTTTACTGATTCCGCAAAATTAACCTTTTTGAGTCATTTCGTTCATTTTAGCAAAATATAGTTCAAATGTTACATGTTACTTCCCAAACACATCTACTACTTATGCAAACGTTGATCAGACTACAAACAATACAAAACTATAATGCTATAAGAAACAGAAAAGACTAATTCATTGTTTACCTGGGTCTTTGGTCTATGATTAGCTCACCTCACCTCTTATCTGACAAGTCTTCGGGTTTGAGTCGTTCGTTCATTACGTGACAGCCCCATAAGCTTAACCAATGCAGTCTGAGCCGGAAAGAGAATTGATTAGTTAACCTTTCGAGTCGTAATTCCAGTACAGAACCTATCGGATGCTGCGCATGTGCGACTGAACAAATCACTCCCCGAGATGACTCGTTCTTCCCGAGTCACATTAAAGATTTGTTCAAAATGAACAAATCCTTGAACTAGGGAGTAAATCAGATCTTCATGTGGCTGCGGGCGTGGGCCAGATATTATTGCTGGCGGGCCAATTTTGGCCCACGGGCCGCCTGTTGCCGACCACTGGTTTATGCAAAGGTAGAGTAAGACGTGTCCCAAACAAGTCAAGAGGAGGAAGAAGTTGCAGTAGTTTAGTTGTTTATAGTTGATGCAATGTCAAAAACCTGGTGTTTGTGTGTGTGTGCAGGTTTATATGGTTAATTAAGGATGTCATTATACACAAATGTGTATAATGACATTGGTATTACAATGTGAACATGGTTTTATGAGGATGCTTCCTGTGTCCTCGTAAAGCAAATAGCTTTAAAAACATACTAAACTGTGTTTTTTTGAAAATCTAAGAATGTAAAAAGTTTTGTGTGAGGGGTAGGTTTAGTGTAAGGGGATAGAAAATACATTTTTTTTTACACATATGGAGAGTTCCCATAAACCATAAACAAACGCGTGCGTGCGTGTGCGCCAAAATCCAATTTATTGATAAAAAATACAGTAAAATGTGAAATATTATAATTTTAAATCATTTTAATATATTTTAAAATGTCTTAATATTTTTTGTTTAACCCATGATAATTTTTTCTGGATTCTTTGATGAATAGAAAGTTCAAAAGAACATAATTAATTTGAAATGGAAATCTTTTGTAAAATTATACATTTGATCAATGAAATGCATCCTTGCTGAATAAAAGCATTTATTCTATTAAAAAAATATACTGACCTCAAAACAGTAGTGCAAATTTTGTGCATAATCATGTCAAATATTACTATTATTAATATAAATATACTAAACTATAATGTAAATAAAAAAAAAATATGATATTTAGTTCATAATGTTGAATTCAGATACAGATTTTTCTTATAGACTGATATGTCAGGGTCGTTATCTCTGCTGATTATACCTTTATGTGTAAAACCTTTTTAATTACCCAAAAATGAAAGAGCAACTTCAGAGCGATACAAAATTCCTCTGGGCTTTTCCAAAAGCAAGACCTGTGTTTATAATGCCAGACGCTTCACCAACTTCTGAGTGAAGAGCTGGTAAATGATTAGGAGTAGCTTTTGATGCTAATAAGCATACGCCCTGCAGGCGATGGAATTCCACAGGCGGGACAATCACAGACAAGTGCAGGCAACGTCTGCTACACACCACCAACCTAGCTGCCCAACAGAAAGCCGACACCTCAGACTGCGTTTCATGCTTTGACGGTCTAGTTAATGACTCTGTGAAGTTAAAGTTGAACCTAATGCCTGAACGCTTGTTTGAGCCGCTCGAAGAATGACATTGCAAAGCAGGCAATGGCACTGCGAGGGCCATGGAGAGGAGGTTGGAACCCACGCTCGAAATCACCCGGACAAGGTAGAGGGATGTATACTGGAAGAGCTGGATTACATCTATGGAAACGTCTGATTTCAAAGAATCAATGATAGCTTCTCACTTACACTCTTTCTATTCTTACTTCCCTCGTTTGCTGAGTGATATTCACTGATGCTCTCATAGACATCGCTCTCGGGACGTCGCTGTTAGTGGCTTTGGAAAATATCAAGCCCATTTATGGTTGCTTCGAAATTGAGTAAGAGGAGATTATGAGGAGTATCGGTTTAGTGGACAAACAGATACTGGAATCTGCACATAAGGATTTGGTTTTGGGTGCATGTTGTTTTGAATGTTCACAACTGTTGTGTTTTTTAATGGAAGATGTTCTTGATGGTGCTTCTGATCTTATTAATAGTTTACTAAACTTAACTTCTCTTCCGCTGTAGAGGAGGAACGACACGTTCGAGCCAACGACCGCGACTACAATGAGAGGTTCAGCTATGCTGTAAGTCTGTTAATGCCTGTTATTGTAAAATGTGTTATGGATATGAAAAGCAAGTCATGTCCTGCTGATGTTTTACTATTAGAACAAATCTTAATGGTTTCATAATGTGACAGCGTGTTTTTAAATTTCATTTGAAGAACTAACTCATTGGACTCATTTGTGAAATATGACCAGAATGTATTTATGTATGGATCATACCATTATATGCGGATCGGTTCATATCTGAATGGTTTTGCATTAATATGCAGATGGATTCATTCTGTTCATGTTTTGTGAACAGGGACATTTGACTTTATAATATGTGTTCATCTTAAATGTCAAGTTTGGGGTCAGCAAGATTTTGTTTATTAAAACAAATAACAAAGTTGTTCAAAAGGAACATTAAAGACATTTATAAAGTTACAAAACATTTATATTTCAAATAAATGCTGTTCTTTTGAACTTCAAAAGAAAAACGTAAAGCCTTTATGTATAATGCATTATAAAGGGTTATTAAAAGGTATAATGCATTATAATTATTCATAGTGTGCATTGAAATACATTATATCTTGTCATAAATAATTAAAACCACATTTAAAATGCATAGTGTTATAATGTATTAACCGTGGTTACAATTATTCATGATATGCATGCACAATGCACCATAAGGTGCATTACAAGGCATAATTAATGCATTAAAACTACTTTTATAATGCATTGTACATAAAGGCTTTAAGTAAAGTGTTACTAAAAATGTCTTAAATACATCATAGTTTCCACAAACATATTGGACAGCATAAGTGTTTTCAATATTATTTAATAATAAAAGTTTCTTGAGCAGCAAATCAGCATATTAGAATGATTTCTGATGATCGTGTGACACTGAAGACTGGAGATATGACAAGACTGGAGGAATAAATGACATTTTAACATAAAGTTATTTTAAATTGTAATAATATTTCACATCATTCCTGTTTTTATTGTATTTTTGATTGAATAAATACAGCCTTGATGAGCATAAGAGACTTCTTTTAAAACTCTTTTGACCAGTAGTGTATTTAGCACTTTGGTCAACTTCTGTTGTTCTAAAAAACTTTGCATTAATTTGTCAAAGTCAGAACTATTATTATTATTTTTCATCTGTGTAATTCTTCCCCAGGACAATCGCATCAAGACAGCAAAATACAACGTTTTCACCTTCCTGCCCATTAACTTGTTCGAACAGTTCCAACGTTTTGCGAACGCCTACTTCCTAGTGCTGCTGATTCTGCAGGTTTGCCAGCCTTTAAAGCTCACTTGTGAAATTACAAGATCAGTGTACTGAAGAGAAATCTGGAGGCTCATTAATAAGTTTGATCCTGAATTTCATGGTTCCTAATTAAAAGTGACAAAAAATCACGATCTATGACGTCTGAAACTGAAAATGTCAATCCAAACCTTTCTTCTGTGGAACACAAGAGAAGATATTGTGATAAATGACTTTGATTGCAAGGACACAAATAGTCCAAAACATCTTTTGTGTTCCACAGAAGCAAGAGTAAATGATGACAGAACGATCACTTTAATGTTGTACAACACTAACACTCTGTGTTCCAGTTAATTCCAGAAATCTCCTCTCTTTCGTGGTTCACCACCATTGTGCCTTTGGTGTTGGTGTTGGCTATCTCAGCTGTCAAAGATGCTACTGATGACTTTGTGAGAATCTACTCTTGTCCTATTGATCTTTACGACTCTGAATACTGAGTTTACTGCTTGAAATAAGCTGAGCTGATGTTTGCTGTGATTGATCTGTTTTGGATTCCAGTTCCGCCATAAAAGTGATCAACAAGTCAACACCCGGCAGTCTCAGGTACTCATCAAAGGAAAGTAAGTGCATTTATGCCACGTATCAGCATTTTCTGCTGCATCTCTCGCTGCTGAGATACAGTTATTGAACTGTAAATGCTTTAAGAGATGTTTGGGAAATATAAAATGGTTTGTGATGGAACAAACACAATCTGTTTCAGATTGCAGAGTGAGAAATGGATGAATGTACGAGTGGGTGATATCATCAAACTTGAGAACGATCAGTTTGTTTCTGTAAGTGTTAATCTTTTCCTAATACACTATAACCAAACAGGCCAACGTTAATATAGCTAATATAATAAATATAGTAGATATGGCAATCACATCATGTGCACTGTACCAACCATAATACAAAGAATCAAACAATATCATAAATATCAGTCCAAAGGTTATGAGCAGATTTAACCCTAATTTACAAACTAATTGTCAAAAACTACTCTGATACTGATTTATTTCAATAGGTGAAAAAATCGTCAAGATCCAGACTCATTTCTTTAAGGTCAAACTCATTCGTTTTAGTTTCATTCATTTATTTATTTATTTTGGGATGAAAGAATTATAATTATAAAAGCTGGCCCAAAAATCATGATTCTTTTTAATTACATTTAATTTATATATATATATATATATATATATATATTTTTCCTTCTTCTAAAACATTTAGGAAGATATGTGTATATATATATATATATATATATATAAGGTTTCTTTTGTTTGTGGTTTTGTTATATTTGACATTTTTTGTCTTTTCCTTTTTTCCTTGTTAAAAGTTCTAAAGTGATTTAGGAGAAATGTAATTTAAACATTTTTAGTCTTGGAAAGGTAGATCTCAAAATTGTACCACATTTCATAAAATATCCAAACTTCTTACCATATTGTTCAGCTGGCTGCCGCTGACAACCAGCCAGGAGCAGAATACAAAAAGCCATACAAACCTTGGTCCCTAAATATAACAACCATGCCATCAAAAAGACACTAAAAGCATAGACATTGCATGGATTTTGTTGATCTCAATATGACTAGCACTATCTGTGGCCTTTAGCAGGTGAAAGCACTGTACGGTGAAGAACTATCTGGAGTAGATTCATCCAGCACATGATTTATGAGAGTTACACGACTTTGAGCGTCTCTTCTCTCTGCTGTCTACAGGCTGATCTTCTCCTCCTTTCTAGCAGTGAGCCCTATGGACTGTGCTATATCGAGACTGCAGAGCTTGATGGGTGAGAAGTTTTCTGTGAAATGTGTGGCAGTGCTAAAATCACGGGCCTCGCTTCCCTTTGGACATGAGCTTCTTTCATGCTATCGACTCTTTCCAACAGAGAGACCAACCTGAAAGTGCGCCAAGCTTTGACTGTGACCTCAGACCTCGGGGACGATGTTGCGAAGCTTGCAGACTTTAATGGTAAAGCTTTTCTTCAAACACACGATTAGTGCACCATCAACAGAAATGAACACGAGTGAACATAAACACTTATTGCATCCGTCACATTGATCAGATTGATCTGTGTGGCTTCGTCTCGCGGGGCCTATGGTATGCTTGAGCATATCTTTCAAAGCTGTCAAGGAGCGTTTGTAATGAGATTTGTAGTGTTTTCACTTGAAGTTAATGTAGAGTATAGCCACTGCATGCTTGAAACTGAAAAATTATGTTTTTGTTGGTTGCTACGTTGAAGCACTATTGCTAGTGTTTTTATTAGGGGTTAGGGATTTTAACACACTTATCCTACATTGCTTATACTAGACATGAATGATCAATTTATTAACACTTATTAGTGACGTGTTATTACTTTAGTGAGTGGACTTGCAATTTTAGCATGGGAACGATAAAACAGACAGCAAGAAATCCCTGTAAAATATCCAAAGAATCAGAGGATATAGAGGCTTTTGGTCGACTTTTTTTGACATAAGTTACCACTTGGAACCAGTGCTATTTAAATATTATCTATATCAATGTATAGTAGTTTTGAAAATAAATTAAATGAGGGTAAAATGTGCTGTATTTATTTATTTTTATTAGTTAGGATTTATTATTATTTTATATATATTTTTTTTTTTTAGCTTTAGCTTAATTCTATTAAAATTAAATTCAGTTAGTTGCCAAGGTAATATTTCAAATTTGTATGTTTTAATTATTTATATATTTATTTTTTTTACATTTACAGTTTTTGTCAAATTTTTGACATTAATTTTTTTTATCAGCTTTATTTAAATTGATGAAAATGTTTTAGTTTGAGTTAATAACAACACTGCCTGAAACACCCTAGCAACACCTTAGCAACCATCATGTTTAGTTTTATTGTTTGTTTCTTTTTGAATGCTTTTATTCATTTAAAATGTATTTTTTGTTTAAGTTTTAGTGTTAGTAATTTTAGCACTTATTTAATTTCAATTAGTTGCCGATGAAACATTTATAATTTTTCTATTTCTATTTATATCTATTTTCTATTTTTTGTGAAAATGTAAACCGGTTTGTGTCAGTACATTGCTCAGTGCAAAGAAAGAGAAGTAATAGGAACCTGCTAGTTCTATGTCCTTTTTTCATGTGTCTAATAGACATGAACAAGTTATTTGAAAAACATCTATGACCTTTGAAACATGTCTAGTCTTCATGCTCGATGTTGAGTATGGTTTCACTAATAATGCATGCTTGGATATGGATGCTTTATACATTTGAATAAAGCATCCATATTTATCCATGCCCATATTTATTAGGGTATTAAACACTTGAAATGTATTAATTTAAGGTATATTTAGAACTGATAAAAATGTGCGATTAATCACAAGTTAACTTATGACTATCGTGCAATTAATCGTGATTTAAATATTTTAATCGATTGACAGCTCTAATATTTATAATATATTTGAAACAGAGATTAGTCGCTACTACTCTTTTTGTTGAAACGATGACCTTTCCCACACGGATAATCTGCAGCGAGTTGTTATCTGCTAGCTGGTTTGCGTTTATATGCATCATCATTCTTTTCGGATTGCGTACCAGGAGGCGAAAATGTCAGGGTTAACACATGTAACAATGAAAAGCCGAAGCTATTGATAAACCAAAAATAACTGGACACTATTTGCTTCTGAATGAATGTCATTTTCATCTTCCTGTTACTTGTCTCCCAGGGGAAGTCATCTGCGAGCCACCCAACAACAAACTGGACAAGTTCATAGGGACTCTGTACTGGAAAGATAACAAGTACCCACTGGACAATGAGAAAATGCTCCTGAGAGGCTGCGTTCTCCGTAACACTGAGTGGTGTTTCGGCTTGGTTATCTTTGCAGGTACGTCTCTTCAATACTCCGTTAATTGTCCTAGCAGAATGGCATTTTCACAGACGATTGATTAGCTGTGTTGAGTAGTTGCTCCTCAGAGACTTGTTGAATGGCTCGTCTGTAATTAACATGATGAACTATGATCTACGCACACCATTATCTCTTCTGAGATGAGCTATGTTCTGTTCTGGGTTTTCTGCTTCTCCGTCAGGACTTCAAACCAAGCTGATGCAAAACTGTGGGAGGACGAAGTTCAAACGGACCAGCATCGATAAGCTGATGAACACCTTAGTTCTGTGGGTGAGTGTGTGAGCGGCATGCTGGGATTGATCGACATGTGGCATCTCACTTACTCATGCCGGCAGACTTTCAAAAGGGAAGTTCATTTTGTTATTGTAAAGGGTTACGCATGTGTATGAAATATGATGCAATATTATTGTTTTTTCCAGATCTTTGGATTTCTCATCTGTATGGGGATCATATTGGCTATAGGAAACACTATTTGGGAGCAGAAAGTAGGCAGCAACTTTTGGGAGTATCTTCAGTGGAAGGAGCTTGCCATCAATGCAGTCTTTTCTGGCTTCCTGACCTTCTGGTCCTACGTTATCATCCTTAACACTGTCGTACCCATCTCACTATATGTTAGGTAGGTCAGACTACACGGTGTGCTGGCAAACTAGTTTGATTCAGGAACCAGAATTTACATTGAACATCAAGCGGCAACCCAATATTATTTGCTTAAAGGAGTCATCAGATGCCCATTTTCCACAAGTTGGTATGATTCTTTAGGGTCTTCATGAAAAGTCTGTAACATACTTTGGTTAAAATTTCTCAATGGTAGTGTAAAACAACACCCTTTTACCCAGTCAAAAACAGCTCTGTTCACATCGACCCGTTTCGGTGCATGTCCCTTTAAATGCTAATGAGCCCTGCTCACCCCGCCCCTCTCTTCCATGGGGTGGCGAGAAACTGTAAACTTTAGTCACATTTAGGTGCATTTAGCAGTGGAACTTGCTAACTAGCACATTATGAGGAAAGGTAATTTGCAAAGATTCATAAAAAACGTATACTCGCTTATTCTGGAGGTGAAGCTGGATCACGAATGATTCGCGCAAACATAAACGCATTTAAAGTAGATCAGGGGCGCATTCCCTTCAAAAACAAACATAATCATCTGTGTCTTCAGGCGGTTCAGATGTTGGGAGTAAACGACGACTGCTATGTTAATTATTACATCCAACAACAAAACACCTCAATCTCTTAGGGGATATTCTTGTCTACCCCTGCTCCGGCTGTCTACAGCTCACTCAGAGCGGGTCTGTGATGAAACGGCAGTGTTCGTCAATAGTCGTGGGTGGGGCCTGCCTGTGTGACATCACTCTGCCAAGAATCTGTGAACGGCTTGATCTGAGAAAGGGGTCATGATTCATGGGGATTTAAAAAATACCACTGGGTGGATTTTTATCATTATAGGGTGGTTGTGTACACACACTGCCAACACACATTTATGTTCAAACACCATGTAAAAGTGAATTTTGCATCTGATGTCCCCTTTAAAAAATGTTGACAAAAATTTCCCTAAAATCAAATATTGTATATGTGTTATGTATGGAAGCCCAATTCCACCACATAAAAATACTTTGGTAAATTATAATGGTAGCTTAAAAAGTAGAAAGAATGAGATAAAATGTTGTATGAATTTTTGATGTCACAATTGTGACTTTTCATGTCATAAGTTCTGCTTTTTATGTTATAATTGTGACTTAACCTCTCATAATTTCAACCTTTTATCTCATAATTATGACTTGGTGAATCAAAATTATGAGATAGTCATTATGAAATAAAAGTCTATTATGAAAATGTAAATTACTAGATAAAAAGTCATTATGACATTAAAAGTCATAATTATTAATTACATTTTTAATCTAATAATTATGACTTAAAGCATGCTTTAGTAAATCATAATTATGAAATAAGAGTCAAAATTCTGAGATAAAATGTCATATGTTGACATTATAAAATATTTATTACTTTATATAATTATGATAAAATGGATATATTTATTATATACATTTATTTAATAATTTCAATCTTAACAATTGGCTTTTGTCACAATTATGACTTGTATCTCATACTTTTGAATTTCTATATAATAATTTTACACTTTTTAATCTCACTATGACTTAATATGTGATCATTTAGATTTTTATCTCATAATTGTGTTTTAGAGTCTCATAGTTCAAACTTTTTTTTGTCACTCTTTATTCTCATAATAGTAATTTACCAAAGCATGATTTTTTTTCCTTTTATGTGGCTTCTTATGTTTTTCTAATGTGCTTCCATTGCTTATGAGCCCTGAACTGCGAGGTAAAATGTGTTAGCCTAATTGAGAATATATGGAGAAAAAATAAACAGAGAACATGTACAGAGGGGATTGACGACAATTTTACACAATACCTCTAATGAAAAAAAAAACAATAACAAGACTTTTTTCACATGGTGATTTTCTTCCATTTTGCTGTTCAGGGTTTTCATAAAGCACCAAAACGAAGTCTTAGTCAGTCGCATGAAACTTATTTTATTACAGTGTAGAGGTTTTGCGGCTGGGCCATAGTTACTTTATAAACTGGGACAGACGAATGTACTACAGCCGTAAGGACACTCCTGCCGAGGCACGGACCACCACCCTCAATGAGGAGCTGGGCCAGGTGGAGTTCATCTTCTCAGACAAAACAGGCACCCTCACCCAGAACATCATGGTGTTTAATAAGTGCTCCATCAATGGAAAGACCTACGGTATGCTTGAACACTTCCTGTTATACATCCACACTTATAGACATGTGGGTATAATTATTAATGGCTGTGTTTTTTTTGTCTAGGTGATGTTTATGACGAGTTTGGACATAAAGTGGATATTAAAGAGGTAATGAAACCAATTGTTGTTGTTTTTAATTATATGTAAATGTATTATAATAAATTATTATTACAATAAAAAAACATACAAATATTCTAAAAACAATTTTTTTGTTATATTTTAGACTATAACAAATATTTATAAAGCAGACATTGTCCAGTCTGGTGTAGTATTTAGCAGTCACGCGTGTCTCTGACTCTTGTAGAAAACACCATGTGTAGATTTCTCCTTCAACCCACTGATGGACCGGAAATTCCGTTTCCATGACAGCAGCTTGGTCGAGGCCATCAAGCTGGAACAGCCTCTGGTGCAGGAATTCTTCCGTCTGTTAGCGCTCTGCCACACCGTCATGCCAGAAGAGAGAAATGAGGGTAAACTGGACCACAAACACCTTGAATATCTTCATATCCCAGTAGCACTTTTGTTGTAAATGCAGCTAAAGAATTTGACCAAAATACCTCTGAAATGAATTGTTCAAGGGGAGCTGGTGTATCAGGCACAATCTCCGGATGAAGGAGCCCTGGTTACTGCTGCACGCAACTTTGGCTTCGTATTTCGCTTCAGAACGCCAGAAACCATCACTTTATATGAGATGGGTCAGGCGGTCACCTATCAGCTACTGGCCATCTTAGACTTCAACAATGTACGGAAGAGAATGAGCGTTATTGGTAGGTTCTGGTTGTATTTTTCATCTCTTATTAGTTGTATTATGGGATATTTTAAGTATTTGCATGTCTTTTCATTTTAAACACAGTCACAGTCTAGTATTTATCATACCTTTAATATTTCACAAAAGCTATGAATCATCCCTGACGTATTTCTTTTTATGGGTCTGTATGCATAATTCATGCTTTCACATTGAGGAATCAATAACTGTCCAGTCTGTTGAAACTGTTTTATTGTATACTTAGGCATTTATAAGTAGCACTCTTATTTCCTGTCTCTTCCGCAGTGAGGAACCCAAAGGGACAGTTAAAGCTTTACTCAAAAGGAGCCGACACAATACTCTTCGACATGCTGGACCCGTCTAATGAAGAGCTTATGTTTACTACCTCAGAGCACCTTAATGTAAGTCTCTATTGCTAAGCCATCCTTCCCTTTCTGGGGTAAAACATTTTTTTCACTTGTACTGTGGTAAAACTGATTATTTGGATGCAGTACCTTGGTAATACAATGTTTTATGGATGTGATACCTTGGAAAGGCCATGTTTTGGGGCATTTACCATGGTAAAACCATGTTGTTTGGCATTTACTATAATGATACCATCTTATGAATGCGATAACATGGAAAGACCATGTTTTGAGGCATTAACTATGGAAATACAATTGTATTTGGGTATATACTGTAGTAATACTGCGATGTAGTCATTTGGTAAAACCTTACTGTCAGGCATTTATAATGGTAATACAATGTTATTTAGATGATATACCATAGTAAGATCATGTTCTATCTTGGGCATTAGCTTGATGCAACGCCATGGTAAGACCATGTTTTAGGCATGTACTATAGTAATGCCTAAAATTATTTTAATGCATTACCATGGTAAAACAATTTTGTTGTGCATTCACCATGTTGATTAAATGTGATACCATGGTAAGACCATGTTGTGGGGCATTTACAATGGTAAATGTAACCAAGTTTTTTGGAAATGCATTAGGGGTGTGAACCTACACCGATCTTATACGGTTCGATTACGATTATCATGTCATCGATTCGGTTCAATTCGATATCACGGTGAATTGACGATGCACTGCATCCTCAATTTTCTATTTTACTTCACATGTACACAATTTAGTCAATAAATACAATCAGTCAGATATACAAACTGAACCTTTAATTTGACCTGCTCAAAGAAAACACGCTTCTTGAATGTATCAAACAAAACTAAGTCTGGGCACAGAAGACAACAGGAGCATTTAGAACAAATACACAAAAGTAAATACTAAATACTTGGCACTGACAGGGTTAACAGCACAGGGTGAAAACGGCTGATGTGGTTTCTCAAGTTAGTTGTATTACCCCCTGCATATTTTATTTGTGCGTGACATGATTTACACCAGCGGTGTAAAAAAATTATAATACTTCTAACCAAATCCAGATCATGAGCTTCAAATATGCAGGTTCTTGTTTTTTTCAAGTCTTTTCATTGTTTGTTACTTCACTCAGTGTCTTGGTTATTGAAGCGCTTGAGAATTGTGACACTTAGAGATGCAGACCCGCACCGTTCCACATGACAAATTACAGCAAATGCACACCGTGAGTGTCAGAGCAGCACAATCGATACAAACAAGTCTCATTTTCTCCTCTGCTAAAAGCTCGGTCTTAGAAGAGATGGGCTTTGTTTTATTCAGATTACTTCCATTAAGGTTCTTGTAGACGTTTCAGATGGAAAATACTTTATACAAACACATTTGCTGGCTCCAAGCAGTGTGCGTCATTGTTGTCCTTGCCAGCACATTATACAGCTACTTCAACAAAGGACATATATTACGAACACCATGAGATTTTCCTCAGAAAATGTGAACATGCCTTTTTTAGCTATGAATATAATCAGTGAAATCAACCGCTCAAACCACATTCAAAGAAAGAATAACGCATCATACAAGGCTATTGTCTTCAGCTCGGTTGGTCGGTTTAAAAGCAGCTCATCGGCCGTACTTATTATGAGACTATCCATCATTCATGTCTCATTTACGGCTTTCTGTGGTTCCTCAAAGAGCAATCAGACTGACGTCACTGAAGAAGCTATGCTAGCGGGGTATAAATAGCATGCTTTTAGAAGCTTATGGATAACGACTGCAAACAGGAAGTAGATGCTCTCACAGATTAGATCAAAAACTGTGTAGCACTGAAGAAATATTTACAGCACTGACTGGGTTTCAATTTTCATGGTGAGAGATAAATAAATTTTTACTGTTTCTGTGTGGCAGGAGTTCGCCGGGGAGGGTTTGAGAACATTAGTGCTGGCGTACAAAGACCTGGATGAAGACGTGTTTGACGAATGGATAAAGAAACTGCTGTTTGCCAGCACGGCACTGGAGAACAGAGAAGAAAAACTCGGGGCTCTGTATGAAGAAATAGAGCAGGGCATGATGGTAAATGTGACTGGCAAAATGACTTGGCATTGATGGTTCCATGAAGAACCCTTAACATCCATGGAACCTTTAGGTTCTTTATAGTTAAAAAAGGTTCTCTATTAAAATGGTTCTTTTAAGAACTGATGACTGAAAGGTTCTGAATGGTTCCTCTATGGCAGTGGTTCCCAAACTTTTTTAACTCACGGCCCACACAACCAAACACATATATTTCTGTGACCCACTACAAAAAATTATAAATGAACCCGCTATTTGTGTGAAGCAGGCAAAATCTAATTTTCACCAATTGTGTGAGGTTTTCCAGCCTTTGCAATGCGATAAGATGCCTCCAATCTTAAACCGTGTCCTAACCAGATTCGACAAGATTCCAGCAAAAAGCAATGTAGCTGTCCACACCAGACACGAAGCAACAACGCGACACGACAGAATCATTCAAATATCACAGCCAATCAGAAGCGCAGAAACTCACTGCACTCTAGGGGTGTGCGGTATTGAAAAAAAATCTCGATATTTTTTGGTATTTTTTCGATAACGATAATTAGACGATATTTTGCCGAGTGTGTTATTTGCTGATATCTGACTACCGTGGACAGCTGCAGTTTTTGATATTCTTCATATTCTGTGGTCAGGTCAGTTCACATCAGTGATTAATTAATCTTTTCATATGTTTAAATTAATTTTACCTTTTATATGGCAATTTTACCTTTAATAAAAGCTGGACAAAATGGCATGGTGTGGTTCCCAATGGCTTTTTTCTTTGTCTCAAGTGAAGCCCACACACTGTTTAATGTATCAACACATATACTTTCTGTGTAAAAACCTGATATATTGAAACATTTTAAAAAGTTGAACCCGCTATTTTCGCTGTATGTAGCAAGTCAGCAGGCAAAATCTAATTTTCATTGCGCAATTGTGTGAGGTTTTCCAGCCTTTGCAATGACGAAATACGGCTAAGATGATTATTTTTACCAAAATGGAAAAACCGTCTATCAAAAGATTAATATTAACTTCCCAAAACTGTTTAAAAATCAGTATTGTGTCCTTATCCACACAAAAAAGACAGCATTTTTCGTGTAACTGAGAGGATATATACACATTGTTCACCATATCTTGATATCATCAATGCATTTTATTAAGAGCTGCAGAAACTCTTAACTTCATGTTGAATGCGTGTGTGGTATTGATTGGTTTTTGAATCTGCCAAAGAATCTTTTTATAATAATTTTATTTTTTAACGATACCACGATCGCATTAGACGATATTTTGCCGAGTGTGTTAGTTTTGCTGATATCATTAGACAATTCGTGGACAGCATGCAGTTTTGTGATATTCTCTCATATTCTGTGGTCAGGTCAGTTTCAGCCACATCAAGTAGATCTCTATTATCTTTCTTCAATCAAAGTAATTTTATAAAGGTAAATTTTTAAACACATTCTTTTATGGGCAATTTTACCTTTACCATAGTTTTGAAGATACCTCTATTTTTTTCATCAAAGTGTGCATCTTTTGAGGCAAACTGTTACATTTAATCAGTCAATTAGAATAATAAGACATTTATGCTGTTACCAAACAAATGAAACCAGGATCAAGAAAATTAATCTTTGCAGAAGTTTCATCTGAAGTGAAGTTTTTAGATGTATTTACACACTGTTTAATGCAGCTCAGAGGGACATGGAGTGCTTTAACCTGCACTTTGAAATTTTAAACATAAAACATTGAATCCTGATATTTGAAATTATTTTAAAATGAACAGATACTTTGAATGTGAAATTAAAAACGCCAGTATGTGGCAGCAAGTCACTGATAACAAGTGAATCATTGCGACTGAACTGAATCATTTTACGGTTGATTCATTCAGGAACTAAACATCGTCATGTTGCTCAGAGACGCAAAACAGTGCTGTGGCTGTTTGGGATTATTTTTAGTTGGCAAAATGGAGCAAAAACAGGCAATATGGTGTCTAAATCATAAGTCTATTAATATTAACTTATTGTTTTTGGAACTGTTGTATAAAATCAATATCACAATCGTGCTTATTTTTGAACAAAAAAACAGCATTTTTCGTGTAATTGTAATGATATGAAAGGATATATATACACATTTTCTGCCCCCATATCTTGAATTTTGTGATCATTCTTAATGCATTTTATTAGACTGAATCATGCAGTGAAAGAACACTCTAAATGTGCACGTGCTCTTGTCGAGACTTCACGTAATGAATGCGTGCACTCTGTAATTTAGGGGTGTTTTGATTGGTTTTTGCAAAATACTCGATAATGTCAAATTGCACAGACGATATATATCGTACAACTCTACTGCACTCCCAATTTTATAATCTAATTTATAAGTATTAAACCTTTTTAACATTATTAAAAGTACATACTGAGTGACCGATATCATCTTTGTTATGGAAAACACCTGTTGGTTCGCATTGAGTTCAGTTTTAACGTGTTTGCTTTATTTTTAAGATCTGAGGTAAACTATGTTGTTGTTTTCAGTATGGCTATAAATGTTACGCAAAATAATATTCAAACTCTCATTAGACACTTTTAACATTGAATACAGCACATAATCAGTACCCGAGATTATCATTGTTATAGTTCTCTGCTCCCATACATGTGAAGCCTAGCGCTAGTCACTACTATAATTTTCTTCGTTTAGGTTTATTTTGAGTCTTTTCAGAGTCAGGCTTACTTGTAGATGAAGAAACGTCTGTATTTGTCCTCTACAGCGATGCCGTTGACAACCGAATGCGAAAGTGAAACCGATAAAAAAGCGCACATAAAAGCAATTGCACGTTTTCGCAAGCGTCGGCAACCGCATGCAATCACGGATGGCACGCCCCCCCCCCCCTTCACACACACACACACACAACACACACACACAACGTGATTTGTGCCCCCCCAGAAATTAAAATGCCCCCCTGATGGAGGTGTCCTGGCGCCGGCATGTATGCGGCAAAAATATGTTAGATAAATTGGTGGATTGTAATTAAACAAATCAGCGATCTCAAATAGTGAACGCATAGTAGCAGTTTATTATTTATTTCTCATTATCTAATTATATATCAAATTGGGATATTTAATTATGACTTGACAATTTTACATGTATTAACAATATTATTATTTCTATTTATAATTGGCGCCCACCCTGCAATACCGTTGAAAACCACTGCTCTATGGAATCACTACAACTTTTTGAAACCTTTATTTTTAAGAGTTCGCAATGATTTCATGTTGGGTTACAGGAAATATTACATTGTTGCTTTTGAAACAACCATGTCTCTCATTTTCCTGAAGCTGCTTGGTGCTACAGCCATAGAGGACAAACTTCAGGAAGGCGTTCCAGAGACTATTGCCTGTCTGACGTTGGCCAACATCAAGATCTGGGTGCTCACCGGGGACAAGCTAGGTAACCAGTGCCAATGAGAACATGTAGGATTGATTGAAGACTGCTCAATCTTAATTGAGACACATTCTAACTGTCTCACTCAACATATTGAAGAATTGTTCCTGTTGTGGTTGCAGAGACGGCAATGAACATCGGCTACTCCTGTAACATGCTCAGAGATGACATGAACGAGGTCTTTATAATCTCAGGTCACACCATGCTTGAGGTTCAACAGGAGCTCAGGTGACATTTCACTGTTTATTTCACTCATGAATCCAAATATTCAGATATATTTGTATTCAGAGATTCACCCAAAAATTTAATTCTTTCTGTTTTTTGTCTCTTTGAATTGAGCCATTATTTGTGATTTCAAAATAAAATGTTTCTTTCTGTTGATTTTTGCACAGGATGGCTAAAGAGAGAATCATGGCACCCGGCAAAGACAAATTCAGCAGTGGCCTTAACATGGAAAAGACAGAATTGTACTCGAGTGACTCTGTCTTTGAAGAGACCATCATCGCAGAGTTTGCTTTAATCATCAATGGACACAGTCTGGTAATGGCTTCAGTCTGGATCCTGAAGAGAATTTGACTTAATTACTGTCTTAATAATGTGGCGCTGAGCTCCTAACGATGGTCGTTCTGTTCAAACAGAACATTCAGTTCAGCATTATCCTTAATAATTGGGTTTTTAAGGTAGAGAGTGGCTGAACTGGTTTTGCTTGGATAAATGTGTCTTTGAGGCCAATGACATTAATTCAAAGCTCTGACAAATCCACTTAAATTGAAAGAATTCTGCTAACACGTGCTGAGAGTGTATAGATGGCATTGAATGTAAGGTTTGTGTGTTGTTATTTGAAGGCTCATGCCCTGGAGGCAGACCTGGAGCAGATCCTGGTGGACGTGGCGTGTCTGTGTAAGACGGTCATCTGCTGTCGGGTCACTCCGCTGCAGAAAGCTCTGGTTGTTGAGCTCATAAAGAAACACAAGAGAGCCGTCACTCTCGCCATCGGAGACGGAGCCAATGACGTCAGTATGATCAACAGTAAGACACGACTAATGACCTGCCAATCAATGCCAAAATGATCTGTCTATCCATCCATTCATCATATCTGTCTAACTATCTTTCTGTCAGTCTATCTTTGGCTATCAATCTGTCGGTTTCGTCTATCCATCCATGTCTATCAAAAATCTGTCTATGTCTATCTATCTCTAAACACCTATCTGTCTGTCTGTCTATCTTTGTCTATCTATCTCTAAACACCTATCTGTCTGTCTGTCTATCTTTGTCTATCTGTCTATCTATCTATCTGTCTATCTATCTCTCTGTCTGTCTGTCTATCTATCTATCTATCTATCCTATATCTATCTGTCTGTCTGTCTATCTATCTTTGTCTGTCTGTCTGTCTGTTTTGCTCTTAATGCTCAGTGTGATTTGGTGCTTGTGATGTATACACCATACGGCTGAAGTATTCAATGTAGATGCACTGCTCATCTAATAGAGTGGTTGCTATGGAAATATGCTGGGCTTTCTGATCTGGAAGGATGTGTAATTGTGTATACGGTCTCTGCTCTCCCTCAGCGGCCCACATTGGCGTGGGCATCAGCGGACAGGAGGGGATGCAGGCAGTGTTGGCCTCTGACTATTCCTTCGCCCAGTTTCGCTACCTGCAGCGTCTCCTGCTCGTCCACGGCCGCTGGTCCTACCACCGCATGTGCAACTTCCTCTGCTACTTCTTTTACAAGAACTTCGCCTTCACGCTGGTTCATTTCTGGTACGGATTCCTCTGTGGATTCTCTGCCCAGGTAAAACTTTCTTATTTCAGGCTGTGGATGAAATATGCATGTGATTTCAATTAAAAATTATGAATAATATGCTTTTATCTTTAAAGACGGTATATGACCAGTGGTTCATCACACTCTTCAACATTGTCTACACCTCACTTCCTGTTCTGGCCATGGGCGTGTTTGACCAGGTAAGCCTAGTCTAGGTGTCAATTTTTGGTGCATTGTATAGCAGCACCAAACACAATTGCCCTTTTTGCCTTTTAACATCAAATGTGTTGATTTTGCAGGATGTGAATGAGCAGTACAGTTCACGCTATCCAAGCCTGTACAAACCTGGCCAACTGAACCAGCTCTTTAACAAGAGGAAGTTCTTCACCTGTACACTGCAGGGGGTCTATACCTCATTTATCCTCTTCTTCATCCCATACGGAGCCTTCATGACCGCTGTGCGGGATGACGGCGCCCACATCTCTGATCAACAGGCTTTTGCGGTAACGATAGCAACCTCTCTGGTGATTGTGGTCAGTGTCCAGGTGAGGCAATTTAACAACTGTGCTTGTTTACTCAATCCATTAAAATACTTTAGAAATAAATGACAATGTACAGGACATAAAGGTTACGTAAAGTTTATCCTCTTGAAATCGGTTTAACTTGACAAAGTTTGCATCTCTCTCTCTACTCTCTTTAAAGATATAAAGATTATTTATTTTATACCATATATTATTTATTTAGAAAAAAGTAAATCACAAACTTTAAAGCTGGGTTTTATAATTTAAGAAATAAATAAGAAAATATATAAATATTTTGTATCAAGTGCTACAATCAATGTATAATAAAGATTTTGTAAAAATCTTTTGTATTAAAAAAAACTACAATGCAAAAATGACTTAATTCTTAAAACTCATACAAATATTATAATGCAAATAATAGGATAGTTCACCCAAAAAGGAAAATGACCCACCCTCAAAGCATCCTAGGTGTATATGACTTTCTTTTTCAGATGAATACAATCAGAGTTATATTAAAAATGTTCTGGCTCTTCCAAACTTTATAATGGCAGTGAATGGGTGATATTTTTCAATAGTCCTAAAGTCTAATAAAGCGCATCCATCATAAAAAAGTGCCCCACACGGCTCCGGGGAGTTAATAAAGGCCTTCTGAAGCGTTTTTGTAAGAAAAATATATTTTTGGGCGAATCCCTTTAATAGTGTGTATATATCGTTACATAAAAAAGAAGCCTAAATTAGTGTTAAGAATATTGAATTTTGTTTCAGATTGGGCTTGACACCAACTACTGGACCGCTGTTAACCACTTCTTTATCTGGGGAAGTCTAGCCGTTTACTTTGCAATCCTTTTTGCAATGCACAGCGACGGCATTTTTACCATATTCCCAAACCAGTTTCCTTTCATAGGTAAGAATGTAAAGGAGTTTATAGGTTTTTAATTATTGTTTAGTCAGCTATATTTGTATTTAAGCTCCTAAAAAAACAATAGTTTGTCTTGGACTTCATACTGACACCTACTGGTGTGGATGCAGCATCACATTTAAGCTAAAGATGCCATTGTGAAAAACTGATTCTCATTTGTTATCAATGATTATGTCATTCTGCAACCGAAACTGTTAGATATAGAGCGCTGCAATGATGACGTATTTTTGTATGAAAACCCGCAAGATCCCTAGGCTGAAAATATCTGAGCAAGTGTTGACCACAGGCCTTATTTCAGGCATTTAATCAAAAACACTGATCTGGGAAAAATAAATCATCACTGTGCAGTTAAACATATTGTGTTTGACTGTAGGTACCGCACGTAACTCTCTGAATCAGAAGATTGTGTGGCTCGTCATACTCCTCACCACAGTCGTGTGCATAATGCCCATGGTGGCTGTCCGGTTCATCAAAGCTGACCTCTATCCAACGCACACTGACAAGGTTACTACATAAACACATACCTTATACAGTGGGAATTAAACATTATTAATATGCCCTTTTACCATTGACTGCAATTAATGTCAAACCCGTTTTCCCTCCTGCAGGTGCGTTTACTTCAGCAGGCCTCTAGGAGGCAGGGTCCTCAAGAACAGAACCTCAGGAGAGTCCGCAGGACGAGTTCTCGGCGCTCGGCGTACGCTTTCGCCCACCAGCAGGGATACGGAGAACTCATCACCTCTGGCAAGAACATGAAGGTACCCACATCCTCCACTTCCACATACCCACTATCCTCGCCTACAAGAGGCACCAGCTTGGTGAAAAACAGCGGGGTGAACGGCACAACCGATGCGGCAGAGACCAACAGCAATGGATTTAGGAGAGGAAGTGACCAAAACCAAGAGGTAACGGTGGAAGACTTGGAGGCCAGATAAAGGAGCGTTTTTCTTCCTTTACAGAAGGAAGAGTAATTAGCACCTGTCTTTAATGTGAGAAAATGATAATGAATTGTGAGCAGACACACTCTGGGCTCACAGAGATGCCGTGGGCATGACTAGACTATGGGAGGGCTAGACATGCACAGGAGACTCCAAAGAGCCAGCACAATGAAGCACAGATAACACTCATTTTCTCATGCACCTGCTCCCGTCTCACAAGACATCCGTTTGAATTTGTGATTCATTTTGATTTAATTTTGTATTTTCACTTCTTCTGGCACAAATTCAAGTTCAATGTTTTTGTATTTCGAGTTTTAGGAACTTGCTTTTATGCATTTGTAGGTAACTGACTTTTTATGTCACAATTCAGAATTTTTCTTTGTAATTTTGAATTTATATCTCACAGTTCTATTTTCTTTTCTCGCAATTGTGAGAAAAAAGTCAGAATTGCGAGATGTTAAGATAGAAACTCAGTTCTCTGAAGAAAAGCCTGAATTGTGAGATATTATCTCGCAATAACAAGAAAAAATTACAAATTGTCAGATAAAACCACAGTTACCTTTTTATATTTAATTCCATGAAGCAAAACGGAATAGCAAAGTGTAAACTTAGAATTCAGAAAAAAATTCAAAATTGTGAGATATTAACTCAAAATTACAAGAACATTTTTTTTTCTTCTCCCAATTCTGAAATTTTCCTCAGAATTCTGAGCTTACGTCTCACAATGTTGTCTTCTTTTCTCGGAATCGTGAGAAAAGAGTCAGAATTGCAAGATGTTAAGATACAAACTCAGAAATTGTGAGATATCTTGCAATTACAAGAAAAGAGTACAAATTGTGAGATAAAGCAGCAGTTAGCTTTTTATATTTTTGGGATGAAAAATTCAATGACAAAAAAAAAACTGAATTGCAAAATGTAAACCTAGAATTCTGAGAAAAAGTCAGAATTGTGAGATATAAACTCAAAATTGCAAGAATATTTTTATTTATTATTTTCGTCATCCTGGAGAATAAAACATCAGAATTTAGAATTGTGAGGAAAAAGTAGCATATACCTGTTTATTAATTTTTTTAATCCCGCTGCGGAAATTGGCTTCCACATGCGAATGATTCAGGCATTGGAACACTAAATTAACTTGAGTTTACGTTCGACAAATGACATCATTCTAAAAATACTAATAAAGCATAAGGGAGTAAATGTACACATATGTGAAATAATACCTCTGATGTTGTTATAAACACTGATACAGCCATCTGCAGTGGTTTAGGATTATAAATGCATTGCATATTAGATATGGATACGTTTAAAGACCTGGAAGCTGCATCACAGATATCTATACTCAGTTAAATGCATCAAGCTACTGGATGAGTAGTGACTCTTGGGAATGTCTGATATCGATGCCGCAGAGAACATGCATTGGCTGTAAATCTTACACCGGCGTTGGAAAGCAAGCTCTAGCTTTCTGACCAATTAAATGGGTTTAAAAGGTTTTAAATTGCCAAATTTTAATTTAAAGATAGCTTTTTTTTTAAAAAGAAAGTGTAAAAACATTCCACACTTGTCCATAATTCAAACCGTAGTTAGTGCTTTTGCATGCAGCTCAGCGAACTGAGAATATTGAGTTTTTACGCAGTCGTGCCTTCCATCAAGTGATAGCATTTACACGTTTCAACTTCTACAATTCCACACGTTTCTAATACCAAGGTCTATAAAGTGGGCATTTCTTTACAGAAGGAACAGTTGTGCCTTTTTGCTTTCCTTTCATTAAAGGAAGAACTTTCAGTTCCGTTTGTCGAGTCGAATGTGTTCGTTTTCTTTGATTCAGGCTGTTCATTGCCCTCATTGACTGCATTAATGTAGATCATATTTTTTAAATAATTTATTTGACGAAGGGGTCGTACAACATGACCTGTTTATGAATGTACAGTTGACATGTTAAGTATATTTATGATGAATGTATCAGATTTTCTGCTGTGCTATTTTGTCAACAAGGGCCATGCAGATTGTTTCTGGTTTTTATTTAAATGCATGGATTTTTATACAAGTCATTGTCATTTTTTATATGATATGCATTAAATGGCCATTGTTTAATTGATTTAAAAAGGAATGTTTGCGTTCATGTTTCATACAGCACATTTTTTACTGAAATCTGCATTTTCTTGAAACGACTGGATGTAGCCCACGGAAAATCACAGAACAATGAAACATGTGACCCTAATACATCAGTTTACTTGTTATAATTCAAATCAGTTTGAATCCCTAAATGCAAGTATAAGCAGTCGTAATAGTGTAGTAAAACCACTAACAGTTATTATTGAAACATTATGATTTTTATTGAATTGAATATTGACCTTCAATGCTTTTAGAAAGTGCAGCAAAGATAGGAATGTACTGATCATTTCTTGGATCTTTCTCTAATGCCTTAACCTTAAAATGTCTCTATAAAATGTTCAGAGTGCTTTCTTCATTATTTTAAGACATACGGAGTACAAATGCCCATTCAGACTTTATACAGTCTGTTTCCCTTTCATCATATAAGGCCACAGGCTCGATTGTGTTGCTAAAACGAGAGAAAATTGCCCTGCTGCTTTTCATTCCTCTGTGAAAATCGCCGCCCCTCCTCCCGGCCTTGTCACGAATAAACTCTGCTTCTCCAGAGCGGAACGACGGGCGTCAGGCGCATAATACCGTTCTCTCACAGTCTGGAGAAAAGAATCTATTCGTTCTCCGGGTACCATGGAAACCGTGCAGCCTCCCCATCCAGCTCCGGTTAGCCTCGACCCCACGGCGCCCGCCTGCCTGTGAAGAGCAGGAAGATGCTGCTAAAATGCCAATTCATTAGACAGACATGAGCTCAGAGACGTGACTCATTCAGTTCAAGCTACTTCAGCATCACGGAATAAATACTGGTCAAAAGGTAGAAATAATTATGATATTGTTTTATTTTTATGGTTTTGAAAGAAGTGTCTTATGCTCACCAAGGCTGAATTTATTTGATTACATTTTACAGAATACAGAAAAAACACTAATATTAAGAAATATTATTACAAATTTTAATAACTGTTTTCTATTTGAATATAATGTACTGTAAAATGTAATTTATTTCTGTGTTAAAAGCTTATTTTCAGCATCATTACTCCAGTCTTCAGTGTCACATGATCTTCAGAAATCATTCTAATATGATTCTGCTCAAGAAACATTTGTGCAAACTGTGATATATTTTTTCCAGGATTCTTTTAAGAACAGAAAGTTCGAAAGTAAATATATAAATATACATTTTTTGTGTGTAAAATTATAAATGTTTTTACTGACACTTTAGACTTTTATTGTCTTTGTTGAATTTTTTTCATTTAATATCTTTTTTCTTGCTTAACCCAAAATTTTTGATAACCCAAAAAGATTGATAGTGTTAAAAATGTTTCTTAAGCAGATCAGCGTATTAGAATGATTTCTGAAGATCATGTGACCCTGAAGACTGGAGTAATGACGCTGAAAATCAGCTTTGATCACAGGAATAAATGACATTTTACAATATATTAAATAAGAAAACTGTTATTTTCAATTGTAATAATGTCTCACAATATTACTGTTTTTTTAATCAAATAAATGCAGCCTTGGTGAGCATAACGGACTTATTTCCAAACATTAAAAGTCTTAATTGTTCCAAATTTTTGACCAGTAGTGTACATGAACAGAAATGCATATTAATAGATACATGTTTTTATATAATATTCATGAGTGTATTGTGGCATGGCCAGCCGGTCTCACTCACAGACACATGTCCACCAGCTGGTCCAGCTCAGGGCAGCTGCACTCGTACAAGTCTCTGCAGCTGGCGTGGCTTCGGTTCATCAGGTCGCCCAGCTGAGCGACGGCGTTGTCAGGGGAAGAGTCGCACACGGCCTTAAACTGCAGGACACGCGCAGCCTCGCCGTACACGTGCCTGGCACGCTGGTACAATTTAAAATCAGTCGCTGAGGTAAAAACACAAGAGGTCTGTCTCAGAAATAATATACATGGGCCATTCTACACAAGGGGTGCAAACTGCTGTCCCAAAACCAAAAAACACATTTAAAAAGCATTAAATTATTAAATCTTGATGTTTATTAAGATCTTTCTATTATCTATTGAAACCCACAATAATATTTTAATTATTAGTAAGCTTAATACATAAAACAATCATCATTTATTGGGTACTCTTAAATGGGAGGTGGCTGTCCTGAACCCTAACCCCTAAATTTCAACTTATGATTATATTAAATTGAAATAATTTTAGTATTTTTTTCCATTGTTGTTTTTAAAGTAAAAAATATATATATTTTCTTTGTAAATTATGAAATGTGTCCCACATTTTTCAGGAAACAGTGTATGTTTTACATTGGCGCTGAGAACTACACCCCTAAATTTATGATCAGGAAATATTCCAGTGTCCCTCTCTCTCATAACTAGATAGGTTTCATAATTTTGAGGTCAATTGTTTTCAAAAGTCTGAAAATCTGTGTAACTTCAAGGAACGTAACTACCGAACACCTTTTTTTGCAATTAAGCACACTTTTTGGGGAGTTATTCCATAATGTTTAGTTTTTATAAGTATAAATTGAAAAGTAATGAATACAGCCAGTCGCTGAGTGGTAGCAAAACACAGTTGGGGGTTCAGTGCCTTGAGCAACCTTTTGATTATGAGTCAGCAACCTTTATATTACGAGTCCGACTCTAACCATTAGGCCACAACTTCCCCATTGTTTCAGTAGTGACAAAAGGGAACACATATTTGGAGGAAACAAACTCAATTTTAGCACAGTTTTGCTATTGTTTTTATTTTAGTATGCAAGTTAAAATTCTGTAATGTGATGTGGTTGCTACCAAAGCATTACTGTCACTAGCGAAACATGGGATGTTTTGTCAAAAATAAAGTATACTGAATTATCAACTAAGAAGTTATTATAGTTTCTGGTTCAATGTACAGTATATTCAAATTAATGAATCCTTAACTTTGAAATTAGTATGATAATTTTTTTTGCCTTTTACAAAGAAAATTTATTCAAAATACAACTAATCTTATAAATTAAACTTGAAATATTCTTACAAATTTAATTATTGATTTACCTCTGAATATTTTTTAAAAAAAAAAAATATATATATATATATACACAATTTAGACGGAAGCTAAATTTTAATAGGTCAATATAACGTTTCTAATTAAATTACTGTGTTACGGTAGTGACAAATTTGGGGCGAGGACAAATATTCCAAAACTTTCTGAAAATACAATATGTTAACTAACTGCACAATTACTAGAAATGTGTACCTTGGACATTATACAATTTGCATACATACAAATTATTTTTTTTTCAAAAACGTTTTCAACTCTGACTTTGGACCAATTTTGTAGAATTTCCCATTTACACATTTATTGGTCACACTTTACAGTAAGGTCCCATTAGTTAATGCATTAAGTTCCCAAATGTATTTTTTCAGCTGAACCCCTTAGATGTCAAATATATACTTAAAG
This sequence comes from Ptychobarbus kaznakovi, assembly GCA_027422405.1. Taxonomy (NCBI): domain Eukaryota; kingdom Metazoa; phylum Chordata; class Actinopteri; order Cypriniformes; family Cyprinidae; genus Ptychobarbus; species Ptychobarbus kaznakovi. Next base: position 29,334,445 of record CM049796.1, on the reverse strand, counting down.
TCTCCCTGAGAATTTGTGTTAATATTTCATTATTAGCTATATAATTTAACATTGTAAAGTGTAATCATAGTATCATATAAGAGCAGGAATGTGTATATTAATACAGTAAGCAGTGTTGATTATTGATTTCCTGTGGTCTGACTGCTCTCTCACCGTGTTGTGTGTTGGCGCTGAGGATGTCTTCACACAGCTGTTCGGCGCTGATGCCCAGAGTCTTGCAGATCTCGTCTCTGCTGTAGGGCTCAGGGTGTAGCACCTCCTCCACCAGCTCCAGCATCTGCTCCAGACTCACCTGCAGCTCCTTCTGCAGATCTCCCAGCTTCAGCAGACGACTCCAGTCCAGACCGCGTGCCTTAGCCAGCATCTACAGAGTACAAACCCATGTTCTCACAGTCCATGTGATATCAAAAAGTATTCCCGTAGCTTCGTAAGATTACAGTTGAACCACTGATGGATGTCACATGGACTGTTTCACCGATATCCTTACGACGTTCTGGACCTGGGAACATTTCAGTTGCGTTGCAGTCTACAGAGGGTCTGAGAGCTCTCGGATTTACTCAAAAATATCTTAAGTGTTCCCAAGATGAACGAAGGTCTTACGGGTTTGGAACGACATGAGGGCGAGTAATTAATGACAGAATTTAAATTTTGGGGCGAACTAACCCTTTAACAAGCTAATCCAAAATATCGAGAAACTAGACTTACATGAAAGCTAGAACAAGTTGGGAAATCCCTTAAGAAATTATTACCAGATAATTATTAGTGGCAAAGCACTGAAGCTTATTATTATTGAGCTTCTTCTAGATTTATTTATAGGTCTCAAAATCTGGTGCCAATTTTGGGGTCAGTTTCTCAAAGTCTCACACCTGTTGAAACATTTGAACCAATTTGAAGGTGAAGATAGTACACAAGAAGTGAATCATCATCTCAGCTGCTGCAGATGAACACACAACTCCATTAACTGTTCTGAACTGTTCCACCTGCATTTGTTTCCACCTACTGGAAATACTGTTAAATACACTCCCAGTCTTTGAACTCCTTCTATACACCACTGTACATTACATACACTACCTTTTAAAAGTCAGAGTCAGGGAGCTCACATTTAAATTGATTAAAAGTAACAGTAACAAATTTATAATTTTACAAAAGATTTACATTTTAAAATAAACACTTTTGAATTTTCTATTTATCATTAAATCCTGCAAAAATATGCATCATGGTTTCCACAAACATATTGAGCAGCACGACTGTTTTCAACATAGAAATGTTTCTTGAGCAGCACATGAATATATCAGAATGATTTATGAAGATCACGTGACACTGAAGACTGGAGTAATGATGCTGAAAATCAGCATCTCTGAAGTTCAGACCTTTGTGGCAATGCGGCACTCCACCACCCTCATGTTGAAGTGAGACGAGGCCGCCTTGTTCATCTCCACACAACAGTTGGCGATTACGAAGACGGCGCCGTCAGGCAGCTTCACGTCTGTGGCTCGCAGCGGATTAAACTCAATCAGCTTCGCCTTGAGGAATGGAAAATTACAAAAGGGGAAATATCAAGCTAAAGCACCCTTAAAAATGTATTAAAGAATAAAAACAACTTTCTAGTTTAAAAGGCATATTAGAAATGTACCCTTTGTATTCATGTTGGTTTTACATGCTTTACGGAAACTTTTTGAAATGTCATGCTTGAATACATGCGAGTGAAACTTTTTTATTTTACTATAAATTGTCAAGTCCATATGACATTTTACAACCTGAATTAACCTCGCCATGCCATAAACACTAATTAAATGAAAATACACCACACTTTTATTTGGTGGACATTATTTTAATATATATATATATACATATCATATGTTGGTTTTTTTACATATATATTTAGGAAAAAATTAGGCATTTTATCTTTATTATAATATCAAGATAGTTGGAACACTCTGGCAACTTGATTATGCCCACAAAAAATATACAAGTGAATTTTATTTTAGATATATTTTATGTTCTTTAACATGATTATAATTAAAAACAAATTGTATTCAGTCATTATATGCATAAATTGCATTTTTTGTGGTCACAAAAAAGAGCATCATGCTATTAACCCTTACACTAAAAATGAATTAAATGCCATATATTGAGAGAAGCAATATAAAACACATTACTTACTGTTCCCTCCTCTGCGAGAAAAGAAATGGACTGATCCATTCCTCCCCCCTCAGTGCCAATATAACGCTCACACTTGGCACATGTCTCTGCAAGAGTCACCTGAAATAACATCAATGCACATCTATGATAAGCAGCAGCTGTATGTAATGCATGTAAGAGGATTTACAGTAAGGACGACCTTAGACAGAGACGTCTGATTGGCCTCCATCGTGACCAGCCCGGCACAGCACACCAGGGCACTGGAGCTGGAAAGACCTGAGCTGGCCGGGATAGTCCCGTCTACCATACAGCACATCCCTGCTAATGAAGACAAGCTCAAGTGCTCCTGCATACACAAGGTCAAGGGTCAAATGACTGTCATTATAATGCAATAAAGCAAGCATGCATTATAAGTGATATCAATCATCTCGCCTGGATTCCTCTCACTCCACACAGGAAGTAATAGTGCCATTGAGGATTCTCTCGGTCAACGGAGAGGCCATCAACAGACACAGTGAAATCCCTGAAATAAAGAAATATATGTAAGCAAAAATATGGGTAAAAAAAGCTGTTCCTTTTAAACTAACAAATTTGACTTTTTCTTGCAATTGCAAGTTTCTAACTTACAATTAATAACTCGTAATGGCAAGCTATAACCTCCAAATTCTGCGAAAATGTTTTAATTGCGAATTTACTGTATAACTCACAATTGTGAGATATAAAAAGTCTGAATTGTAAAATAACATGTCACAATTACCTTTTTTTTATTCTGTGGCAGAAAGAAATGTCAATGAATAAGTACGTTTATGGACGCTTATTTCTTATATTTAAAAGGGGGAGGGGGGGCATAGGTGACTTCATCTCACAATTCAGTTTTTTTAAGTTTATATCTCACAATTAATTAATTTCATTAACTTGCAAATGCAAGATAAAAACGTGTGATTCTTAGAAAAGTCTGAATTGCAAATTCATAACAATTGCAAGACATAAAAAGTAGTGATTACTTTTATAGATATAGATTTTTATTCTGTGGAAGAAATAAGCATTCATAAAGTAAGTTAGTAATTAAATATATGGAAGCTTATTTCAATCACAGAATAAAAATATTAAAAAGGTAACTGCGACTTTTTAAACCCAAAATTTAGACTTGTTTTTCCTCGCATTGTGAATTTACATCTCACAATTATGACTTTTTTTCTAAGGATTGCAAATTTATTTCTCACAATGACAGATGATAAACTCACAATTATGAATTTACAATTAATAACTTAACTTGTGAGATACAAACATGTAATTCTAAACAAAATATATGAATAACTGTTTTTTATTATTATTCTGTGGCAGAAATTAGCTTACATCAAGTTAAATAAATAAATAAAATTCGTCAGATAAATGTTACAAACTACATTTTGTTGAAGTAATTTCTGTAATGAAGAACATTGTTACTCACTTGTATTTGGGGTCAGTGTTGGCCAGCTGGATTGTTTTGAAGTCACTGACAGAAACTGCAGCAACAATACTCTGCTCTATTGCCATTGGCAGGACAGCATAGCCACAATAATCAATATGCTCACCTGAAAATGATCAGATTTCATATACAATGCAATGCTGATGGTATTTGTTATGTTAACACACTTACAACCCACCTATCAAATTCACCCTCCCCGGAGCACGAGCGAAGAACAGAGGCAAGTGTCCATACTTTCCATGAAAAGCCTCTTTCAGTTTCTGCAACCTGACAAGAGATGATAGAAAGCCGTTTTAAGTGTGTGTGTGCCTAAGACAAAAACACGCGTGAGTTGAAACTAAATAAAACGCATGTAAATCGAGTGAGTTGATTCCATTCATACACAATCGAAGTTTTCCGAACAGCTTTCCGAAGTTTTCCGAACGGTTGCAACTTACCTTTCATTTCCACTGAACAACAGCTTGATTTTCGGAGGAACTGTGGCCATTGTGCGGATTTTAATCGTTGTTTTTTTCAGTAAATACACTATGCACGAGTGGACTGACGCTGCTCAAGTGCTGTCAGCTGACTGTCACACCCGGAATCCTGAGTCTAACAACACGGAAGAAGCTGACACGAATCCCTCAAAGCCATTCTGGATTCGGAATCACTCGGCAGGAATCGGAGCTGCGCGCGCAGCGCGATGTCAAAACGCGTTTCCGCGGAGCATTGTGGGTAAGAGGCTCTCTCCGGTCAAAATGTCTGATATGGAAGATGATTTCATGTGCGATGATGAGGAGGATTATGACTTGGTAAGACTGTTTAAAATAAACGCAACTGTAAATGCATGTAATTTAACGCGAAGCCGACATATTGGCATGTACAAAAATGTGTTTAGCGTGTTTATAGGCGCTTCATATCGCAATTGAGTTGTTTAGCAGGTGGCTAGTTTGCTAATACTGCAGAGATAGGAGAGCCTTCTTTATATTAAGTAGTTTTATTTGAGGGATTCTATGAGAAATGTGATGTATTCACAAACCTGTTTCTGTTAGCTCATATATAGAAGCTATCATATATGTATTATTACCTTGCAGACTCACGTGAAGTTGACTAAGTTATAACTAATGAGTTGCTAGTTATGAAGCTGCATAATGTCTTATTTCAGTTTACTGTGAAATAGATTATTACATATGTACAGTTTTACAGTTAAAAATAATCGGATTATAATTATTGTTATGCAGTTGTCATAATCATTCACACACAATATCTTTCAAGGCGTTTCATTGTGCAATTACTTGTTAATTTACTCCTACCGAGCTGAAATTATTTGCACTTTCACTTCAGGAATATTCAGAGGACAGCAACTCTGAGCCCAATGTTGATTTGGAGAATCAGTACTACAACTCCAAAGCCCTGAAGGAAGATGATCCTAAAGCAGCCCTGAGCAGCTTCCAGAAGGTTAGACTGAAGATCTTTCATTGGCAGGATCTGTGCTGGGATTTTGAAAAGGTGTAATCACTATTTTCTGTTTTGCAGGTGCTGGATCTGGAGGGAGAGAAAGGAGAATGGGGCTTCAAAGCACTGAAACAGATGATTAAGATCAACTTCAAGCTTGTGCGTTACAATAGTAGCAGAAATTATTTATTACATAATATATTATATAATCTCATAGCTATTGAAAAAAAAATATATATATATATACACATACACACACACACACAGAGGCCACTTTATTAGGTACACCTTGCTAGTACCGGGTTGGACCCCTTTTGCCTTCAGAACGGTCTTAATTCTTCGTGGCATAGATTCAACAAGGTGTTGGAAACATTCCTCAGAGATTTTGGTCCATATTGACGTGATAGCATCACGCAGTTGCTGCAGATTTGTCGGCTGCACATCCATGATGCGAATCTCGAGTGCGGTTCCACCACATCCCAAAGCTGCTCTATTGGATTGAGATCTGGTGACTGTGAAGGCCATTTGAGTAAAGTGAACTCATTGTCATGTTCAAGAAACCAGTCTGAGATGATTTGAGCTTTGTGACATGGTGCATTATCCTGCTGGAAGTAGCCGTCAGAAGATGGGTACACTGTAGTCATAAAGGGATGGACATGGTCAACAACAATACTCAGGTAAGCTGTGGTGATTAAACGATGCTCAATTGATACTAAGGGTCCCAAAGTGTGCAAAGAAAATGTCCCCCACACCATTACACCACCACCACCAGCCTGAACCGTTGAGACAAGGCAGGATGGATCCATGCTTTCATGTTCTTTATGCCAAATTCTGACCCTACCATCTGAATGTCGCAGCAGAAATCGAGACTCATCAGACCAGGCAACGTTTTTCCAATCTTCTATTGTCCAATTTTGGTGAGCCTGTGCGAATTGTAGCCTCTGTTTCCTATTCTTAGCTGACAGGAGCGGCACCCGGTGTGGTCTTCTGCTGCTGTAGCCCATCTGCTTCAGGGTTCGACGTGTTGTGTGTTCAGAGATGGTATTCTGCATACCTTGGTTGTAACGAGTGGTTATTTGAGTTACTGTTGCCTTTCTATCATCTCTAACCAGTCTGCCCATTCTCCTCTGACCTCTGACATCAACAAGGCATTTTCGTCCACACAACTGCCGCTCACTGGATATTTTTCTCTTTTCGGACCATTCTCTGTAAACCCTAGAGATGGTTGTGCGTGAAAATCCCAGTAGATCAGCAGTTTTTGAAATACTCAGACCAGCCCGTCTGGCACCAACAACCATTCCACGTTCAAAGTCACTTAAATCCCCTTTCTTCCCCATTCTGATGCTCGGTTTGAACTTCAGCAAGTCGTCTTCACCACATCTAGATGCCTAAATGCATTGAGTTGCTGCCATGTGATTGACTGATTAGCAATTTGTGTTACCAAGCAATTGAACAGGTGTACCTAATAAAGTGGCCGGTGAGTGTGTATGTGTTTGATTTATGATTATATAATACTGTAAATATTATATATTGTAATATTTATGAAAAAAAGTAATGTGGTTTCTAAAATTTCTAAGCGATAATATATGTTAATTGTGCACTTTAAAATCAGAAGACTTTTTTTTAATGTTTTTATTTTTACAGACAAATTTTCCAGAAATGATGAACCGGTACAAACAGCTTTTGACGTATATTAGGAGTGCTGTCACCAGAAATTACTCTGAGAAGTCCATCAACTCTATTCTAGATTATATCTCAACCTCCAAACAGGTATTTAATGCATTTTAAACTGCTTTCTGAATTCAGTAATATATTTGTGATAATAAAGTCATTATTTAAAGGTTATGCTGTTAAAGATAATAAAATCATATTTATCTTCTTCATGTTTGTTTCCAGATGGACTTGCTACAAGAGTTTTACGAGACCACACTGGATGCATTAAAAGATGCCAAAAACGACAGACTTTGGTTTAAAACTAACACCAAGGTTTGTGCAAAAGCAGTGCATTCTGTATTTAGATTATTTATGTACTGCACACATATGTATCAGGAACAATAATATGCTTAATACTATGATAATTCTGCTAATGCAGTTTACATTATTGCTGGTGCAAGCTTCAGAAAGTCTCTATTTATACTCTGATAATTCAAGAATATTTCTGTTTCATGTAGCTGGGGAAGTTGTACCTGGAAAGAGAAGAGTTTGGAAAGCTCCAGAAAATCCTCAGGCAGTTGCATCAGTCGTGTCAGGTAGAGTAAATAATCAGTGTTGTATAAATAAGAAAACCTGTTTCTGATGTCTTCTGTGTTGCTTTGAAACTGATTGATGCTCTTAATTAGACGGATGACGGCGAGGACGACTTGAAAAAAGGCACTCAGCTGTTGGAGATCTATGCTTTGGAGATTCAGATGTATACGGCACAGAAAAACAACAAGAAACTCAAAGCGCTGTATGAGCAGTCATTACACATTAAATCAGCCATCCCACATCCACTCATCATGGGGAGTCATCAGAGGTAATGGACACCTTTTAGTCTATTTTAATACCAGAGCTGTAGTTATTAAGACCAAGACATGGAAACTAGTGTTTAGTTTTGTTTTATTTGGTTTTTGTTTTGTGTTCAATTGTAAAGTTTAGATTGTTTGGTTTGGTTTTTCTTTTATGTGCTTTTGTAAGTTTAAAGACATTATGTTAGTTTGGGTTGTTTTGTTTGGTGTACCATCGCAAATTTGGTGAAGGCAAGGAAATTGTATTTAGCTTGGTATGTTTTGTTTTGTGTGTAATTGGAAAGTTTGTTTTTTGTTCTGTTTACAGTTATGAATTTTGCTTGTAGTTGTGAAGAGGAAGACATGGAAATTAGTGTTTAGTTTGGGCTGATTTAGTATTTGTTTTTCATTATTGGAAATATTTTTGTTTGTTTTTGTTTAGTTTGTTTTTCTTTTATGTACAAATGGAAAGTGTGTAGTTGTGCAGATGATGTAGAGTTTGTTTGTTTTTATGTGTGTACAATTGCAAAGTTAGTGTTTAGTTGTGAAGATGTAAAGATGGAAATCAGTGTTTAGTTTGGGCTGATTTAGTATTTGTCTTTTCATAATTGGAAATATTTTTTGTTTGTTTTGTTTAGTTTGTTTTTCTTTTATGTACAAATGGAAAGTGTGTAGTTGCGCGGATGATGTAGAGTTTGTTTGTTTTTGTATGTGTACAATTGCAAAGTTTGCGTTTAGTTGTGAAGATGGAAATCAGTGTTAAGTTTGGGTTGATTTGGGTTTTTGTTTGCGTACTATTGTTCCAAGTTTGGTTTGGCTTTGGTTTGTTTTATGTACAACTGGAAAGTCCTCTCATTTTGTTTGACATGTGGCTGGTTCTCTTTAGAATGTGGCGGTAAAATGCACCTGAGGGAGGGAGAGTTCGAGAAGGCACATACAGACTTTTTCGAGGCTTTCAAAAACTATGACGAGTCTGGAAGCCCGAGGCGGACCACTTGCCTGAAGTACCTGGTCTTGGCCAACATGCTGATGAAGTCTGGAATCAACCCATTTGATTCTCAAGAGGTATAAGGTGGCACTCATGCACAGGCCCATATGGGATCTTAGACCGTCCCATCTTTTACAAGGTTCTACACATTCTTCATTGTTCGCAGGTTCATATGGGAAATATTTTGGTGAATTTAAGTTTGCTTATATTGACCAATAGGCATGCTGTACTCTTAGTTTCGCTTAACGTACATCATTTAACTTAAATAGAAACTTATTATTCAGAGCAGATAAAAGCACAAACCTGCAGATCTCATCTGGGCCTGATCATAGACGATACATGCTGTGGTATATAATATAACTACTGATTCTTTCTTTATGACTCTGTGATTAGGCAAAACCTTACAAAAACGATCCAGAAATTCTAGCAATGACAAACCTGGTAAGGTAAGTGTGTGCAATATTTTTCATTTCTCCATTTATCTCATCCGCTTCTGTTTTAACTTAGTTATTTTATGGGATTAATTACCTATAACTTGCTTCTAGTTCCTACCAGAACAATGACATCACAGAATTTGAGAAAATCCTGAAGACGAATCACAGCAACATAATGGACGACCCCTTCATCAGAGAGCATATTGAGGGTCAGTTTGGTTGGCTTTGGCTTTCATGCACACATTCACATTTATTTAATAAGTACATATTATTTTTCCTTTCAGAATTGTTGCGGAACATAAGAACACAAGTGCTCATCAAATTGATTAAGCCTTACACTAGGATACACATACCATTTATTTCAAAGGTAAACCTATATTATATTATATTCTATTGTATTATCTTATGCAATTTTAATATAATGTTCCCTGTTTTTCTTTAGGAATTGAATATTGATGTTGCAGATGTGGAAAGCCTGCTTGTGCAGTGTATTTTAGACGAGTAAGTTTAATACTTTTTGAACATAGTTTTTATGTTTTTAGAAATGTTTTTTAAAAAAGTGTGTATTTTATCTGATGCATGTCTGTCTTTTAGCACAATCAACGGTAGAATTGATCAAGTCAATCAGCTATTGGAGCTCGATCACCAGAAAAGAGGCGGAGCCCTATACACCGCCCTGGACAAATGGACCAATCAGCTGAACACTCTCAACCAGGCCATTGTTAGCAAACTGGCTTGATTTGACACTGATCCTGCAAAACAAATTGACCCATCGGACAGCCGGTCGACTCGAGGCTGTCAGTGACATTAACTACTTTCAAGCCCTTTACTCCCCGGTTACAGAAGGGGAGCACAATTTGGCTACTTTGTATTTTTACAGCTGTGGTCACTTAAGTCAGTTTTAAATGTCCTTAACAGAGCAGAAGTTCCCAAAGGATGTCTGCTGTACGGAATTGTTATAGGCCTCTAATATGAACATGTTTGCATCATCAACAAAATGTTTCTTTAATAACACATATTGACTCTTGGCAGACATTTAAAAGGCATATGTTTGTCTTTAATGGAAAGCGTGAAGACATGCTGTGTGAAATTGAATCATTTATTTGTTGAACCGTCTCTTGTCAGAGTCAGCGTGTTTTACTTGGTTTGCATAGAACTCAGGCGATGAGTTTCATGCAGTTGCACCGCAGCACATTACAGATCTGTTGAAAGCGTTATGCTGTCTGAGCTGTTCTGTTTCACTTTTCAATTACAAAAATAAACTCGCTTCAGCACAAAATGGGTCTGTTATGGTGTATGACTTTTTTTGGTTTGGTTTGGTAACAATTATTTTTTAACTTAAAAAAAGTTTTTAAAGCATTACATAAGACGAAACACTTAACATAAATACAAAGACGATGCCATAAATACAAGACACAGAACATTAAATAAGATGTACAAGTAGTTATGTGAAGTGTGTGTAACAATTGTGTTGAGTTTGTGTTTATCTCTGGGTTCCTAATATATGTAGAACAGTCTATTTGTAGAGGGTCAGAGGAGAATGATTAGAGAATAAATAAAATAAATGGGTAAATAAACTACAAAAAATTAAAAAGGACGAAAAATTATGATATATATATCCATTACAACTACCAAATCTAATATTTAAATAGCACAAATTTGAAATGCATTTGATTCAGAAGAAAATGTGTCTGTAAACGTTTGTAATTTTATGTGGGATAAACAATGAATGTATTTGTTTCAGTGCTCAAGAACTCAAAATTGTACAGCTTTCGTTTACAGACATTATTTCTCTGAATCAAACTAACAACTGAAAGTGCATAAAATACAGGACAAAATAGGCAATAATGAACATTAATATTTTTTCATGAATACACTATACCACTAACTTTCCTAACCAAATAATCAACCCCGTTAATAATTAATATTCATATCAATAATATATAGTGTAAACGTATTTATAAAAAATATCATTTTATTTGAAACATACGTAGGCTATAGAAATCGTTCATTTATTTTGTATGAACAAAATAAACAAATAATGTTATTATTAATGTTAATCATTTTATTATTATTGATATAGCTCAATGACCCAGAAATTAATTTCTGTCAAAATGAGGCATCCTTTTAGTTGACACATGATATGCCGTAACCATTGGCTGTAACGTCCACATGACGTCAACCCTCCCGTCAGCCAATCAGAAGCCAGGACTTTTGCCGCTGTTTAGGGCGCCATGTTTCAATAGACAAACACTTTATCAACATCTTTACTGTAATATCGACTTCAGTCCGCATTAAGCGAGTTTTACCATCTGTGACAGACGAACAAACATTTGCGGACAGTTTATTACTCGTACTCAAGCCATTTTATATCAATATTGTTGCGGTATGAGTTTGTGTGGCACCGAGACACTAATGTGTCTCATAGAAACACGTCATTCTGGATTATTGTGTTACTTTATGACCGTGGCGACTTTATAAAAGGTAAACAGAGATTATTTAAACTGACGCACAGCCTTGTATGTGAACTGAAGCTTGTAAACTAGTGCTAAATGAACGAGATACTGCTGTGAATAGTGTGTTATGGGTTGCTTAGAAACAAGCTGTATCTGTATCTGGGATTTACAGTGTTTGCTGATGCTAACATACGAACTAGCACATATGTTTGAACGAGTTGTTCTCGGTTTTATCAGTAAGACTGGTTAAATGAAGTGTAAGTGGATGTGATTGCTGGTCATTTCTCCTCTCAGATCAGCAGGATGTCCATTGATTTTGACAGTGCAGCTTTACAGACCCAGCAGGAGGAAGAGGAGTATGATCCGGAAGACTACGCCAGAGAACAAGAGGTATCTGTCAGTTACTGAACACTGATTCGCAGACTGACATCTGTCATCTGCTGCACTTGACTACATGTACGTGGACAAAAAAACAAACAATCACTTTATCTCTCTCTGTAGTTCACATCAACAGTAAAGATTTTATATTTATTTCAGCGCATGGCTGTTTAATGCAATAGGAAAAAGGCTAAAATATAATTGAAATTGTAGACAACTTAAAAAAAACTAAACATGTAGACCTTCCATTACACATATTTATTCATTTTAACCTTGCGCTCTTGTTGGGGAAAACAGTTACCGTCCAGACATTTCTTATTAAAACAATGAGTGATTGGGATTTTGTGTATAATACAATTTAAAACTAAGATAATATGTAATTGTATAATATAATATATAATAATATATATATATATATATATATATGGGTCATTGACATATAAGGATTTTCGACTGGCAAATATATACACAAATACACACACATATATATTTATATACACACACAGACAAAAAGTGAATATTAAACTATGCAACAATATGCAAACATTTTCAGTTCCAAATAATTTCTATAAAAGAATCTTGAACCTCAAAAAAAAAACTCTGGTTTCACTAAAATATTAAGCGGCATCTTTTTTCAACATTGATGATAATAATAATATATATTATTTTTATTTTATTTGTCAAATTATTTTTTATAGTTGTATTAGGTGGTATTTAAAATTTTAAGGGTAGAGACTGACAATTAATCAATACTGACAATTCATTTTTGTTTATGTAATGGTGCAGTATTTTTTATACATGATCTATACATAACATTATATAAAAACAAAACACAAGCCCTTGTAATCTTTAATGAAAATAAATAAATACATAACGTCCCCTTACATTTGCAACAATATCTCTTCTTTGGGATGCAAAGAATATATTCATATTCTTTGGGATATGAATATTTTGGCCAATACCGATAACCAATAATTCTTTATATTTGAAAGCCGATAACCGATATATTGGCCAATAAATCTATATTAAAATTTGTGTATACTTTTTGAGAGCCTGATTAAAAAAAAAGGTCTCATCATTAAAAGCCACATCCCAAACACTTCAACATAAGCAGCCTAGTTTGAACAGTTTAAGTTTAAAATATATATTTTACTCTCCTATTACCAAATCTCGCCATAAAAAAGTCTCACAAATAAAATAATATAATGCAAACAAGTCATTGGACATCGTTACATGTGTAAAGAATCAAAATGCATTTGCCATGGATGAATAAAACGGAAGAGCCATCAGCATGGACAATAATGAAACTATATTATTTACTAAACCATAATTGTTGATGAAAATGATAGAAGAAAATAAAAGTGGTGGTTTTATTTATAAATAATGCTTCAGTGATTTTGAAAAAAGTAACAAATGAATAGGCTACCACTGTTTTAAATAACAGCTGTTTGAGCTGCGTGCGCTGTATGAAAGCTGAATGAACACCGTAAACTGAAGCGCTTGTTAACAGCGGGTTAATTGAGGCTACATGAGAATCAGATATTTATAGAACATAAACAGAATATTACAACTTATATATGCACTTTTCCAAAAATGAAATGCATCTAAACTGTTGGATTTTTAACAGGGTAAGTGTTGTGGCCAAGTATGTCTCCTGATGTGTAACCCAATCGAACACCTATGGGAATTCTGAAGGACGTGCACTTCAGCTTCAATCTCTAACAGACATTCTGAAACATGGAAAAAACCAGCAAAAATTCACAACGTTTTATTATAATAATGTTCTGTCATTAGAATGAATATACACGACAGTACCAATCATAGTTTATTAGTTGTGGGTGCTGTTTGAGCTGCATGCACCCTAATTTGAGCTAAAATGATCACCAGCAAACTAAGTTACTCTATTAATTAACCATACTTTCATGTTGATAAAGCAGATATACATTAAACTTAGTCTTGTCACACAATATTACTATGTACAATGGTTTTTGTGTTCATTGAGGATATTGTTTAAAATTGCACTAGCGACTTTTAACTCATGGAGGTGTAGCTCCGTTGTGGACACGCTCAACTCACGCACAAAACACAAAGCACAACGTCATTTACAGTAATGTTCTTATTATAATATTATGCCTTTATGACAGACTTGCTCTGCACATGTTGCACATAAGTGTATTGTCCTTTTCAAAGTGATTACAATCATATTTCAAGCATTTCAAAACCATCATGGTGAACAGCGCACATCTGAAGTGTCTCTGAAGGAAATAATGCATTATTTATCGGCTTATATGTAATGGTGCAGTATTTTTTTATACATGATCTATACATGACATTATATAACAGAAGAAATTTGCATTTATCGGCCGAAAATAACCGATATGGTGGCCGATTAAATACATAACGTCCCCTTACCTTTGCAACAATATCTCTTCTCTTATGATATTTGTGAGGGTGAGGCAATAACCTCTCTTCCAGCAACTGGTCACTCACAGGAAATGATTTCAGCAATTAGCAATTGACAGTTTTAGTCCAGGTCCAGTTTTTATCCCCAAGTAAAAAGGAAAAAAGTCCCATCCTTCTTTATATATTTATTATTATTTTTAAAATCTCATTCCAGAAGATGCTTTACTTGGATGTACATTACAACAGAGAGAAAAGACCATTGCAATTTGCCTTTCTTGATGAATTTAAATCCAGTTTCCAGAAAGCAAACACATTTATTGAATATATACATTTTGTAATAATTATTTTTAAAAACAATTAAAAAAATGTATTCAACACTTTCATTACATACACTTACATATCTTAATCTTAAATACAATTTTAGTAAAAGTTAAGGTATAATTACACTTCAAGAATGACAGTATATTGTTTTACTTTGTCTGCTGGATACATTAACACACATTCAAGTTATTTTAAGCAAATAGTTTTTGTGTCTGTCTACCTGTGAAAGCAGGTACATACAGTTTCATCCGGTTCATGTTCTAAATTTGTACATCTGGTACTAGACATTTCAGTATTTCTGTGTGGCTTTAATATTGAGACCTGTAATGCTAATAAAGTTCCTCTGTCAGTGCTGTTCTCTAATATGGCCTGCAGTTAATGCTTTACATGCCGGTGTAACCATTAAAAGCTGCTGTATGAAACACAAGAGTTTGATTTAATAGTTTTCTCGTGATTTTGTTGTTGCATGAGCTAGCTGCCTTACTCGGTTTACTAGGTCCATATTTGCTTTCTCGTGGATTTTAGTAGTTAAAGATTCTTCTGTTTCCAGTCACAAGCAGTAACAGTGTTTGTTTTTAAAGGGCAGATCTTCTCCAATCAGAAACGTGTGTTCTGACTCACCTTACAGCTATGGGCTGCATGAATGAGCGTTTGCTGTCATTGGTGCACGTTCAGTGCAGTCAGGTGTGTTTGCTGTGTTTCCACTGCCCTACATACTCACAGCTCTTTACTGAAGCTTCACAGATGTTTGCTCTGAATGGTGGGATAAATTGTTGCTGATTTCACTTCTCGTTTTAGATTAGAATCAGAAAATAATAGTATGAGGTGAATGAGGACCATCGATTTTGATGGATATTCACAGGCTGTTTGTCTTTTTTCCATGAGAGGAGGAATGTTTCTGCTCCAGTTAACTGAAACGTATGTTCTGACCCCCACAATGGGCCGACCTCAGCCTGGACAAATGAGGACGGCTTGGTTCCTCGGTTTCTGCTGTTTTTGTTTTTTTTAGTTCTTCATATGAGTCACGCTGCTGAACTCCAGCATTGCACACAATAGTGCTTCAGTATGTCGTTGAGTCCAAGAGCTCCTGTCGGGAGAGTGTAAATGCGGGAAAGTTTTCTGTCCGAGGGAACGTATCAGGATGTGCGGGTCATCCAGCGGGAGTTATGGAGGGTGAGTGAGTTTGATACGGAGACATCAGCTGTGTTTTATCATGAAGTGAAAGACACTGAAGTTGCTGAAAGTTAGGAGTGCTCGGGCTCCTTTAAGACGCCTCAGGGCCATGTGTTGGTGTTTGTGTGAGAGTTCAGCATGTCTGTAACCAGGCGGGTGTGTTTTTTTTTAAATGGTTGCTATGGGACCTGCTGTGAATTGGTTGCTTGTATGCGCTTGTTTCGGTTTCTCATAGTATCAGTGTGTTACCCATTAGCTCAATATTGTATTATTGTATTGAGAAACTTTTAAGGAAAATGACATTCCCAAGAGATGGCCTGTCAGACACTAACTTACTGCCTACTTACTGGAGAGCTTGTGTATTAGTGTTTGACTGATTTTTATTTTATAAGATGCACACTTGACTATATCAGAACATATGGATATTGTCCAATATTAGTGATTTCCTTTTTATGTCTTTTTTTCTTTGGCTGTATCAGCAGTTTAATATCAATATTAATTGTGGATTTTAGATTAACTTTGTTATCTTTAATGAAAAACACGATAATGTGAAATATTTAAACTTTATAGAACACTTTTCTATAATGTCCCTCCATTATAGGGACATTTTTATCATTTTAAAATGAGTTCTCCATTTTTATACCACACACCGTGATGATGCTAAAGTGAATTTAGGCAGCACAACCTAAGAGTGATCATACATGTTTTTTTTAGTGCAGTAGAATGTAGTGTTTGTAATTGAATTGGCCATAGCATAAAAATAATTGACTGTCAGTCAGAGTTGATATCAAGAGTAAAATGTGTATGTAGATATTTTAACTCTAAAATGAAAACTCTATAAAACATGTTTGCTGTGTTTTTGTATTCGTTTTTAGCACTTTCTAAAACATGAACCAAAAATTGCACATAGTTTCTTGACCATGTTATGAAAGAAATATATAAAAAAATTGTTTTATATAATATTCATGTATTATAAGTTATTTGTTTCTAGTTATATTAATTTGCTTGCTGGGGTTTTTAATTATTTATTTATTTATAGAAAATCACTGGTTAAAAATAAAGATCGTAGTAGCTTACAGAGTGCCATGCCTGATGTCGCAAAAAAAGTTGTGTATATATATATATATATATATATATAGCCAATTAATTGTCAGCTGTTTTTTATAAAAACCACAAACATCTCTCGGTCTCTCTGAATAGGGATTGCATTTACATTTATGTTAATACAAATTAATTTATGAGAAAATCCCACCTCTCATTCTTTTTGCTGAATGCAACAGTGAGAGAAGATATTACAATAATATTGTCATAGAATTATTCAAATGTATTTGTTTTAAAAATATATAATTTAATAATAATACAATAAACATATAATGGAAGGTTAGGTCTTATGTGGTCCATTTGGTAATAACAAAGTTTATTTTAAATCATCCAAAACCCAGGGTTTCTTATATCAATAATATCATACTAATATCTCAGGTTGGACCTCAGGTTTTCAGATCCAAGTGGATCTGTGAAGACCTCTAATCTGTGCCTCGACAGTCTGGCTGGGGAGAAGACCGCTCATGGGAGGGGTGGCTACGGTCCTGAATGATTGTTCAAATGTTTTATTGATAAAATGGGGTTTGTTGGTTGGTTGGTTTTTTTAGCTCCACAAGCTCCTGACTGATCTCCCTGATGATATGCTAGATGACAGCGCAGACTGCTCCTCACCTGAGCTTGACCGCTCGACCTGCAGTCGCCCAGAAGACAACAACAGGTACAAAACACCCTTATGCAACACTCACCTTAAATACCTATTTAATAAAACACACACAAAATGTGTTTGTCTTTCAGACCGCAGCATGCCTGGAACGTGCCACAATGGGAGCATCCAATACCTTCTTCCCATGAGGAAGTGAGTTTATTAGTTTTAGATGCAACAAAAACAACCTAATTATTTATGAGGGTCATTGAAAGGATGGTCTTAGATTTGGTGCATTTAATATACTATGACAAGTCATTCACTTATTCGTTTGTCTTGCATGTGTTTGCAGCACTATGAGGAGTACGACCAAGGCTCTTATCATGAGGACTACAGCTATAAGAGTCACACGTCTCAGACCAACAGTCACCCTCATCACCTCCAGACCGGGACAGAACATTTACCCACCGGCTGGGACCAACAGAACGGACAGAACTATCAGTATCAGAACGGAGACTATGCACACTCATCTGCAGGCACAGATGAGTTCCACGGCACTGAATTCTCCACTGGGGACGGGGCGGAACAGGACGTGTACCCTAATAATGCTCTTCAACATGGGGCAGGCTACCATGGAGATGAGGCACAAGCCCATGGAGAGCATAACGACATCAGACACCACTTTCAGGTGAATGCTTGCAGCCAATCTTCTATTAAGCATTGTATGCATGTTTATTAATTTTGCACATTTGTTGAAGGTGTTTGATAATGGAGGAGCTGGGAACAAACCCACTGGCCACTACAAGGCCAGTTACCACCCACATCAACCTTCAAACCAGCCCAAGATGTTCAGTCCTCAAGTGACCAATCCGAATGGCCACTTTGACCAGATTCAGAGGGACTTCCTGGACTCAACACAGAGTAAGATACTATTATGTATTACCATGTTGCAATTTTACATAAGTGTTTTCTGGTTGAATATGTTTTAAAAGTAATTTATTCCTGTGATCAAAGCTGAATTTTCATCATCATGACTCCAGTCTTCAGTGTCACACAATCCTTCAGAAATCATTTTAATATGCTGATTTGATGCTTAAGAAACAGTTCCTATTATTATCAATGTTGAAAACAATTGTTTCTTCATATTTCTTTGGAAACAATGATATACTTTGGTGAATAAAAAGCTCAAAAGAACAGCATTGATTTGAAATTGTATTTGTAATGACTATGTATTAGTATTTTAGGAGATTGAGGTGTGTTGTATGAATGTTATTCAGATACAGCAGACGGTCAGCAGCTGGCGCAGCTTCAGATTTTAAACCGAGCTCAATCCAGACAGATGGAGGAGCTGGAACAGAATCTAGAGGACTGCAGGAGGAGGATGAGATATCTGGAGCACCAGTTCACCATCGTCAAAGGTCCGATTCACTAGATTGCCACAGTTTTAAATTCAGTTCTGAAATGTATCTTTGTGGAAAAACTTAAGCAGACTAGTGAAAGGACCCAAGACTTTCCCTTCATTAATCATTTATAATTCATTTATTATTATTTGTTTATTTAAAAGCTCATCAACATCGCTGTTACTAGTTTATTAGCTGTATTGTTTGAGCCCCCATAATGCACAAAAAACTATTTTAATATTCTGGATCGGTTTTGACCCGGTGGGAACGTAAGCTTATAAAACAATCATAACTTGTCATAACATGGTTATATATAACAACCATATTGAATATGATGAATAAATCCTTTTTAATGAGTGAACTTGAAAAATGGTATTACCACTTTTTATAATTATTACTATTATAATGAACTATTTATAAATCTGCTCTTGTCAACAACAACAAAAAAGCACTGAGGTCTTCCTGCGGGTTTGCAGTTACTCTGAAATATTTTCAAACAAAATTAATTAATTTTACTAATTAAAATGTCTTTTTTTATTGTGAAAAAGATCAGTTTTCATGCTGCTGTGGTTTAGGTGGCAACAGAGTGAAATGTGGGCTTAACCTTTTCAAGCCTTCGTTCCTTTTTCAAATTTAGACCGTGTGGCCTGTGAACCTTTGCTCTGCACCCCTTTGAGCGGTAGTTCATTTGATGTGGTTTATTATTGTTGTCTGTTTATAGTGTGTTTGTGCAGACATAATCATGTTTTCAACACAATTCGGTCCTAAAAGCATGTGAGAGATACAGGAAAGAAGCTAAATGTATATTTATAAGTATTGTTTAGATAGATGTAACTCGTATATGTAAAAAACAAGTTAAGTTCTAGTTGAAACTGACCCAGAACGTGAAAGGATATATATATGGTAATATAAAACAAATACTAATTTGAGCCATAAAATATGTTGCTTTTTGTCTAGATGAGAAAGACGGTCTGACTGTATCACTGAAGGAGTCCAGTGCACTAGTGGAGGAGGCGAAAGAGAGAGAAGCGCAGCTGCAGGGGAGAATCAGATCTCTGGAGAAACAGATCCAGTCTCTCACAGACCGAGAGCAAGAGGTACGAGCTCATGAATTCCCCATGCATCAGTCACACAGCAAGTCCAAGTGAAATTGTGCATTTGGAGCTTGTTAAAATGGTGTAGAACATGGAGCTGTCTCTTATAAGAGAGGAAATGTGTGCGTACACAGAGCCTAAAGCAGCAGCATGTGGCAGAGGCGGCAATGGACAGCATGAAGCTGCAGATGATGGATCTGTGTCGCTCAGACACTCTGACACGAGCGCGTGAGCAGCACGATAGAGACATGACCGCCATCCGGGAGCAGTACGAAGCCAAACTGCTCACCCTTCAGCAGAAACTAGACGCACAATCACAGAGTCTGAACGAGCAGGTCAGATACATGTAGATATGAATTATTCCCGAGTGCAGATTAACCCCTTACAACAGAGGGCAGTGCAGGCCTGCGGTTTCACTGTGTGTGTGTTTGTCAGGCGGAGGCGGGCCGGCGGCTTCTGGACACGGTCCGGCTGCTGGAGCGTCAGAGGGAAGAGGATCAGCTGGACAGAGCCGCCGTCATCAACACCCTCACACAGCGCCTGGAGGAGAGCCAGCAGCAGTGTGCCAAACTGCTCCACACTGGTATGTGACATCCCATGCGCTTCTGTTGTGATTGCTCGAGCCTCATGGGTAATCGTATGGGCCAGTCATCTTTTTCTCTTGCAGATAACACAGTTAAAAGGGGTGGTTGAATGTGATTTCACTTTTTTAACTTAGTGTGTGATGTTGCTGTTTGAGCATAAACAATAACTGCAAAGTTATAACGCTGAAAGTTCAGTGCAAATGGAGATTTATTTTTTTTATTCTTTTAAAATACTACATATTTGAAACATTTTATTGTATTTGTATTACAATTTTAATTACAATGTCAAGTATATTTGATTACAATTAGTATATTTTGTTTAAATTAATAATAATATAAATAAGCATAAACGCACATTTCAATTTTTTATAACTTTATTTATATTTACTCATGTTACTTATATTCCATGGTCCATATTCTGTACTTTTGTACATTTTAATTCAATATATGAGGTTGCAGGTCTTGCAGCAGTCATAACTTAGTTTCGTAACTCTTTTGTTTTAAAAGACGAAAAATCCTGTTTTCAGGGTTTGATTTAACAAATTGATTGAAGTTTTGTCTCCCTTGTGTCTGTAACATCTTTATCAAAACATATTTTCTTCTCTGCAGGCTCTGTTCAAGAGATGAGTCAGTTACAGCTGAAGCTCCAGCAGGCCCAGTCTGCCCGCGCTATCAGCGGAGACATCAGCAAAGCCCTGCAGGTCAGTCAGTCCACTAATGTTTGACAGCATTTACAATAATGGGAAACATTAAAGCTGTCCATAAAACAGAGCCCATGTGTTTCCTCTCTCAACAGGAAGAGTTGACTGAACTGAAGGAGCAGATCAATCTGTATGAGTCTGCCATTAAACATGGAGCCCTGGAGTCTAATGGAGACTGGGAGAACCAGCTGTCTGAGTCCTACATGGACCTGGGCATCAAGAAGTCCAAGTGGAGAAATGGAGGAATCCACAGGTAACGTTACATTGTACAATAACAATCCAAGCTGTATTACTATAGTGTTCATATTTCAAGCTTCTTATAATCTCACAATTACTTTGTTTTCCAGCAAACCTCATATTTCTCAAGCAGGAGACTCCAACCTGCTGAAGGAGAATATGGTGCGAGAGCTGAAGAGCGAGTTGCAGCGCTACCTGAGTCACCTGAAGACCAACCGTCTGAAGATCTCTGAGCTGCAGGCGGAGCTGCGATGCTCCCAGACCAGAGCAGAACAGCTGCAGACGCAGCTAGAGCAGGCTGAGAGAACCATACGAGACTCTAAGGTCTGACCTACAGCAAATCCTTGCTTGATGATCAACCTGTGTGCTGTAGTAGATGCTAGACTTACACCTTGTGCGTTTACTACAGGTGAGGGAGAGCAGCTTGGAGAAACACCTGGAAACATCTCACATGACTGCCGCTCCTCACAAAGACCTCGTCAGACTGCAGGAGGAACGGCAGGCCCTGCAGGAGAGAGTGGAGGTCAGTTAGAGGACGTTTGTGTCTGGATCAGAGTTGAAATGTTTTTTTGTTTTTAAATAAAAAAACAACAATAAATTACAGATGATAGGTGAACAGTTTGAGCTTAGAAAATGTTCAAATTATACATTTTGAAATGAAATAAAATATATATTAATTTGAAGTAAAAAAATAAAATAAAAAACCTTACATAATCTTAAATTCAAGCCAAACAGAAATATTTTTTTGTGTATATATATATATATATATATATATATGTGTGTGTAAAATATACAAATTTAGTTTAGCAACAGATAATGGTGGTAAAATGGTTGTATTAATGTTTTTGGCCTTTTTACCATTTATTTATACAGACAGTATCAAAATATTTTTTTATTGAAATAAAGCTGAAAAAAAAGATGACAATATATTGGATTTCAGTTAGTTGCCAAAGCAACATTTCTCATTTTTAAGGACTACGGTAAAAAGTAAAACTGAAAATTTGAAATATATAGAAATATGGCATTGAATATATGTATATTATATATAAATATATACAAAATGGCATAAAATTACTAAAACTGAAAATAAAACAAAACTAATTCTGAATATTAATTAAAGACTATAATATTTATTTTATAAATAATATTAAAATAACACTGATCTGGATCCATGTTTTGAAAAGTCATTATTCAGTTAGCTAGTTGTTAAGCCCAGTTGTGAACGGCAGGCTCTGGAGAAGAGGAATCAGGAGCTGAAGCAGAGTGAGGAGAAGGTGAAGGCAGCCAACTTCGAGCTCTGCACCAAGATGAGGGAGATGATCCAGGAGCTGGACCAGGAGAAACAGGAAGCTGCAGAGAGGTCACACATTCATTCTTTCTGCTGAAGGGAGAGTTAATTCCACTCTGGTGCACCTTCTGCGGTGTTTCATCTGTGAAATGCTCTGTGTGTGCAGGGATGAGAGGACTCAGCAGCAGTTCAGGGATGACGTGGTGAAACGTGTCCAGATGGAGCTCATGCAGGAGCACACGTCTCACATCGAGCAACTCACCAGCCAGCATCAGCAGCACATCCAACAGCTCGAGTACTGCACTACATCTTCACCTTTAAACAATATGACTGGAAAGTTCATAATAACCTTCATGAAGTATGCAGAAGCTGACTTTTATTAACACCGGTCCATCCACAGGTCAAAGCTGGCTGATCTCAGTCAGGAGGTGTTAGCTGTGCAGGAATGCTACATTTCTGTTTGCAAAGAGAAAGACAAGCTGGAGGGAAATCTCCAGAACAAGCTTGAAGAACTGAGGACATTGGAAGAAAATGAGGTAAGCACTAGATAGTGACTACGTTCATTTATTGATTGGTTGACAGTTTTATAATTTTTTATTGAATTATTTTATAAAGTTAATCATGTATATCAGATGCAAAAGCCTCCAAGTGCCGTCTGAAATTGTATTCTAAAATGAGCATTTTCTCAGGCTCCTGTGTGTAGGTTCAGTAATTTCACTTTTATGGCAATTAGTTCTTTTCATTGCCATTAAAGTGAAATAACTGAACGTAAACATAGGAGCCTGAGAAAATGCTCATTTTAGAGAAAAAAATTCAGATGGCACTAAGAGACTTTTGTATCTGAACTATATATATATATATATATATATATATATATATATTAGTTACAAACTACCAGGCTCAGGGCAGCGTAACAATAATGGGGAGGCCACGCACAAAGTAAGTTAACTCAAAATAAAATTGATTATAGTAAATTATACTAAAAATAAACCCAAAAAGGGAAGACAAAAGAAAACAACAAACGTATTAAAGAATGCTCAAAGTCCGTTGCTGGAGAGAACTCAAGCTCAAACGGGGCACACTGCACCGAAGGACCGAGATCCTTTAATCAGTCAACTCATCAAAGGTAATCCACCGCACCTGCCGCTTGTCTAATTACATTCTTGTAATTAGAACAGACAAGAGACGCAAACCAGAACTTAGAACGCCACCTAGAGTTGAACAGATCCCGTTTAGAGAACAGGTGCTACCCCGGGTCTTAACAAAATATATTATATTATATAGTGTGTATATGTATGTATGTATTATATATATATATAATATATATATATATATATATAATTATTAGTGCTGTCAAAGTTAATAACGCATTAACGCAAATTCATTTTAACGGCACTAATTTTATTAACGCGCGATTAACACAGCGCATATTTTCTGTTTGAACCGTGGCCCGACCCATAGTTGTAGAAATGGAGATGCACAGTGTTGCCAACTTAGCAACATTGCAGACCCCTTTAGCGACTTTTTTTCCCTTCAAAAAAAGCGCCCAAACTTTATTTAGTTTCTGAGAATCTCCGGTACTGCCTCGCGAGGTCTTGCTGTCCCAGCGCGCACGCGCACACACATCTCTCTCTTTCTCTCTCTGTGCGTCTGCTCTGTTTTATCGCGTGGCAGCTGAGGAGCAGCGCTATCAGTTATACACCGATATTATGTTGCTTCTCTAATTTTACATGATGCACAAGTAACGTATAGCCGAAATCACAGCACAGCTATTGTCTTTATCTTATGTGTATTTTATTTCATCAGACGACAGCTCGATTATCAGGATTTTTGTGCAGATTAACAACTTGGAAGGGAGATCTGGTTATGTCTCAATGGGTCGCGTTTCAGTCACTATTTCATATTCAATCCGTTGTCTGACAACAGAAACAATAAAATATATCAATGAAAACAGTTTTATTGAGAATTTAGCTTCATCAAAATAAAGTATGTGGGCACAGAGAGGCGAACAAATGTAATTAGAAATAATATAAGCTATGTATGTACATTTTGCATGTTCAGAAGAAGAGCTGCCATGTGTGCAAAAAGTATAAACCGGTTTGTGTCAGTAAATTGCTCAGTGTATTGCAGTGTAATGGGAACATGACATTTCTTTTTTTGATTTGTCTAATAGACATGAACAAGTTATTTGAAAAACATCTATGACCTTTGAAACATGTCTAGTCTTCATGCTCTATGTTGACTATGGTTTCAATAATAAACATACATTTTCATAAAGCTTCCATATTTGTCCATGCCCATGTTGATTTGAGTATTAAAAACGTGTAAAGTATTAATTTAAGGTGCATTTAGAACAAATAAAAATGTGAGATTAATCGTGAGTTAACTCATGCCAATCATGCAAATAAATATTTTAATCGATTGACAGCTCTAATATATTAAATATGTATATGTGTGTGTGTGTGTGTATATATATATATATATATATATATATATACAGGTTCATCTCAATAAATTAGAATTTCGTGGAAAAGTTAATTTATTTCAGTAATTCAACTCAAATTGTGAAACTCGTTTATTAAATAAATTCAATGCACACAGACTGAAGTAGTTTAAGTCTTTGGTTCTTTTAATTGTGATGATTTTGGCTCACATTTAACAAAATCCACCAATTCATTATCTCAACAAATTAGAATATGGTGACATGCTAATCAACTCAAAACACCTGCAAAGGTTTCCTGAGCCTTCAAAATGGTCTCTCAGTTTGGTTCACTAGGCTACACAATCACGGGGAAGACTGCTGATCTGACAGTTGTCCAGAAGACAATCATTGACACCCTTCACAAGGAGGGTACGCCACAAACATTCATTGCCAAAGAAGCTGGCTGTTCACAGAGTGCTGTATCCAAGCATGTTAACAGAAAGTTGAGTGAAAGGAAAAAGATGCACAACCAACCGAGAGAACCGCAGCCTTTTGAGGATTGTCAAGTAAAAACGATTCAAGAATTTGGGTGAACTTCACAAGGAATGGACTGAGGCTGGGATCAAGGCATCATGAGCCACCACACACAGACGTGTCAAGGAATTTGGCTACAGTTGTCATCAGAGGCATCTTACCTGGGCTAAGCAGAAGAAGAACTGGACTGTTATAGTTTCGTCTTTCGCCACATCTGCTCAGCCTTTCTGCATTGTCTTTTTATATTCTGAACTGCTGTTGATTTTCTCCAACATGATTTTTGTCTGCCATTCTTCTTGCTGACTTTCACGGGGGCAATATCATCAATACAATTCTCAACTTTTGAGTTAAATGAATCCAGGAGAAGATCAACAGGGTCTGTAGAAATGCTTGGTGTTAAAGATATAGCCTTCATAAATAGCTCATTAGTGTTCTCGTTAATGCATCTCTTTCTGACAGAGACAGATTTAGATTCAGTGGTTACAGAGATCAATATATCAAAGAAAATACAGAAGTGATCAGATAATGCTACATCCTTAATAGCAATGGATGAAATATTTAGACCTCTACTGAGGAGTAAATCTAGAGTGTGTCCTCGATTGTGTGTGGGTCCATGCATGAGCAGATGTGGCGGAAGACGAAACTATAGCATCTATAAAGACAGCATTTGTGCTTTCAATGTACAACTAGCCACAGCTAGACAGACCTTGTTCTCAAACCTTATAAACCATGCACACCTTGAAACAATAACTTAAACAACACTCGCACTCTTTTTGCTACTGTTGAGAGACTGAAAACCTCAAGTCAGATTCCCAGTGAAATACTCTCCGACAGCAAATGCAATGAGTTTGCTTACTTCTTTTCTGAGAAGATCAATAATATCAGAAAGGAGATTGGCATATCTTCTAGTTATGCAGAGGTCACACATATTCGACTGCAATTTCAAAAAGAAGTGACTATGTCTGTTTTCAAAGAAATTGATAGCAAGATTTTGGAAGAAATAGAAACTTCTTGAATGGAAGAAATTTTGGAAGAAATAGTACTGCACCTTAAATCGTCAACCTGCTATCTTGACACACTTCCCACATCTTTTTTCAAAGCAGATCTCTTAGAAGTGGTGAACGTCTCACTTCTTTCTGGGACTTTTCCAAACTCCCTGAAAACTGCAGTTGTTAAGCCCCTTCTGAACATGTTGAGCAACTATAGACCAATATCTAATCTTCATTTCATAGGTAAGATTGTTGAAAAGGTAGTTTTTAATCAGCTAAACAAATACTTCAATTCAAAAGGATACCTGGACAATTTTCAATCTGGTATCTGAGCGCATCACAGCACAGAGACAGCGCTTATTAAGATAATAAATGATATTCGCCATGATTCTGATTCTGGCAAAATATCAGTGCTGGTACTACTAGATCGTAGTGCTGCGTTTGGCACTGTTGATCATAACATACATCTACAGAGACTGGAAAACTAATTCAGGCTTTCTAGGATGGTACACAAATGGTTCAGGTCATACTTAGAAGGGAGAGGTTATTATGTGAGTATAGGAGCATAAGTATCAGTGGACGTCCATGACATGCGGAGTCCCTCAAGGCTCAATTCTTGCACCACTCTTGTTTAGCCTGTATATGCTCCCACTAAGTCAAATAATGAGAGAACCAAATTGCCTATGACAGCTGTGCTGATGATACCCAGATTTACCTAGCCTTATCTCCAAATGACTATAGCCCCATTGACTCCCTCTGCCAATGCATTGATGAAATTAACAGTTGGATGTGCCAGAACTTTCTTCAGTTAAACAAGGAGAAAACTGAAGTCATTGCATTTGGAAACAGATGAAATTCTCAAGGTGAATGCATACCTTGACTCTAGGGGTCAAACAACTAAAAATCAAGTCAAAATCTTGGGGTGATTCTGTAGACAGACCTTAGTTTTAGTCGTCATGTCAAAGCAGTAACTAACTCGGCATACTATCATCTCAAAAACATTGTAAGAATTAGGTGTTTTGTTTCCAGTCAAGACTTGGAGAAACTTGTTCATGCCTTTATCACCAGCAGGGTGGATTATTGTAATGGTCTTCTCACCGGCCTTTCAAAGAAGACCATTAGACAGCTGCAGCTCATCCAGAACACTGCTGTAATGATCCTGACTAGAACCAGAAAATCTGAGCATGTCACACCAGTCCTCAGGTCCTTACACTGGCTTCCAGTTACATTTAGGATTGACTTTAAAGTACTTTTACTCGTTTATAAATCCTAGCCTAGGACCTAAATACATTGCAGATTTGCTCACTGAATATAAACCTAGCAGACCACTCAGATCAGTAAGATCAAATCAGTTAGAAATACTTAGGGTTCACACAAAACAAGGAGAGTCCGCTTTTAGCTATTTTGCTGCCCGCAGTTGGAATCAGCTTCCAGAAGAGATCAGATGTGCTAAAACATTAGCCACATTTAAATCCAGACTCAAAACATATTTAGCTGTGTGTTTGTTGAATGAGCGCTGTGCTACGTCCGAACTGATTGCACTATGTATAATCATTTTCTATTCTTAACTGTTTTAAATTAATGTAAAATAAATTTGTATATCATTTAGTTTTTACTGTTGTGATTGTTTGTTGTTTTTATTCCTTGTTTTTATTATTATTATTTTTCATGTCTATTTCACTTCCTTTTATGTAAAGCACTTTGAATTACCACTGTGTATGAAAATAAAACTTTCTTATGTGAGTCAAAAGTCTGTCCATGTGAGACTGTTAATATTTGATCTTGTTGCTTCAGTTAAAGAGGCGAGAGGAGAGTGAGGCTGCTCTGGAGAGTCTGAGGTCTGATCTGGAGCGTCAGCATCAGGAGGACGTGTCTCGGCTCAAAGCCCAGTGGAAGACAGACACACAGGCTGAGACTGAGCTGCGGGTCAGAGAGCAGCTGGAAACAGCCAGGAAGAGCTGGCAGCAGGAGCAGGCGACGGTTAGTGATGATCATCAATGATCTTTCTACTCTGTGTCAGGCCAGCATGATCTTACTAAAATGTCACTGTTGTGCCATTCAGATGTTCAGTCAAACCAAAAATTCACTTTGACCTGACCATGGTTTGCTTAAGTGTTTTCTTTAATTGCTAATGCGACCTTTTTACACCACAGAGTGAACAAAATAAAGCATTGCTTAGTAATTGGTTGACCTAAATTGGTATTATTTAATTGTGTACTTAAATTCTTGTCATACTTTATTACCATTTTCTAAACTGTAGCGAATAAACTCTGATAATGTGAGAAATGTTGAAGGTGTCTGGATTTTGTTTGGTTTGACTGTAGGTCAAATGCTCTTCTATTTTGCCTTTTAGATATTTTATCTGTCTGTCTGCATATCTTTTGCCAGTACCATTGGTTTCATATGTTCATCAGTCTATTTTTGCTTATCTGTGTTTTGTCAGCTTGTCTTTTTTTTGTCTGCGTGTGTCTTTTTGCCTATCTTGATTTTTTTTCTTTCTGTTTGTCTGTCTGTCTTGTGCCAGTTGGAGCAGTCCTGGGCTAAGCGGTTACAGGAAGCTGAGGAAGAGGTCAGGAAGGCCAGGCAGTCAGACACCCGTGAGGGAGCGTGTCAGACCAGCTCCTCTGAGACGGCAGGTCAGCTGATTTCGGCGGAGGAGCTGGAGGTCCGGTCTCAGTGCTCAGAAGGAGACCCTGCAGCAAGAGGCTACGACAGCCCAGGCCAGAGCCGTGGAGGAAGCAGTACGAGATGCTCAGAGAGAGATGCAGCAGAAACACACTGATGACATCACACTCCAGGTGTGACCGGTTTACAGCTCTTAACATCAGAACAAATGCATTCATTTCATAAAGACAACAGGATCAGTAAAAATATAGTGCTTATATTTAGAAAAATTCTGCTCTCTAGAATTTTTTTTCTAGTTGGTTTATGGACATTGAATGGAATAACAATGATTTTTGCCTTCCTAGGTTGAAGGTGCGATATCAAGGGCTTGTTCTCGATGGCTCCAGGACATGACCTCCCTCCCAGAATACAAAAGCAGCCTGCAGAGGGAGAAAGATGAATGGGAGGGACTTCAACAGCAGCATGTCCAGGAACAGGTATTTGTTGTAGAGATCATTCTCAAACGATTCCTTCATATTTACTTTCTAAACTCCCCTCCTGATCCCAGGTGTCCTCAGCTGTGAAGGCAGTGGAGGAAAGGTGGCAGGACACGCTCCGCACCAAATGTGCTGAACTGGAGCAGTGTAACGTGAGAAACAGGGAGCTCCAGGAGGAAGCGCTTACCCTCAGCACTCGACTGGAGCGCTTGTGCCAGGAGCAGGCCGCCCTCGTGAAAGCAGAGCTGGCTGCAGCCCGAGATGTTTGGATCAGAGATAAGCAGGAGGAGATGTCCCACCTCAGAGCGCAGATCCAGAGAGAGCAGAAGCAGAAACTACAAACCGTCCTGGAGCAAACTGACAAACAAAGAGACACTGAGCTACACGAAGCTCTCAGAGAAAAGGAGCAGGAGTGGAGGGATCAACAAGAGATCAGGTTTGTTTGGAGAGTTTAGGAGGGTTTGCTAAGGCAAGCTTGAACAGAATGCTGTTTAGGCAGGGCTCTTTTGACGTTAGCCAAAAAACAACACATTAAAACTACCTACAATACCTTAGCAAGTACAAACAATAGCAGCGTCTGTCTATCTAATATGCAGTATGCACTACAAATATCTTTTAATACAATTATCTGTTATTTCATTATTTAAAAAGCCCAATCAAAATACCAATAAATATATAATACATAGACGATACACTTCAACTGTATTATACATATTTTGGTATTGGTAAACCGTTACTGATATTTTACATAAATAACATTTAAATCAATAGAAGCCAAGTCTTTTGACTCGTTCTAAACGTGAGTTTATGAATGCATGTTTTAAAGGAGCACTGTTGAGAGGCAGCGGGTGCTGGAGGAGGTGCTCCATGATCTAAAGGAGCTGCTGCAGGAGGGAGTAGAGAGGAGGAGGAGTGGAGAAGAACAGAAGCTCAGCAGTGCGCCAGGAACCATTAGATCCAGAGTCTGGGAGATCTGCAGAGAATCACTCAGTCAAACCCTCAACCAAGCCAAGCAGGAGTGGAGGAAGGTGCGTGTCTGCTTTCTGAGACTGTCACTGCAACGAGCGCAACTGCAGAGAGTTCCCTCTTCTTTATTACACAAGAACAGTCATCATATTTATCTCCACCCAGAGAAACACCTAAATATGTTCTTTCTCACACTCCAGAGCAGCGAAGACAAGCTGAGACGTGAGCTGAAGGAAACCCAGGAGCACCATGAGGCAGAGATCGGTAAGACCCACATCACGCTCACCTCACACACTGCTGGATCACTTCCCTCCTCACGCTTCCTCTCCCTGCAGCAGGTCTGACGGCTCAGAGGAATCAGGGTGAATGCACCGAGTCTCTGGCCAAACTCCAGAGGAAGAATCAAGAGCTCCAGAAACATCTAGAGAAGGCCTGCCGGCAGCTCCAGAGGACCGTACGAGAGCACAAAAACACCCTGCAGAAGATGAAAGGTGCTGCTTGTTATTCAGAACCATCTGCAGTGGGAAGTCTTTTAAGTGTATTAAGAAATTCTCCAGCATTAGAAACATATTATTATGTTTGAGCTTTAATTTTTGTATTTTCATTTTAGTTTTTGTCATTTTATGTACTTGTGTCATTTTTATTAGTTTTTATGTAGCTTTAATTTATTTTATTTTGATAATATTAGTACTTATTTCAGTTAGTTGCCAAGGCAACATTACTCATTTTATTTTAGTTTTTTTTCATTCGTCATTTAATATTTGTTTTATTTTAATAATAATAATAATTTATGAAAACAGCACTAGTCTTTTCCCACCATCATTTCCTGTTTTCTCTCTACTGTCAATAAGTTGGAAAAGGCTAAAAATGTATTAATACAATTTATTTATTTTTATATATTTAATTTTTACTTTTATCACCATTTGTTACATTACCTTTTGCTAAACTATTTTTATTTGTTTGTTTCATTTATTATTTTTTTTATCAAAAGTGATGGTTGTAATTATTGTATGGAAACCGTTTCCACCACTGAATAAAAATAAAAAAGGTAATCGCTATTTTTTGTTTTCAGAATTCTGTTATAAAGTCAGAATTGTGAGATATAAACTCAGAAAAGTCAGAATTGCAAGTTTACAAAAGTTCACAAATTTCTGAGAAAAAAGACACAATTACCTTTTTTATTCAGTGGCGGAAACATACTTCAGTGCTATATCTACATGTTTGGAAATATTTAAAATAATTTTGGATATTTTCTTTTTTTATTGGATTTGATTTCTCAGTTCATTAATTGATTTATTTGATTATCAGATTAGCATCACATTATTATCGCTTGGCACAAAAGGACCCCTGTAAGAAGCAGCATGTGGAAGACTTGTCATCTTTGTTTATTTGTCAAATCAGATGAGCACGAGGCAGCCCTTCAGAAGGAGCAGCAGGGTCATCTCAAAGCCCTCGAGGAACTGAAACAGAGCTCAAATGCAGAAGCACTTTCAAGGTTTGTAAACACTTGAAGTTGCTTGATTTCTCTCGTGAGAGCACATCATTTACTATGAGCGCAGTGGGTCTTAGAGAAACACTAAGAGTCTTCATCAATGTTTCAGAGGTTCTGTCAGCCAACACAATCTTCAAGCAGGTCTTGAGGAAATGAAGGAGCAGTACATGAAAGCAGTGGAGAAAATCAGAGGTGATGCTTTACATAACTCATCAAATTCTATTCACAGCACATTTCTCATTAAAAACCGGTTTCATGTTCTTAAAAAAAAACAATGTCAAGGAGTAATAACTTTAAAAAGGTTTTTTTTTTTTTTTTTTTTATAATTGTTTGTTATATAATAAATAAATATTTTAGTTTTGTATATTTGTTTATTATATTTGCACCCTATTAAAGTTACACCCTACCTAACTAGAAGCAGGCATGTCTTCAGTTCAACTATTTGAAACTGAAGCTAATAGTTAATAAAGCAGCTTCCTAACTCATATTTTATTGAATTGATTTTTCAATGTGTTTGTAGGCGACATGCTGCGTTACCTGCAGGAGAGTAAGGAACGGGCGTCCGAGCTGATCAGGACTGAGGTCCTGAGGGAAAGACAGGACACGGCCAGACGCATGCGCAGGTACTACCTCACCTGCCTGCAGGAGCTGCTGGAGGACGGAGGCCAGGCCGCAGGGTATGAGGAACCACATATGATCATCATCTCTCTGTTTTCATGGTTTGGTCTTCATTCTACACCTTTTCTTTCTCCAGAGCTGAGAAGAAAATCATAAATGCTGCTAGCAAACTGGCCGCCATGGCCAAAGTCCTCGAGACCCCGTTGGCCAAACGCAAGTTTTCGAGAACCCAGAACTCTCAAGGTAAAACCTCAACTCAGCCAAATCTTAATTTGTTGCATGATATGGCGCTTTCATCTGGGAACGTTGATTTTTGCTTAGGTTGGGCCTGACAAAACGGACATTGAAACCAGTGGTTCTCCTGCTAACGTGCTGGGTGCTGAAGACCTCCAGGATGGGAACAACAAACGAATCCATCAGATCTACAATCTAACGGACATTAACTACACATCCATGACGGCGAAACAGAAAGGCGTCAAAACTAAAGCCATCGAACCGGATTCGCTCAAGTCTGCAGTGGTATGTGGATCCAAAGACACTTTTACAGTTGGTCCGGTAACTCCGAAGCGCACACACTTTGCACATGATAGTGTTTTTAACAGTGATGTCAGGACCCCTAATGTCACACTGAGAAAGCACAGCAGGGAAATGTTCATGGAGGGTTCGGGAGAACCGTCATCCGTCCAGCCCTTCCTGATTGAAGAAGCTCCCGTTCGCGATGACGGACAGAGCGACTGGAGTTTAACCAGTAACGGCTCTAACTTCATCAACAACATTCACCTGACCTCCTCTTATCCAGAGCCTGGAAAGCCGTTCTCTGTTAACGCCGGTTTGGACTTTGGAAGCTCCATCGTCAATAACTGTGATGTTACGATATACAAGGAGATCATTCAGCCTCCGTCTTACGTGAAACCGGATGTGTGTGTGGACAGGAGAACAAATAAACACAGAGAGCCAATCCCTGGATCTGAGGGACATGGTGTCCGCAAAATGTGTCCAAAGAGCTTGTTTTCGGAGTTGAAAGTGCGTCAGCAGGACAGTGGGTTCGACAGCCCGTTGACACTGCTTCAGAAATGAAGTTTCGATTTGTTTGTGCCTGAGCAAACAGTTTTTTGTAACTAAAAAATAAGCTTATGCAATGTTTCTTTTTCTTGTTTGAGCCAAATGTCTTTTGTACTCGTTTTAGCAGTTGTATTGTCCATGAATGTATTTGTTATATTTTAACTTAATAAAGCAACCTAGTTTTACATTAATTAAACCGTTTTTCTGTTATCTGCTTTCAGATATTTAGACTACTATATTGAATTTTAAAAGAACTCTAAAATCATAATATTTCACATCCTGCATATAATAATAATAATGTGTTACATTTATATAGTGCTTTTCTTGGTACTTAAAGCGCTTTACATAGTAAGGGGGGAATATAACACAAAGAACAAAGTGACAGTGTATGGTTATTTCATATTCCAGACACCTGACCGCGGTTTATCCTTAAGGATGTTTTATATTCCTCAGCATGCATTTGAGTCTCCAATCAAAGTCCATTGGCAGATAAGATGAGGTCAAAGATCAAATATATATAATGTAAATATTTTCAAAATATATGTGTGTGTGTGTGTGTGTGTGTGTGTGTGTGTGTGTGTGTTTATATATATTACATAATAAATATGCAAAATACACACATTATGTAAACAAAAACTTTTATTTTGGATGCGATTAATAATTTGACCGCACTAATTGTTTTGTAAAATGTTAAGTTTTAGACCAACAATGTATCCATCAGATATAAACAGAAATGTACGCTATACTGTAAATCAACTTAAATATCAGGAAAAAGTTTTTAGGTGTAAATTTGTATTCATTAACTTCATGCCATTTTTAAGCTAAATTAATATATTTTATATAGGCTAGGCTAAGGATGGAAGGTAACCGGGTCTACGGTTTAAAATATGCTTTAAAACTGCAGTAAACTCCTTGGAAAAATATTTCTATATATAGTCTGGCATAAAGATAACCGTTTACTTTGACATTACATGCAATGTGCTTTGTTATGCTAATTACTACGAACATCCACGTTTTAGTTATCACTCATTTACTATATATATAATGGTAACAGGGTTGACATTCGACAGAGAAAACTGACAGTTCTGATAGAATTGATTTACTCGTGTTGTTCCGCTCACGAGAAGCACGAGGACCGTTTCTGAAGAATGTTGAATTCTGACAAACATTCCGTTTGTGTTCTTAGGAATTTCTGCAGGTCATGAGGGGAAATTGTCATCTTCACTTTAGGAGAAAAAATGTAGGATAAAGTGATAGCTGGTTGATTTCTTAGAACAGTATAGTATAACTAATTACGTTAAAAGAGAAATAATATGCTAATATGTTTGTCTATGTTTACCCTGTTGAGGTCTTGTCGTTTATAGCGTCGTTACTAACGTGTTTTCGTGCCTGTTTGTGAATATCGCTTCATTTCATAACTCAGCTCTAGAATGTGTCCATTCCCACTAAACGAAGCACCGCCCTCACTCCGCTTTTAGCTGTCTACATGTTGCGCTCTTTTAGAAAGTAGGTTTTACGGAAAGGAATCGGATCTCATGATGTTTTGGTTTATTGTAAGTGCCATTTTACTGTTATTTGCCTTAAGATTCCGTTGTCCTTACTTTATCGCAGAGGCCAAGTACGTGCATCGGATAGCAATAGCTGTATACCGTATGACTAAACATCTCAAATCCAAACCCGTCTATACATTACTGGATCGATTCTTGGATTCGGTTCAGAAGAACCCACACAAAGCGTTCATTCGGTTCCAGGATGCAACATACTCGTACGCGCAGTCGGATAAACAGAGTAATAGAATCGCGAGGAGTTTGTTGAAGCACGCGGATCTTCATGAAGGAGATACAGTCGCGCTCCTCCTCGGAAATGAGCCCATGTTCTTGTGGATCTGGTTGGCTTTGGCCAAGATCGGATGTTCTGCTGCTCTTCTCAATCATAACATCCGATCCAAATCACTTCTGCACTGCTTCACCTGCTGTGGGGCCAGTGTGCTGATAGCTGGTGCAGGTAATGTTACTCATCCAGTTCAAAGTTTTGTTTGTCAATCAGTGCTTGGTGTAGTTACTGTATTCGCTGTAAAGCTGTTGACTCAGTGCGCAGTATCTGAGAGATGACCTTGTCCCGTCTGTCTGGTTACACTATCATTAACTTTTATTAACACAAACGAATTAGCCTATATTAACTATTTAGAGAACCCCAAAAAATTGTTCGTCCTATTTAAAAAACAAAACATAAAAGTTAAGAAATGTCTTAGGAACAAACATTCTTATATTTTGATATTCATTTTAAGTGCAGTTAGTCTACTAAAAAATTCTGTAACGTTAGTTTTGTAATAATTTCTTAAGAACTATTTAAGATTTTTTCTTTAGAAGAAAATGAGACGCTTTGGTGTTACCTGTGCCGAATAGCTCAAAGAAAAACACCAATGGCTGTGTTTTTTGCGTTGCCTGCATATTACTGTAATAATCATAAGCCCGCGCAATATTTTCATTGTGGCCATCTTCACGAGTGTTCAACACTCGCCGTCGCGCATTTAACGCGCCGTGTATTTGAAAAACTAGGCTAAGAGCTTGTTTAAAGATGCAGCGTCTGTTTATTAGCGTTCTTTCTCGCCTGTCTTCTGTCATGTGAAGTATCAGCAGGGGTGGATTTAGTGAATAGGGGGCCCAGGCAAATATAGGAATGGGGCCCTATACATTTGCACACATTTACCTAGATCAACTTGAGGTTCCTTTTTGTCGTGATGCTTTCTGCTGCACAATGGTGCCTCATAGTTATAAAATGATAAACCTCACAATTGAACCTTTAAACCATTTTTTAAAGAAAAGTAATGAGTCAGAAGTATAAATTATGATATTTAAAACGGGTTTATGTGGGTGGATTTTCGCATTGGTCAGAACAAAAACAGACTGGATTATTGAAAATGCGCATTCATTCTCTACCAGTAGGAGGTGCTTTTGGAAAGTCAGATATATAGAGGTTCCCTCGGTAACGGCTGTAAACAAAGCAGCGCTTGGCTCATAAATGATACTTTATCAGGTAAAATGAGAATGCCATCCAAACTTTTCTGAAGACAATTGGTTCCCTTCAGAGGTTAATTCTTATAAAAACTTGAATTAGTGCAAATGAGAAAAGGGTGTAAAATATAGCCTATATTGACGAAGTAAGTCCACTGATGAGTCACCAGCGTACGCCTACATTTAATTTCTACAAGTCATTTTAACTTAGGGCTGTCAATCAATTAAAATATTTAATCATGATTAAATCCCATGATTGTCATGAGTTAAATCGCGAATAATTACAACTTAATCACACATTTTTATTTGTTCTAAATGTACCTTAAATTAATACTTTTCATGTTTTTTATACTCTAATCAACATGGGCATGAAACCATACTCAACATAGAGCATGAAGAGTAGACATGTTTCAAAGATCATATATTTTTCAAATAACTTGTTAATATCTATTAGACTCATGAAAAAAAACACCAGCTTCCCATTATTTCTCTTTCTCTGCACTGAGCAATTTACTGACACAAACCTGTTTACATTTTTGCATGACAGGGCAGCTCTTCTTCTGAACAGGAAAAAGATGTATAGTTATTATTTATTAATACATTTGTTTGCCTCTCTGTGCCCGCATACTGTATTTTGATGAAGCTAAATTCTCAATAAAACAGTTTTCATTGATATATTTTACTGTTTCTGTTGTCAGACAACGGATTGAATATGAAATAGTGACTGAAACGCAACCCATTGAGACATAACCAGATCTCCCTTCAAATATGTTAATCTGCACAAAAATCCTGATTTATAATTGAGCCGTCGTCTGATAAAATCAAATAGGCTACACATAAGATAAAGACAATAGCTGTGCTGTGATTTCGGCTATACTTGCATGTAAAATTAGAGAAGCGACATAGCTTTTAACTGAAAGCGGAAAGCGCAGCTCCTTTCAGCCGCTCGCGGAACAGAACAGACGCAGAGAGAGAGGTGTGCGCGCGCTGGGAAAGAGAGACCTCGCGCTCTCGTGGCAGTCAGCATCTTCAGATGCGTAATATTTATATTTGCTACAAGCAGGATACACAAGAAGCACTTTCAACTCGGACATGCAGACGATTGTCATGGTAATAAACACGTAAACCGCAACCGTTCACATATCCGCGCTCAATGCGCATCTTGTATATGAAAAGCATTTTAGGGGGCCCAAGGCAGTCGCCTACCTTAATCCTGATGGCTAAGTCCGCCCCTGAGTGTCAGGGTCAAAATGATTTGAACTGGATGATGTCTGAATACTCGATTCTGTTTATTAAATCACCCCTGTAATCAGAGGGTTTAATAATTGTGGGTAGAAAAATAGGTAATTGCGACTTTTTCTCTGATTCAAACTTTTTTCACTTTTACAAGTTTACATATCTCGCAATTGCAAGTTAACATCTCGCAAGTCGCAATTTTTCCTCAGAATTGCAAGTCATTTTAAAATTATCTCGCATTTCTACTTTCAGAATTGCAGTTTTAGCTATATCTCGCAATTTTTATATCTCGCAATTGCAAGTTATATTTACATTTATTAATTTAGCAGACGCTTTTATCCAAAGTGACTTACAATTGAGGAATACAATAAGCGATACATTATAAAGAGGCAAACAGACACAGGAAGTGCTTGTAATACAAATTTCTTGGCATTGTTCAGAGCAAAAACTCGCAGATCTCAGACTTCTTGAGGGGATTGTCATCATTGAGTGGAAGTAGGCAGGTGCTGAGCCTGTGGTTTTTCTATAAGCAAGCATCAGTGTCTTGAACTTGATGCGAGTTGCAACTGGTAGCCAGTGCAGGGAGATAAAGAGAGGTGTGACATGGGCTCTTTTGGGTTCGCTGAAGACCAGTCGTGCCGCTGCATTCTGAATCATTTGTAGAGGTTTGATTGTGTTTGATGGAAGTCCAGCCAGAAGAGCATTGCAGTAGTCAAGCCTATAAATGACCAGGGCCTGGACAAGAAGTTGTGCAGCATGCTCTGTCAGAAAGGGCCTGATCTTTCTGATGTTGTGAAGTGCAAACCTGCAAGATCGAGCAGTCTTTGCAATGTGGTCTTTGAAAGTCAGCTGGTCATGGAAAATTACACCCAGATTTCTGACTGAACTTGATGGGGTAATTGAAGAAGAACTTAGCTGGATGGTGAAATCATGCTGTAGAGTTGGAGTGGCAGGGAAGACAAGGAGCTCAGTCTTTGCCAGGTTGAGCTGTAGGTGATGTTCTTTCATCCATGCCGAGATGTCCGCCAGGCAGCCTGAGATCCGTGCAGCTACCGTTGGATCATCTGGTCGAAATGAGAGATAAAGCTGTGTGTCTTCAGCGTAGAAATGGTAGGAGAAGCCATGTGCCTGTATGATGGGACCCAGTGATGTAGTGTATGTGGAGAAGAGGAGGGGTCCAAGAACCGAGCCCTGGGGAACCCCAGTGACCAATTGATGTTCTGTGGATACCTCCCCTCACCAGGCCACCTTGAAAGACCGACCAGTGAGATAGGATTCAAACCAGCGAAGTGGAATCCCAGTGATGTCCAGTGATGAGAGGGTGGACAGGAGGATCTGATGATTGACAGTGTCAAAAGCGGCAGACAGATCCAGCAGAATGAGGACTGATGATTTGGAATCGGCTTTTGCAATTCGCAGGGCTTCAGTGACTGAGAGTAGCGCAGTCTCAGTTGAATGGCCACGTCTGAACCCTGATTGGTTAGCATCCAGTAGGTTATGCTTTGACAGAAATGAGGATAACTGGTTGAAAACAATTAGTTCAAGTGTTTTGGCTATGAATGGAAGGAGAGAGACAGGTCTGTAGTTTTCTATAAGAGAAGTGTTTAATGTAGGTTTTTTGAGCAGTGGTGTTACCCGAGCC
Organism: Ptychobarbus kaznakovi; assembly: GCA_027422405.1. NCBI lineage: Eukaryota > Metazoa > Chordata > Actinopteri > Cypriniformes > Cyprinidae > Ptychobarbus > Ptychobarbus kaznakovi. The sequence goes on along the minus strand of CM049796.1, from coordinate 29,294,698 downwards.
TGCTTGAATGCAGTGGGGAAGATGCCTGTGAGGAGAGATGTGTTGATGATGTGTGTGAGTGCTGGTAAGAGTGTGGGAGAGATTGCTTGGAGAAGGTGTGAGGGGACGAGAAGTTAACATCTCGCAAGTCGCAACTCTTTTTTCCCCTCACAATTACAAGTTTTTATCTTGCAATTCTGTGTGCATCTCACAATTCTGAAAAAAGTCTAAATTGTGATATATAAACTTATGTGAGACAAAAACTCACAATTACCTTTGTTGAACTTTTTAATCCCATGGTGGAAGTAAGCTTTTTAATGCACAATGTGGAGACAATAAGGATTATTGTCTCCACATTTTGCATTCAAATTGTGTAACTCACATGGTAGCCATAGATTATCCCTTACATATAGGCTATATGTCCTACTTTGAACCCCCCCATGTAGAACTGCAGGATGCTGTTGAGGAGGTGCTGCCCGCTCTGAGAGAGCAGGGAATCTCTGTCTATATACTGACTGATCATGTGACCAATGAGGGACTGGAGAGTCTTACAGACAAGATCGCGCAGGCCTCAGATGAGCCCATTCCTGCAGACCTGAGGGCCAACATCACCCTCAGCAGCCCAGCGGTGTACATCTACACATCAGGCACGACAGGTAAAACTGGACTCTTACTGTACTCGATTTTTGACTGAGGATGGTTTTGCACCAGACTGAATGGACAGAAGCGTCAATAAAATGACAAATCTATAAATAATAAGTGAGTGAAGTTCATGGGCCGTGTCCCCTGCAGGTCTTCCAAAGGCAGCAGTGATTGCTCAGCGGAGGTTGTGGGCCATGGCCTTATTTCCCTCTATTTGTGGTGTGAAGTCTGATGATGTGGTGTACATCTGCCTTCCCTTGTATCACAGTGCCGGCTTTGCTATTGGATTCAGTGGCGCTATTGAAAGAGGTATGATTTTTTTTCTTTTGATTTTGTGTTGGTAATCCAAAATGTTTGTTTTGTTTTTGTGCATGTGTTGCTTTAATGGATGTTGATTTTGCTTAACTTTACAATTTGTGTATGTGCTTTCATGGATGCTGATTTTTTTCCTTTATCTTTTTTGCTTGTTTTGCTTTACTTTTTTGCTTGTTTTGCTTTACTTTTTTGTTTGTGCTTTCATGGATGTTGATTTTTGTATTTGTGTATGTGCTTTCATAGATGTTTATTTGTTTTTGTTTGTGCTTTCATGGATGTTTATTTGTTTTTGTTTGTGCTTTCATAGATGTTTATTTGTTTTTGTTTGTGCTTTCATGGATGTTGATTTTTGTATTTGTGTATGTGCTTTTATAGATGTTTATTTGTTTTTGTTTGTGCTTTCGTGGATGCTGACTTTCTTTTTGTTTTGTGTGTATGTTTACATGATTTCATGGTTTTGGGACTTTTATCCTTTTGTTTCATGCTTTGGTTTGTTTTGTATTCAGGAGCTACTGTTGTCGTGAAGAGTAAGTTTTCTTCCTCTCAGTTCTGGGACGACTGCAGAAAATATAATGTCACTGTGATACAGTATATTGGAGAAACAATACGCTACCTCTGCAATACACCAAAGGTATTTTAACATTTTAAGAAGCCAAACAGCAACACTGAGTCTTCTCTTTGTTTGTCATCTACAGTACTATGAAAGGGTGGTTGTGTTGGTTGCCCATTGATGTATGTAATTAAGAGTGGGGTAAGCTGAGCCAACCCTTAAGTTGTCCTCTGGCCATAGAGTAAAGAAAGAGTAAACCGTAGTGTATGTTGAATCCTTATCACATGGAATATCTGAACAGTTTACATCAGATCAAATATGAACTCAAAATGTGTTGTTAATTATGTTTTTTTATATATATTTTACTTTAGTATATACATTTTCAACATCTTTGTCTTAATGAAATTTGCATCAAATATTAAATTCATGAGAAAATAATAAAGCTCCTATATTGGGCTAAATTAAGACATTTTGATGCCATGAATAGTATCATAACTATAAGAATTTACCTGAAGTATCTTCCACACAGTTAATTTTTTTAGAAACGTGACATGCAGAATTATTTATTTAATTATTAATCTTTAGTTTTTATAATGCTCTCGATCACAGGCTGCTGTATATGAATGTACCGTTATGTTGGCGACACATCTCTCCGCTCCAGTGTCTGCAGTGCTCTGTTTGCTCTGCACAATAAGCTGTTTTCTCATCTTTGTTCTCTCATCCTTACAAGCGTGTTAGTGACCAAGTACACAACGTCAGAATGGCCATTGGGAACGGGATCAGACCAGAGGTGTGGAGGACATTCATAAGCAGATTCGGAAACATTGACATCAAAGAGTTCTACGGCTCAACCGAGGGAACCCTGGGCTTTTTGAACTATGCTGGGAAAATTGGGGCCATCGGTAGAGTGAATTTCTTTCATAAGGTAGACTTATTGACATTTTCAGTGATTGTGGGCGTTACTCTTTTACCCCCAATTCATCAAGTTAGACAAATCAGAAGTACAGAAAGGAGAACTGTTGACAATTGAAATTGTCTGAACACATGAATGTTATTTCAGAAACTCTATCCATATGCATTGGTTAAGTTTGACCAAGAACAAGAGGAGCCTGTGAGAAACGCAGAAGGATTTTGCTTAGAAGTAACCAAAGGCAAGTAAAATGTTCATTCGTTTGTATGCATAAAATGTCAAGTCACACAGCACAGTTGTTTGGTTTTTACTTTGACAATCGTGTCATTGACTGTAATACAGGTGAAACAGGTCTATTCGTATCAAAGATTACCCAGAAGGCCCAATTTGCTGGATATGCCAGAGATCCCAAACAAACAGAGAAGAAGAAACTCTACAATGTGTTTGAGAAGGGAGATGTTTACTTCAACTCTGGAGATCTGTTCAGGACAGACCAAGAAAACTTCATCTACTTCCAGGATCGGGTGGGCGACACTTTTAGGTGAAAAAATGCCATTAAAATCGTTGTTCTATAGGGCTAGGAACCGAACAGAATTAGTTTCAAGGCATTGGGAAACAAGAATCAATTTCAAAGGTTGCAGTTCATTTTAATTCCAAAGGTTGGAATCGATTCAAACAAAGGGAATTGACTCCTCTTTAATGGTTCAACAGAGTTCGCCAATAATACATCTCTCATTTGCTCTCTAATACTGATGAGAAGTCTGCTTCATTTCCATCTAGGACAAGTTTCCTACAATGACGTTTTGCAGCTAAAACATACAGTATATCTTGTAGTCACAGTAAGATTTAGTGAACATGTTCTTCTAATGTTTAAAAAGAAAGAAGGATTTGAAAACCACAGCGAAGAGTTGATTCCAGAACCAGGAATCAGAGTTTTGGAATCGATCAGCGTGCTTGTTCTACTTTAAAGCAGACGTTACAGCTTTAATATTGCATCCAAATAGAAGAATCTTAAATAACTGCATGGTCCTCTTCATCTCAGGTGGAAAGGAGAAAACGTTTCCACAAATGAAGTGTCGGACCTCTTGACTATGGCAACGAGTATTGTGGAAGCAAATGTATACGGCGTTACAGTTCAAGGTTTAATGCTACTTCACTCCTTAGTTCACACAGAAGTGTCAATGTTCTGTACATTTACTCATCCTCAGACCATTCAAAATGTAGATGAGTTTGATTCTTCATGGGAACAGATTTGAAGAAATATATAATTATATCAATGGCTGACCAATGGATCCTCTGCAGTGAATGGGTGCCGTCAGAATGAGAGTCCAAACAGCTGATAAAAACATCACAATAATCCACAAGTAATCCATGCCACTCCAGTTAATATCTTGTAAAGCGAAAAACTGTGTTTGTAAGAAACAAGTCCATTGATCGATTTTTTTAGGAGAATATTGTTTTCTCCAGTGATAAAGTTGTGAAAAAAGTCTCATGTGAATAAGAAGGGAAATATGCACAGATCAAGCACCGTTTACAAGAAAATAACAGTCCAAAACAGTTCTAAACAAATATGTGGGTGGATGTTCATGTGAGAGACAATAGGAGATGGACTATTCACTGGAGGAAACATTTTTATGGATTATGGACTCATATTTTGGCCAGAAGCAATCGTATAAAGTTAAAACATCTTATTGATGAATTGGTTTATTAAAAATAAACAGCTTTTCACATCACACATTAATTGATGGACTGGAGTGGTGTGGATTATTGTGATGATTTTATCAGCTGTTTGGACTCTCATTCTGACGGCACCCATTCACTGCAGAGGATTCACTGGTGAACAAGTGATGCAATGCTACATTTCTCAAAATCTGTTGAAGAAACAAACTCAAAATGAACGACCTTGGGATGAGTACATTTTCAGCACATTTTGATTTTTGAGTGAACTATTCAGTTGACATTCACACCTCTAGCTGATATTTCTTTCAAACCCATTAGTGACGTTTGATCTTTCATTGAATTTGAAGGGTATGAGGGAAGGACAGGAATGGCTACCATCACACTGAAGAAAGATCATCAGTTTGAGCCTGAGGCCATTTTTAGTCATGTGACCACTTACCTCCCCTCTTATGCCAGACCTCGTTTTCTAAGGATCCAGGTAACTTCACAATGCTCTTTCTGAATACATGATCCCTTTGTAGTGTCTGTTTATGTACTCTTTGATGTCTCTCAAATAAGTCGAAGTGTTTCTGATTGCAGGACTGTTTGGCTGTGACTTGCACTTTCAAACAGCTGAAAGGGAAGCTGGTAGAGGAGGGCTTCAACCCTGCTGTAATCACAGACCCTCTGTTTGTTTTAGATGAGACGGTGAAAAGCTACAGACCTCTGACACGTGACACACATCAGTCGATATTGGACGGTCACTTCAGATTGTGAAGAGCAGGATGTTCTTTAAATTATGATTTAATGAAAACAATCTAATCTTTTATTTGTTTTGTACAATAATCATTTAAATTTTGTACAATAACAACTGTCCAGAGATCACAGTTAACACACAAAAAATGCAATTATTATTATTTTGTCTGCACTATAAATAAAAAAATGTATTGGTGTAAATAATTATTTTGCTTATTTTGCATATTTCAAAAGTCCTTAAACAAGTTTTTTTATCACACTATTATATGACAACTTTATTTAAAAAGATAAGAGTTAAAAAAGTTATTCATTGTAAATATCAGAAGAGGCTCACTAAGAGTTTGATTCTATGGTTTCTCTGTATTCTGCAGTGAACAAATAGTTTCGTAAGAGTTTGCTGTAAGATGACTGGCTCCCACAGAAACCCTCCCACTGGCTCATGTCTCAAAGGCTGAATTGAATGAGGGTTGCCATGTTGGGAGTTTAAAATACTCATGCACTTTTTTTTTGAAATTTTTAATTCCAAAAATATAAATTAATTAAAAAGAAAACATTGTGCCATTTTTAAAGTAATTATTAGTATTTATTTTGTTTAATATGAATAGTTAGTTTTATATTAATTTGATCATGGAATATTGAAATTCATAAGAAACTCTCAATTTTCCACAGTTGTTTAAATCATTATTTAAAGTCTTTAATTTGAATATCAGCCCACATAATACGTTTCTTTAATATAATGACCTACTTAATATGCAATTATTTAGTGCCACTGCATGGAATTAAACACCAAAACACAAAGATTTCCTCTGTGCTTAACTACTGTAAACTGGGGAGAATAAAATATAAAAAATTACAATGAATGTCTGCAGCAACAAATTCAGCATAATTTCCTTTAACAAAAGTATTTAACAACAACTTAACCACAAATCACAGTTAATTATCTGAATGTATTGAGAGACTGGTTTCTCTTATTAAAAACGTGTGGAAACAAGGCACCGATTTAATTAAGCATCTGGCAACCCGATGGGATCTAGTCGGGGGTGGATCAGAATGACATAATCTCTCTCTGGAGCCCCAAAAGGGCTAAATTTGCATTTGAAGAATGTTGGCCGTGAATTGTAAGACTGTGGAAGTGGTGTCAGGCTATGGCATATAGTTCATCTCAATCCCTCGTGTTGTCCAAGCTCTGGTAAACATGTATGTGTGGATCAGTCTCCTCGCAGGCTTGGCTCTTCTCCCCGCGCTGCTGAAAACTTTCTTCCCATACTTTCTCCAGGACTGCGTGTATTTATACAGGGCTCTTGGATTTGGGATCCGATTAAACGTATATAAATGGAAAACTCCGTTCTATAGTATTGTAGACTGCTTTTTGGAGGCGGTGAAGAAACACCCACGAAAAGTGTTTATTCATTTCGAGGGCAAGACTCACTCTTATGAGGAGGTGGATAAGGAGAGTAACAAAGTAGCGAACGCGCTGCGCTCGGAGGCTGGGCTCAAAGAAGGGGACACGGTCGCGCTTTTCCTGGGGAACGAGCCCCGTTTCGTGTGGACCTGGCTCGGCCTGGCTAAGCTCGGCTGTCCCGCAGCACTCCTGAACTTCAATATCAGATCCAGATCACTCCTGCACTGCTTCTCCTGCTGCGGCGCGAACGTGCTCATAGCAGCTGCCGGTGAGATTGACCTGCACTGTCACTAGAGACACTTACATACATGGATGCAGGGACGACTGCTATAGCATCGGAATGTCTGCTTGTGAGGCCTTTGCTCTCATTCCCAACCATTCTCTAAATGCGTGCATACTTTTGAGAAATACTTGACCTTCTTAAACATATAAAACAGAAATTATGACTTAAAACGATTATAACTGTCAAAAATAAATAAATAAATTAACTTCCGCAATAAAGCAGATTTTATGTTACTTATATTACAAATACAGTCACAATTAGAAAAGGCGTTGTTAGGTCCTGCGTGCTAATTACGCACTATATTTGTTACATTTAGCAGGGTTTCAGATATATTATTTCTTACATAAAATGTCATATAAATATTAAGGTTAGAATATAAAAATCTTATAAGAAAATAATTTTATTTAGTAAATTGATCAACTGGTATCTTTCTGCTTCTGCGCGCAGTGATATTATGAACAGGTGTTTTGCGTATTTGTTGGTTTTCGCGCCGATGGCATGTTGTATTGACTATTTAGAAGGCGAAACCTTCTAGGGTTTTTTCCTGTCACCTACATTGCTTTCTTAATTATGACTTTAAAGTCTGTGTAAAGTCAATTCTGAGACCGGTTTGTAAACACATTATAAATGTTAGAAATGCATTGCTGAAACATGTTACAAAGACTGTGTAAGTAGACTACTGTGTAGTACTTAATTGTGGAGTTAGAAGACCGTTAAACAGTTTTTCACCATTTTAGTGATCAGGAATTTTTGGGCGGGGCTAAATCAGGACTCCATGACGCAATCAAGCCACCAGCACGGCCCCTTTCCCAACACTAGATAATAATAATAATAACTAGCGCGCATTGGCATACAACAACAATTTGTCACATACACAATTATACAGAGTGAAATGTGTTCTCTGCATTTAACCCATCCAAGTCGAGCAGCCGACATTGCGGTGCCCGGGGAGCAGTTGGGGGTTCGGTGCCTTGCTCAAGGGTCTCACCTCAGTCGTGGACACTTCCTGCCAGAGAATTCGAACCCACAACATTGGGTTACTTCGGGTTTCAAGTCCAACGCTCTATCCATTAGGCCACGACGGCCCACGACTGCATCAGTGAGTTACTGTCATTACCGTTAGTTACTACAGCCTACAGTTTGTTAGCTAGCCTTGCCTTCGTCATGTAAATGCATAATACCTGGTTGCGATCATTTACTAAACCTGCAAACTCGCAAGAGATCAAAAAGGTGACAGTTCGGAAATGAAACCTTGTACGGGGGTCTGGGGGTGGGGCAAGAAGAACCCGTAACCCCCCCCCCCTTCTTTATTATACAAAATAAAGGAAAAATATCAGATTTCCCTAACAAGCAACCATTTTTTTTAAATATGCCCCCCAAAAAACTCAACCCGCGACCAGCTTTTTTTCACGTAACTTTACAAAAAAAGAAGCCCAAAGTCGTATATAATACGCAGACTTGGCAACTGTGGAAGACCGTTGAGAGAGACGGCAGCTTTCCCGTGAGTGGGCGTGGTTTCAGCGCCGACAGCGGACACGCCCCCAGCGTTTGAGAGCAGAGAACACTGCTTATTCTTTCAAGATTTTCTGGTATCCTTATTTGGATTTTTTGATACCTTATTTTATTTACATGGCGTTTTTTTAGAATTCAAATACGGTTGGTTGGCTAACACATTTTTCTGTGGTATGACAAACTCAGAACACACATTTAATATTGACTTTACACGGACTTTAAGGATCTCAAAAAATTAATTGCGGAAAAAAGTAGAAGAGGTTATGTCGTAGTAATAACTAAAGGCCGATGTTAGGTACAGCGTGCTAATTACTGACCATATTTATTACACATAGCAGGGTTTCAGCTATATTATTGCTTATATAAAATTTTACTATAAAAAATATTAGGGGAAAATATAAAAATGCAATAACAGGGCTGTACAGTGCGCCATATGCCGCACGTGCTACGAAAAAAATGGTCCGTGCAATGAATAAATGTACCTCTGTAGCACACATGCCATAGTTTTGCATGTTCATAATACAGCTGCTTAATAGTGTGAAGTGATTTCGTTATGCATCTTTGTATGTGAGAGTGAGAATGATTAGACTTGGTAGTTAGAGGTGTGCGATAAGATGATTTTTGATCGTGGACGATTAAAATGTCTCCACGATCTGCTTTTGAAGAAATATCGTAGTATCGAGCTATTCTATTAGCTGCAGTTCTGCGCGCCGCCACATACATTCACTTCAGTGTTAACTCGGCGGTAGAGTTACTCTCATTATTTGAATCTGCTTTAAAGCTTTGCCGGTTACACATGAAGCTCGCTCACGAGCCTGTCAAACAACGCCTGATTACGGATTCACTGATTCATTTCGCGTCTAATATCTCCATAACACCCAAGATTTACATATAAACACAGTTATGTTTAAAATGAAAGTAAACAGTAGAGAAACTAATGCGTGCAGCTCTTAAAGCAACAGAACTAAACATAAACTGGCGCTTGTCATTACATTTACATTACATTAGTATTTAATAATTTAGCAGACTTACAAATGAGGACAATGGAAGCAATCAAAACCAACAAAAGAGCAACGATACGCAAGTGCTATGACAAGTCTCAGTTAGCCTAATGCAGTACATGTAGCAAGGTTTGTTTTATTATATAATAAATACAATGAAAATAGATAGAATAGAGCAAGCTTGTGTTAGAGGCCTTTTTTGCTTTTCTCATTAAAGGAATAATCAAATATAACATTTCTGTAGTTAGGCTATTTGCTCACTCGCATGTTGTCCCAAACTTGTATTAATTTTTCTTCTGCTGAACACATGAAGATATTTGAGGAATGTGGGTAAGCAAGCAGTTGCTGGTCCTCACTGAAAAATACTATGGAAGTCACTGGGGACCAGCAACTGCTTGGTTACCCACATTCCTCAAAATAACGTATGTTCAACAGAAGAAAGAAACTCATTCATGTCTGAAACGACTTGAGACTGAGTACATGTTGGTATAAAATAAAACATTGTGACAAAGATAAAATAATGACAAAGATTTTTTCTTCGCTCACTTTGGCCTAAATGTCTGCCATTCTTTTTTTATTTTATATTTTGTTACCTTAAAATGCTTTTTTTTTTAAATAGGGAAATTAGTTTGTCTGTAATGCTCAGGCAACTTGCAAAATAGTAAAACCAACATGACAAAGAATCATGATAAAATCGTGAATTGTAATTTTCCAGAAAAATAAGAATGACATGTTTGCCATATGGCCCGCCCCTAACTTGTGCTACAGCTGTTTGGCCTGTGCTACAACACGTTCAACTTCTGTAGCATCAGCGCTGTGTGCAAACAAGTTAATGTACAGCCCTGAATAATAAAAAGGCATGTTATTATTAAACTGATCAACTGGAATCCTTCCTCTATAAGAGAGAGTTCGCGCCACTGAAATGTTTATTGACCAATCAGAAGGCAGAACTGAAACTGGGGTGTTTCCCTGTCCCCTACTTTGCTTTCTTAAACATATAAAACAGAAAAACTTTTAAAAGTTTAGAACTATCAAAAGAGGACAAAAGTGGATGATGTCCTGCTATTGAAAATATAGTCATAACTAAAGGGTTTTGTTAGGTAATGTTGATTTTCGTGTATTGACCAATCAGAAGACAGAACTGGAACTTTCATGCAGGTTTTCTCCTTCACAAAGATAACTAAATAAATAAATATAATAATGAAAACTAGTATCCATTGATTCACCTTATTTGCGTGTGGGCACTGCTTCCGGTTATTTTAGCTGATTTATTGATGTTGCAAACCGGTATTCGTAATCTTTTAAATGTAATAATGTTTAATAATATTTTAGTATTAAATTTTATATAATTACAAAAAGATAGGGATGTAATGAAATCAAAATCTCACAAAATGATCATATTTCGATATGAAGTCCACAGTACGATATTTAAAAAAAGCCGTTCTGAGGCGCGGAAAACACCGGAACACGAGCTGATCGCCTGAACAATGTGTGCGCTTCGCTTTGACACGCGCAACAAAAACAGACTTGAAGTGATTAAGCCATATTGAGCTTTCAGTTTTACTTCATCTGACAGATACTGTACTAAACCATAATGGCCCAAAACACAACTTTAAAGACCTTTTAGGTTAGAATAAGAAGTTTAAATATATTTAAAAACTACGCTTTTTGCCCGGAAGACCTTTCATATCGTCATGTGACCACGATACGAGACAATTTTGCTCGCGATACCACGATATTGATACTGTTACATCCCTACAAATTTACCATTTACTGCACTTTGTTATTCTTCTACTTATTTACCTATAAATCTAGCATGTTTTAGGAAATGGCTTACTTTCAAGTTGAAAATATTATCCGGCGTATAATGAAAAAAAGAGCACATCAATGAAGCTGTGCTTGAGCCCCACTTATGGGTTTAAAGGGAACATAAGACAAAAGTTTGAGAAGCTCTGGCCTAGAGAACTCAAGCACATGCTGTGCATGTAAAAACCAGCCTGTTTCTCTGGGAACCGATATCTGGAAGACTTTTACACCACATCAGAAACTGCTTTCGTTAATGTAAAATAAGAAAAAGTTGAAAAACTCTGCAACATTTTAACCCTCTGAAATATTGTAATCCTACACGTGTGTGTACTGTAGAGTTTTGCAGTGAAGTGTTTCTCTCGCAGAGCTTCGTGATGCTGTTGAGGAGATATTGCCGGCACTGAAAGAGAAGGGGATAACTGTATACCTCCTGGCGGATGAGTGCACTACAGACGGCATTCAGTGTATCGGTCAAGCCATCGCCAAAGCTTCAGATAAGCCTCTGTCCCCGTCTCTCAGGTCCAACATCCAAATCAGGACTACAGCACTGTATATCTACACTTCTGGCACTACAGGTATCTGACAAGGCCACATGTCGTGGATTGTGTAATATTTATTGTTATATTCCATTCAATAGCATATCAAAGCAGGCCGACACTGCTGATAAAAAAGTGCTAACTACATAGTCACTGATATATGACTCCTTAAGTACTGTATATATAATGTGGATCCCTAAATAACATTGGTATTTCGGTCCATGGAGGTCTTCCTAAAGCAGCATATGTGACCCATGAGAGGGTCTGGGCTTCATCGTTCATCCAGGGTGTTTGTGGAGTGACGTCTGAAGACATATTCTACATCAATCTGCCTCTGTATCACAGCGCTGGATTCCTCATCGGACTTGTCGGATCCATTGAAAGAGGTTTGATGGATTATATTATACGCTGATTTTATATTTAGCTCAGTCTTGTGGTTTTATATATAGTGCTGCTTACATCTTGCATGTTTTCTCCAGGTAACTCTGTGGTTCTGCGGAGGAAGTTTTCCGCCTCTCAGTTCTGGGACGACTGCAGAAAGCACAACATAACTGTGATGCAGTACATTGGGGAAACACTGCGCTACCTCTGCAATACGTCAAAGGTAAAAGCGCATATGTTTTAAGAAGTATGGAGATATTTGTCTTAAACTGTCATTAGCATGAGCTGCCTAGACTTATGAAGACTTGTCCAAAAGGTAGGCAGCAAAATTATATATTTTTTTGAGTTGAGGCCATATTACCAAAATTTCAGCTGTATTTTGTCCATTGTCAATAGTGTAGTGATTTGTGAAGCACAGCTCACACATAAGTAGGGCTGTGCAATTAATATCGGCAATATATACAGGTAATATCGCAGATGAATCGCATTCGATTATGAACGCGATATCGCGTAGCTTGTCAGTGAACTACGGCTCGGTGTATTAACTGCCGCTCCATCTGAAAACGGGTGATGGAGATTTACCACCAATCACGGAACCGGCTTTACTCATGAGATGCGCATGTTAAATCGCATGCGATTAATTGCACAGTCCTACAGACGTCACTTTCAAACCTAACAGAATCCGTGTGACCAACTGTAACCCGTTGTGAATTCTGCGTGAAGAAATATTTTGCCCTGGTGTGAAATTTTAGATCGCATGTATTCCTATTTAAAGTGCCCCTATTATGGGTTATGAACGGTTCATATTTTGGTTTGGGAGTCCCCAGCAAAAGCTTGACATGCATGCAAGGTTAAAAAACACTTTCATTGTCTTATAATATGCATTTATTTTTACCTTATTTGGTCAACGACTCCCAAGTTTTCCTAGATCTGCACGCACAACTAGTGGGCGGGCAATATGCTAATGTTTCATGTCGATGTCAACATGAAACGGCTTGGGATTTGTTTTACAAACCACTCGTTTTAATAATTCAGAGTCGTCTCTTTCATTTGAGAGACAATAACTTCTTACACGGTGCACTTTCAGATTTAAAACTTTGCCGGATGTTTTCATTCACTTAGAGCTGTGTTACACACAGAAAGGTCATTTTCAAAAATCCATAATTAAATGACTGGATTTCACTTACAAAAATTTGCTCCGTAATGGTAAATGTGAATGCACGTTTGTATCCCACAATATATCGCAACCAAAAATCTTCCCAGATGGTGGTTAGAGAAAACATAACATTTAAAGTTGACGGTGTAAAATGTGTTTTTAGGCTTGTTAGCTTAGCAACATGCTAACAATTATCAATTTCCAGTCATTCAAGATGGCAGACAGAGAAAAATCATGGAAAATTAGAGGAACATTATGACTAAATATATATCATTCAATACTGAAAAATATTGATTAAAATAAGTCAAATTTACTAAACTGCTGCTCATTTGAATTCCTATTAAAATGACTGGATTTCGCAGAACAATGGTGAATAACTGCACATGTTAGCTTAGCAACATGCTAACATGAAACCAAAGACTATACAAAGACTGTTTACTCCTATTACTTATGAAAAGGAGAAACTGCAAAGCACAATACGCCCCGCCTTTTAAATGAAAGAGCCAATCGCTGATTGTCACTGCAACGGCCGTTAGAAGCTCCGTTTCCCATTGTAACCTGAGACTTGCGCTTATGACTGCACATGCAGGAAGCTGGTCTATCCTGAAAAGTAAGATTTTTTTATACTATTTGAGCATAAAGAACAACATTCAACAACAAGTTCATTTCAAAGTTTGTTGCTGATTTGAAATATGTTCTTTAATTGTGAGTTCAGCAAGCAGTTTTTGAGATTTCAGGATTCCCCATTCATTTAGATAGGACTTGGATGCCAAAAATAGATGCCTGAAAGCGTTGCAAATATGAGTGAACAAACTTTTCTTGAAAGTGACTTTGACGAAACTCAATTGGAATCAAGTGTAGATGGAGTTTCCTACATTTACACATTTAGCAGGCACTTTTTGCATTCAAGTGACTTTCTTTGCATTTAAAGTTTATGGTGCATTTTATAACTTCACGCATTCTCTGGGAATCGAACCCATAACCCTGTTGTTGGTAGCACCATGTTCTACTATTTGAGAACTTCCAGTGTAGAGGAGCACTATTTGTGTGACCGTTAGCATGCTCCCTTATAAGGCAGCTCACTAGGTTTCTGTGTCTCAAGTTTGTAAAGACAAAAACACAAACTAGGATGTTCTTTCCACTTCATGTTGCAGAAAGACAATGACCGAGACCACAAAGTGAGAATTGCCATTGGAAACGGCGTACGAGCAGATGTCTGGAAAGAGTTCCTGAACCGTTTCGGATGCATTCATGTCCGAGAGCTCTATGCCGCCACCGAGGGAAATGTCGGCTTCATCAATTACACCGATAAAGTCGGAGTGGTCGGTCGTATCAATATTCTCAGCAAGGTTAGTGACGATACACATTTCTTAGCATTGAGAAAAGCCTCTGTGTGCAAAGTCAGCTTGATTGCTTTTGTACTCCACAGGTGTTTTTCCCCTTTTCCATCATTAAGTTTGACATTGAGAAAGAAGAGCCTGTGAGGAACGCAGAGGGTCTTTGTATCCCAGTTGGAAAAGGTAAATCAGGTGCTAGCTTTGTGGCTTTTATGGTGTAATTCATTTTATTGTTATGTTGCCCCTGTAAAGATAGTATGAGGTGTTTGTTTAGGCTAGTTGAGGTTTTAAGACCTTTTGAGCAGAACATGGTCATAAAAAGTTAATGTTTAACCCTGAACATCTTACATGTGCAGCTTAACCATGCAGTCGTTGATATTAAATGTTTTGTAGACGAGGTGGGCCTTCTAATCGGGAAAATCACGAAACACACCCCTTTTGTCGGTTATGCTGGGAACAAGCAGCAGACCGAGAAGAAGAGACTCGGTGATGTGTTTGTGAAAGGAGACCTGTATTTCAACAGTGGAGATCTGCTGAGGATCGACAAGGACAAATTTGTCTACTTTCATGATCGAGTTGGAGACACGTACAGGTAGCGGAGCTAAAGCATCATTTGCGCACTTAAGAGTTTCAAGCATCGCGTTGACATTTGTTTTTGCAGGTGGAAAGGAGAGAATGTGGCTACAACTGAGGTAGCAGATATTCTCATGATGGTGGACTGCATCGAGGAGGCCAATGCGTATGGAGTCAAAGTTGAAGGTAGATGTTTGAAATTTAAAGGGTTGGAAATTGAATGGATTTAATGATACTCCATTCATTCCATTGATGGTTCTTGAAGGTTCTACAGTGATCAATGTAGTTTTATTTATGGATCATTAATTTCATGGCCTTTGTTTTCAAGGGGCAAGGTGTCATTGCATTTATGCATTTGGCAGATGCTTATTCAAAGTGACTTAAATTGCATTCATGTTCTTGATTTCCTTGGGCCAATCACAGACATATCTGTTGAGCACATGAAAGCAATGGCCAATCCGAGGCGTTTAAGAATCCGCTCAACAGCACATTTCACACATTGAATCAATTGTTCACAGACATATCTGTTGAGCACATGAAAGCAATGGCATTCAGTATGTCCGAGGCGTTTAAGAATGAGCTCAACAGCACATTTCACACTTGTAAATATGAAAATAAAATGAATCAAAAGTTTTGCTTTAATAAATGAGTAATATAATCTTTAGTAATATAATCTTGTGAGATTAAAATCAGGTCAATCACTTGTAAATATGGAAAATAAAAATAAAATAAGCAACCAAGTTTTGCTTTAATAAATGGTACTTTAGTAATATAATCTAGAAAGAAAAAGTTAAATAAAAATAATTTGGCTGAATTTATTTATAATTTATGAGAAGGTTATGGAATCTTTATTGTTCACCCAAAAAAATGTAAAATTCTGTCATTGTTTACTCCGCTCAGAATAGTAAGCTGCTGAAAACAATGGATAAACAAATAACAACATTATTGAAAATATAATATTTTGTGCTCAACAAATGTTTAACAACATTATTGAAAATATAATATTTTGTGCTCAACAAAAAAAACAAGGTTTGACAGAATTAAACAGAATTTCACTCCATTTTTGGGTGGTCTTTCCTTTAAAGGAGCACTCCACTTTTTTTGGAAATAGGCTCATTTTACAACTCCCCTAGAGTGAAATAGTTGAGTTTTACCGTTTTGAATCCATTCAGCCAATCTTCGGATCTGGCGGGAGCACTTTTAGCATAGATCATTGAATCGGATTAGACCATTAGCATCTCACTCAAAAATGACCAAAGAGTTTCGATAATTTTCCTATTTAAAGCTCGACTCTTCTGTGGTAAAATTGTGTACTAAGACTGACGGAAAATGAAAAGTTGTGATTTTCTAGGCTGATATGGCGAGGAACTATACTCTCATTCTGGCGTAAGAATCAATGAACTTTGCTGTTGTGCCATGGGTGCAGCAGGTGCAATGATATGATGCAGTGCCTGAAAATAGTCTAATCCGATTTAATGATCTATGTTAAGCTAAGCTAAAAGTTCTCCCGTCAGACCCGGAGATCGGCTGAATGGATTCAAAAACAGTAAAACTCAACGGTTTAACTCTAGGGGAGTTATAAAATGAGCCTATTTCCCAAAAAAGTGGAGAGTTCCCTTAAGAAAGGAGAGAAAATGTACAATTCCTATCCACTGAAATACTATATATATTCAAAGCACACTTTTGATTGGATTTTCATGCTAAAACCTCTTCTCTTCAGGTCATGAAGGAAGGATTGGAATGGCAGCTGTAACACTGAAAGAGGGCAGAGAGTTTGACTGCGTCAACACTTGCAGTGTTTTAGCGAACTATCTTCCAGTATACGCCAGACCTCGATTCATCCGAATTCAGGTTCGATGCCTTACCTCCATCAATCCTGCTTGTAGACGCTGTCCTCTTCAGTCTCTGTTACTCATCTTCAACGAATGTTTTTCAGAATTCCTTGGAAGTCACAGGAACGTTCAAGATGATGAAAGTGAAGCTGGTGGAGGAGGGCTTTGACCCGACCTTAATACGAGACCCTCTCTACTTCCTGGACCTGACGCAAAAGAAATACATTCCACTCTCTCAGGAAATTCACAAGTCGATCATGTCGCAGGAAATTAAACTGTAAAAATCCATAGAATAAGCTAATGGTACAACTTTGAAATCTACTAACCAGTAGCTACCCACTAATCTCAGGGAAAACAAGTGATTCCAGTGAACGATTTTAACCTTTACAGACCAACTGTTTTACATTAGTACTTTATGAAATGCATAAACGTGTGCCTTATTACTTAACCTTTTAATAATGATCTCAACTAGCAGTTAAATAGATTTTAATAACATTGTGGTACACTAAATTTACTTTATATAATAGTATATACTTCAACTTTAACTCTCAAAGCAGTGGTTCTCAACTGGCACATGGTTAGTAGAGATAAATGTGAAATACAAATAATAAACTGTTATAATATGGCACAAAAGGCTTCTCACAGTGTATTTTGCTACATTAAAAAGGCTGTGTCCAATCAAATACCATGGTAATTTGTCGCTCAAATTAACATTTTAACTTAGTTTTATTTGAATGGCATTTTTTCTTTAGTACAATAATTGTGGTTCTGGTTCACCACTTTCCACAGACCAGTTGAGATTCACTGCTTTCTGGGTTGAAAGTTCATCCTGCTGACACGATGCTTTTAAGAAAGCCGGCCGCTGGTTTTCTCAACGGTCTTGCGTCAGCTGCTGTATGTTTTAAGTAGGTGAAAGGGCAAAATTCATGACCTCCCTTCCCTTCAACCTCTGAGCTCAAAAATAAACATTTCTACAAACCCAAACGAACCATTCATTCTGTACCCAATACCGGGGTCATTGACATCGTTTCCATTTCACAATCGTCAAGATTAGTGAAACAGTAAAATCGATTGTTTTTTTACTTTAAAAATGAATTTATTTATTAATACAGTTGTATACTTAGAAATGTGCTGCAAAGAGAAAATGAAACGAATGTCGCCACACAAAGTAAAGAAACTAAACCCGGGATGTAGCTGCGTCGTCATATCAAAACAAAGTCGTACTGATGCGCCTTAATAAACTGTCTATTAGTACAAAAATACATTTCAGGGCACGCATCCAGTATCACAAATAAAGTCGGGGTCCAACCGCCAACGCGGACCCTTCTGAAGCACACAGTCCTTAAATGAATCAAACCGAGCACTTTCTAGTTTGTAAATAATACAAATGTTTCTGTAACTGTTAAAAATGCCATTACGTAGTGTTTTGTATATATGCTGTTGGTATAAAAGAGAACGTCCTTTCGTTGCATTTGTCTTTTTTTAAATTCGTTTCAGTTTTCTTCTCCGTACTAAGGTAAATTCCAAGGCTCAGACGTATAACCGGAATACAAACATAACCAATGGTATAGTTTTCCTTTTTTTGTTAAGAAATTTTGTCCATGTTACGTTTTTATACAAAATAACAAAGATGTACAAAAGGTCATTTACAGCGAACCAAGGCCATATGCAAGCACAATATATACAGCTGTAATTGAAACATATCCTAGTGTTCTTGTATATTCAATGCATAGCAGTGAAAAAGCAGACCTGTTGATCAGACTTCATTATTCGTGTGCTAAATATCCCGCTTCATTACGGTGGGAGAGTTTCCGGTCCTTCCCTCTGTAACAGAAATTCCACCTTTGCTAGTCTTTCGGGTCAGTAACAAAACAAACAAAAAATGCAGATAAGGCATCACTGCTTGCAGTGTATGATGGGTAGGTTTGTGTACTCAACTTAGTAGCAGGCGTTTGGACCTGAGTCATAGCACATGCATAGATCTCTAAACAGCAAGAGTTTCGGAAAACCACAGTCAATGTTTATCTACGGTAAAACATCGCTAGAAAAGATCGGAAAGAGCCCATATTTTAGTTGTTTTTTCGTTTTTAGCTTGAGAGGGAAGTCCATGAGCAGATGAGTGCAACGGTCACATTCCTTCAATGAGTAGTTCTTCACTTCAAAAAGTTCAATTGTTCTTCATTCTCCACGACATGCTTTCCAGATCCGCCAAAATCCGTCACGGCGTTCCGCGAGAAACACATGACCTCGCAAACAAGCAAGCTCTACATACTTTTCTGTTAGGATTCACTTGTTTTATGTATAAAACACTACAATGTCAAAAATGGGATAACTTTTTCCGACTGTCTGTGGCACAGGTCATGCATTCCATCAGCAGTTCGATTTCAGTCATTTATTTATTCAGTAATTTTTTGCAAGTCTTCAAGCACCAAAAGGTAAAGAAAAAGGCAAAACCAAACTCGAAAACAAAGAGGAAACCAAAGGGAACTGGATAAGGAGCGCTCCGTAGCACTGTGCCATCGGTTTTTTGGAGACGACGCTTCAGCCCATCAAAGAAAAGAGGGAAGAATTAATACTTCATAAAGTGGTGCAAATCCCTCCTCCGGAGTAGAAGAACTGGAGAAGGGTCCACGCGCTCACGTTCAGGAACAGACCAGCTGTTGCTCTCTTCAGAAGTGGTCGATCAGCACGGACACACAGTTGGCGCCCACCAGGTAATTGGGGTCTCCTGGAAGACACTTGTTTTGCCAGCATTTGGGGTCACCTGTGGACATTTCAAGAGAAGAGGAATACGCTATTAAACAACATCATAATCTAAAAATCCAGATTTTATATATTCACACCAGGGCTGCATGATTTGTGATTTTTTTTTATTTCTGATAAATTATGATTAAAAAGAAAAAAGCATCAGGTTTGCTGTGCTCGTTTGTAGGGCTGCACAATTTAGCCCAAAATTCACATTTATGCATTTCGCAGACGCTTTTATCCAAAGCATTCAGGCTATACATTTTTTTATTTATTTGTTAGTATGTTTTGTAATTTTATTACAAAATTGTATTATATATAATAATATATTAACATTCACTGCATTAGTTAACATGAGCTAATAATACAAATATTTCTAAAACATAAATTCAACTTTTACATATATGTTATTACAATCAAATCTGTTAATATTATTTAATTGACCTGATCTAACATGAACTAACAATGAACAGTTATATTTTTATGAACTAACTTCAACAAAAATGAATAAATACTGAAGCAAAGCATTATTGTTAAATTGTTACCAAAGTATAATAATAATAAAATATTTAATATTTAACATTAGCATAACGATAATAATTATTATCAGAAAATAGAGTAAAAACAAAATAAGAAATGAAACTTTTATATTCTCAGTAAAATAAATAATAATTTGTCTCGCTCACAGGTAGAAGAACACCGTGCCATGCTTCACTCTGAAACATGCAGCACATACATTTGTATTTAATTATAATCACAGCCTTTGTGATCAGGGTGTTATCTGGATTAATCGTGCAGCCCTAGTTCACACTGCAGCTAAATTCAGGTGTCACTCATTTTTGACTGCTTAATACTGTTCGGTTCCATTAATTAGGGGAGTGACAAATGAATTGGCTCCCGAGAAGACTTTCATCAGAAACAGCAATCAGGTTAATTTGTCATTTACAACCACAAGATGCCACATTATCACCATGTCAACCATTGTGAGATCAGGAGTGACTCCTAATTTAAGGGATTCAGTTTTGCAAATAAACTCAATCTGGTTTTGATTCCCTGAACCGAATGATTCGGTTTGGACAGGCCCTATTCACACTGCAGCTAAATTCAGTCACTCCCCTTTGGAGAACTTAATCCAGTTCTGTTCACACACACAGATCATTTGGTTATGAGTGTGAAAACCAAATGCACTCTTAAAAAAAAAAAAGTTACAAATGTAAAAAGCAATATTTGATAGCATCCCCCTTTCTTGTTCACAGCCACCACATTACCACCATGCTGAAATTAGGAGTGACTCCTGTATTCGTACACAATTTAGCAGATTCAGTCCTGCAAATTAAATCAATTATGGTTGTAATTTCCAAAATGTTCCCAGAGTAATCCAATTACTCCATTTAGACATGCCATTTTCACACTGCAGGTAAATGTAACAGTCACTCCTCTTTTGAACACGTAATCCAGTTCTGTTCACACAGAGAGTTTGGTTATAAATGGGTATGTCAACCAAATCCAGAAAAAAAATTAAATCAGCAAATACCAAATGGGTTCATTTGATGGCATCCATATTTCTTATCAACAGCCATATTAACATTGTGTTAACCATCATAAGATCATGAGTGACTCCTGTATTTATACACAAAGCGAATGCTAATCTAGATGGACTCGCTCCTGGTTGTCTTCCTCAAACGTGGCCATTCTGAGCCCAATGATGTGTGTCAGTTCCAGTCACATTTAACTATATTACATGGGTTAATTGTGAATGAATAAGAGCTAAAGAGACATTAAGTGCATTTGCGATTAAGACTGGTGATAAATTAAGCAAAGCAAGTGCTCAGATCACACAGTGAAAGCGTCATGTGATCAGTATAACTCTGAGCGTGAAATGTTAATTCAGAGAACCCAGAAAATGAAAGGAAACCACAAGATGAATAGCTGTTTCCAAACCGCTTCAATCCCGATCCCAAAAGACCCATTATAGGACAGAGAGAAAGGACAGCGTACCCGACGAGGAGTCGGAGGATTTTAGAGCAAAAGACCAACCATCAGGGGTCATAGACGCACAGTGTGGTAGACGCAGTTCCACGGGCTTCAGGAACTTCAGACCGTGAGGGCCGCACATCACCAGAGGACTGAGCAGAGTTTCACCTGGAAGAGAAGACAGGCTACAATAAGCTTCTGGAGCAACAGTGTGTCATTAATTCAACAACTACACCACCATTCAAAAATACTAGAAAGAAGTGTCTTAAGCTCACTAAGGCTGCATTTATTTGATTACAAATACAGTAAAATAATTAATATTGTGAAACATTACTACAATTTAAAATAATTGTTTTCTATTTCTATCTAAAAAAAATCTGTAATGGCAAAGTTGAATTTTCAGCAGTCATTACCTCCAGTCTTCAGGGTCACATGATCCTTAAGAAATCATTTGGCATTCCAGAAACATTTAGTACTATTTCAATGTGGAATTTTTGTGGAAACTGATTTTTTTTCAGGGTTCTTTCATAAATATAAAGTTTATCATAAAAGTCAAACAGAACCGCATTTATTTGAAATTGAATATACATACATATACACGTATACACACACACACACAAAATAACTATATATATAGAGTGCTCAGCGTAAATGAGTACACCCCCTTTGAAAAGTACAATTTTAAACAATATCTCAATGAACACAAAAACCATTTCCAAAATATTGACAAGACTAAGTTTAATATAACATCTGTTTAACTTATAACATGAAAGTAAGGTTAATAATATAACTTAGATTACACATTTTTCAGTTTTACTCAAATTAGGGTGATGCAAAAATGAGTACACCCCACAACAAAAACTACTAAATCTAGTACTTTGTATGGCCTCCATGATTTTTAATGACAGCACCAAGTCTTCTAGGCATGGAATGAACAAGTTGGCGACATTTTGCCAGATCTATCTTTTTCCATTCTTCAAGAATGACCTCTTTTAGAGATTGGATGCTGGATGGAGAGTGATGCTCAACTTGTCTCTTCAGAATTCCCCATAGGTGTTCGATTGGGTTCAGATCAGGAGACATACTTGGCCACTGAATCACTTTCACCCTGTTCTTCTTCAGAAATCCAACAGTGGCCTTAGATGTGTGTTTAGGATCATTGTCATGTTGGAAAAGTGCACGACGACCAAGGGCACGGAGTGATGGTAGCATCTTCTCTTTCAGTATAGAGCAGTACATTTGTGAATTCATGATGCCATCAATGAAATGCAGCTCCCCGACACCAGCAGCACTCATGCAGCCCCACATAAGGACACTGCCACCACCATGTTTCACTGTAGGCACCATGCATTTTTCTTTGTATTCCTCACCTTTGCGACGCCATACAGTTTTGAAGCCATCAGTTCCAAAAACATTTATCTTGGTCTCATCACTCCAGAGTATAGAGTCCCAGTAGTCTTCATCTTTGTCAGCATGGGCCCTGGCAAACTCTAGGCGGGCTTTTTTGTGCCTGGGCTTTAGGAGAGGCTTCTTTCGTGGACGGCACCCATGCATGCCATTCCTCTGCAGTGTACGCCGTATTGTGTCACGGGAAATAGTCACCCCAGTTTGGCTTTCTACTTCTTTAGATAACTGCAGTGAACTTGCATGTCGATTTTCTTCAACCCTTCTCATCAGAAGACGCTCCTGACGAGGTGTTAACTTCCGTGGACGACCTGGACGTCTCTGTGAGATGGTTGCAGTTCCATCTTTTTTAAATGTTTGTACCACTTTTGCTACAGTATTCTGACTGATAAGTAAAGCTTTGCTGATCTTCTTGTAGCCTTCACCTTTCTTGTGTAAAGAAATTATTTTCTTTCTCAGGTCTTGTGACATTTCTCTTCCATGTGGTGCCATTGCTGACAGCATGAAATGGGAAGGGGTTTTCTTTAAGTAACACCCTTTTATAGTCAACTGTCACCTGTGTAATGAATAATTAGACTCACCTGTGGTTGAATTCTTGTTAAATTAGACATTTGTAGTCTAAAATTTAGCTTTGCTCCAGAGACTTTCAGTGGGGTGTACTCATTTTTGCATCACCCTAATTTGAGTAAAACTGAAAATTTTGTTCTCTAAGTTATATTATTAACCTTACTTTCATGTTATAAGTTAAACAGATGTTATATAAAACTTAGTCTTGTCAACATTTTGGAAAATGTTTTTGTGTTCATTGAGATATTGTTTAAAATGTTACTTTTCAAAGGGGGTGTACTCATTTACGCTGAGCACTGTGCATATATATATATATATATATATATATATATATAAAATCTTTTTTGGTAACATTATAAATTGTCTCTTTTAATCAATTTAATGCATTCTTGGTGAATAAAAGTACTACTAATAAAAAAAAAAAACTAACTGACCCCAAACATAAACATTTTTATAAAACACAAAATTAAGAAAACAGGTTCAGTGTAGCAAAACATTTGTTTGCTAATATTTATACTTGTTTATACTTTGTTTAGCAGCAATGGATTTTGTGTAAACAGGTCTGTTTTTTTAATAGTTTGTATGCTGAACAATTAATTCATGCATCTAAACTTGTCTTCTCACACTAGAGCATGACAAAATTCAGAATTTTTCAAAAGTTCTGCTCTGCACTGAACTTGATGTGAACAGCTGTTAAACGATACAGAAAATATTTTTTGTTTTTTTCTTAATAGTCTTTCAACTTTTAACTCAAACATGTTTTGCTTACATATGTGAAGTGTAAATTAACTTCAAAGCTAACAAAAGGAAAAACAAACAAACAAAAAAATATACTGAAACAAAACAAAAATAAAAAACAAAAGTAGACGGGATTCAGACCTTTATCTTTGTCCAGAGGGGGCAGAATGCTGTTGTCACGGCACACTTTGAAGTAGATCTCCTGCTCCACGCTATCTGGAATCGCTCCTTGCGGGATGATAATGCTGACTCCTGTCTCTATAGAGCTCAACACCCCACCGTTACAATTAAAGATGCCCCGCGCCGTGGCGACCACCGTGTGACCTTCGTCTTCCTCATCGTCATCCAGTGCACCAGGGCTAGAAAATAGACAGCAGCAAGTCGTTTAGTAAACAGAATAAATCCAGCTCTGGCTGATGTTCTTTCATCATCTCACCTGACGGGAACGGCCTTGGGAAGGGCGTTGATGTTGTTGTGCTGATACTTCGGCCTGTTGTCCATGGTGCGTGTGAACGTGTCCACCCCGCTGTCGGTGTCCAGGGGCTGGGGCGAGATTTGAGGTTTCAGGTTGTTGTTCACACTGGGTTTGGACTGTGTGTCGTTGGGAAGCAGGTTGTGGTTGAATTTGGGGCTCTCAAACTTGCGCTCGAAGGGTCGGGCTGTGCTGGTGTAAGGCTTGGGGACGTAGCGGTTGTAGCTGGTAGGGACGCCTAGCGTTTTGGGAGGGGCGTCCGTACCATTGATAGAAGACTTGGGGGGCAGGTAGCTGGTCTGGATGGGGTCGTCCCGGATGGGAGCTCTGAGAGCCGACAGGTCCGGTTTGGCTTTGGGAGAGCTGTGAGGATCTGGCAGCGAGTTCACTGGGAGATCAGAGAGAATGCATCCAGTTTTTGTTGTGGTATATAAAAAAATCATGCAATCTCATGGTATTAACATTGATTTCGGAAATGTTGGCAATATAAGAACATTGAAGATATGGCCATACACTATGCAAGAGGGTGCTTCTTCAACTTAGCAATTTTATAAATATATATTATATAATTTGGTCTAGATTCAAAAACTCCAAAACCCATAGGAATTATTAATATTTAGGAACTACATAGGAATGATTATTTTCATTGTTTACTTAACTTTTTTTGTAATAAATTATTGAATTATTTATGGTGTGAAATTAATCTTACTTTTTTTTTAAAGTAGCTTTTAATGATTAATACGTTTATGTACTTGATTACCATACAGAAAAAACTACTTTATAGTGAATTATTCTTCAGACAATCTGTATTTTTTTAAATAATGCAATAAGTGTCAAAATATTGATTGAGTGTATTCAGTAGAACATTTTATTCCAAAAATGTTACAAATATTTTTTCATTATTTAGGTTGTGAAATGAATCTATAATTAAAAAAAGTTTTTCAGTAATTAACTTTTTTTCAAGTTTGTTCATATTTCCCAAACAGACTATACATTTTTATAGTGCATTATTTTTAGTCATTCTGTAATCTTGTAAAATGATGCACAACTATGTGTGAAAATGTTATTTGTGTGTATTTAGGATACATAAAATCCCAGCTAGAATTGACCTTAAAAAGACAAAGGAGTTGGGCATTTTATTTCAAAAAAATGTTTAAAAGGTTTAATTACATTATTTATGGTGTAGAATTAATCTATAAATAAAAAATATATATAATTATTAGTTCTTTTTTAATTTGGTAAAATTATGCAGCAAGTGTGGAAATATTATTTGTGTATATTTAGGATACAACGGTGGCAGGTATTTTATTCAAAAAATGCTTCATTTAATTTATGTACGGTGTAACAAATAATCTGTAATTTATTATAATTCCAGTAATTTATTGTCAATGTTTTTAAGCTTGTTTACAATCAATTTGCAATTTTGTAAAATTATGCAATAAGTGTGAAAATATTATTTGTGTGTATTTAAGATAAATAAAATGTTAGCTATGAAATCAGGCATCAAGTCAGGCTTTGAATTACAATTTTTTTTTTAAAATGCAATTTCCAAAAAAATAGCAAACAAAATACATAATCTGAGATGAAATGAAAAAGACAGACATCTCCAGAGATATTTGTTTAAACACTGTTGGAAATTATTAGCAGACAAAATAAACTAGTAATAGTAAAAAAAAAAATACATATTTTCTGAAAGTCCACAAAGCCAAAAGCACCACAGCTGAACACTCGAGACTCGTTCTTACCCTCGATGTTGCTGTGTTTGGGCAGGGATGTGGGTGGAGCAGCAGGCGTGGGCTGGCTGTATGGAGCAGGTGACGGGTTGACGGGCGGCAAGGGCTCGAACCTCTTGTCCACAGGACTCACCTTCTCCACAGACTCCGTCCTAAAACAGAAAGAGTATGTACGATATACACAAGAGCGCCGTCAACATGCAACAGTAAGCACTGTCTGTCTAGCGGGTTTGACGGTACCTGGCGAAAGGATATGCGATCTGGGGCTGAGGTTTGGGCGGCTCATGGAAGCGATTGATTCCAGTGTTGGGCTGATTCATGGCCTTGTTGTCAAAGCTGCGGCGGTCAAAATATGACAGCTGCTTCCTGTAATACTCTTCATCTTCATCTGGGTCATAGTGGTTGGAGCGGACCCCGTCGTCCCCTACACGCGGGTGAGGTTTCTGGGGCTCTGGGGCTCTAGGAGCAGAAAAGAAAATCATCAAAAGGAAAGCTCTTTAACGGTTTATGTAACATCTAATGGTATTTTCCAGAATGGAAGATCAACCAGCAGAGGGCAGCACAGGATAACATTAGCATTCTCTAACTAACAAGCACATACTGTGTGCTTACCACTACTACTTAAACAGTGTGAAAGAGTGCATCATGTAAACAATAAAATAAACAGTTATTTTGCACTTCCAGTACAGAAGAATGTGGTAACTTAAGACAATCTATTCAAATAGTGGATATTATTTGTGGTTTACTGCACGGTTCACGCTCTCTGGCTAATGTATTCCCATGACTAGTCAACTCGGATCCTTTTATTATAAATAAAGGCTCGGTTGACGTTTGTAGGTGAACATATATACTACTACTGCTCAAAAGTTTGGGGCTGGTAAGACTTTTTTTAAAGAAATTAATAGTTTTATTTAAAAGTGACAAGTAAATACATTAATAATGACACAAAATATGTCTGCTTTTAAATGGATGCTGTCAAAAAGTTTACACGGCAGAACTATTTTCAACAAAGTGCTGTTTTACTCTTGAGATACTATTATAGTTTTTGTTCATTATATATATATATATATATTTTTTTGTTTTAATTTTAAAGTTTTAGTAATTTAGTTTGTCATATTTGTTTCTTAAATGTCTAGACATGTTTATTGTTTTCATTCATTTTTAAGTTCTAGTTGTTTTAGTACATAAATTAAACTAAATGAAAATGAAAAATGTTGCCCTAACTAGCTGAATTTTTTGTAAATTTTATTTGAGTTAACATTTTATTTTATTAGTAACTAAAACATTACATGGTTTAGTCTTAATGAACTGTAATAACCCTATTTCAACAGTGATACTAATAATGTTTCTTGAGCAGCAAATCAGCAGATCAGAATGATTTCTGAAGATCATGTGACACTGAAGACTGGAGTAATGATGCTGAAAATTCAGCTTTGATCACAGGAATAAATTACATTTTAAAATATATAAAAATTTTAAACGGCTGTTTTAAATTGCAATAATATTTTAAAATTTTTACTGTATTTTTAATCAAATAAAAGCAGCCTTGCTGAGCATAAGACACTTTTGTTTAAAAAACATTTCATTTAAAACATTTTAAACAATCTGCAAGACCCCAAACGTTTGAACGGTACTGTAAGTGTGTGGCTGTACCTGTAAGAGGGTTTCTCCTGCTCCAGGTTGCTGAGAGAGTTGGCTTTAAGCACAGGACCCGGTGTGCTCACAGGTTTTGGGAGATCTGTGGGCTGAAGAAGAAAGGGCATCCATTCAGTCAACACACATTTACATGACTCTTCTTGTCTGTGCAAAAGTTGACACTACAATATTAAGTCATGTTTAAAGTATTACCAACAAAGCCCTCAATGGAAAACTCTAGGTTAAATGTGACCCTGGACCACAAAACCAGTCTTAAGTCGCTGGAGTATATTTGTAGCAATAGCCAACCAAACATGGTATGGGTCAAAATTATAATTTTTCTTTTATGCCAAAAATCATTAGGATATTAAGTAAAGATCATGTTCATGAAGATATTTTGTAAATTTCCTACCGTAAATATGTTAAAACGTCATTTTTGATTAGAAATATGCATTGCTAAGAACTTCATTTGAACAACTTTAAAAGTGATTTTCTCAATATTTATGCATCCTCAGATTCCAGATTTTCAAATAGTTTTATCTCGGCCAAATATTGTCCTATCATAACAAACCACACATCAATGGAAATCTTGTTTATTCAGATCTCAGATGATGTATGAATCTCAAAAAAAAAAAAAAACTGACCCTTATGACAAGTTTTGTGGTCCAGGGTCACAAATATCAAAGGGACAGAAACGTACCCTAATTCCCGCTACTTCCGGCGTATCCTTGGCTCGGTCAACAGACACAGAGCGCTTGTTCTCGAACATTTTGACCCGGTTGAGCACAGACTGAGGCTTCATGGCAGGGTCTTCATAATTGTCATCATCCCTGGGGGGAGGCGGCAATGGTTTGGGAGCTGCAGGGTGAGGCGGTTCTCCTGGAGACAAGACGGCCTCGGGTTTGGGAGGTGGTGCAGGAGGTTCAGAGTTCATAACGGGCTCGTGCAGCGCTGCTTTATACACTCGGTTCGGCGCTCCAGGGTTGTACGAGGGTCTCATAGCAGCGTCACCGTAATACTGCTTGGGTGGATCAGGGGAGCGATGCGCATTGCCTGGGAATCCATGTGGATCGGACTCGAAGGGCGAGCGGGCGTTGTAGGAGACCGGAGGAGGCGGCTCTTCGTAGCGCGCAGGAGTGGGATTAGTGTGCCGCGACCGGTTATCATAACCCATTGGGGACACACCATCGTATTGGGACTGAGGGGGGCTGAAATCCCTGGTTGGGCCGTCCTCGTATGGAGAGCGGGGTTCGTACCCCAGTGGAGGAGGAGGAGGCTGGTGGGCCTGAGGGTAGCCGGACGTGGGCGGCGGTTGGGGTGAAGTCTGCTGCTGGTCGTAAGGGGCCCACTGCTCGTTGTAGTGAGGAACACGGTTGTCGTAGTGCAGGTGCGGGTCGTAGTTGTGAGGCTTTGGTTGTGCGTAGCCGCCACCGTCGTAGCCATAAGGCGGGTGCTCGTACTGGCGGTATGGCTGTTGGTCCTGGTAGACAGGCTGGTGGCTGTAGGAGAGCGAGGTGGGGGGGCCTAAAGGCTGATGCTGCATGGGAGGAGGAGGCTTCACGCCGTGGTTCACTCGCACCGGCTCATCCACGCTGTACAGATCCTTTTTATACATCTGTGAGGGACAAAACATCAGCTGTGAGCCTGTTTGACTGAAAAAGCTCAAACGGGATACGTAAATTTAGCAAAACAACCTCAGTCACTAAGACTAATAAAAATGAAAAAAAAAATAGGCAACATATTTCAAATGAGCTGTAATGAAATATTTAAGTACTAGATTAGCATTTCCTTCAGGAAATACAAGTGCTTGCAAGACAGTAAAAAAAAAGGTATGTATGATTTTAGGTAAGTTCAGGTTTTTGGCTTTGGTTGCTGTCCACAAGAAATGAACAATATTTCATCAACGTGAACCAATGAAAACAAAATAAGCTGACAATAGTCAATTTTTCTAACAGAAATAGTTATATAAAACCATATAATGCATATGGTTAGAACAAAAAACAATATTAGAAGGACAGAAATATTAAAATGAGCTCAGTTTTTACATTTTAAACTTAAATATCTAATGAATAAAATTAATCACCAACAATAAATAAAAATATATAAATAATTAATTATGGTTTTAAAATAAGGTGGTTTTATTTCATAAGTCAATGGAAAATGTTCTAAATAATTCTCTCTCACACACACACACACACACACACACACACACACACACACACACACACACACACACACACACACACACACACACACACACACACACACACACACACACAATAATTTTATTAATTTAATTTATTTATTTTGTTTAAAGAAGTCTCTTATGATAACCATGGCGAGATTTATTTGAGCACAAATACAGTAAAATAGTGATATTTTTTTTTATATTTGAACATTTCAAAATGTAATTAATTCCTGTGATGCAAAGCTAATTTTCAGCATTATTCCAGTCTTCAGTGTCACATGATCGTTCAGAAATTATTCTAATATGCTGATTTGATGTATATTGATAATATTAATCATGGCATTATATGAATATTTGAAATATAAATACGGTGGTGCCTTGCAAGCACTGAAATTAAACTCAATACTAAGCAGAAAAAAACCCATTAATAATAGATTAATTCATTATGCAATAAAACAAGCATCTTACCAACTTGCTACTCAGCTCTACATTTCTACAGTTTGAGAAGAAGCCCTTCAGCATGTACAGCACCTTCACTTGGTTACACTTCTTTGATTCCTCATCTTTAGTCAAATCTAGCAAATGTATAATAGGTCCAAGTGGAGCTTTAAGGATGTCTTATTCATTGTTTGAAAGGCTCCTTCTCAAGCTTCAAAGTTTAGCCTGAAGACAGTAGAGCTGTAAAAGGTCCAACGCCTCGTATAAGACAACTTAACATAATCACAGAAGCTCTTACATAACGTCTTCATCTATGAAAACAAACATCGGTTATGAAGACATTATGCAGGATTAGTCCAGTTGTTTTCCTTTTACATTGCTGTAAGTACTGTCTGCAGGTTAAATGAACATGCAACTACAGAAATACATTCTTGCAAATTAGGGAAAGGACCGTTTGCAATTAAGTGGCACGTCTACAGTGCATCTAGCGGTTGTCCATACAGGTGTGATTCAGGTCAAAGCCAAACGCTACCGTCACGGCTATCACTACAGATTAGGGCCAGGCGATACAGCGTGACATTTATTATGACACAGTTCACAATATATATATGCATTTGCTCTGAGGATCCATTGTTTACATCAAACAGCATAGTACATTCAAAATAATTAATTCAAGAACTAAAATGCAGTGAAAATAATCAAGGGTTCAGTTTTTCAATAAATAAAATGAAGAATTACTTCCCGATTTGCACTAATAAAATAATACATAAATAAATAATATGGGAAAAAAATTCCAATGAAAATTTTTATGTTGATGCAAACAGTAGCGATATACAAGAAAATGAATGATACACATAATTTTACTAAAGTATTTTAATATATTTAAAAAAATGTGTATTATAAAAATGTTAACATTTTAAGTGATAATAGAAATGAAACACTGAATCAGTTATGAACTAACTCCTTACAGTGGACTGTTTGTACTGATTAAAGGAAATGAATCAAATCTTTATGACTAAAAAGTCTTAAAACTTAATTACACAATTAAAACCTAATTATCTTACATTTTTTAATGTTGTTAATGTTATTAAAATACCTTTGTCTTAATGCTCTCATGCGTCAATGATGGAAAGTTTACAAAATTTTTTGGTGGACAAAATTCTGACTTTTCTATGGAAGCCGGTTTATGTAACAGAAAAAAAAATAACTGCAACCTTTTAATTCCGCAATTCTATATATAGCAATTCTACAGAGCACTTTTATGGACATTGTGGTGAAAAATTCAGGAAAAAATCGCAAAACCAGTTGAGTTGGGATAAACTCTTCCCGTTTACTTTACAGCGTGCAGTGGTTACAGCTCCTGTGTTCACAATGGACATTTTTTGGGCAATTCTGATTTACTAAACTACCAATCAGTAAATTACTAAAGTTCACTAGTAGCTACCAAAGGAACATGGACAGGACGTGGGGCGGGGATAAAGAAAATTGTTTTTCACACTGGAACTTCGACTAACGTTGCAGGAGTAACTACACTTTACAAGCATCCGTAATAAAGCAGAATATGTGCACGTTAAGCCTTTTCTTCCTTAGAACGATTAAGGTAGGCCAGTGAAAGGTTCATACTCGTATGTTCACAATGGAGCGGTTCATAAAGTTTTAACTTGTACTCAAGTATAAAGAAATACAGGTCAGTTCAAGGCACTTTTTTGGGACATTCTAAAACGCTTAATGTGGCTTAATGTTTTAAAACGGTGACATATTAAAACATTGACATTGGAGGACCAAATTCGATAATAATAAATAGGCCTACTAATAAAATGATTAGGCTAAGATGAATAACCTTATTAATAATATTACTATTAATAAAGCAGAATAGCCCAGAATATGAATGCAAAGGATTTGGTATTTTTAAATCACCGTTTTAATTCATTAGCCTACCTTAAGCGAAGCGTTTTATGGGGGAGAAAAAGCTTACGTGCTGGGCGTTGCATTCATATTCTGGGCATATGCTTAGTAATATTACTAATAAGGTTATTAGTAATTGCCTAATAATTTGATCACCTTTTAGTATTATCGAATTTTGTCCTCTAATGTCACTGTTTTAAAACATTAAGCAACCTAAAGCGTTTTATAATGTCCCAAAACAGTGCCTTGAACTAAGCACTGATGTATTTCTTTATTTGAGACCAAGTTCAAAATAAAATTGTTTGAACCGCTCCATCGTGAACATACGGAACTTGCAAGCTGTAAAGTAAACCGGAAGAGTTTGTGGTTTTGTGAGGGAACGCAAAGTTTCTCGAGAGAACGCAAAACATTAGAAAAATATTTTTCCTCCCACCCCAAATTTTTTCAACTCACCCCGAATTTTTCCCACCACAATGTCCCTAAAAGGGCTCTGTACAATTCAGTTTTTTTGGCACCACAGAATAAAAATTGAAAAAGGTCACTGTAACTTTTGTAACTCCCAATTTGTACTTTTTTCTCACAATTCCAAGTTCTCGCAATTCTGAATTTATGGCTATGTTTACACTTGTGCATTTTAAAACGCATAACTTTAGCTACGGTTACGTCTGTCGTTTACACTACTCCGGCGTTTTCGATGGAGATTTTTGAAAATGCTGCACACCCTGTTTTAGTTTGAAAACGCCGGGGTTGCGTTTTGTTTGAAAACAATGGCTGCGGGTGGAGCGGATAATCGGATAACATGAAATGAGATCGTTTTTAAAATGCAGTGAAAACACCAGTGTAGACGAGGATCGTTTTCATTATAAAATGCCGTTTTAAAACAAAAACACTAGTGTAAACAGTGCCTATTTCTCACACTTCCCCCCACAATTCTGCAATTAGGCCTATATCTTGAAATTTAGAGTTACAATTTTTTCTTGCAATTCTGAGAGATTCAAGTTTATATCCCACAATTTGGACTCATTCCTCCCAATTCTGAGTTCATATTGTATATATTATGAAAGAAATACAAACTCACAAATGCAAGCTATAAATGCAGAATTACATGGGAAAAAGGTGTGAATTGTGAGATATAAATTCAGATTTGCAAGGAGAAAAATCCATAAATATATCGGCCAAATAAAAAGTGCATTAAAATAGTCACACATTCGCTAAGTTGCACCATTTCAAATATATGTTGCATTCATGACTATGCAATATATCGCCCAGCCCTACTACAGACAGAACAAGCTGAAAGAAAGGTTATAAATTAGGAGCCATGCAAGAGGAAGTACAAGGCAACATGTGAGGATACTGCACTTCTACTTATGCAACAGGCCCTCGTCCTCCTGTGGTGCATGTGTACCAGTTACACAGTCTCTGCCGTAGTGTCAGAGGAACACACGCAGCACACGCGTGGGGTGGGCGGAGCATTCATGCAGACAGTGGAGTGGGAGGAGTCAAAGAAAAGAGTGATAGACACAGGCAAGGTTGAGAAAGAGAGAGCTGGGCTGAACCAGGCCGAAACGGCCGGGAGCGGGTCCAGCTTCCGGTGGTGCTGGTACCTTTGGATCTGGGACAGGAGGAAGCAACTGGTGGGGGTCGTGTGTTGGGGGCTGAGCGAGCTCAGGTTCGGGCTGGGGGTCGGGAACGGGGATGGGGCTGTTAAGGGAGTCGGCCTGAGGGGTGCCAGACGGCTCCTCTGGGTTCGCACCCGCTAGTGGTGAGGTGGGTTGGACAGCAGGGGGCGCTGCTGCCGCTGCAGAGGGAGGGGGCGGCGAGGCCAGAGCGGCCTCTGCTTGCTGTGGAGTACGGGGCAAAGAGGTTACAGACAGTACCAGCTACACAACTAGCAGCTACGACCACCAAATCATCCTTAACCAGGTTAACTGGTAGCTACTGAAAGCTGAATAAGAGTTTGTCTGGTAAAGAATATCACCTGGTCATGCAAACTTAAGTGTGCATTTGAATAAAATAGTGTCTTTAGCTTTACAGGAAGCAGAAACTAGGTAGTGGTCCAGTCCTGCTGCATATGCAGTTTAACATGTTATTAGAGCAGGAAACAAAGGTTTACATTTCAGATAATGCACCAAAGGAAGGAAATATGTTTTTTGTTGATTTATATGGTAAATTCTACTATGCAGTACATTTTCACATTCTGATATATTTGTTATTTTATCAGATAATATATTTAACTCGAACAGATTGAAGCCATATTATTAAGAACCACCAGAAAAACTGGCAAATTTGATAAATCTCAATAATTTTATAATCAAATTTAATACATTATACATATAAATGCACTCAATTTCAAAACTACATGGGTTTATTTTAAGAAATAATAAACTATATATATATATATTTTTTTTTTAATACTGGTTTACTTGGTTAGGAGTTTAAATTTTTTTCCCCCTGTGTCCTCAAGTTTACCTTTCATCCTGTCAGTCTTCTGTATATTTCAATAACTAACAAAGCCCTAAAGACTAACTTTATCCCTTTAACTAACAAAAGCTAATTCCTTAATGTCATTATCCTCCAGGAAGTGACATCTGCACAAACATCAGCATTAACAACAGATTTTATATTAATTGGTCTGTCTGACTTGAATAATTACATCTTGTGTGATAAAATAAAAAATGAGTATAATATTTTAAATAAAATTGTAAAATAAAAAAATTATAATAATCTACCAAGCTACCTAGAACCCTTATATATAAAAAAATATGATAGATAGATACAAAACAATAAAATAAATAAAAAGCTACCAAGCTGACACCCTTATGTAAGCTAACTCTCTTTACTTAACAATGGCTTTAGATTCTTATTTCCATCTTGTCAGGTTTCATCTTATTAATTTTCTTGCCAGTATGTCAATAGGTTATATATATTTTTTTATTAAGTGCCTGAGCATCTTTTATAGGAATACTTCATTAAACTAAAAGCACTGCATAGCAAAAATGACCAACATAAACCTTTACAGAAGTTCCAATGAAATTAACAGTAAAAGTAACCAACACACACACATAACGGTACTCATATTCTGTACCTGCTGAGGCGCTGCCATCTTAAACCCGGCCGGGTCGATGCGGTTAACCGGCTCCGGTTGCGGCACAGCATGCTGGTAGCTCGGGTACCCAGCTGCGTCCTGGATGACCGGCGGGTCCTCTCGGACAGGTTCGGAAGAGCGTGTGATGGCAGGCTCGCTGGGCAGGCCCACCTCATCGTTCATGGTCTCATCCAGCTCCTGGTCGGTGTAGGCCCCGCCCTCCGTATCGGTGTCCTCGTAGTCGGAAGTGTGGCGGCTGTCGGTGCTGTACATGCTGTACTCGCTGCCCGGTGCCGAGAGGTAGGAGAGGCGGTCGTCGTGGATGTCAAGGTCATCGTCAGGAGCGCCATCTGCCTGCATGTGGAGAAGGGGAGGGAGGGATGGTTAGGATGAGTTTGATGACCCACAGCAGTGGATATGAAATGATAGATGGGTGAGAGTGGAGAGGTAGGAGAGGCGGTCGTCGTGGATGTCAAGGTCATCGTCAGGAGCGCCATCTGCCATAGTGCATGTGGAGAAGGGGTTAAACAGGACGCGCGCATTCTTTCACTGCATGATTCAGTTTATTCAAATGCATTAAGATGATCGCAAAATTAGATATACAGATGTATATATTTAGTTTGTTAAAATGACCCACAGCAGTGTTCAATAAACAATAAGATATGAAATGACACCATATAGACAAAAAACTATTCCAAACATACAGCGGGTTTTGTCTCAGTGATTCGTTCCTGAATGAAACGTTTAAATATTCGGTTCATCGCAACGCATATCAATGCTGCCACCTGCTGGCGTTTAATTTCACTTGTCTATTTTCATTTTTTTATTTTAAATATCAGACAATGTTTTATGTAACAAAAAATTATGCATTTGTGTAATGTCCCTAAGCAGAATACTAAATCTAAACACTTCTGCTCTGCAGAGATTCTTTTAATTGTTTCATTTGTTTGGGAGCAGCCTAAATGTGTATTATCTTAATTGAGTTAAATGTAACAATTTGACTCAAAATATGTTCACTTTTAGAAACAAAATGGCTTTATAGGTAAAAATCTAATTTAAACTTAAATTAAAAAGATTAATTAATCACTTATGTGAATGAGCACACAGAATATGAAGAATTTAAACATGCACGGTATTCAGATATCAGCACTACACTCGGCAAATCGGCTAATTATCGTTATCGTAAAAATCGAGATATCATTTTTTTTCAATATCGCACACACAAGAAATATTGTTTTAAGCAGAAACTGTTTTAGGGATTAACAATATATTTGTTCGATATCGGTTATTAGCTGACTTTTTTATTGTATCAGATATATATCGGTTATATCCAGTTATATTCAGATTTATTCTGTTTTTCCATTTGAACGATGGTTATATAATTATTATGTATTCAGTTATACAGTTTACTAATAATAGAAAGCCAATTCATCTGACAACTCTGCCAAACATAAATACGGATCATCCAATGCCAATAATTATACATTTCGAACAGCCTAGTTGATATAAAGGTACATCAAAAAATTTGAATATGGGGAAAAAGTTCATTTATTTCTTGATTCATTACTTAAAGTAAAACACTTCAACAAATTTTGATGTAGAAAATGAAAGTCAAAAATCAGTATCTCAAAATATTAGAATATTTACATTCGAGTTTCAATAAATGACCATCCATACAGTATAAATTCTGTGTATCTCTTGTTCTTTGAAACCACAATAATGGGGAAAACTGCTGACTTGGCAATGGTCCAGAAGACGATCATTGACACCCTCCACAAAGAGGGTAAGTTACCAGCAGCCATATCACCCTGCAGCCCAAGACTGGTTGCCCACTGAAGCCAAGCAGGGTTGAGCCTGGTCAGTACCTGGATGGGAGACCTCTTGGGAAAACTAGGTTGCTGTCGGAAGAGGTGTTAGTGAGGCCATCAGGGGGTGCTCACCCTCTAGTCTGTGTGGGTCCTAATGCCCCAGTGTAGTGACGGGAACACTATACTGTAAAAAGCACCGTCCTTCGGAAGAGACGTTAAACCGAGGTTCTGACTCTCTGTGGTCATTAAAAATCCCAGGATGTCCTTCGAAAGAGTAGGGGTGTAACCCCTGCATCCTGGCAAAATTTCCCCATTGGCTTCTGACCATCATGGCCTCCTAATCATCCCCATACACTGATTGGCTTCATCACTCTTTCTCCTCTCCACCAATAAGCTGGTGTGTGGTGGGCGTTCTGGCGCAATATGGCTGCCGTCGCATCATCCAGGTGGATGCTGCACATTAGTGGTGGTTGAGGAGATTACACTCTAAAGCGCTTTGAGTACCCAGAAAAGCGCTATATAAATGTAACAAATTATTAGTTAATTATTAACAAATTATTATTTAGTCACAGAGGGTCATTACTAAAAGGGGTGGATGTTCAAGGAGTGGTGTATCAAAGCATATTAAATGCAAAGTTGACTGGAAGGAAGAAATTGGGTAGGAAAAGGTGCACAACAGGGATGACCACAAGCTTGAGAATACTGTCAAGCAAAGCCGATTCAAACACTTGGGAGAGCTTCACAAGGAGTGAACTGAAGCTGGAGTCAGTGCATCAAGAGTCAGCACGCTCAGATGTCTTCAGGAAAAGTGTTACCAAGCCACTTCTGAAACAGAAACATCGTCAGAAGCATCTTACCTGGGCTGTGGAGAAAAATAACTAGATTGTTGCTCAGTGGTCCAAAGTCCTCTTTTCAGATGAAATTAAATTTTGTATTTCATTTGGAAAACAAGGTCCCAGAGTCTGGAGGAAGAGTGGAGAGGCACAGAATCAATGTTGTTTGAAGTCCAATGTGAAGTTTTCACAGCCAGTGATGATTTGGGCTGCCATGTCATCTGCTGGTGTTGGTCCACTGTGTTTCCTGAAGTCCACAGTCAACGCAGCCATCTAGCAGGAAATTTTAGAGCACTTCATGCTTCCTTCTGATGACAAGCTTTATGGAGATGCAGATTTCATTTTCCAGCAGGACTTGGCACCTGACCACACTGTCAAAGGTACCAAAAGCTGGTTCAATGGCCATGGTGTTACTGTGCTTGATTGGCCAGCAAACTTGCCTGACCTGAACCCCATAGAGAATCTATGGGGTATTGTCAAGAGGAAGATGAGAGACACCAGACCCAACAATGCAGATGACCTGAAGGCCACTATCAAAGCAACCTGGGCTTCATTACACCTGAGCAGTGCTACAGGCGGATTTGCCTCCATGCCACGCCGCATTGATGCAGTAATTCATGCAAAAGGAGGCCCAACCTAGTGTTGAGTGCATGGAAATGAACATGCTTTTCAGAAGCCTGACATTTCTGTTTAAAATATCCTTTTTTATTGATCTTATGTAATATTCTAATTTTCTGAGACACTGAATTTTGTGTTTTCATTATCTGTAAGCCATAATCATCAAAACTTCAAGAAATAAAGGCTTGAAATATTTCACTCTATGTGTAATGAATCTATATAAAATATGGGTTTCACTTTCTGAAATGAGTGACAAAAAATATTGACCTTTTTCATGATATTACATTTTTTTTAGATGTACCTGTAAAGGTCAACCACTTATTACAAATGCATTTATAAAGTCATTATTCATTCAGCCATTGGTGGTTTTAGTGATGTCAAATAAAAGTTCCGACACTTATTGGGCAAACAGAAAAACTCAAAACGCAAAAGCCGATAATTATAAAAAAGCAAAATGTCAGTCAATATATTTGGCCTTGCTGATATAATAGTCGACCAACAATTATAATTACAGATATCAATTTTTTTTTTTTTTTGTGCTGACAATAAAAACTACATGAATGAATGAATTAATGAATGAAATGATGCATTTATATAGCGCTTTATTGTGTATTGTTGTACACCCAAAGCGCTTTACAATCATGTGGGGGGTCTCTCCTCAACCACCACCAGTGTGCAGCATCCACTTGGATGATGTGACGGCTTGCCACAGGACACAGCGACACGCAGCTACAGAGAGTCGCTCTCACCACACACCAGCTACAGGTGGAGAGGAGAGAGAGTCATAGAGCCAATCAATTGTATGGGGATTATTAGGAGGCCATGATTGACCAGGGCCATGGAGGGAATTTGGCCAGGACACCGGGGTTACACCCCTACTCTTTACGAGAAGTGCCATGGGATTTTTAATGACCACAGAGAGTCAGGACCTCGGTTTAAAAAGTCTCATCCGAAAGACGGTGCTTTTTGACAGTATAGTGTCCCCGTCACTATACTGGGGCATTAGGACCCACACAGACTGCAGGGTGAGCACCCCCTGCTGGTCTCACTAACACCTCTTCCAACAGCAACCTAGTTTTCCCAGGAGGTCTCCCATCCAGGTACTGACCAGCTCAACCCTGCTTAGCTTCAGTGGGCAACCGGTCTTGGGCTGCAGGGTGATATGGCTGCCGAATATATGGTTGATCTGAAGAATGAAAGCTATATCATACACATGGAAAATTAAAAGCTATATCACCGCTTCAACATTAGGGGTGTGACAATACACTTAGCTCACGAGATGAGATATAACACAGATATTTGGTTCACTAGAACGAGACAATATTTTAATACTGTTTTTAAGATTTGATTACAAAAAGTAACAACAGACTAATCTAGGGCTGTAACTAATGATTAGTAATCATCTACTGATTACGAGGCAATTTTAATACTGTTTTTGAAATTTTCAAACACACTTTACAGTGTGATTAAATTATGTTATAAATCAAATTTAAATATTTAATATCTGGCCACAAATACCTGCACGTTTCACTCAGAAAGTTTTATTTTGAAATCGTGATGTACAATAAATGGCATATTTAGAAATGGGTTGATGTATTCTCCTGTG
Source organism: Ptychobarbus kaznakovi (assembly GCA_027422405.1). Lineage (NCBI taxonomy): Eukaryota > Metazoa > Chordata > Actinopteri > Cypriniformes > Cyprinidae > Ptychobarbus > Ptychobarbus kaznakovi. Next base: position 29,254,319 of record CM049796.1, on the reverse strand, counting down.
TTGACAAAGGTTTATAAATGATTTACATTCCAAATCTAGTGAGATAAAGCACAGTTTTCCCAGACAATTCTCACAGCATATGCAGAGGAAGAGTTTAGCCCCTTTCACACATACAGTCTTTACTGGAAAATTACCGGTAACCATTACGAGATCATGTGTGAACAGGACCTTTTCAAAAATCCTGGTAAATTTGTTCTGGCAATCATATCGTTCTTATGGAGATGACATGATGACTCTGAGCTGTTTACAAAGCTCTGCTGCTTTTTAATTAGTTTTTCTATGTAAATATGCGCTAGATGGACATCTTTGACCGTTGCGCCTCACAGCTTTTTGAACGTATCGCACTTCTCCATTCATCAGGGCTGCGACTCTGCAATTGGATACTATTATGCACTTCTCGTGTTTATAAGAGCAAAAAATTCTGATTCGCTAGTAATGCTAGTTTGGTTGAGAGTGAAAGCTGTGCTCCTCTCATACCATTGGTGGGCGAACTCATGGACTCGAAAGTGATAGCAACAAGTTTTTTTTTTTTTTTTTCACAGCCAAATGCTGAACGTTGGAAATCCGGCACTTTAAGCCCTGCGATATATAAAAAATGCATGTGGCCTTAGCAATATATAGTTCAACCACAAATTACAATTACAGTTATGTAATAATTTTTTATTGAGGCATTGGCAGTGTTAGTGTTGTCAAAAGAAAAGTCCTGCTTCCAACACCAAAAAGAAAAAAACTAAAGGCCGATGCCCAAAAAAAAATAGTTATTTTTAGTCGATATATCGGTCTTGTCATTATATAGCTCAACCACTAATTACAGGTATATAATTATTGTTTATTAAATTACAGTAACTATAGCAAAATATTTAACCACAGAATGAACACGACTGACCAATCAGAATCAAGTATTCCCGAGAGCAGTGCTGTGTTGACACATAAATGGGGGGTGGGTCTCTAGATAAATAAGAAACATTTGGATATTAAGGCACAAAATTAAAGAAGCTTACCTTGCCCTCTGAGACCCAGACCAACTGGTTCTGCTGCTGCTGGACGGTCTCTTTCAAAGCGCCATACCACCCGTCGTTCATGTTGTTCAAGTTGATCGTGTCTAAAAGGAAGTAGAGACGCAATTTAATTAACTACAAATACACCACAAGTGGTACTTGCATTTAAACTTTTATGGTACTTTTGTAGCTTGCAAAAGTTCTCATTCATTATAATATAATGATATTCATTGATATTATTTTGATGTTTGGGTCTACTCACTGGTGAAAAGGTGATGGTTGTTCTTTCTCAGTTTGAGAGCACGCTCATACAGCTTCCGTGCGCTCTTCCTGGACTCAGCACAGAGCCTGGTCCTCATGTTCTTGACACCCTGCTTGCTGTCGGGATTCAGGAACACCACTATGGGGTACCACTGAGCGTAATTCAGACGATCCACCGCGTTGGGTGTAATGTCCAGCACAGCATGCTTGTCCTAGCAGCACAAACAGAATCATGAAACGCCAGCCGGGACTTTGCAGGGTCTGTGAGACTACGCTCACGAGCTGAACAGATGGAATGGCAGTTAACTAAATTATCCGAGTCCATACTCACTCGGTCAATGATCTGTTTAATGGTATGGAGACGGATCATTCCAGAGCTGCGCTGGTCTGTGCCTGCGTCTCTGGGTTCACTCTCTGAGGGAAGGAGAAAAAGATGTTTTAAACCTTCTTAATATAAGAAAACAGAAAAATCTGATTACGCAGAACTTACTTGCAAGTTCAAAGATGTCAGGCCCCTCTCTGGACAGTTTCTCTCTTGCAACATCCGCAATAGGCCCAAAAATGACAACTGGCCTCAAGAAACCAGCTTTTAAAGCAGGAGAAACAACAGGTTAACTAGATATCCAAAAAACATTGTCCTTCGATGCAAGCCTATTAGATTATTTCCTGCAAACATCCACAGACAAACTAAAAATTATTAGCTAAGCTTCAAAAATACATGCTCAAACCTGAAATAACCATAGCAACTGAAAGCAGGTCTATAAACAGCCTACCTTCTCGAAGCACCACTCTTTCATAAGCGGGGAACTTTGATTGGACAGGTTGAGCAGAAAGGTCCTCTCTGCTCTTCCTCAGGTTGCGTTTGGAGCTACGGAGGCCTCTGAACCTCCAGAAATCGGCTCGATCGCCTCCTGGAGTCTTTGGGAGTGTGTATTGGACGCTCGATAACTGCTCAGCCCTGCAGAGAACAAAAAAACAGCTCAAACTTCAACAACTCTACATATTAAACACACAACTCAATGCAAACTAGTACAAATGAGTTCTATACCTATTCTTGTTGGGGATGATGCCCCGTTCCACCTCCTGGTGGTTCTTGCCGATGCGGATGGCGAGCCAAGAGCCCAGTTTGCCGTTGTAAAGGGTGTCAACCACTCTGAAGACCTCCCCCTTATTAAAGCTCAGGCCGTAGGGCGACTCCTTCTCGTACTCAAAATGGGTCCTGATGTAGAACGAGTCACCTACGTCGGACTCTACAATGCGCCGGTACACTGGGAAGCAAAAGAGATTTACGGCATTATTATTTTGCGGTTCTGATAAAAAGCTTGAAGCAGTTTAAGGTGTTTTACTGGTCTTATCTGGTTTAGTTTATCAGACAGTCTGACAAGTGTCCAATATCCCTTTAAAACCATTAAGAACCAGATCAGTCTGACCAGCGGAAACCAGCTTGGTGGATCAGCATATCAGGTTAGGCTGGTTTATTCTTGGTTTCATTTTTTTACTTTCATAATATAATGTTGTACAAGATCCTATACCTCCCCAGAATTTCCTCGCCTTTCTGCATATTACAAAGCTAAAATGTTTTTTGTGTTTTCAGTCAGCTAACTGGTTAAGAAAAGCCATTTCAAGTAGCTTGAACAAGATTAGGATAACACATTTGTTTTTGATCAGGTATTGAGCCAAACGTTAACTGGTTGAGGAAAGCGGTTTTGATTGGCTACAAGTAGATAGCACAACACTCGTTTTCAATCTAGCTTAGCCTAGTGCTAGAAAAAGCTCTTTTGATTAGCTAGCACAAGAAATTATATCTTTCATTTTGCATCAAATTTGCATCATACGGAAAGTGCGTGGACCGTTGTGAAAAGTGGACAGCCAAAGTATACTTTGAGCTTAATGGTTTACAAACAGGGATTCATATTAAATTTTAAGAGCTGACATATCCTCACCATCTTTCTTTTTCTGGGCCAGGATGGTGACCTCCTCTCCTTTGGGCAGGTCCAACAGAAACAGCACTGCCTCCTCGCGGATGATGTTTGCAAAATCCACATTGTTTACCTGGGAAGGGTTTAAAGAAAAGCCATTTAGAACAAAAACTCCTCTCTAAAGTGGTCTAACAAATGAGAGGAAAGTCTCAAGACAGGTTTGTGAAAAAGTGTGACTGTGTGGTGAGGTTTGTGAGAAAGGGAAGGTGACAAATGTTCTGAATAAAGAATAGACATGTTGGAAAAACCCAGAGAGGAAGAGAAAGAGGCTGCATTTGGCAGAAAGGAGATGGAAACCAAAGTCACCAGGGAAACCATCCTGAGAGAAGACAAGCATTTTCACACACACTGAGGTTTAACGGCATCTATACAGCACGAGAGGGACATTTTGGAAGTGTGAACCGCCATAAAACTAGGACCATTAAAGAGCCCGTAAAAAGGAGGTTATAAAAGCCGGGACACCAAATCTCCCTTCACCCACAGGCCTTTAAGAGTCCCACTCGACTTATTCATCACAAGAGCTAAACGCCACCACAAACATCTTCAGGCTCAACTGCTGAGAAACTGTAAGAGATGAAATGACTTGAGCATAAACCAAGCAGGTATCAACATCAGACAGACACACACACACACACACAAATTAGCATGAAGGCTCTGCTTCAAAACATCAAGCTGCCTACCTAAGCAACATTTATAGGCATCTCTGGGCTGCCTGACCTGAAGCCTGTTCCAAATAATGGGCTGCAAATTATGCTGCCTTATTAGATACCTTGTTGGCAAAAACTGTCGAAGGGTGTGTACATTATAAATGTAATTTATTACAAATTTATCTAGAGAAAATCGAGAGATCAGCCCAGAGTTATTATAGCTAAATAAAATGGAAACCACAAAAAATTGTTAATTTAAATAAACGTTAACCAAATTAAAATATTAAAAACTTACTCTATTCAGCTAGTTGCTAGTTTAACTTAAATAAACATTAATAAGAACTAAATAGATTTATATAAAATAATGAATAAAAATGTCAAAACATACAACAAAAATACTAAAACTTCAACTGAAATTAAAATAAAAACAAAAATATAAAAAATAAACAATACTAAAATACTCTGGTTCAGCCAAGGCTAAATTTTTATTTAACCAAATATTATTGTGTATTTTAATATCTTTTTGTGCATATTGCAAATATTTTTTGCACATTACAAAGATGTATATTATTATGAAGACTAGTTATTATAACAATGGTTCCAGAATTCTATTTATTTTGAGCATTAAAAAAAACTAGTAAGGAGCAGTAAATCAAACTAAACAGCTCCAAGTTGAATCAATGCAACATCTGAAGCGAAAAAAATATTTTAATCTGTAGACAGACTACATAATCACTGAACAACACATCCCATGAAGCACTGCAAATCGAATCAGAAGCCAAAAATGTCACTACTGACCATGAATCATACAAATATCTGAAGTTTATTCCAAAACATTAATTTATATACAAATATATAAGCTATTTAAGAGAGAAACTGCAATGCTTCATGGGAGTATGTGGTCACTATGGAGTTATTTTGCCAGAGCTCTCGCTTCCACAGTAACACTGACTGCTCTGATTGGTGGATCGCTAGCAACCAAATGTACAGCAACCTGATGAATCTATCGCTGTCAAAGTACCCTTAATAGGTAGCTGCCTATATAAACAGCTTTTAGCCAGAAGTTGCATTAATGAATCAGTGAAGTGGTTACAGTGAATCAAAACATGGTCGTCTCACCCTGAGAATCTGGTCTCCCTCCTCCAGGCCCTCTTTAGCAGCAGGACTGTCCTCCAAAACTCCCGCCACAAATATCCCTACGTCATTCCCGCCAGCGAGTCTCAACCCCACGCTCTCACCCTTCTTAAACTTCACCAGCTTCATGCTCGGCCTGAGGGTGGACACACAAACATAAGGTCATCTGGGACATTTCATTCTCAATATCTCGAAAAAACACTGAGTTTGGGGAAAGTCAGTGAGGCGCACCGTAAGATGCTGTCATCGTGCGAGACGTTGGGTACTGGGGCGTCTGCCGGACTAACAGGCAGGTCCACATCAGGCTGGCCGGGTTGAGCGTACACAGGCTTGGGCTCTGAGGAGATCAAAGCACAGCGAATATTTCACACGCAAGCACACACTCACACACAAAAATGTCACCACAGGAGCGTGTCGCGCTCTGGGAGGTCACAGAGACGCCCAGCGGGACGGAGCAGGTGTGAAAACACTGTCACAACTGACAAACTCCCGCTGCTCGTCACCGCTTGAGCACAAACCCAGGCTGAGAATAATGTATGTTTGATCACAGTGTGTTCATGTGTAGTGACCTCTGACCTGGCAGAGGGGGGAGCTGTTTCTCTTCTCTGGCTGCCGTCTGCTCTTTCGGCATCTCCTCCACCATCTTAGCAGGTACGGGAAGCGGCCCGGCCTTTGAGACCCTGTCTTCATCACGGCTTCGGTGACTGCGGGTAAGGAAAAAAGGACAACACAAAGCAAAGCTGTTAGAATCACACACATTAAACATTGGTCTTGTTATGATTTACTGTAGTAAATCTGTCAACGAATCGGTCTTTGATTTGGTCAAACCGATTTGCAAAGCATTTTAAATCAGTAGATTGTTTATGAGAAGCTTGTTTGGAAGTAAAACATTTAGGGTGGAGATATGTTTGAAACTACTAAAGAACACAAATGTGCACAACTTATCGACAATAATATTGACTTTTACCCTTTTGAATGAATTTACTTTGAATGATAATTGATGAATCAGTCTTTTGAAACAGTACATGATTTTACAGTAATGTCTGAATGAACCAAACTGCTAACATGATTTTCCAAATTGACTTCACTAACTCTTATGCATTGTACAAAACAACTTAAATTATCATAACCAGTAACACTGGTAAAGTAATATTTAACTAAATACTTATTGTCTCACAAAAACAGATATAGACACTACTGGAAAACTTGTGAGTAATAACTGAAACGAACCAGTGAATAAGTGTTTTTTGTTTGTCAGTCCAAACAAACCAAATCACTAAATCTACTGATGTTATCTGTCGTACAAATATACAATATCTGATAATGCTAATAGTAATCTGATAATAATTACTTTTTTTTATATAAAGAACACATAAAACACCCCACTTCTGGAAAAACCTTTGATTGATGACTCAAACAAATCCGCTTTGCTTTTTTATTTAACCGCTTCATTTGAAACAAATAGCCTAAAATCTGCTCAAATGACTCAGGCATATCGAATATACTTTGAAGATGAAAACATTTCCTCCTAAGGCCAGAAACATTCTCAACACAAGTGCCCAAACGCAGATGTGTACGCTTGGTGAACGAAGAATGTGGTTTGTTTACTTAATACGTGACCTTGCATTATTTTGTACTCTAGGGGGCGATAGAGTTACCATCATTATCTGTGCTATTAAACCAGAGTCAAATTTAACTATCTCCGCAAGATTTTCAATCTGTTGCTCCCATCATGACAGAAGTCGACCTGGAAGAGAAAACTGACATTTTACGCGAATGTCCATTATAGTGTCCCTTGTGGCGATGCTGAGAATGCAATGGAAGAAACAAAGCTTTTCAAAACTTTGAATCAATTGAACCAAATGCTTCTAAAAATGATTGATGGTCTTCAAAGGTGACACCTGCTGGCCAGAATGGTGTAAATGCCACCCGCTAGCGTTGAACCACTAAAATTTCAAAGCATTTTGAAAGAGTTGACATAACCAAGCCTCATTTACTAAAATAATGTGGCTTTGACAGTTCGCGACATGCTTCGAATCGTTAATAAAAAAACAAAAGATTTGCAAAGGTTACGAAACTTCACAAAGCAATGTTTCGAAAGCGCCCATCGCTAATTCAGGTGCTTGGGAGAGTATGTTTCAGGCCGTAAGTGAAAGTACAATCAATATTACACCTGTATACAGGACACTGAAAATATACGGTACAGTGCGGAATGAAATGAGCTTTTGTGCTGTTCGGTTAAAGCTTTTGATGATTAATGCATGCTCTGCTCTCAGCAGGACAACCAAAAACAACACTGCTTTTTTCCACACTATCAAGCCTAAGCACACAACCCATAAAACACTGTTTACACTGAAAGACAAATGGCAGATGAGAGCGAGGTAGATGGGGAGAGAGGGAGGACGTTGTGTGGCTAGGGCAGCTAGGTAGTCTTGAAGGTCACAGCTGTGCTTTGTTCTTTGTTGGACTATATTTAGCACAGCCCATCTGATCTGGAGTAATGGAGGAGACAGAGACAGAGAGAGAGAGAAAGACGGGAAGAGAAAAGAACTCCAGGTGCACCACCGCCGTTGAGGCACTCCAAAAATCGGCCCGTGGCCAAAGATGACAGGTCCGGCCCGTGACCTTTATTGTCATGGTAAACAACAGCGGGCGACATCCACGGACTGCAGAAACTGTCCATCTCTGCAGAGCTGGGCTGTCACATGTGGTCCTGTTTTATTCATAACAATGACGAATATCTTTCCCAGCAATTACGGTGTGGCTCAATAAAAAGCCTCGGCTGATGACATTGAGGATAAGTGTGTGGCATAACGCACTATACCTCAAAGCATTAAAGCCATCACTGTCCGCTCGAGGGTCTTTACGGATCCTATGATCCATAAAACTGACTATGAGAGAAAAATAGTCAATGCTAAAGAGAGCAGCTCTATTTTGAAGAACTATTACATTCTGTTACGGGAATGTGACCATTTTTGGTCTAGAGTAAGTGGTGTAATTCAGTAACTCCCCAACTGGTTTTTCATCAAGACCCATATTTTAAATTAGAATTTAGAGCCGACCTAACAGTAGCAATTTTTAATCATCCAATACTAAAAAAAAGGGTCCATTAAAATGTATAAATATGACTAGTTTTGGGAATGAGAGCATGCTCATTTTGGCATCTGCCTGATTTGGTTTGCGTCCACCAATTCCCAATTAATTTGTGCTAAAACATTGGTCTGAGTGGATGATGTATAGACATTTTCTTCTCTCTTTCAGGAGTTGATCCTACTTATTTTGCAAGCACCGGTTTCAAAACACTGGTGTGATTTCTTTAGTTTTCAAATGAAAGAGAAAAGGGAGGGAAGAACCTGGCAGGATGTCTTAAAACACACAGTCTTTCCCCTTCGTTAACAGATTGACAATCCAGAACCAGGCTGGTAAAATCAACTTCGAAAGAGCAAGTGGAAAAATGTTGGATCTCGCTCTTTTCACTCTTACAAGGTTAAAACAAAGTGGAGGTGTACAATCCCTCTCAATGGCAGTTGTTCAGCAAACTAATAACCCTGAAAATCATCATGACTCCTCTGACTGGCTGGCGGCAGCATGAGAACGCCAACAGACCCAACTTTGTGACATGGGAGGTAGCAGACAGGCATGTACATGCATGTATTTTCTCTTATGTTCTCAGTGTGACAGGAAATGCTGCTGCATGTTCTCAAACATCCCATCTAACAGGGAATGTTCTAAAAACGTTCTGGCAAGGTTTTCTCAAAGATGAACAAACTTCTAGTAACATTAATAGAATGTTCTAAAAACTTTTTAGAACATATTTCGTTATCACAGTGTTATGTACATTCTGGCACCATTTCACGTTTCCACCTAAGAAATGTTGGATACGAGAAGTAAAAATTGGCTTCTCAAATGGTTCCAATCCATGATATCCATTGGTTCCTAAACCATGAATTCAGTGATAACATCCATCCATACCACACAAAAAGTTTTCAAATCACAATCAAGCTGGATCGGCGGACAAAAAGGCAGCTGCCTAGGCTTTCAGGAAGCAACCTCTGCCTTTACGGATTCTAATTTTTTGTGACTATTCGCACACGGGGCAGGTGGTGCTTCAATCCTATTGGACGACTTTCAAGGACGGTTGGCTGAGCAGATGTGCCAGTAATACTGAGAACTCTCTGAGGTAGAGAGAAACTACTACAAATTATGTTAAAAGCAGCATGTTTCCGCCTGCACTGCCAAACTGACAGCAGCAGACCTTTATGTGTACGTTTTTTCGACAGACACCCCTATTTTAGTTTTTACTCCGCAGAAAAGAGGTAACAGCTGCTGAGACCATTTGTTTGAATTTGCATGAGAAATCAGAATGAAGGGATGTGTTTGATGTCACAGATGCATGCTGGGATTGGGCAAACAAACCAATGAATTTCCTGTGCCCAAATTGGTTTGTTAGGCTTCAGCCAGAGGTGAGGGTTGAGAGATGTCGGGATGATGAAATGAACACATCAAGTAGTTCAGGTAAAACAAGTACACCATTTCAGCACACGACACACACATTGGGTTACACAACTTTGAGAAGCGCCCACATCACATGCTTTAGTGCAAAGCTCACAAAAGCGTTAGTTAGTTCGGGACGCTGCGTTAACCGGACCCAAACACTTACACTGGCCGGGTTCTCTGAGCCGTCGGCCCTGCGGCCCTGATTCAAAACAAGAATCAGAAGAAACTTCATGAACAGGATCTGCAAACATTTGTGGGGTCAAATCCGGCTTGTGCCAAGTGTGTAATTTCTTCATCTAAAACATTTGCTTAGATGCAATTATTCGATAACAGTAAGTATCCCTAAAGCTGACTATTGGGCCGCTCAAAGAAACAAACAGAGCTGTTTTTCATTGTTCCAGAGAGTTTAGTATCTTCATAAGTCAACCTACAAATCGCCTTCTGATGCTTCCATGTATTTTACCGCCGAAAAAATTACACACTTCACCTTTATATTTAGGGTTTCATTTAGGAGATGAAATTCCTCTATCCTCTACCGCTGTCACACCCTGGTTTATCTATCTAGGACACTTCCAATTTACAGTACCGTCTGACAGAGTCTTCTCTCATATGCCTGTCACAAAGCTGTTCTCATATCAGCGGTGAGCAGGCCTGCAACTCCAGCTCCTAAAGCTGAAATACAACTCTATCTGTTGAATAGTGGCTCAGTGGTAGAGCATTGTGTTAGCAGCGCAAAAGGTTGTGGGTTCAATTCCCAGGGAACACACATACTGACAAAATATGTATAGCCTGAATGCACTGCAAGTCACTTTGGATAAAAGTGTCTGCTAAATGCATAAATGTAAATGAATATTATAAAGACAGATGGACCTAAAAATTGAGGGGGAAAACCTCAAAAACGGACTATTTGGAGATTATTTGGCTATAAAATAGTGGTACGTTTGTCTCGAATGAATAAGACCTCTGGTTTCATTTTTACTAAAATATCTTGTGTGGCAGCAAACAAAGAAACTGAGGAAAACAGAAAGGCCATCTGACCTGCCGTTGCTGATCTGTGGTGGAGAGTGTCTGGAGTGGTCCGAGGGCTCGGAGCGGCGGTCCGGAGAACGAGAGCGGCTGCTCCTCTTCCGGTCGTGGGATCGGTTGGAATGATCGGAGGCCACGGAGTGGATGTCTGAAATATCTAACAAAAAGATCAAATGACTTCACACATTACAGGTGCTGTGTTACAGAGTTCTAAGTGAACCTGAAGTATTACTATTGGAACTTCATATTCTTCTCTAAACGATCCAAATGGAATAAAATAATACACTCAGAATTACATAAACATACAAAAAATATATTAAAAAAATATTTGTTTTAATGTTTGTAATGTTTTTTTTATCTAATACGTTTTAATGTTGTTGTGTGCTCTGGTCAATACTATTATTATTATTTAATTTTTTATATTTAATTAGTTAATTTACAGTAATTTACTAATAGGTCATTTTATTTTAGTTTTAGTAATTTCAGTACTTCATCTTAAACTTGTTTTATTTCAATTAGTTGCCAAAATCCAACATTTATCATTTTTAAAAGTTTGTTCAAGTTTTCTCATATTTATAATTTATTTTATTTTTAATGATTGTTACAATATTTAGTTTTAGTTAATAGGAACAACACAGATTTAAAAAAAAAAAGTATGGTAAGAAAAAAAATACACATTTGTAAAAAAAACTATTTAAAATAATCTAAAACACTAATTGTATATAAATAATACTACAATAACACTGGTGTTAAGTATAAATTGTGTTTCCAACAGGGTTGGAAGATTTATGCTCAACAGGGTAAAAAATAAGTTACAATTTAAAAAAATATATAATATATATAAATAATGCCACACAATTATCTTGCTTTTTACAATGATGCTAAAAAAATAAATAACATCCAAATGCATAAACTGATATTCTAAAAACAAATTAAATATTTAAATAAAAAGGTAAAAACTAAAATCAACTGCTTCGTGAATTAAAGTAACAGCATTCTCACTGTGATTTTCCTCTAAGTATTTAAAAACACCACTTGAAGGTATAATTGAACAGAACCAATCAAATCCATTTAGCTGTGACCCTCTCACCATCTCTGTCAGAGGCATTAGCTGAAGGTATGCTATCATCCATATCTGGGATATTGAGCAGGGTCGCCCTCTCGTCTCTCTGCACCACCATCTTCAGCTTGCCCTTTGACCTCTCGATCAGTTTCTTAGCATCGATCAGGGACAGATTCTCAGTCACAGTGCCATTAATCTAGATGAAGAGTAAACGAATCAACATCACACATCTCCATTAGCAAAAGTCTGCACTCGTTCAGAATTCATCACATCACTAAATACGTCACTTCAGTCACACACACTCTTCTCTCCTTCCATCTGTTTCCCCTCCCCTACAGGTGCTCGTTTATCTTACCTTGAGCACTACGTCTCCCTCCTGTATGCTTCCGTCTCGGGCTGCCAGGCTCTCGGGGGAAATGTCCTTTACGAAGATGTGGCTGGCCAGGCGAAGCCCGTATTCTGCTTACAGAGTAAACCGCAGAAACACATACACAATGTTAGCATACGTTAGTTATAAAGACGCTTTTTGTCTGACGTAAACCTGCATACAGCACAATGTCATCAGGCCTAAATGTTAAACCCAAGCTATGTTCTGACTGGATGTGATTATGTTGTTTGGCGTGACATTTTCACTGTCATTTTGGACAAACCAGCAGGAAACTTGTCACGTCACATCAAGGACGATGATTATAACAATAAATCATTGCAATTCTATGAGAATACTCTAATACTCTACTCCAAAAACGTAATCAGTTGATTATATAACATATTAGAATAGTTTATTTGCAAAAACAAATCATGTTTTATTGTGTTAGATAGCTGTATTTTTTTGTTATTATTTAATCAAAACAACCGCAATTGCAGTTTTATTGATATTAATTGGAATGCAGGACAAAAAAAACATGATTTTTAAACATAAATGGTCTGTTTTTGCAAATTAACTCTTCATTTATTTTTAAGTATACATAATTTAAAATGATCTAAAAACTGGTCTTAATTATTTATTTACTTAAAAGTGCAAATGAAAAGCTTTTTCACTAGTGGTGACTTATTTATCAATTTACGATAATCATTTTTTATTGTAATTTTTCAAATTAACTTCTTATATTTATTTATGCATATTTTGTATTGAAAATATTCAAATTAGATTAAAAAAAGTGCCAATTAAAAGCTTTTTTAGACTTTTTAGTCTCCAGCTTTTAGTGATTTACTGATTAATTGATATGTGATTATGTTGTTTCGTGCAGCACTTTCACTTTCATAGTGGGCAGACCAGCTGGAAAATTGTTGTGTCATAAGGGCTGTTCACACCAAGGACGATAATTCTAACGATAAAGTTGTAGCGTGGTCCATCCTACAGCTATAACAATAATGACACAGAGGAACGATATCGTTGGCATAATTTCCAGAACAACTTTTTCCAGCTGATGAACGCCGAAAACATCAGAATCCACCCAACTTTAAAGAGCTTGAGCATTTAAAGCGTCAGGCGATATAATAGTTTATAATAACCAGAACATTATCATCAGTCGGTGTGGATGCTAATATTAGTTATTGTTATAGTTACCATTCTTGGTGAGAACGAGCCTTTAGTGTTGTGAAACTGCTTGGAAACAACAGTGTTATAATTTGTAAGAAAAAGTGATTGGGCGACACCAGTTGGCAGGGTCGAAGCGGCCATGTTCACCTTCATTCTTGCGGGACTTGATGAGGGTGACCTTGGCTGGGCGTGGGGGGAGGTTGGAGGACACAGAGTGGCGGTCCGAGCGTGGAGACTGACTCCTCTCTCTGGAGCCGCTGCGCTCTTTGTCTCGGTCCCTCCTCCCGCCCAGCCGGTCGCCCCTGCTGCTCCTCCGGCCCGTGGCTCCACCCCCGCTGTAGGCGCTCTGTCCGCTCCGTGCGCTCCGGGACTCGTAGATCTCATCTTCATAGCTGTCATCGTCCTCGTCGTGCTCCGACATGGTCTCGCGTTCACCCGTGCGCCCCATGGGGATCTGCACCTTCCTCTTTCTCCTGATGGTCTGGATAGAGCGAGAAACAGACATGATTATTCGCAACAATCTCAATTTGTGGGCGCATTTTTTAAATCTCTAATGCGTCTCTAAAACTTTCTCTTATGAGATTTTAGTGCAAAATAAATTAATAAAAGTGAGTCTTTTAATGTACACTTTAATTATATACTAATTTAACAATATATAAATAAATAAGTATAAGTCACTTTGGATAAAAGAGTCTGCTAAATGACTAATTGTAAATGTAAATAAATAAATCTGAGACCACTAGTCAAAATATTTTCACACTACACGTTCCTAAATTTAAAACATATGTTTAAATAAAAGTAAAAATAATATAAATACTTAAAAAGTCTTAGGCAAATTTGAAAATTTCTCTCTCTCTCTCTCTCTCTTCCATTCTATGTAAATGACCTTGTATGTTATTATGCAGTCTTATGCTAATTTGACACGGCATGATTACTTTCACATGATGAAGCTGTGGCTTAATGCAAGAAGCTAGAGCAAAAGAATAAATGAAAAGGGCCTACATACTATTTTTGCATTCTTCCCACTTTTCCGAAGTTGCTGCACTGCATACGCATGTTCCACGTTATCCATGGAGACGGCGTTGACCATCACCACTCTGTCATTCTCCCTGCCGGGGGCAAAGAGAGCAGAAAGCAGTCAGCAAAAGTGCCACTCCAACTGATCTCAGCGCAGGATGGAGCAAAGCTTGATCAGCAGCCCTGTGCGCTCATGCGTTTACATGGTAAGAAACTCCATAAGGGCGAAGAGCAGTTTTCAGCTCATTTAATAAATATATATAAAATATATAATCAATTGATTCCGGTTTCTGGAGTAATTAGAGCATTCTGGGAAATAAATAAATACATTTAATAAAAATAAATATAAAATGGGGTTAAAAGGCTGGACCACTATTAAAAATGCATTTAATTTTGCCTAAAATGTGAAAAATAAAATGTTTCAACACAAATTTAATGAATAAATAAAGTCTGAGACTAGCGGAGAAAATGCTATTAATTCACGCTTTTCTAATGTAATACAAATGTTTTTGATACAAATAAATTAATATTTTTAGAGCACTAGTGAAAATGCATTTAATTTGCACTTTTCTAATTCAAAACAAACGTTTGATACAATTCAATTAATTAATAGCCTGAGAGCTTTATTGAAAAAGCTTTTAATTTGCACTTTTCTAATACAGATTATTTCCATACATTATAATACAAATATTAGTCCGAGAGCACTAGTGAAAAATGCTTTATATTTGCACTTTTGTAATTTCAGGTTTTCAATAAAAATTCCATACATAACCTTATACATAATTTATTTGGAGTAAAAATGTAAGAACAACATCAATAATCATTGTTTTAAATATAACATCTAATATTTCTGGAAATAACCCATAACACCTTTAAGGGCAATTCACAAAAATTATGTTTTAATACAAACTACACTTTCAGCAATGATGATATTGACATTGATTTGCAGTCGATTTAATCAAAATCGAATTGTATCGAATTGAACTCAAATTCAGGAGTTAAACTGGAACTGAACTGGCATTCTCCTGGTAAAGAGGGTCAGAGATGAGTCTTACTGCAGCAGGCCCTCGGCTGGGCCTCCCTTCAGCACATCAGATATGACGATGGACGTCTCCCCGCTCTGAAAGTGAGGGTTATCCCTCCCGCCTGAGATAGCGATCCCGAAGCCAAACCCCGGAGCCTGCGAGACACACAACCACATGTTAACAAACAGACGAGGGGGAAACCAAAACATTTAAAACAGCCGGGAAGAGCTGGAGAGGGACAGAATGGGACAGAGAGAATGAAAAGATAAGACGGGAGATATGGGACGAGAAGAGGAGGAAGATAAATGAGGGGATGTGATGGTCAGAGAGATACAGAGAGAGGGTAGAGAAGGGCGGAGAGATAGAAAGATCCTATCACAGATATAAAGAGAAGTAAAACAATACGGACCTCAAGTCTGCAACAGTATTTAAATGAATCACTTAAACAATTTTAACAGTGACAGCTAACAGGTCATGTGAATTATTAGTAGTGCTGTTAAACGATTAATCGCATCCAAAATAAAAAGTTTTTATTTACATAATGTGTGTGTGTTGTATGTGACTAAAGCCCCATTGACTCTGTCTGCCAATGCATTGATGAAATTAACAGTTGGATATGCCAGAAGGAGAAAACTGAAGTCATTGCATTTGGAAACAAAGATGAAGTTCTCAAGGTGAATGCATACCTTGACTCTAGGGGTCAAACAACTAAAAATCATTTAAAAAATCTTGGGGTGATTCTGTAGACAGACCTTAGTTTTAGTAGTCATGTCAAAGCAGTAACTAACTCCAGCATACTATCATCTCAAAAACATTGCAAGAATTAGATGTTTTGTTTCCAGTCAAGATTTGGAGAAACTTGTTCATGCCTTTATCACCAGCAGGGTGGATTATTGTAATGGTCTCCTCACCGGCCTTTCAAAGAAGACCATTAGACCGCTGCAGCTCATCCAGAACGCTGCTGTAATGATCCTGACTAGAACCAGAAAATCTGAGCATATCACACCAGTCCTCAGGTCCTTACACTGGCTTCCAGTTACATTTAGGATTGATTTTAAAGTACTTTTACTCGTTTATAAATCACTCAATGGCCTAGGACCTAAATACATTGCAGATTTGCTCACTGAATATAAACCTAGCAGACCACTCAGATCAGTAGAATCAAATCAGCTAGAAATACTTAGGGTTCACACAAAACAAGGAGAGTCCGCTTTTAGCTATTTTGCCGGCCACAGTTGGAATCAGCTTCCAGAAGAGCTAAAATATTAGCCACATTTAAATCCAGACTCAAAACTAATATTTAGCAGTGCATTTGTTGAATGAGCACTATTATTTTTTTATGTCTATTTCACTTCTTTTTATGTAAAGCACTTTAAATTACCACTGTGTATGAAATGTGCTATATAAATAAACTTGCCTTGTGTTCTGTGTTAATTTATTATATATATATAAATACATACAGTATATATTTAAAAAACATGTCTATATTTATATAATTTATATTATAAATAAATATATTTATATATATAAAAAACTGAAATATATACGTGCATGTGTGTATATATATATATATATTATGTAAACAAAAACTTTTATTTTGGACGCAATTAATAGCGATTAATCGTTTGACAGCACTACGTATTAGGTATTATAAAGTAACGTGTTGCTTTTTGAAATGACAACATAACACCGTGTCCACACTAAACAGAATCAATCAAATATCACAGCCAATCAGAAGCATGTGTGGGCGGGCTCTCTGGAAGCGCACCGCACTCGCGACAAAATGGACAAGTTTATAATCTAATTCATAAATATTAAACCTTTTTAACATCATTAAATGTACATACTGTGTGACTGATACCATCTTTGTTATGAAATACGTTTGTTGGTTCACATTGTGTTTGCAGTTTTAATGGATTTATTTTCAAGAACTGAGGTAAACTATCTGTTGTTGCTTTCAGTATGGCTATAAATGTCTCTTAATATGATATTCAAACTCACATTAGACACTGAATACAGCACATAATCAATACCTGAGATCATCACTGTCATAGTTTGTAAGCTGTTGTTTCAGTCGCGGAAATAGAAACCGTTTCTAAATAAGACATTTTGCATGTTGCCGTTGCGGCTAGTTAGGACAGAAACTCTGACTAACTCGGAAAAGATACCTCTCATCGCGTGTTGTGGCGTCGCGTCTAGTTAGGACATGGTGTAAAACTGTAAGGCAGATAATTGATATAACGCACATTAGTGTAGTGTCTTCTCTCCCAGGTCAACTGTGGTCATGGTGGATCAACAGTTTGTAGTCAATGTTAAACTGTATGTTCATAGCTGGTATGCAGTACAAAGGCACTGCATGGCTGCAACGTGTTAGTCAAGCGTGTGCATCTACGCATCTTAAGAGGTTTTCTTAACTTTCCCCAAAACATATTTAGTAACTTTTATTAGGGTGTAACCCAATAACATAACACTGAAACCGTTTGCTCTGCCGTGAAAATGTATAAATATCCAGACAATCTAAATTTACCTGATATGCAAATGTTTATCTGAATATAACCAGTCTTGTTCTTGCTAAAAAGACCCCATAGAAGTGTTTGACGAGTGGTTTCTTTCCTGTTTTGAGGTATCTCCTGGATCTGGATTACGTAATCAGATTCCAAAAATTAAGTAGCCGTAATTATAGTACATTACATTTGAAAATACACGTAATCAGATTAGTTACGTTTTTTTTTACATGATTACATTATTCACACAAGTCTTTGTCATAGGCAAGGTTTTGTCTTTCAAACACATTTAAACAAAAAATCATTTGATTTCTTATTTGCATGTAAAACAGGGATTCCCATACTTTTTTTTGTCAGCCGAACCTCTTTCACCTCACTTCAGGTCTTAAAAGTCTCTATAATGAACTGACGAGTTGAGCACAGCACAGTTTCCTCGCTCGTTTGACTGAAGCGAAGCGGAGCGCATGTCTGAAACGTTTGATGCGCTCGTATGTTCTGCGACTGAATAAATGCACTTCTTGACAAGAGAATAAGTGACAGAAACGGCAGTTGTGAGTATGGTTAATTGCGTAAAAAAAATTATGCATTAAACAAAAAAAATAATAATTGCCTGCGTCAACGCACTAATTTTGACACCACTAATAAATAGATAAATACAAGCTTTTTTTTTCGTGTTCAGATTTTCTTCCCTTGTCTTGCTGAAAGACCCAATAAGTGTTTAAGTGGTTTAAAATACATCCTATTGAAATTATCTGTATGCCTTCATAGATATTTTGAGCTTTACGCAGTGCATTTAGCAACTTTTATTATGGAGCAAAGCTAAATATAACAAATTAAACCTTCTAAACCATACAATACAAATTTACCAGAGAAGCTACATTTTTCATAATTCTCACAAAAGTGTATTTTGTCTTGTTCCTCAATTTTTTTTTTTGTAGAAGCCTTTTTTTAGGCAAAAGTAACAGTTTGCGTCAACTTTTACTAGTGAGAGTTTGCATATCATGAGGTCTTTAAAACAAGTGGAAAAAATCTGGTAATGGAACACAACAATTATATCAGAAATAATATAAGATAAGCGAGATATTCACAGACAAGTAAAACAAGACAGTGTCATCTGAATGATTCTACTGTTAACTCTGGGAGATTTATTCTAAGAATAGAGATATTACATAGATCAAACAAACACTACTCTACTGGGATTCCAGACAAAAATCAACAGAGACGATTCAGTTCTCACCCTGTGTAGAGTTACAGTGTGCTGTTCCCATATTACTGTCTCCTCCATTGCTGCACTCTGTATTGAGAGAAAGAAAAACACAGAAAGAAAGAGATTAATAGAGAAACACACAAATCGTTAGATTACATCAACAAGTTTAATTGGTTACATTCCCACACGGCCTAAAGGATGCGGATGCATTCATTAAAACCAAGCGGGTTACACACATTCAGAAATGTCTTTGAAGGAGTCTCAGCGCTTAACATCCGTAAAAGCATTCGGAAATCCTCCATAGTGTGTAAATGATCTTCCTACACGTTACGTAGCAGACAAGGAAACAACAAAAGTGGTGCAATCTCATGCTATAGGCTTGAGGAGAAGAAAGGACTGGGAAAACGTCTCTGCTGACATCCACCGAAGCCACCTGAGGTGCTCAAACACTGATTTATTCATTTATTTCTCCATGGCTTCTGCAATGCAGTCATCTCGAATAGCAGATTCACACAGTCACAGCAACAACGCCGCACCAATTGTGCTCCTATAGATCATAAGATCACTGGGAAAAACCGTCACAATCTAATCACATGTAGCTAGCTGTATGCAAGCGATAATGGTTGTTACTGTAAAATATACAGTAGCAGGGTGAAGGTTTAGATGTGAGTTTCATGGTTTAAACTGTACGCATGAAGGATTGTGGGTTGTAGCTCTAGAAACTGTGCCGCCCACTCAATCACAGCCGTGGCAAGACCTCAAGTGAGGAAATCTATGAAGGATGAGGAATGTCAGCGGTGTCAGGACCGGAGACAGCACCTGGCAGGATATCCACCACTACACACACACACACACACACACACACACACACACTCATCTATTAATAGTAAATCTTCACTCTCTCCTCATACAAGATTCTTAATTTCACTAAAGACTAAATCTGTCATGTGATCAACAAGACCACATATAAAACCCCTGAACATTTATGACCCTCTCTGTGAAATCCAGGCTAAAGTCTCAAAATCTAAGATTTCTACCATTAATTTCACTATAATTTCAATATTTGACACGACCTTACTCAGTCAATATTGAAGATATAAAGGTTACATTTTCACAGAATGTTCTTTACCATATGAAGGACGATTTTTTTTGTAGAAAACAGCAAATCACAAAAAAATGACTTTAGCTGGGTTTTCACAGAGAGGATCACATTTGTTAACTTTAACCTAAATTTACAAGGATATTTATTTACTGTATGTTTAGGGACAACAAAAACAACATTTGCATGTAAATAAGCAATATTTACAAACAAAGCTAAAATGAGCAATAATAATAAAACATTCTCATGTCAACTAATTCCAATTAGACTTAAAATGTTTTTTTTTGTGATTACAAATTATATACTAAAAATCTAGATAAATTAACTAAATGAACAGCGAAATATTAAGTATAATAACTAATATTAAAAACAATATTCTAATACTAAACTCTTACCACTATATAAAAGTTACTTATACACTTACAGTTTTATTTACATACTATTATAGCACTAAATTTTTTATTTGTTTCTATTTTTACATTTTAAGTTTTAACTATTTAGATTTTATTTCAGTTTTCGCTTTGGTAATTTTAGTACTTCAACTTAAAATTAGTTTAGTTAGTTGTGAAGGTCATTTCTTTTATATATTTTTTTTAATCAGCTACAGATTACATTCAGTTTTATTAAATTATTACTTCTAAAAATATATACACAGTATAAATTATATTCATACTTCAGTTGTATTTCAGCTTTATTTTAATTAGTTTTAAGAATGATAACAGCACTCTATAAAATATACAGTAATAAACAGCATTATTTACTTTATCAATAACTTACTATAAAAGCCTGATGGCTCAAATATGAGACAAAAATTATTATTTTACTATATAATTTAGGCTTTATGTTATTAAATGATCCTAAACATTAATAGGACATTTTTTAACATTCAAAAGTAAGGCGTATGCCTGCAAATCCACAGGTACAGTGTGTGCTGGGACGAGGAGCTTTGGATGTGTAAATGGAGGAGGTTTTTGTAACAAATGGAAACAGTGATGAGAGGTTGATGACCCTCTGTGTGAAGCCTGAACGATCGACTCCTGACCTCACGGTGATAGAGGAAGGATGAATGACGTCCCCGTGTCACATCTTCACGAGCTGAGAGATCAAGTCTCGGTCCATCCGTCTGCTGCCTTTGACCTCGCAGATAATAACTCAGGTCTTGTCCACTTCACGGCTCTGAGCTCTCTTCACATCGGGCCCGTCTCAATCCGCACACATCTTGTTAGCGCACAGCTAGCTAAACAGATCTACTACACCCTGACAGCAAGAGTTATGGTCATCGGTCTCTTGCCAAGGCTAAAAAAACGACTGTAATTCGACCACACTCAGATCCCTTTAGTCTCAACCGCGTTTTATAAAGCGCCCGTGAATGAATTCAGAAGATCAAGCAGTTTTGGTTCGACTTGCACACTAATCTGACCAAATTAAGTCTTTTTGCGGTGTCTACGGAATCACTTTGTGGTCTTTTATTCACCATCCATATCAGTAGTCTCTATCGGGACAGGTTGAATATCACCATATCGCTCTCCGAATGCAGGCACATCAGCCAAACAAGCTCCGTTTGACGATTATAGTGTAATGAAACATGACTGACGGACTAGGAATTCATCTAAAACCAAGCGCAAGAAATAATAAGGAGGGAGAAAAGAGAGAGAATCCGAAGGCAGTGCGTTGTGGGAAATGTGCTGACCGAGGGGACAGTTACTGCAAGCTCAACCCTTCACCTGTGCCCTGTATGGCAACGAGGAGCTGCTGGGATCGATCGGTGCTATTAACATATCCTGCATCTCTCCGAGGCTTGTTAAACCCACAGCTACTCTCAGCAGGACAGTGGTGCTGCACGAAAACATAAGCTAGACAGAACTATACTAAAAAAGAAGGACTTTAGTTTGGTTAAATGCCATATTCATTTTTTGTGATGCAAATAAACATGAGGCTAACTAGTCAACTCAACTATAACCTAGAAGCAGTGCTCAAGAGGATGAATTTGGATCTGCAATTTCTCCAAGAAGGTTTTAACATGGAATGATAAATGTTAAAAATACATATTTTTAGATAAGTTATACAAAAGCGTCACTTACATTCGGTTTTGCTCAATCCAGCTGTTCATTTAATCAGTGTAACGGGACACCGTCAAAACTTTGAAAATATACGTGTCAAAATTACAGTACACAAAAATAAAATAAGGCTGTTTGCAAAAAAAAAAATAGTTTTAAATGCTAAAAGTGAATTTTGGCATCAAAACAATGAATAATGTGAAAAAAAAAACAGATATTGTTTTATATAAATTTTTCATTTGCTATAGATTACATTAAAATTTTAAATGATTATTTAAAAAAAGAACTTCAGACTTCAAAAAAGTGCGCATTAGACTTTAAATGAATAACTAGAAAATAAATAACCAATATATATTGAGCCCTGGAAAAAAATGTTTCACTGTTTCCACAAAAATAAGCAGCACTACTGTTTTCAACATTGATAATAATTTGAGCAGCAAATCAGTATATTAAAATGATTTCTGAAGGATCATGTGACACTGAAGACTGGAGTAATGATGCTGAAAATTCAGCTTTGCGTCACAGGAATAAATTATATTTCAAAACAATTAAATTGAAAACATTCATTTTAAATTGTAATATTATTTCACAATTTATTTGATTTCAATAAAATAAATTGTGCACATTTTTCAAATAAAATGTACATAAAACATGGGTTTTAAAAATGAGACCAAATCTGAATAGAATGCATGAACTGATGAAACGATATACCTTGAATGCAACAAACTAAGTTTTAAAGCAATGCAATCAATGGTTTAATCCATGAACCTGCAATGCAGCAGATCACAGCAACTGAATGTGATGAGAGAAAATTATTAAACAATCCAATAGTTATAGGCTTGCTTGGCCATTTGTTGTGATTAACAGGAAAGTGTGTCCAGCTGAATTCAATAAGTGATTTGTTAGACGGGTATAAAAAACGGTTAAAATACAGCGGCAGCGGTAGCCGTCATGTGAAGCCAATTTAAAAAAATTGGCTAAAACTGACAAGCTAGTTGAGGAAAGAGATTTCATTATCAGCCCATGATGTATGCTAGAATCGAACCAGTGTCCTTGTGAGTACAACAGCTCCTTTCAGCAAACTCTGGGACCCTCTCAGATTCAGTCAGTGACTCCACATCACTGCGTTTATTCCCTAACAAGCCCTTTTCATCACGTGGAAGGAAGTGGATTAGAACTTCCATCTGCCTCTTGGACAATCTATTCAATTCCTCTCTCCCTTGTTGAATGTTAAAAAGTGTAAACGCTCAGTGCATCCACCAGAGATGGCCAATTCCAAGTGTTCTGTAACTAATGCTACTTACGCTGAACGAGCGCACTCGAGATCTGTCAGATCTGCCGGCCGGGGCATTAGACAGTCACACAAGAAATCTTCCGTACAAGAAAAACCAAACAGCATAAGGAGACATTAATCCAGCGAGTCAAAGCCTCAAGAGCGACTGTAATACCACAAGAGAACGTCCTTGAAAGATGATTCACAAGAACTGTTTATTTGTCTTCTCAGCATTTAAAGGCACAGTTCACAAAAAAATGGAAACTATCATAATTTACTCATGTTGCTATGTGTGAGACAAAAGAAGGTATTCGAGAAATGTTCTTCAAAGACATTCTTCAAAGTATATTATTTTATGTTCTGCAGAAGAAAGTCGGTCATGGAACAAAATGAATGAATAAATGATTACACAATTTTTATTTAATTTTTTGGGGTGAAATATCCCTTTAAGACATAAAAGGTGCGTTTTTGGTAGAAACCATTTTTTTTATTAAGCTAAAATATCTTGTTTTGTCCAAATGTTTAGGCAGCATCACATGTATTCTTCATAGAAAATGCAATTTCATTATGCACTGACAAGCTCAGTAAATTTGTTTTAGTTTTTTTTTATTTAGCTTAGCAAAATGCTAATACCTAACTACTGTAATAGTAGCAGTTCTGATTTGAACAGCCTTTTTTTTACTATGCCAACTGCTAACATCAAGTCTTCTACACAGAGAATACAATCCCAGAATGAACTGCAATGAACTCGGTTAAAAATATATATGCTTTTATACTCATTAACTGTGCATTTATCTTAAAATGATAATGTCCAAATCCACGGAGATAAATGGCGTATTCCTGGTATGAACATGTTTATTTTAATAATACTATCTCCTAAAATACCTAATTTTGGCCAAATGTTAATGCATCATTATGTGTCCATGCAATGTGGAAATGCAATCCCAGAAATGCACTGCAAAAAGCTCAATGGAAAATGAGAATGTTTTTATGCTTATTAACAGACTATTTAACGTAACATGCTAAAATTGAACTCAAATCAACTTAAATCGTGTTTTGCATCTCCATTTGGTGTTGCAGAGTTCCATATCGCACACTTATGAGGTTCTATATATAATATATATAGCATTATTCAGCTATAATGCCACCTAAACATGTAGGCAGTAAACAGTGAGGTAGCTTACTAGGTTTTGAACAGAGCTTTGTATTTATTAATAAAATAATGGTTGGGGAAATACTGTAACACAGGAATTACACAGCATCAAGAGAAGTACAAATGGTTTGTTGTCTCAACCCAGACAGCTTTAAAAATATATAAGCTGTAAAGAACATACAAAGGCCTCTATGTATACAAAGATATTTTACACACAAAACATTGGCAGAGAAACCCCACTTGAGGGGAAACACAATACAATACTTTGGACAATCTTAAATATTCACAAACAGCAGCGTGCAAAACTGAAGCCTGGCCGGGAAAAGTTTGCACTCTACAGAGCAAAAGGGGGGTTGAGAGGATTTATGCCCATCTTAAGGCTGATCGGCCCTGTAAAAACGCTGATGCAACATACCCTGCACCATTTTTGTCAGAATTTATGGGTGGTTTTCATCGGCCAGCTAAAAAGCTAACAAAGGGACCACTTGATTCCTGTTGACAGTAAATCTTAATTCACAGTTTCTTCTGAAGTTTCAGTTAAGTTTACATGCAGCAGAAAAGCACCAGTCTACTTTTAATGGTAGAACATGACTGGGCAATACCATTCCTGACTTTTACAGTTATATTCATGACTTTTGTTTGGTTCTTCAGCTGCCGAATTCAAATAAACACATGCACAACAAACTGATTCTGTGTGTTCAAGTTACATGTTGCTGCTTTAACTGAAAAAAGGTTCATTTTACTTTCATTAACAGCTAAAGGAGGCAAAAACCCCATGAGGCAGCATTTTGAGCTTGAGTTTGTATATGTAAAGATTTGTAGCACTGTAGCTACTTGCACTAATTGGTCTTGAAAGCAGAAAGCATGGAATGAGAGGGAAAGAGAAGGTTCTCATTTTCTAATTGACTGCTGTGTCTTGCACCAATCATTTGTCAATCAACCTTCTTCCAGTAACTTCCAGGCAAGATTATCCATGAAAAAAGATATGGGTAATGGTAAGCTAATAAGGCTAGTTCACCCCAGAATAAAAATTCGGTCATTAATTACTCAGCCTAATGTGGTTCCAAACCCGTAAGACCTTCAATCATCTTCGGAACACAAATTAAGATATTTTTGATATATCGTCTTCTGCCATTTTGGAGAGTACCACGACGCATGTGCGCACTTTTCCCAGAATGTAATCAATGTAATCAAAGTCGTTTACGTTCAGGAGAAAGCATGTGCATGCTGAAGGTAAACACTGATTATGCTGATTATGTTCTGGGGCACTCTCTAAAATGTCGGAAGACGGTAACTCGGGGAGAAGAATTGTTGAATAAATTGTTATTTTTGTTTTCTTTGTGCACAAAAAGTATTCTTGTAGCTTCGTAAAATTGAAGTAGAGCCACTGATGACACATGGAGCGTTTCACCGATGTCCTTGCTACTTTCTGGGACTGGGGACATTGCAGTTGCATTGCTGTCTATGCAGGGTCAGAGAGCTCTCAGATCTCATCAAAATTATCTTTGTGTTCCTTTTCAGATTTCATCAATAATATATTTGTGTTCTGAAGATGAACGAAGATCTTACGGGTTTGGAATGACATGAGGGTGAATTAATGACAGAATTTAAATTTTGGGGTGAACTAACCCATTAATGATTTAGACAACTAGGTTCAGTCTACATTTTCTGTAGTCCTTTAAAGTCTCACTCCGTTTCTCACCATACTATAAAACAACCTGAAAGTCCGTAATGAGCACAGTCGACCTTCACTTTTACTCTATATACTGTCAAAAATGAAACATGACAGAAATTTCAGGATGCCCATAGGCAGTAATCAAATGCCTCATGTCATACATGTCATAAAATAATTCCTTCGTGACAGGAATTACTGTAACGACCGTCCTGCTGCTGCTATATAAACGTATGAGAGCCCAGTGGGCTCCAGATTCATTTTGACAGATTTCCTCAATCAAGAGATTCCCACGCTAGAGATAAAACTTCATTGCATCAATTCAGCAACACGTTCAAGTAGCGAATTGCCCATCTGAGGAAAGTCGTGATGACAAGGTTACGAAACAAGTCATTTGCTGAAGATGACATCACTTTGAACAGCTTTTGGGGTGTTTTTGAAGCATTAATCTAAGAGTTGTTGTTTGCCATGTAACCAAAGTTTTACTTGTGATGGACAAGACAACAGCTTACCATGTAAATAAAGATTTAGTTTGAACTTGTCTCTCTAGTTTAAATATCATGGCTGAGAAATACTCGAATGAAGAATTGGCTCCCTTTCAATTAGTGATAAAATAAAATAATTTTTGGTTTTGGCAGGTCAAAAAAATCATTGTCTAAAAAGTAGCCAGACTCGGGCTTCAAATGAATCACTACTGCTCTGGATCCGGCTCCAAATGATTTTCTACTGCTCAGACTCGGCCTCCTAATGAATCACTACTGCTCAGACTCGGGCTCCTAATGAATCACTACTGCTCAGATTCAAGCTCCTAATGAATCACTACTGCTCAGACTCAAGCTCCTAATGAATCACTACTGCTCAGACTCGGGCTCCTAATGAATCACTACTGCTCAGACTAATGAATCACTACTGCTCAGCTCCTAATGAATCACTACTGCTCAGACTCGGGCTCCTAATGAATCACTACTGCTCAGACTCAAGCTCCTAATGAATCACTACTGCTCAGACTCGGGCTCCTAATGAATCACTACTGCTCAGACTCGGCCTCCTAATGAATCACTACTGCTCAGACTCAAGCTCCTAATGCTCCTAATGAATCACTACTGCTCAGACTCAAGCTCCTAATGAATCACTACTGCTCAGACTCGGCTCCTAATGAATCACTACTGCTCAGACTCAAGCTCCTAATGAATCACTACTGCTCAGACTCAAGCTCCTAATGAATCACTACTGCTCAGACTCGGGCTCCTAATGAATCACTACTGCTCAGACTCAAGCTCCTAATGAATCACTACTGCTCAGACTCAAGCTCCTAATGAATCACTCAAGCTCCTAATGAATCACTACTGCTCAGACTCAAGCTGCTAATGAATCACTACTGCTCAGACTCGGGCTCCAAATTAATCATTACTGCACAGACTCTGGCTCCAAATTACATTACTGGCGCAAGTTTTGTACAGTTGACGTGGATAAGCTACATCATGTAAATATGTCAGCAGTGTGGACGCACTTCACTGTCACCAAAAATGACGGTAGAGAACATGTAAAATGTATTATTCCGAAATACCAAGAGGCGACTTGCTGCTGACTTACTATTGCAACTGGTTCAATTTATCACCTAAGAACACCACAAATAGCATTAAGAGATCAGTTACCAAAAACCCACTTTTAATTACTGAAACATTTTCAGGCTGTTGCAAAATCACTATTTGAAATCAGAACGGAATTGGTCACTCCCCACTGTAAATGTAATTGGAATTTTAATGAACAGAATAGGAATTTCTGATTTGAACTTCTAGTAATGTACACGTGGTATATTTGAACCCTACTTTGAGTTTTTTTTTTTTTTCAAATAGGACATTGTGCCTGTAGAAGTGTAGTGTAAATCATACTGGATAAATGCGTCCACTGTTTGCACACATTATAATTCAAAATCTGTGTTCCCAGAAGGACAGGGTGCACATTCACCTATGCCTTGGTCAATAAAATCTTCTTAGTGCAGAAAGAATACTGGCTTCACTGGCAGCCAATGCTCTATACTGTCAGAGGTCTGGAGGCATGGGCAGCCATGGACCCTTTCACAGATGGATCGGACAGCTGAACATAGTCATAACGAGAGGTAAGGGCCAAACTATTCTGACAGGAATCTACCCAAGTCATTTTAATTAATGATACAGAACAGGGGGTGGAAGGGGTTATCAATTCTGACGGAGCCGTAAAAAGTCAATTATAGGAAGATGCACAGATGGTGTACATATCTGTGCTTTTTACGTAACGACAACTATATGGGGGCGATCTGACAGAGAGAATGGTAAAACTCGAATCTGGGATAATTGGCTTGCAAGCGGCATGCAAAAAATCCTTGCGTAATTTCAAACTTGGCCTTCTAATAGTCCGACTCTGGAGACTCTTTCAGAGACAACACCAAGACCTGAGATACCCCATTAAAACTGCAAGATATCTGCATCATTAGGGTGGAAAAGTGACAGCGTTTTGTGAGTGATTCTTTGCTTACCACCAAGAGGCCTCTTTGTGATGCTTGACTGAGGCATTGCGAATAGTAAGTGTCAAGCTCTTCCTAACTGCTAACAGTCATTACTATGCTGGTGTGAACTGAGAGGCGGGGATTCAGCATCTTTTTAAATCTGGATATGCAGCACATTATCCCTCACCACAGGAGAGTGAAACCGAGAGAGCAAAACGGAGGAAGCAAGAGGGAGGATCTAAAAATAGCTCTCTCGTTGTCGCCATCGGGTTCAGATACAGGGAACTAGCGGGCCGCGATGCGGGCGACATGAAGATGACGTTCATGGGAGACGGTAGGAGACACGCAGCCGGATTAGGCTAATTCACATTGTCGACAAGTGCTATTAGCGAATTTCAACGAAGCTGTGCAAGTGTATCTGCAGGTCTGGGATGATATAGAGCTAATCCAGAATTGAAGACAGCGGTACCAAATTAGATACTATGTTGGCCGCTGAAAAAAAGAGGAGCTTTGATTCACAAAGTTGTGGAGAAATGACCTGCTTTTCTCTCAGTGCTACAAGAAGAAAACAATGTTCATGATAGAAGAAAAGTAGGAATGAACAATACTTTGGAATCATATCGGTATCAGCTGATATCAGTATTTGTTATTGTTATTAGTCACCATTGGCTCATTTCCACCAACTATTGGGGAATTTTATTTTACTTTTTGCCATCATATAGCACTAACTAGGGAAAGTACTAAATGGAAAAAAGTAGTTTGTCTGCTATTTAAAACTATTTATTAAAAAGTGAACTGGAGTAGTATTGTAGAATTATTTAATTAACTTTAATCCACCAAGAGTGGCGCAAATAATGGGCAAAAATATACAGGAAAAAACAGGAAATGAAATTACCACTGCAGACCCTCACAACTGCCTGTCAAGGTCAATAAGTCTCATAAAATATCAGATCATTTTACTTTTTCATGACATGGAAAGGTTAGTTTAGGTTGTAAAATGCTTAGAGGTTCAACTCCACAAAAACATAGTATTTATGAATTAAAACAATGTTTTTTACACTGAAATATATGTATTTAAAATTTTAATTATGATAATACAAATACCTTTAATAATATATGGTTAATATGGCCAAGAATATCCAGCAATTAAGAACGTAAATCAGGTCTGTTTTGATTGATGTTAAGTTTAAATCAGAATTAGGAACTGTCAACATATTTGACCAGATAAATGAAAGAAAACAGTGCATAGAGCATCAGGTAACAATCAAAAAAGGGTTAAGTGTTAGCGGAGCCAGACAGAGCAGGAGCTGCATTAGACAGTGCAAACAAATGCACTCAGAGAACATTGCGTATGTTGACTGAAAGCCAAAAGTAGATGAGGAGGGTGGAAAAACATCCAAATGTCTCTCTTAAACACACACACCACCTTTGGATCTGGCATCAGTCCATAACACGTAGGAGCTGATGACTGATGACTTCAGAAATGGAGACAGATGTGTCTCAAAGTGCTGACGATAGCTAAAAGCCCCAATCCAGGAGCATGCGATCCAGCTATTCAAACGAAGGAGCAGGACAGCTCAAAGCAAGGGGAGGTGGTTCCCAGAGGACGTATCGACATCATGCATATACGCACCCCGGCAACGTCACTGCAGATTTACGGTGCTAAAGACACGCCAAACACTGCAGCTAAATGAAAACTAGCAGCTTGCCTGAGCCTGCCCTCAATTTGCGCAACTGTTGGAGCACTTGTTGTACTCCTCCGGAGTATCAACAACCTAAAACATACCAGAGCCTAATCAGGTTCAACTTGAATGCAAGTTACTTGCTCATGATAGAAATCCAACGTTATCACAAAAACAACAACAAGAACGTTACTTACAGCCATTAGATCATCTCAGAAGAACCAGAAGCATATCTGTAGCTTTCTTCAGACACAGGCATGGTACAAAACTCGGGTCCCGCAAACCCGTGTGCACTCCAGCCCTCATACTGAACCTGGCTGATCACAGCGAGATCCCCGATTCAATCGGCACGAGGCGGGGGAGGGAGGAAGATAGCGCAGAGAGAGGGGGGAGGGGAGGGAGAGAGGTACAGACAAAAAAAGAGAGTCCCAACCCTGCCCCAATGTATCAAGCGGTGGCCAGCCGAGAACAGCAAGTTACTGTTCAATCACTTCAGAAAAGAGATGAGGCGCATCCACTAACTGCATCGATTTGCTGAGCAGCTCAGGTGCTTTTAAACAATCCTCCGCACACTTCCAGTAAAGTTTCATGGGTTTGTTCGAATCACGGTTTATGCTCGCCATCCTCTTCACGGCAAACGTGAGCCGCTGAAGTAAATCCCCGTGGCCTGGCACCGTTCGAGTGAGTAAGTGACGTGTGTGTGTGTGTGTGTACTGAGCTGCAGCAGTGCTTTACTGTAGAACTGCTCTGCTCAGTAGAGCACAGATCCATCTGCAGTAGAAAGTGCTGTATCGGTGTTAACCCCTTCAGTGTCACGGGAGGAGGACAACACTCCGAAATCCCTCTAGTACTCCACCGGCTATGAAGCCTGCAGGTAAATGCCAATACTGGAGCAGAGCATGGAAATGCAATGCTGAATGTCTTCATAATGTAATGTCTTCATAATGAGGTACTTGTTCATGTATTTAGCCAATCATAATCCAAGTTAATAAGTGAATATCTTTCCTATTTCTCATAATTTTAGTGAAAATACCATACAGCCAAAAGTGAAAAAAAAATCGTAATTTATTCACCCTCATATCGTTCCAAACCTATAAGACTTTATGTTTCACAGAACAAACTAATATGTTTTGATGGACGTTGGGAACCAAATAACATTATCTTCTTTTATGTTCTACAGAAGAAAGAAAATCACATAGTTTGGGAACAACATAAGGGGAGCAATTTTCATTTTGGGGTGAACTATCCCTTTAACCAATGAATAAGTTTGGCTGTGCATTATCTAACACTCAAGTTCAAAACATAAAACGGTAATACTTCAATATGGATAAGCCATATCTGAAGAACAGTAGAATGCTTTAGTGGCACCTAAGCTTCATCCATCTCACGTGAAACCCGCTGTGTACATGCCTGCCTCTAAAATCCTTACAAATGTTTGAAATGCATAGGCACGTGTATCTCTTTTGACAAGCTGTCAGGCTGGAACGCAAGGCCCGGAGTAACGACAGATTCCACGCACGTTTTCCATTCCTCCCTCCTTCACGCTGTTTAGCACAGCTATAACATGGGATTTCTTTACTATCAATAGAGGCAGCAGAGAAAAGTGCACTGACCAGAGTTCATATACCATGTTTACTTCAAATGCAGTGTGAGGTAGCCTATCGATAGAGGCAATGGTGAACAAACAGGTCTTTCTGCTGAAGCAGTGCCATTTGAAGCCCAACCAACTAGTTTTGTGCTTGTAGGATACAGGTTGTGTCAGCATTTAACTCGCTAAAACATGAGCACTGTTATGTCCTAAAGGTTTTTGTTAGTTATTAAAAAGTTTGCATATTTGATTCAAATTTCAGAGAATTTCAGATTGATTAATACTCAGTGCAGAAGTACCATCTTCCTCAGTCCGGCAACATGAGACAGCCTGGCAAACATAAGTTTAGTCAGCTATCTCCATACTGCCAGCTCGCTGCACCTCGTTCCGAAAGCCACTCGGCACGTTGTGACATATGTCTATACTAGAGCATTGAATGTAGTAGATATGCAGAAAAATGTCTGCACTTCAAAACCACACTGATCTGAGAAGATGCTTTTAAATAGCTGCAGACAGTCAGTCTTAAAACTCAAACTTGCTAATTAAACTGCTGTGTTAGTGGTCATTCACAAAGCATGTGCTTTTGCATTAAAAGAAAAACAGTAAGATGCAGGGCAATGAAAAGAAAAAACCAGAGTCGGGTTTGTCTTAAGTGAACGTAAACCGTTAATGATGAAAACACATGTAACAGTACATTGGAACTGTGCATTAGGTCTTTACGTGACAGCAGCCTAATGTTCCTGCTGCTTTCTGTGCTATTAATGTTTATAAGTGAACAAAAAGAAAAGAAATCACTCCCCGATCTTGACTGGATAACTTTTGTAAACTGAATAAGGATTAATCTTTATTTTATTTATAAAGAGAATGCTATGCAGTGCTATTTTAAATTCGATTTAGATTTCTGCACTTTAACTGTGTTCAGTTGAATTTACTTGTGGTATTTTTAATTATTTAATTTGTTCTTAGTTTACTGTTTGTCTTTAATAATTTTTGAAATCTAGATGAGTTAGTCGAGTTGTTTTTGCTGTGGTATTTTTGTTAAAACCATAGGCAAAAGAATGTTTTACAAAAAGATAAAAGAATAAATATGTTTGATATCTAAATGTTTGACTTCATTCTTTTATATCTAAACTTGGAATCATAAAGGAATGGAATTGATAAGGGAATTAGATTCGGAATCGCTAAAATTCCCAACTGACAACCCATACTACTGTATGGAAATCAATACCATGTTTAAGGTTATGTTGGTATGAACTGATCCCAAAGCAGCATGTAAGACTGACATCTTCCACATCCGCTGAAGGACTTCTTTGGGGGTGAAAAACGGGAAAAGCGTGACACCAGTGAAGCCTCCACTGTATTGAAAAGGCTGTAGCTGAAGGCTGCTGATTCTACAGTATTATAAAGAGCCCATAGGTAATGATTAGGGCTCAGGTTTCACCGGAGCAAGGGGACACGGTATGGATGGATGGATGCTGTAGTTCATTTCCATTCAATGACCTCTGGCAGTGACATTCACGTAGGCTGGAGAACACGTGCATGCATGCTCTGTAGGAATGTAAAAAATACTTTCTCAATGCAAGTAAATTCTTCACACCAAGGCCGAAAATGACTAACAAAAAGAAATCAGAGGCTATAAAAAGCATCTAATAGAAAGGAACAATTTCTGAATGATAGCAAATGATGTTGCTATAGTAGCCTTGATTCCTCAAGGACATTTAACATCTTGTATAAGCTGCGTCCTCCATGGAAAAGTGCACTGAATAAAATTGAAACCGGTTTGGAATAAAATGAGGGTGAGTAACTGATGGGAGTAATTTCATTTTTGGTTGAACTATCCCTTAAGACTGCTGCAGCTGAAGTGTGCTGGATCTCATGTAGGGGAAGTCATTGGGAGGAAGTTATTTTAGGTTCTCAGCTGGTATCAGAGGGGGAGGCAGGGAATCTCTGATGATGGCCAGACCACCGGCAACGTCACACTTGTGCCTGAAAGATCACGTCAGGGATCACTCACTTCCTGTCATTCCACTGTGACACGGCTAACTTTAGAAGCTCATTTAATGCAATCACATGCTTCAACTCACATGTGATAACCAGAGCACATATTCACAAATTTACAAAGCCCAAACTGTTTAATAATAGAGATGCTACAGGTCGCATAGCCATTGGAATCAATGGAATGCCTTTTGTACAAAATTGAGAGTTTAAAGTTTATAGTCATTTTGCTGATGTTATAAATTGATATTATGAGTGCTAACATTTTCCCATACCACTGTATTGAACAGTATTTTAATCCAGGGATGCATAATTAGTGAAATTCTAGACCATATCAATAAGCCAATTAATATTACAATCTATATTTAAAACAAAACAATTAAAACACAAAATAATTGGTATGCTACAAGTGAATTTAAAATGTGAAAAAATTAATTAATATTTTCTGTCAAACAGGCAATATTGTAAATCTTTACTTACATTTTAAAATAAAAGTAAAACATACTGAACACTAAAACAAAATGTTTGCATGCTACAAGTCAATTTAAAATAAGCAGAAACAAATTAATTCAATTCAATTAATATTATATAATAATATACTTACACTATATAAAAATAAACATGCTAAAAAAAAATAATAATAAATAGCTTGCATGCTCCAAGAGAACTTAAAATAAGCAGAAACAAGCAAAATTATTATTTCAAATTATTATGTACCAAAATCAATAAAGATTAAATATTAAGATGGATTTTTCCCTCAATTCAACAGCATTCCATTCTGTTCTCTTCTATACCAGGTTAAAACACCAATCATATAGAAATGTATTAAATATTAAAATGATCAGAATAATATAAGATTTACAATATTGCTCATTGCATCAGTTATCAGTCATAATGCGAAAATAGCTATGAATTAAAAATATCTTTAAAGTCACTCAGAAGGAAACAAA
Source organism: Ptychobarbus kaznakovi (assembly GCA_027422405.1). Lineage (NCBI taxonomy): Eukaryota > Metazoa > Chordata > Actinopteri > Cypriniformes > Cyprinidae > Ptychobarbus > Ptychobarbus kaznakovi. The sequence continues at coordinate 29,219,467 of CM049796.1, read as the reverse complement.
TCCTTCCAGCGTATCAATAATCAGAGCTTTTAGATGAGACGGTGACTCTTTAAATCCAGCCGACTGCAACAGACTCCACTCACACTCAGAGTGCATGCTGGGAGTTATCAGAGACCTCCACAGAGCCCAGAGAGGAACGGGAACGCACCGATAACAGCTGTCCCGGACAAAGACTCGACCCCCTGACAAACACACACTTTCTCCCCTGCTGAACAAAAGCAGGAGGGTCGGCTCCAGCAAGATACGGCTATCAGGCCTCTCGTTTCACGCAATCAATTCAGAGGATTATCAAGGACACACGAGCGATCACAGTTGTGCTCTGAACTCGTGCAAACAGCCTCTAATGAAAGCACGCAATTGCAAATACGTCATACACGCACATCTTTTGGACCGTTTACAGATGAAATGCTATTTTAATGAATCCCAAAGAGTAAAAAATGTCCTCATTTAGAGAAGCAGAATAATTGTGCGCTTGTACTCGAGTCGTATAAATAGGCACGTGTCTCGGATGCTGCATCTAAAATTGACAGAGGCCAAATTAAAGTGGCCAAATGAAAACGAGTCTGTTCATGCGTCCATAAGAAGCTCAGTCTACATGAAGCCACTGACCATGAGCTTTCCAGACACTAATAAGGGTCCAAACGCTTCCCTAATTGAAATAAATACGTTTTTTTTGTATAGAGATGCACCTTTATTCAATTCAGGCCAATACTGATAGGGGCCAAAATACTGATATAAACACAGATAATTATTTTGATAACCTAAAAATTGCTGACATTAAAATTCTTTAATATTTGTTCAAAAATAAAATACCTTTAAATTAATTGTTTTAAATGGTACAAGTGAATTTAGGCATTACAACATTATAATGTACAGTATGAAAAAATGCATATTCATTTTGAGATTTGATAAAGATTACGTTTAATAGTTTATTAAACTAAGTTTTTTTTAAAGATTAACATTAAGTGAAAAAATTGGGAAAATGGGAATAAACAATTAAATATACAATATAGACCAGTATTAAAAAGGGTTTGTTAAAATTAGCCATCATGAACTAACATTGAACAATAACTTCCTGAAAAATTTTTATTAATCTAGGCTAATATATACTATCATTTATAAATATACTGATATGTTTATATAATAAATATACTTTATTTTGTAAATAACACATTACATCTTAATTTAGACACCTTGTGAAAAATGTACACCACCCTTTTGGGAAAGATTTTTGAAAGATCTATTTTTACAATAGTTTTAATATCATCACAGAATATTCTTATTATCATCAAAGTTAGAAACAACTGTGCGGTTTAATATTTTGTGGAAACCATGATACATACTTTTACAGGATTCTTTGATGAACAGAATTTTCAAAAGAACAGCATTTATTTGAAATAATTTTTTGTAGTGTTATAGAAGTCTTTACTGTCGATTTTGATCAATTTAATGCATCCTTGCATAAAAAGTCTGAATTTATTTAAAAAAAATCATAATTAGAATTTTTTGATGGTATGCACGTATGTATATATTAACAATCTAGATAAATAAATGCTGTAAAATAACTTTCACAGTTGGTTCATGATACCTAATGAATTAAAGTTGTCATGAAACTCTAGATGCTGCAGGCCGATAGGTCTAACTCAATCTGATATAATGACATCATTACTCACAAGGCACAGCTGATTGGTTTCTTTTCATGTCAGCAGCCAATAAGCTCACAGCTCGACATTCAAATACTTGGCTAGTGTTTGCTGTAGCAGTTGCAGCACACTTCAGAAACCCTCCTCCTTCCCCAGCTCCACCTGTATAGATCAGGGTGATTTTATGTATGTTATGAAAGGGGATATTTCATATATGTTATATGTGCAGCAGCAATATTTCTTACATGCTCACAGCAGCATGTTGTGGATGTATTGGTAGTAGAAAATCGTGTTACTTGCTCTGCGACAGCAGCATAGCAGATCTATTCCGCCAAGAACAATTATCAATTGCACAATTACATTAATTAAATTATTAACAATTACATTATCACGTATATTCCTCTTTGAGAGCGGTTATAACAGAACTAATGGTTAGGAATTGAACTAATGAATTGAAACTTACTGTAAAGTGTTACCAAAATCTCTAATATCAACTGAAATTGACATATAACAAATAATGATTAAAAATGTGTCGGTTCAGACCGAATGTTTCCTGAGTCAATGAAATCCTAAAAAGAAACCAGATGGCCTTGGCTCGTATCACTACATCCACACAACTTGTTTTCCCGAAACCAGTTCGACAGCTCACCAAAACGAAACAATGATGACATTCAGAGCAGGTATGTCAGGTATGGGACGTCTCCTTGCACTCTGACACTGTCTGTGTGTGTTTCACTGTTTTGATTACAGCATCTGGCTCACCTCCAGGAGATAGCGTGGTGAGAAATACTACACCAGACAGCAGGAAGCCAAGGACTCATTAACCCTGGTGTCATAGCTGACCTTTGAACCCTCGTGCCGCCACAAGCCTGGAGAGCATGCCACAGTTATACACACACAAATTACTACGCAACACACCCTTACATAACTCGGCTAAACTTAATGTGTAAGGTTACGATGTGCTTGCGCATAATGACGTATGTCAGCTTTCCATGTGTTACGTAAGTTAGTTTGAGAAAGAGAGGAAGGAGAGTGAAACAATGGTTTCTGACTATGTGGCCTCAGTATGCAGGATGAATTTTAAATCCCTGGCTTTGATGTTCAGGACCGTTTCTGCTGCAGAGCTCTACACTTCATTTTTTTAGGAACACTCATGCCCGCAAGTTAACATTTTTAAGGGGTAAGTCAAAGCTGATAAGTAGGCAAAAGTGAATTAAGAATTAGTTCAGACTTCAGAAATAGGCTATTGAATAAACTATGCTAATATGTCTCAGACAAAAAAAAAACACCTTTACAGAACAAAACTGAATCATCTTTTAAATCATATTCACTAAAATAATTCAGATTCATACACACACCAACAAATTTGCAGACGAGATGCCTAATTTGTTCAGTTAGTTCACAAAAGGAAGTGATTTGTTCATTCAAATTCACTGACAAATGATTTGCTTAATTGCTAAAAAGCTTTCTGTATTGGTTAATCATCCAAAATGTGTAAGCTCTTTAGTAACAATAGTAGGCTATTTCTAATGCTATAATATAATTATTCCTGTTATCTATGAAAGAAAGGCAGAGCACTTTATAGTGTTTTTTTCAGATACCCAATTACAGTCAAAAAGTACATAATGGCAGCAAGAATGCAAGCTGTTGCAAGGCATAGGAGGCCATTTTTGTTATAGTGGGAATTAAAACTATTTGGTTGTTTCAGTTTGTTATTTGCCCAATAAATGACAATAACATTTTTAGATTTAAATTTTTTTTCGACAGATTCCTAAAATATTTGTGTTTTCTCTTTATTATGATAGGTGGTCTAATAAATTGTTAAGTACTGTATTTACAGACATTGGGCAGAATGTGGAGTAGTGTGTATTTTAGCAATAAAAAAAATGCTTCATTCATTCAATCGCTTTGTTCAATTCAAGATGCTTTTGTTCACAAACTAGATGCTTTATCTGTCCACCAGCAAGTTCATTTAGTTTAAGAATGAGCTACTTCAATCGTTCAGCAAATGTGAGGGAAATGTAAACTTTACAGCTCTGCACTGATAAGAGTTTCACTGAATCTAGAAAAAAAACTTAAGCTCGTCAAAGCTTACGGCCAAAAAGATCAGTCGACTGAGACTGCAGCCAGAATCAGGAACCACAAGCACAAACATGACAAGATTTACCCTCACTACTGTTAACATGCTTTCAACTGCACAGCTTCCTTCACATTCAACACTAAACAAAACCACTGCTTGATTTCTGATAGCTCGGTCCATCAGACACTGACGCGATGCTAAGTGCTCCATGCAGTCACGCATGAATTGCTTCTTTCAAATACACTCAGACACAATATAAACTCAGTTTAGCTAAATCAGTTGAAGTCTCCACGTTCTGACAGTGCTATTTTTAAATGTGTTGTCTCAGCACATCTATTTCTGTCTGGAGTGAAACTGTAATGATATTGTGCTCGAGGGATAGTACTGTGTTTCATTCTCTACGTTTCAAAAACACTCTGCAATATCCACCGTCATTTGACGTTCAAGAGAGGATGCACTGGTTTCACAGTCTTCTGAAAATAAAACATTCAATGGAAACAGTGAACAACTTCTGCTCTGGCAAATGGTTAAGATTAAGAACGCAATGACAAAATCAGTTCTGACCTTTAAGAAAATTATGAAAGGACATAAGAATACTAACCGCATCAGAGTTTCACTCTCTGTCAAGCGATCTGTGCTATTATTTATTTCATCTGAATGGATGTGCAGCGCACCTGTATTTGACGTACTGTAAGCTCTAGTGTGCGGCACACGACTCACCGTCGCTTTGCTTTTTTCAAAGAGAGAGAGAAAGAGAGGGAGCGAGTCAGTTCTGTATGGTATGTAAACGATATTCTTTGTTGTATTTTCCTGTCAAAACAACGGAGTTCGTTTGGAATTCTTCAGCTTTTAAGAACGGCCGGGTTCTCTGGTAGTAGGCGGAGCTAATGCGCAAAAACTGCAATCTCATTGGCTGGCACTCGCCTATTATCGTCCCTGTTTTGATTTCAGCAAATCAGTTCGAGCGAATGCAGATAACGTGATTAATATTCATGAATCCAGCAGCTTGTTAATCCTTAGTGCGTTTTATATTGTTCTTAGTAGAATTCATAGTATGATTATTATCTTATCTTATCAGTATTATTGACCAGCAAGTTCAGTTCAGTTAAAATGACTAATGTGCATTCATACATGCCAAGTTTGAATTCTAATTACTAAAGTTCTATCATTAAGTAATACTTGATTATCATAATATACATATATTGATTATCATAATAACACCTCTATTCTGCCCAAGAGACTTAGTAGTTATTCATCAATCATTTTTATCTTAAGCCCTATTTGTTTTCCATTCACAAGTATTGTACTACTAATCACAGTGCTAATGACATCCTGCTCATTACACGTTCACAACACTAATAAACCCACACTCGCGTCTTACAGCCTTACATGCAGAAGTACTGGGTCAGTGTCCAACCCACAAACACTAGATAATCCCTTGATCCACGAGAGAGAATACACCATGTCCAAGTTTCACAGAAAAGCAGGTCACCTGACACAGAAGAGCGAGACCGAGCTCTGGCCTGTATCTTTGACCTTGATCCCTTCAATCCCACGTATCAAATGCATCATTATACAGAACAACCCAGGACACACGCGCGAGCTAAACACCACATACACACCAGAAACACTCGACATCCGAAAGAAAAAACACTTAGCAAGACAAATGTTCTCAATTAAATGAGTGAACGGTTAATTGGCCGTTTTGAGACTATCTGCATTGACCGATAATGGTATCTAAATGGCTGATTAACAGAAGGAAGTTCCAAAATCGACAGTTATATAAAGAATTGTAGGTAAATAAGTCAAAGCTAAAGCGTGTCATTTTTGGCTGAACCAATAGCGTGAGTTTAGGGACGGGACTATCTGTTTGCTGACCAATGGCGGACAGGGGAGTGTTGCAGAAACTTCGTTAGGGATCCATTTCTGTTTCAACCCTCGGCCAAGTCCTGGATTTGCCCACCGCCGCTGTCAAGGACGGCTCTCACATTCTTTTACAAGATTAAACAAACGGGTGAAGGGTGTTGGAGAGAGAAATCACCATGCCAACAACTCACACTGTGGCTAAAGGATAAAAACACTAACTAATGAACAAACGGTGGATAAATACTGTACCAGAGATGATTCATCTTCCTCTTTTTCTCACTAAAAGCTTTCCATAAGCTTCCCAAAAAAAATAAAAAAAAAATAAAGTGGCTAAAATGGGCTTTACTCAAAAAAAGGGGCTAAATGTGCCTCTGAAAAATGTGTTTTGGACATGAAACAATGGTAATACCTTTTGAAATAAAAGAAACAAATCTAGATATAATAATCAAAGGGTTTTCAAACTTTTTGATACAAAACTCACCCCAAAAACAATGATACCCCAGAAAAATGATAAAATATAAAGGAAGCTAAATATAAACACTCATTTAAACTGTGAGAAATATATTAAGTGTGATGTAAGATTAATTAAAATACATTAGTTATTATTCATGTTGTTAATGTATTGTACTGAAGCAAAATAAATTATAAAAGATATAATAAGAATACAGAAAAAATTATATTTATAATTATTAAAATGATCAAATTCAAAATAATAATAATGTAGCTGGGCCAAAATAAATGATTAAAATGTGAAAAAAAAAATATTATATAAAAAAAAATTGTGTTATTCTTTTTTAAAAAGTGTAATAATTGAAAAAAAAGAGTCGAAAGAAATGTGTAAAATTATTAATAATTATTATTATTAGTGTAGTTCTTTCACAACAAATATTGGGCCAAGAAAGTTTTTTTTATACTTTTTTCTTATTTGTATGAGAAAACAAGTAATTTTTTTATGTCTGGTTTTACTTAAACTACAAACCAAAACCAGCCACCCAAGTATAACTAGAAAGGAAGAAGCCAAAACATCTGTATACATTAAACACAGATTAAAATCACTGGCCTTCATTATGATAATGACAGAAGGAGGTGGATTTATTTTCCTAAAAACTGATTTTATCACAGACAGAAATGACAGGGCCGCTGGAAAGTTGTCTAGCATCATCCAGATTATACCTTGAACGACTCGTAAAGACGTCAGTGTGCCAAACTGCATTACCCTAACAAGTCCACATCTAAAGCTTCATTTAAGTTGCAGTGTAGGGCGGGAGAATGGGCCGGTGGTTTTTTTACCAAGAAAGGGCATCGAGCGGGGCACAAACAAAATCCTCCATTTAGGCTAGACGGGAAATTGTGTTGTGGTTCTGCCTTTGATCTCATGAAGCGATTAGACCAACAGGATTACTGAGACTTGACCATTGAAACGACCGGCCCAAAGTCACAGGCTATGAGACGGATGAGAATTACCACACAATGCAAACTACAGCACAATCCCTTTCCCCTGCATCTGTCCCGTCCATAAATAAGTGCTGTTATTAACCTTCAAAACAAGTCTGACAACCACGGTCAAGAATTAATACTCAACAAACACCAAGTATGCATTAACATTCCTTTGGTGAAGGAAAAATGGACTTGCTGGTCGGTAAGCAAGTACCTTTTTTTGTAAATGCAATGTAAGACAAGAACAACACGAGAATGATGCTAATGTGAGCAACAAACAAATAATTGGATGCAACAAATTTACCAAAAAAAGATTTAGTGAGTAATGGAGGTAGTAAAACCTCTATGGAAAATTTTAAAAATGTAACTATAAAAAAAATATACAGTTTTTAGGTTAGGAAAATAGCTAAATATTTTTACAAAAATATTCAAACGTAATCATGGCAAATATAGTTTTAGGGCTAGTAAGGAACAATTAGCGCCAACTTGAAATTGGCAGGTAGTGAGAGATCAATATATTGCACAGTCCAATTAACCTGCCAATATTTGGCCATCTTTAGATTAACATCATCGGTCTCTAACTGTGCTGACCGGCACTTTAACAGAAATGGCCGTTCCACCGAGTGACGTTACTAAATCTATATGATTCAAATACCATTTATATCAATTTAATCGTGTGTGTGTGTGTCAGGAATATTACGGTTAACAAAAACTACAATTAAAACAAAAAAAATATTACAAATCTGTTATATGAATTAAAAAAAAGATTTACTGTAACAAAACACATACATTTTTTTATTTCAATTAGTTGCCAAGACAACATTTTATTTATTTAGTTTAACTTAGTGTTCTAAAACTGAAGAAAAAAAACACTATCCAGACAGTATATAAAAATGAAAACTCAAAATAACAATAACACACAACAAAATGACTAAAACTCGAAGTAAAATTAAAAACAGAAAATATAAAAACCAATTCAAAATATTAATAAAACTAATATTATCGAACTGATACTAAAATAACACTGGGGGAGGGGGGGTGTTGTAAATAATATTATATTATTAATATTAATAATAATATAAATTTAATCCACAAAGAGTGTTAATTCCAATATGTATATTTAAAAATATATATTTTTTTAATACACACACACTCATTTATTACATAAATTATTATATAAAAATGATAAATTTAATAATTAAAAAATATTATATACACATTTTTTGTACATATCTACTACAACATAATAATGTCAAATCATAACTCATGCTATGCGTCATGAAAACAGCTGTAGTAAATCATGCTCTGTCGGCTGATCCGGTCAGACAGGTTAATATTACTCGGCATAACCAAACATCACAGAGAGGAAAGCAAGCCGTGACTCATGACACGGAGGAAGGGCTGGAGAGTCACATTCCTGAGATGCTCCACCTGTTTCACGAAGCTCACCTGTGTGTGTGTGTGTGTGTGTGTGTGTGTGTGTGTGTGTGTGTGTGTGTGACACCTTCAACAGGTGTCAATGGAAAGACCCGCCCAACAGAAACCGTATCAGTGTGACAGCTCAACTCACTTACATTTCCTGTCCTAAAGTTTCTATGGGCTTTCAATGAAAGCTGACAGGATAACCTTAAGTTAAAATAAAAGCAAAAACATCCCGTGAACAGCAGCTGATGAGTTGATATCCATCATTCATGTGACTGTCATCAGCTGTGTCTGTTTGCTATGGGACACGTCCAAACCATCAATAAATATCAGCTCACACACATACTTATGAACAGTTATAAAATACACTGAAACATTTAAATCCTGAAATACAGCGAAAGTTTACATAACACATTTTATAACCGCTTAAGGAGATTTGACATAAGCACTTTCCCTTCTCTGACATATTTTCACATAACTCACGATACTGTCATTGCGAGGGTTTGTCAGCTGTTCGTTTAAAAGCTGACGACAGTCAACATTATCACTATAAAACTCAAACATTTTAAAATCCAACATTTGAAAGCTTCATGAAACCAACAGACCTTGGAAACCACTTCAGCTAAGCACATAACCGCATATGTATGTCACTGTCACACAAACAAACGCGATGCATTTAAAACCCAAAAGGCTAAATAACAAAACAAGGTGATTTATAGTTATAATAGAAATTTGAAAAAGAAAACTAAAGCGTTGTGTGTTAAATTAAAGCTGTAAACTATCGCACATATCGGCTAGCGTTAGCGTGTTAGCATAAGTTGAGGAATCTCCGTTAGCTGAGGCTAAACGCGCGCACACATTTATGACCCCAGGCGCCTATTTAACACTCTGGTTTAATTATAATTAATATTTTAGCTCAAAAAACTGATGACATTGTATGTACAATGTTATTAAAAGAGAACAAACCTTATTAGAGGCAGCCTGGGCAGACATTTTGTTCCTTTAGCTGCTCTCGCTGAAGCAAGTTGAGGCTAAATGTTGTCGCCTCAAAGAAATAAATAAAAAAGCAGGGTTATATGGGCTTGATAAACCCAGAAGAGATAAAATCCACGTTTTTCGCCTCCTCTGGCCCGTGTGTTGGGCTAAAGCGTGTTGTGGTCTCTTATAAAGATGAACAGCAACATGTCAGATGAGCGTAAAGTTCGCCAGCGATCTCCTCTTATTGCTGATGAAGCGAATACATTTCACAACATCTCTGAATGTGACACGTCTGTCCCGCAAGAACCGGGTGTACTGTGTATAAATCCGTTTAGAGGTGTGTTGGTACACCTGCGGGGAAGCAGAGGGCGGGATGTCGTGCTTTATCCCTGAGCAGCAGACTCACTGCATTGGCAGCAGCTCTGCTCTGCTCTCTTTCTCTCAGCAGCGCAGCAGTGACATGACTGTGTGCTGGACATTTCCACCGCATCTCTCCAGGGGTGGCAACGAGAGAGAGAGCAGAGCAGCAGCATCCCAATCTGGGATGTTCCACTTTGCAGTGTTGTTATAAAAAGACATTGAGGTGAAGTGATTTTTGTGAATGTAGGGGGTTCCTAGAGCACAGCATTTTATGTAAATCCAGCAAACCGAACAGCCCCAAAAAGCAAAACAAATAATAATAATTTTCCATGTCCATATATACTTATGTATTTGATGAATTTGATGTACTTTTGTATAGATAGATAGATAAATAGATAGACAGACAGACAGTTAGACAAACATGGATGGATGGATGGATGGATGGATGGATGGATGGACGGACGGATAGACAGACAGACAGAGACAGTTAGACAAACATGGATGGATGGATGGATGGATGGATGGATGGATGGATGGATGGACGACGGACGGACGGACAGAGACAGTTAGACAAACATGGATGGATGGATAGACAGACAGACAAACATGGATGGATGGACGGATGGATGGACGAACGGACAGATAGACAGACAGACAGACAGAGACAGTTAGACAAACATGGATGGAAGGGACAGATAGACAGACAGACAGAGACAGTTAGACAAACATGGATGGATGGATGGATGGATGGATGGACGGATGGACAGACAGACAGACAGACAGACAGACAGAGACAGTTAGACAAACATGGATGGATGGATGGATGGATGGATGGATGGACGGATAGACAGACAGAGACAGTTAGACAAACATGGATGGATGGATGGATGGACGGACCAATAGACAGACAGAGACCGTTAGACAAACACGGATGGATGGAGAGATGGATGGATGGATGGACGGACGGACGGACAGGTGGATAGGTAGATAGAACTTTTACTTTAGTACCTTTACATAATAGAAGTGTATTTTAATGTTAAATCTGTGGAGTAAATCTGACACCGCATCTGTTTGTGACCACACGCCTCCCACAGGAAAGCCTCACTTACTGCCTGCATTACACTGACAACTTCCTCTAATTCATTCTGCTCTCACAGTGCGGCCCTCCACTTAAGATGTTATCTGCAACAGATCCAGGAAACCAAGCAATGAGACCTACAGACCACCTCAGCTTATGTTTATCATTTAAAAGAGGGAGGGGTACACCTTTCCTTAAATAATCCATATACAGTAGTTTTACTCTGTTTTCAAATCTTCCTGCTTCAGGTTCTATTCGTTTTCTTTTAAACCAGGCACTGTAGCGTTTTATGTGTTTTTGCTCTTTTGCTGCACCCAGCCAGGCCAAAGCACAAACTGAAGATTTTTCTATTGCCCTCCAGTGTGGTCAGTTGTAGACATCGCCCCCTACAGCTCCCCAGTGTCCACTGCTGTTCTGCATCTGCAGTTATAGAGACAGACCACACACTTTCATGCTGGGCTCCAAATGGCAGCGATGCCCAGTCAGTCTGCCTGACACATCTCTCCAAAAACAATGCAAGGAAGCAAGATAAATTGCCCTTGACACCTGTGCCTCTGTGTGGCACCACCGTCAGCTCTCCAGAATGCACAATTCAGCTGCTGCATTCTTCCTGCACAGAGTGTAACGGATTTATAGCACCATAAAATCATTAATATGGCAAATAAAACATGATTAGTAAATATGATTTGCTTCTGATGAAATTTAATAGGATCGGTACAGTATTTAAAGCAATGCAGGGCTGCTGCTGGGATTTAGTTGACATGTCATTATCATTAGCTGCAAACACGAGAAAAAAAATGACGTAGGCTGTAGTGAACGTCCTCCGTAGAGCGAGTCCTCAGCAGAAACAGCGAGAGACAGCAGAACATACAGGAGAGAACGGCCAGAAGGAGACTGTGAAGGACACCGAGTTAATCAAAAGAATGAGAGGAGCGCTTATTACCTAACCTGCCATCCAGAGCGGCTCCTAAGGGCCGTGACATGTGCTAGTCCTCCTGAGTGACAAACAGAGATGTCAAAAACAGTAGAGCTGATACAAAGTTGTGCAAAAACAAACCCATCAGCAGGCGGACATTATTTACCATGGACAATTTCTACACATTACCACTGAAAATACTGTTTCAGCTGGAAACACGTCCCATGTGTTTACATAATATGTGTGTGTACTGTGTTTATTTATTAATTATATATGAATACAATGTATATATTTGAAAAATATTTATATGTATGTGTGTGTGCGCATGTATGTGTAAATACATATACATATACATATATATATATATATATATATATATATATATATTGTGCTGCTTGAAAGTTTGTGAACCCTTTAGAATTTTCTATATTTCTGCATAAATATGACCAAACCATCATCAGATTTTCATATAAGTCCTGAAAGTAGACAAAGAGAACCCAATCAAACAAATGAGACAAACATATTTTCTTTAGTCATTTATTTATTTAGAGGGCAAAAGTATGTGTGTCTCTTGGATTAGCAGTTAATTTAAAGGTGAAATTAGAGTCCATCTGTGCAGAGGTGTTTTCACTCAGTGCAATGACTATCAAACCTCAGACTCAATATGTGACCTGTTTTATTCAAAGAACAGGGATCTATATCAAAGTCTGATCATGTTTGTGGAAGCGAATCATGTCACGAATAAAGGAGATTACTGAGGACCTTGGAAAAAGAGTTGATGTTGCTCATCAGGCTAGAAAAGTTTACAAAACCATCTCTAAAGAGTTCGGACTCCACAAATGCACAGTCAGACAGATTTGGAGGAAATTCAAGACCACTGTTACCTTCCCAAGAAGTGGTCGACCAACAAAGATCACTCCAAAGCTGAACATGTGATAGTTTGCGAGGATGCAAAAGTTCCCAGGGTAACTTCTAAGCAACTAAAGGCCTTTCTCACATTGGCTAATGTTAATGTTCATGAGCCCACCATCAGGAGAAAACTGGGCAACCATGGTGTGCATGGCAGAGTTGCAAGAAGAAAGCCACTGTTCTCAAAAAAGAAAATTGCTTGCTAAAGATCATGTGGACAAGCCAGAGGACTATTGGAGAAAGGTTTGATGGATGGATGAAACCAAAATAGAAATTATGGTTTAAATGAGAAGCTATTATGTTCAGAGAAAAGAGCACACTGCATTCCAGCTTAAGAATCTTATCCCATCTGTGAAACATGGTGGTGGTAGTATCATGGCTTGGGCCTGTTTTGCTGCATCTTGGCCAGGACAGCCTGCCATCATTGATGGAACAATGAATTATGAAATATACCAGCAAATTATAAAGGAAAACGTCAGGACATCTGTTTAAGAACAGAGTCTCAAGAGAACGTGGGTCATGCAGCAAGACAACAACGAACAACCCTAAGCACAAGTCATTCTACCAAAGAATGGTTCAAGAAGAACAAAGTTCATGTTTTGGAAAGGCTGAGTCAAAGTCCAGACCTTAGTCTAATTAAGATGTTGTGGAAGGACCTAAGCAAGCAGTTCATGGGAGGAAACCCTCCAACATCACAGAGTTGAAGTAGTTCTGCACTAAAACTCCTACATGTTTAATTGTGCAGGACTGATCAGCATTTACAAGAAACGTTACCTTCAGTTACTGCAGCAAAAGTCACACCAGACACTGAAAGCAAAGACTCACATACTTTTGCAACGGATAGATGTGTAGCACTGGATCATTTTTCCCAATAAATAAATGACAAAGAAAATATTTTTCATTTGTTTGATTGGGTTCTCTTTGTCTTTTTTCAGGACTTATATGAAAAACTGATGATGTTTTGGTCATATTTATGCAGAAATATAGAAAATTCTAAAGGGTTCACAAACTTTCATGCAGCACTGTATGCATATATATATATATATATATATATGTTTATGTATATAAAATATTGTTTTAAATATACATGCATGTGTGTATTTATATATACACAATAATTATACACAAAACACACACATATCACAAACACAAAATTTTATTTTGGATGCTATTACAATTAATCATTTGACAGCTCCAAAAATAAATATTGATATTACACAATTATTATATTGTATTATAATATATAATAAAATAACATAATATAACATTATTTCACTATTATTTTATTATTAGTATTGCATGTCAATATTATAATTATTACAATTGTGACTGCCACGTCATTATTTTTTGTTCCATGTTATACATTGCATTATGATTTTGAATCATGAACTGAAGCAAGATCATGCAGATATTGCTAATTCTCTCAATTCTGAATCATATATACAGTGCTGTATAATTTCAACTATCAACATTAAACACACTAAGCTAAACTGCTGCATGTTCATAAATAACACTTTTGCGCAAGGTGTTCAATGTGTGAACCAGGGGTCACCAAGTTCGGTCCTGGAGGGCCGGTGTCCCTGCAGAGTTTAGCTCCAACCCTAATCAAACACACCCGAAGCAGCTAATCAAGGTCTTACTGGGTATACTTGAAACTTCCAGGCAGGTGTGTTGAGGCAAGTTGGAGCTAAACTCTGCAGGACACCGGCCCTCCAGGAACAAGTTTGATGACCCCTGGACTGTGAACCAATACACGGTCAAAGACAATGTCATCAACATTTTGAGAATGTTATTAAAGACAATGTTGAACGTTCTATTAATGTTGCTGGAAGATCATATAAGTTCTGAGAACATTAGTGAAATGTACAAAAACCTCTGCCAAGCATAATATTACATATTTTAGATTAAAAGCTAAGAACAGTTTGCAGCACTATCGGTTTAGTAGGGGTTGATTGTTTATAAATGCAGTCTTGCATTCACCCTTCATTAATGTAAGCACATTCAGCATTAGAGGGCGGTTGTGACCCTTACAAATCCCTGATGGCCTGTATCATCTCTTATCGCAGCCACTAATGAACCTCTATCCCCTGTGACCAACATGGGTGCAGGGGTCCTGCAATGCTGCGGAGAGAAGACCATGCGCCTTTTCCACCAGAGGACAGAAAGAGGGAGGGGTGGGCTTGACTTTTAAAAGGGTGGGACAAGGTCACACGAACACAATGAACAATTGTAGTGCTGCGATACACTGTAATTAAACAAAGGATGGGGTGTGTGTGAGCAGAAACTGTTCCCCATGTGTCCTGTGCTGTGATTTATCTCCTATATTTGAATGTGAAGCTAGTATGCAAGTCCTCGTGTATTATATACAGCACTCATCCAAAAATGAAAATTACCTCATGATTTACTCACCCTCAAGCCATCCTAGGTGTACACGACTTTCTTCTTTCAGACAAATCTGAGTTTTATTTAAAAATGTCCTGGCTCTTCCAAGCTTTATAATGGCAGTGAATGGTGGTCGAGATTTTGAAGCCCAAAAAAGTGCATCCATCATCATAAAAAGTTGGGACGTAACGGTACACAAACATGACGGTTCGGTACATACCTCGGTTTTGACGTCACGGGTTGGTATCGGTACAGCAAGGGGAAAAAACTAAACATTAAATTGCTTTAAAAAAGACAAATTTAACAGTGGTTTACTGAACAAATTGCTCTTTATTTAAATAAATTAAATTGTAATAAAATTTTCTTAGGGATAAAATCTACCTCAGCTTCTATAGGGATCACTTTTACAGTACTGTAAGGTTACAATTAACAACAGAGCCCAAACTTAAATTCAATTACTGTTTATTTTTAAATACAATACTCAACACTCAACTTTAAAAAAATGTATGCAAAATGCACAAATTAACTTCTAAATGATCAACATTTTTATTTGTTGTTGAAATATATTCATTTACACAGTCATAACTTGTTTCATAACAGTTTTATTTAAACATACATAAAAAAAATTAAGACATCACTGATAGGTAAAATAAAATGGTATAATATTTTGCGAAATGCTCTTCTCTAGACTTAATTTCTCTCGCGAACTAAAGAGCTGTAGACACTGATGACTTGTCAGAGGTAAATTAATTGCTACGTGACGTTTTTTTACAAGCTGTTTTATTGACGTCTTTCCGCGGTTGAAACACAAATTGAGCGATCATGTGTAGCATGAGATGTTCATTCATGTTTATTTTGTGCTATTAGTAAAGAAGAAGGGATGATCGGGCTCACTCGCGCTCCGCGCTGCCGTCAGAACCTGAGGTGTTTATACAGCGATCTGTCACGCCACATCAAATGAAGTTTCACTCGTGAAGAGATTACGCTTTATAAAGTTTTAAATATGGATATTTTTCTTACACAAATGCATCGATTCACTTCAGAAGGCCTTTATTCATGGCCCCCGGAGCCATGTAGAGCACTTTTTATGATGGATGGACATTCACTGCCATTATAAAACTTAGAAGAGCCAGGACATTTTTGTATTCGTCTGAAAGTAGTAAGTCAAATACACCTAGGCTGGCTTGAGGGTCAGTAAATCATGGGGTGATTTTCATTTTTGGATGAAATATCTCTTTAAGGTTTGGACATCATGTACTCAGAAATGTGCACTGTCTGCTATACGAAGCATTTGAAGTTAAGTGTCTGGATGATGATATTGTTCAGTGAAGCTTGAGAGCAATAAAGCACAAAGTGGCTGTCACAACCTTTCCTGAGGGGTTGCATTATAGACGGCATTTATGGTGTTATTTAATTTAATTCGATGCCTTTGGCGTTTTATTAAAGGCTTTTGTGAAAGCTAAAAGTCTTTACCACACAGATTTGGGATTCTTTTCGCACTCACAGAAGGATATTGTATGATATCAGGCTCAGATACGTGGCTTTACCTGTTCATTTCAACCACAACAGCAAAATATCCGTCAATATGTTAAGGAAACTGAAAAGAACACATTTAAGAGGCACTAAATGAGTCAATAACATGATGGAAAGTGAGTCACATTTGCTGGGCACTTCTCAAGTCTATTACGGCGCTCGGCCCTGAGCCGCTCTGAATCACCAAACAGAGGCACGAAACAGTCTAGTAAGCAAAAGCCTCTGGGGGAGCGTTTGGGAAAAGAAATCCAGGATTTTTTTAAACCCAGCCTTGCCATGTGTATCTAAAGGCAGCATGAGCGAAATGACAAAATCCAAGAGATCGTCATCTCTCATTTAGTCTAGGTAGTGATTGCAAGTGTCATTTTAGGTCAGATGGCTAATTAAAAATGGATTGATTTTTAAATAACTTGTTTTTGACTGAACTAACATTCCAATTGATAAAAAAATTATAATATTTTATGATAATAATCGCATTGTTTTGTCCTATTTGTCCAGTAAAAGTAGCTAGATATCTAAGAAACTGTGTAAGATAATAAAACTTGATTTAAGAGAATATCTTAATTCGAGTTTAT
The DNA here is from genome assembly GCA_027422405.1 of Ptychobarbus kaznakovi. Classification (NCBI taxonomy): domain Eukaryota; kingdom Metazoa; phylum Chordata; class Actinopteri; order Cypriniformes; family Cyprinidae; genus Ptychobarbus; species Ptychobarbus kaznakovi. Next base: position 29,202,288 of record CM049796.1, on the reverse strand, counting down.
TATTTTTATTCCATTCCATATTATTTTATGCCCAAACCTCATTAAATGGTTAGAAACACAATACAATTGATTAGCCAATTGGGAAATAAAAATAGGCTCAATAAAAAAACTCATAATACAAGATATATTCTCTAAAAACATGCCAATTAGTCCATATGCGTTAGTTTTGAAGCTAAAACGAAGCATATGCTTTTAACATTTACAGTATAGGCTACGGTTAAGTTAATATGTTTATTCCAAAACCTTAAACTACCTTGCTGTCTTATGTCTACATAGGTTGCTTTCTTATAAGGCAGTACTAAGGCTAAATACCCTGAATAGTGACTTTGGAACATTTAGAAGTCAAGGTGCGCCCACATAAAATTGTTTGGCAAATTTTCACAGTCAAAATAAAATAATTTCAATAGGAATCCACGCAATTGGGAATTCCACTTTAGGGCAAAAAGATTTCAAGCTGGCGTTTATTTTGACTTTTGTGTGAGCTGTGCTTCATACATTACTAGACCATTAACAGATCTTTTTTTGACTACAAAATTTGGCACAAATTTCACTAATGTGGCCATACATTTACTCACATTGATTCCAATAGTGTCTGATGTTAGCATGTTTCCAAGCTACTGACGTTTATTGAACTATGTGTGTTTATACTTTCATCCCACAGCATTTATTTGACTTGTCTGCCATCTTCTCAATTTTCATCAATTGGGCTGAAAGTCATCTGTCCCATAGGAAAAAAAACTATGGTTTTTACTACAAATAAAACAAAAAAAACATGGTTACTATAAGTAAACCGCATGGTAACCACAAATTAACCATGGCTTTGCTACACTGTGGTTATACAAATGGTAATCAATACACCAAAAAACATGGTTACTACACTTTTACTATAATAAAACCATGGTTAATTTTTGTAAAGGTACATATCTTATTTATGCTTACGGATGCATTAAAACACAGTCAGAGCCCACTTGAGGAGCTTTAAATGGTTCAAAACCAAAATATCTATTTGCATGATTGTGTGCTGTCGTCCGTGGTTTATTCACTCATTTCATTCATTAAGACTCACAGAAACGTCAATATTTTAGAAACGTCCGGTCAAAGCAGAGGGTACCTAATGAAGTTTATGCACGCCTCTTTTCGATTTGTATTTTCACCAGTATTTGACAAGCAGGTCTTACTAGACAGAATTTTGTCCCGTCAGCTCTTATACGGCAGCAACTCTGTAAAGCAATTAAGCAATTGATCTGGAGAAGACTCATTTTGTGCTTACTGGCCTGCCGATAGCTCAAAGGGGAATGATTTAGCCATTATTATTATTTTTAGCCCCAATTCCACTTTCCATCAGCTCGTTTCCGGGTTTATCTTACACCCACGATCTGCAGGAAATAAATACTGGATGATTCTGCTGTTGAATTGATTGTCGGGGTGAAGCTGGCGGTTCCGTTCAGTGCACGGATTTCCACGACGTCCAGTCAAAATAGAATCAGGTTGAAGAAGATGTATTGGTCCTATGACAAGCGTGATGTCATCATTTTCAATGATGATGCATCAGTCTTTTAAAGCAGACATGTGCTTGAAGATGAATCTCTGCTTCAGCATCCACTTCTTTCTGCCTTCCTATCCATCATCAAAATCCACATCTAGACTCCGAAACTGTCGAACAGTGATTTGGGGGTTCTGCTGTCCGAAAGACTGAGAGGAGAGCAAACATACTCTGACTTTGAGACATGAATGTTGAAGGCTGACCCGTATCGATTTAAACACTACAGAAAGCTTGGACGGTAGGAACGCAGGGTTGAAATCGAGTGGGAACACAGCCAATTTGATTTCCGAACTGTACCTACCTGTTTGAAATCACACTCCATATACTCCGCGCATACTAACCATGCTTACTATATAGTGCACCATCCAAGTATGTCCAAGTATGATCACAATCATGGGGTTACATATAATGTAGATTTTATAAGGTTATCAACGTTAACTAAAACTAAATTTAAAACATTAATAAAGTTGAAATAAAATATAAATTTACTAACTTGAAAATTACAAATAAAAATTCCAAGTTATAATTATTTTAAGTTTAAGCACAAAAAGTACAAAAAAATACTAAATAAAAACTAAAACTGAACTAAAACTAAATCCTGAACTAAAATTAAACCTAAATTCTAATATAAAATCTAAACGAATAAAAATGACAAAAGAACATAAAATTACTAAGTAGTAAGCTAAAAAAACGGAAAATATAAAAAACGCTTTTTATTATTATTAATATATACATATATTTCACAAATAGTAATACTGAAATAGCACTGATTTAATCAGTAAAATATAAAAATAAACTTAAGTTTAAGCTCAAAAATTATACTGAAATAAAAGAAAACTAATACTGAACTAAAACTAAAAACTGAAATAAGTATAAATTAAACATTAATAGTAATACATACAAATAAAAACGAATAAAAATGACAAAATAATATAATAAAATGATAAAATATTTAACTGAAATTTAAATGAAAATAGTAAAAAAATAAAGCTAGTTAAAAATATTAATACAAATTATAATATTTTATAAAGAACACTAAAATACAACTTATGTTAATCAGTAAAATATAAAAACAATTTTAAGTTTAAGCAAAAAAAAAATAGTAACTGGAAATACATAAAAACTAAAACTTAAACTGAATTAAATATAAATTGAACCTAAATAGCAATATGTAAAAAAAATTAAAATAACCAAAGCTCATATGACTAAAAAGTAATTACTAAAAATGACTAATATATAAAAATAAAATCAGTTTGAAATAATACAAACTTTAATAATTTAATACTAAAATAACACAGATTTTAATCAGTAAAATCTATATTAATCATGGTGTTCAGTGTTAAACACAGTGTTAGAGTTAGCAGTGTTAGCTAGAGAGACTCAAATCCATCACCCTACAGAGGGTGACAGTAGATTAATTAAGCACTTTTAATTAGCCTCGTGAGCTCGGGGCCAAACGATTTGAACGCACATTGTTCAGATCATATCCTCAAACCAGTAATAATCCTTCTGAGATACCGTTCACGTCGCTGGGAAGTCTGGGTAAACACAATAGCTTTTCAGAAATGGTAGGGAGATGAGAAACAATGGCTGTTGGAGATAAAGCTGGCATAAAGGGATCTGGAGGACGGTTATACAGATGAAACGCAGACTCTAGCTCCCTCGTGGTGATTCTGATAACATCACACTTTGATGTGGTGGCATATAATTCATGTCTATGCTGCTTGAAGTTAGTTAGTTCTGTTATAGGTGCTGGTCTTTAATCAGAAAAACTAAACTGGACATTCTGGTGAAGATGTTAGGTTGAAGCTGAAGGGGGCGTCACATGAAAGAAAGCACAAAATCATATTTTAGCATGCTATAACCTAAATAATAACCAGAAATTAACGATAATTACACAAAACAATAAATGGGTTGTATGCAGAACGTGTGAATATAATCACATCCCAACTATAGATGCATGTAGCTATTTCTGCAACAAAGTGGAAGCGCATTTAAATAGTGGCAGCTTTCTGTTCTGCAGACACTGAGGAAAGTGTGCTTCCCTCCATCCATATGCAATACTGAATATTTTAAAGACATAACACTGAAAATGAAGCAGAACGTACAATTGTGCTCGAGGGATTTGTTGGCAAACTTTAAGACATGAGCCTGGCTATTTGCATGTTTTATAAAAACTTTTAAAAAGACATGACTCCATGAAAATGTACCTTCTAACTTATTAATAAATAAATTAAATAAGTCGATCAGTCTCAAATCAGTATACATACACATAAGATTATTAACATTCCTGCAGGAGGAGGAAAAACATTCCTGCAGGAGGAGGAATTAAAAAATATTTGTATAATAATAATAATAATAATATATATATATATATATATAAAATATTAGCAATCATGTACAAAGTATAAAGTATTATTAATATTATAAAACACACACCCACACACCTATATGTGTATGTTTTATTATATTAATAATATTTCATATATTGTACATGATTCCTAGTATTTTCATGCTCAAATGCAAAATATAATAATAATAACAACAATAATAAATTAATATTATACATTAATATAAGAGTGATATTATACTTCACCTGCTACATATAATGTTTATTCCTTGCATTTTATTTCTAGTATTCATTTACATATCCTAATACAACGTACATCAACAATAACATATAAATGACAACATTACATAATATACAGTACATAATATTAGAATTTATTGATATTATTTTACAATATTATAACAGATATTTAATATTTATAGCATCTGGAATCTGAGGGTGCAAAAAAAAAATCTAAATATTGAGAAAATCGCCTTTAAAGTTGTCCAAACTGAAGTTCTTAGCAATGCATATTACTAATCAAAAATTAAGTTTTGATATATTTACAGTAGGAAATGTACTAAATATCTTCATGGAACATGATCTTTATTTAATGTCTTAATGATTTTTGGCATAAAAGGAAAATCAATAATTTTGACCCATACCATGTATTGTTGGCTATTGCTACAAATATATCCCAGCGACTTCAGACTGGTTTTGTGCTCCAGGGTCACATATGATACATATGATGTTTAAAGGGCTTACAGGCCACTTAAATTACCAACTACTTTATCTCTATTGTGTTTCTAGGTCTTTTTAAATAAGTGGCTAAAGTTAATGTTGCAAACCCCCTGACAAATGGGTATTTGTGCCCCTGCCAGCATCCAAAACACATCAAGCCGGTCTTTCCAACAGCAGACTCTTCATCACTCAACACATCTATAATCTTGACAAATTGCTCATGCTTCCAGCAAATGAAGTAACGATGGATTTTACAGCATCTTGTTTGACGCACACTCTCAATGCCATTAAGAGGATTGTGAAGGAAAACAATTAACAAATATGCAAAGGTGGAGCAAAGACACTCCTATTGGTCGGCGCTGTGGGGGGTAGTTGGCGGTAAAAGCGCAGAGGTGAGGGAAGAGAAATCAGTTGGGAGCTAATCTACCGCACTGCGCAAAAAGAAAACAAAAAAACAAAAAAAAACACAACAATGTAATAAAGCTCCTCCATGTCACCAATCACTCAACTCCCACATGTTTCCCATGAACGGTTTAGGAGAAGGTCTAGATGTTCCAGTCTCCATCCAGATGAAGTGAAGAGAGGGCAGAGATGGGAAGCCAAGTAAGTGTGTGTTTGCGAGTGTGTGTGTGTGTGTCCGAGAGGGTTATGTTAGTCACCAGAGGGCAGCGGTAAACACAGAGTGAGTCATTCTTCAAAGAGTGACAGGTGCATTAAAAAGTCTGGCCACGTCCCATTCCAAGAAAATGCCTCCTGTCATGTCCTTACTCACAAATTACGTAATCAAGTGCATATAACTAAAAAACAAAAAACACCTCATTCCATAGATCATCTGGAATTTCAGGTTGTAAAATTAATTTCTGAGATTGAATCGAAGCAATTACAGGCACAAGTCTACAATCACTTTAAGTTGTGTTCTTCGGTCGCATAAACATAAATTGTGTTTTCCTATAAGGCCATGAATGTCCTTCGTATGAACATCTATCGGAGTGACAGTAAAGGACGACCTTGCCTTTTCAGGAATGACATGCGTGGAAAACATAAAAAAGGCTTGATGTCATGTGAAAAAAATCTTGCTGATGGTGGAGGAGGAACATCTAGAGAGCAGAATATTACAGAGACACCTATAGCAGCCAGAACACCACATGCAACCACATGGCAACATCAATCATTCAGAACTCCCTAGCAACCCCCTATATTATCCTAACAACCAGCCAGAAAACTGTAGAGATAGGAACAACTACCCAGAACACCTTAGAAACCAGCCAGTACACCCTAGCAACATCCTAATTACACAGAACACCCTCGCAACTGCCCATATCTTCCTGGCAACCAGCAAGCAAAACAACCTAGCAGTTACATAGATCGGCCAAACAACCACCCGAAACACCCTATAAATCACCAAGATTACCATAACAACCATGCAGAAAACTGTGGAGACAGGGGAAATTACCAGAACACCATAGCAACCAACAATTACACTCTAACAACCACCCATAGCACCCTAGCAACCAGCCAGCTACACCCTAGAATTCACCCAGATCATCAAAGCAACCAGCCAGAGTAGTGTAGAGCAATTACTCAGAACACCCAAGCAGCCAGTTAACAACACCCTAGCAACCACCCAGAACACTCTAGAACACAGATCACCACAACTGGCTAGAGTGATTATAGGGTTATAATGATTGATATGGAGTCAGTTAATGATTGACAGGACTGAATGATTAGGCTCCTCCCAAACCTTCGTTTAGAACTTCATCTAACAACACCCAGAACACCCTAGCGACCACCATGAACACGCATAGAACACAAAATAACTGGTTTGACCACCAGAACACCTTGAACAAAATAACTAGAACACCTAACTGGCAACACCCAGAACACCCTAGCGACCACCATGAACATGCATAGAACACAAAATAACTGGCTAACAACACCCAGAACACCCTAGCGACCACCATGAACATGCATAGAACACAAAATAACTGGCTAACAACACCCAGAACCCTACCCACCACCACACGCTTAGAACACCAAATAACTGCTAACACGACACCATGAACACGAACACCAATAACTGCATAACAACACCCAGAACAACACCAAATAACTGGCAAATAACTGGCTAACAACACCCAGAACACCCTAGCGACCACCATGAACATGCATAGAACACAAAATAACTGGCTAACAACACCCAGAACACCCTAGCGACCACCCTGAACACGCTTAGAACACCAAATAACTGGCTAACAACACCCAGAACACCCTAGCGACCACCATGAACACGCTTAGAACACTTACTCTTATTTGCACTTACTCCTGATTTCTCTCAACATGGGGGCAGGAGAGCTGTCAGTAAATAAATGGGAAAACAAACTAACTGGTATTACTATTTTGAAAAAGTAACTCAGATATTTTCTTGTAAATTAAAAAGTAATCATTACTTCACTAAAAAGTAATCCGATTACGTGATGCGCAGTACTTGTAATGCGTTACCCTCAACATTGAAAACCAGCAATACGTGATAATTTATATGATATTTTGTCATTAGCCACTAAATATAAGACCTCTTATGAATCCACTTATGATCCCACTTACATCCCTTTAGAGGGGAAACACCTCTTAACAACTCTTCATCATAAATACAGTGCAATACTGTAACATCTCCTGATAGTCTCAATATATATGACAACATGCAGTGCTCTTTCACAGTAAGCGCTTGATACGCCATCAAAGAAGAAGCTCTGTTATGTAACTTGCTTTAGGAAGGTGAGCCCAATGCTGTTCTATAAGCCAGCATCCCTCAGAGAACGGCGTGAGCAGTGAGGTCACATCTCTCGGTCTGTTTGAATAGGAACACTCTGCCCTCTACAGGAGGACGGCTGCGACGGCCTCACTCCACAAACATTACGCCATTCACACAGAAATGAGCTTTAGAGGGTGCAGAGAGGTCATTCCCTCATCCAAGCACCAGCAGAACCAATACAGTTGTGTTTTCATTTTATTTTTATGTCTAGACGAGTTATGTTGTTTATCTTTGAATAAAAAAAAAAGTTAAAATATGAATAAAAATGTGCTTGCATTAAGACTAAGAGTGTATTGTGAAGAGAATGAGCGTTTTACCTTGAAGCAAATGCTATGCACACCCAAGTATGTCCTTCAAAAAGAATAACTGCCTGGGCAGGATCAAAAGAGAGAGATAAATATCTAAAGCGCGAGTGTGTTTTGGAGTGTGCAGTCGTTCTCGCTGTGACCCACGCGTTTGCCCGGATGAAGAGACGCTTCAGTCTCAGCAGCATATGGCGGCTCAGTGGGAGCTCCATGCAGATCTCACACAAGAAACACAGCACAAACAAGCCCGACACGCGCTGACCGGACTGACACATACACACAGACCAAATCAAAGGCTCAAATCACACAACATCAAATCAATAAAGAGATAACAATGTAGTGAATGAAATAAACACGGCTGTGGCTAAAGTCCAGCAGGTTTTTGGCAAAACACACACGCACACACACACCCCTCAGGTGAAATTGTAGCGCACCAAATGCTCGTCTCCATGTTCATGCCAGTACTCTTGTTAGGAGCTGTCGACCAATATACTGTAGGTTGTAAAATGACCACTGCCAATATCTAGAGGGCAGGTTTGCCTTATAGCTGAACGAATGCCAAACTACAGCTTACTGTTAAGAAATAAGATGTATATAAAATCTATGAAATCAAGCACATTTATTTTCATTTTCATTGCACTTTAATTATGAAAATATTAATATGAAATTAATATACATTTTCCTAAAAAACATTAAAATATTTCACACCACATCTGATATCACTGAAATAACAATAATTAATACTTGTTATATACTTATATTTATTAACCTTTTACCATTTGTAACATTATTTATAACCTTATATTTAACATACATAGATTCTTTGAAATATGAAATATGTGTATATATATATATATATGTGTGTGTGTGTGTGTGTGTGTGTGTCCTTATATAATATAATTTTATATTATATTATACTGAGCAAAATACAGCATATTATCCTTATCGTTTGTAATGGCTTATTAACTGTTTACAGATATAAATTAAAGGGGTCATATGATGCGATTTCAAGTTTTGCTTTCTCTGTGGGGTGTTACAAGCTGATTGTGCATAGATACGATCCCTGAAGTTGCAAAGACTAAAGTCTCAAAACCAAAGATATATTCTTTATCAAAGTTAAGACTCTGTGCCACCTCCCCCTAAAACGGCAAACACACACACCCCACATGTCTACATCACGATGTGGAAATATTTGCATAATGCCGCCCAAATGTTCACGCAAAGAAAGAAGGCTGGTTTCAGTAAGTGCAGTAGTGTTGAAGCAGCCGTGTCAGGAGAGCTGTGTTTCTGTGAAAAGCAAAAGCACTTCTTCAGTAGTAGATGCATGAAAGATTATTACTTACAACAGAACAGCAACACATGGATGAGTTTCGTGAACTAGGAGAGGAGGTAATTCTGACTTTGCTATGACAATCTGGCGCTTCTGAATCAGCGACTGTATGTTTTGTTATAAGTTTAAGTATTTGCTATTGACTGTTCAAATGCGAAGTTGTGCGTGTGTGAAAATATATATATAGATCGGTTGTACACTCGTTTTTGCTGTGCATTGTGGGATTGAATGAGTGCATTTTCTTTTCTTTAGCACTGCTCTTGTCCCTCACTTTCGTTGTCTTTAATCCATTACATTTGTACATAATTTGTAAATAGATATTTGTTGTTTGTTTGGAGGTATTTTGGGTTTGTTTATATGATTATTGGGAGCTTTGTAATATTGAATGATTTTTTCCCACTAAACTCAATCTTTATATTCAGTTTTGCTCTGTCTGCTTCTTGATTGCACACTCCACACCTCCATAACAGAGAAAAGTGTTTTAGCTTAAATATCCTTTCACTTATTAAACGTTTTGTTACCTCCCAAAAACCCTAGACGCCAAATAATTACGGAGATGTAACACATACATTATTAAATAATTAAAATATTTATTCATTTAAAAATATTTTGTATTCAAAATAAATGTATTAAAATACTACGATATGTACATATTAATTTAAATCGGTATCTAGTATGAATAATATAATAGTAATACACATACACAAACATATACAGCTATTATTCCTGTCAAACAATTTGCAAGCACTGCATACCTCATTTGCGAAACAAGAAAATAATTAATGTCCTTGTAAATTGTTCGTAAAACTATGCTTACAGTAGGCTACGTATCATGTCGGAGTGAACTGAATGTGTAAATCTGGTAGAAGTAGATTTACTTAAATTCTTTGCGTGCGTTTCATGAATGTGGTCCAGGGACATCAGAGGTGAGCATCCACACAAAAACAACCCGGTTCAATTAAATCAGAGAAAAGGAGAAAAGAACAGCGTGTATGGCAGTGTAGCATCGCTCAGTCTGAGTCTCCGTGTCCGAGATCTCCAGGGGGCTTAATACCACTCAGCTGAGGAGGCAGAATCCCTTCCATTAGAGTAAATTAACAACAACACGGCTGGTGGGGGGTCAGTAGTAAACGTTTAGCTGAACGCTCACCAAAATCTACTCATCAAATCCAACTGCCTTTAGCAGATCCCTACAGTGAAGCACCTCATCCACTAGACTAGGACTCTGAGCGATATACCTGAGAAATTAAAAACAGCCCCGTCTGAGATTCATTTGTGTTTGCATCTACTCCGCTCGTGCTCCGTTCTGACAGCTGATCAATAATAGACCAGTAGCACGAGTCATCTGAGATTTTGGATTGATTTAGTTTTTTAGTGTGCACACTGTCGTGGAAAACACAAGCTTGATTGGATTTGTTGTGGACCAGTCTAGGATGCGTTGGCAAAGCGTTCACTCACACCTGAGCCACAGAGACGTGTCGATGACTGAAACCCAGCTGATCTTCTGCCCCGAAACTGGGCTTGGATTCCAGAATCCTTTAGTCATAAATCCAGCATGGATGCCAATATCGTCACTGGGATTTACACTGACCCCGTATTTCACCAGTGTGTCACAGAGAGCATGTGAAACTAAGGCAGTCCTTCAGGACAACCGGTGTTATCTTAGTGTAACTGATGCATTTTCATAGATTTTCTAAATATTTTGAATTAGAATATATTTTCTCAATATATATATATTTATTTATTTCTATTTAATTTTACTTTGTTTCAGTAACAAGCACTTGCATTTTTCCCTCTTTATTCGTTTTTCTGTCTATTTTTTTGTCATTTTTTATTCATTAGTTTATGTTGTTAGTTTTAGCTATTTTATTTCATGTAAAACTGAACGAAAATAGCTTAAATGAAATAAGCTCACATTTTCATTAATATATATAGTTAAAGTTTCAGTCACGGTTTGTTTTCTTCTATTTTATTTATTTAAATTTTAAGTAACATACTTTTTATGGTATTATTATTAATTATTTTCATTATTTGTATTATTATATATATAATATATATATTAGTTAATATTAACACTGATAAAAACAACCAAAGCATTATTAAATTGAGTGTTTGCTGTTGTTCTTGTACATTATTACACACTACTTTCCTATTTAATACTGTAAAGCTGCTTTGACACAATCTGTATTGTTAAAAGTGCTGTACAAATAAAGGTGACTTGACTATTAATCAACTTACTCATTTCAGAAAATACATTCCAATTAATTTCTATGCAGAATGAATCATACAAAACAAATTAAAATAAAATAAAATGACTGAAATTAAGACAAACAGAGACACACACAGAAAATAGCAGTCACAACTTTTTTAAGGATATATAAAAAAATTTTTCTGAGTGATATATTTAACCAATTTAGTATTTGTATTACCTCATGTATTTATAGATTAATGAATTTATGTATTATTTGTATAATGTATATAATGTAGAATGTATAATTTTCATGTATTATTATTATAATTTACAGCTTTTGTCCTCCACTTATTGTAATGTATGTATTGAAGTATGCTTTTACGGGAGACAGATAAATGGAAGAAGATGACCTTCACATGTGCCGCTCCAGCAAACTGGAGGACAAGGATTGGATCGCTAGATTTTATCATCAGGAATCAATTCACTCCCTTTTCCTATCAACTGAAATTGATTGTCGACAAAGCAATGTGTTGTTTAAAAGGAATATGAAGGAACTTGCCTGAAATAAAACACTTAAAGGGGTCATCGGATGCCCATTTTTCACAAGTCGATTTGATTCTCTAGAGTCTAAATGAAAAGTCTATAACACACTTTGGTTAAAACTCCTCAATGGTAGTGTAAAAAACACCTTCTTTACCCTGTCAAAATCAGCTCTGTTTTCAGCACGCCATTCTAGTCCATGTTGCTTTAAATGCTAATGAGCTCTGCTGACCCCGCCCCTCTCTTCCGTGGAGAGACCAATAGACTGTAAACTTCAGCTGTGAAACTTGCTAACTTGCATATTATTAGGAAAGGCGATTTGCAAAGATTCATAAAAAAACCTTATATTTATTTCTTCTGGATCATGAACGAGTGCTGTTTGTCATGTGACAAGAGTGATGCAAGACACTATGATCCAAAAGCGCAATTTTTGTTAATAAAGTTTAATTTATTCGTTTAATATAAGCGAGTTTGTCTTTATTGTTGCTATTTTCATACATAAAAAATAAAACAATGAATCTTTGCAATGGCTGTAGAAATGGTCAAATTCTTGATTTGGGCACGGAGCAGGTAATAATATGATAAAAAAAGTCATGGCAACAAACGACTTCCAAAGTCAGGTTTAAGTTGAAACGTCTTTCACAATCAATTTGATTCAACTTAATTCATGTTCTACTGTTGCTTATTGTCATTGTAGGCTTAGGCTTCTTTTTTTCTATTAATTTTAATGAATATACAAATTAATAAATTTGTTTTATTTATTATCTGTTCCAAAATTATAATTTAATTTTTTAATACCGCACCCCCGATGACTCCTTTAAAACTCTGAGGCACAGAATACTTTTTTTTCTCATTTGAATGTGTCCTTACAGAACACAGTGATAAATTTGGCAAGATATATTTGGCCTGTATTTGTTTCAACTAAATTATTCCTGTTAGATGACTTCTACAGCAGTAGAGCTTTCTGTACATAACTCACTCGCTGCCACAAAGGGAGGTGTGCATAAATACACAATGGAGTCAATAAGATGCTTCAGCATCAATACAACATAATTACTTTTCTCCTTGAAATGTTGTTGACCTGCAAGTTGACTAATGTGTCTACCACTGTAATGTCCGTTTTGCCAATGAATCGTTCTATTGAGACGATTCTTTAAAACGATTCAGTCAAATCAACTCGCAGATTGTTTGTGCATCACTCAGATGCAATGGAAGACTTTGTTTGGGAGTAACAAAACAATTTTAATGCAAAAATGACACGTAAACTCCTGCCCTGGAACTTGGTGAATCGGTTTTATCTAAACAAACGGATTTATTAAAATAAATTGGACTTCGCTGTTATCAAGTGTCATATCATAAGTCTATTTAAAGTACTGTATGAGACATAAAACTTTAAACATAGACGATCTGATGGTAATATTGGATCATTTCACCGGCTCGCTCATTCAATCTTGTTCAGCAAAATGTGCAAATTTGTTTAGTAATTTGTTCATTTTAACTCATTTGAGATAAAATGCCCTCAATATCCAAACATCCAAGAGTTCACATATGCTATCTTTGATAATAACTTAGATAATAGGGGACAAAGCAATACATCTAGCAATAAAGATTACCTAGAAGCTCTTCTTAATTTGTCACGTGACAGACTCTGAATCGTTCTTAAATAGCGCATCACTATATAATGAACCAAATAAATCTTACATGCAGCATTGAGCTATGACATTACTGAGACTGAAAATTCCCATAATAGAAGTTTCTTTTAAGACAGGTAGTGTGAACAAACTATGAATTGCTTTACCACAGTTGCCATTTTTGCATTACATAATCCATACATAAAAAAGTTGCTGTAAGATAGGCCAATAGAGATTGAGGGTGACATAAATTTGTACTGACAGTGGAGTCAGCAAGATCATATTAAAGAGCTGTCAGACTGCAGGCTATATCTTGGAATAAAAACAAGGAATTCTGTAACCAGTGAAGCTCTACATACTGTAAAGTGATGCAAAAAGGTTGACTTTCCCAGCACTAGCTTCTCATTTCTTAGCTTCTCTCACGTTATGGATGAACCACTGATGGCAGATGGAGTATTCTGACGATGTTTTTAATACTTTTCTGGGCCCCGACAGTGTTAATTGTTTGGCAGTCAATGGGACAGTCACAAGCCTCCCGGGTTTCATCCAAAATATCTTAAATTGTGTTCTGAAAACAAACGAAGCTTTTACAGGTTTGGAACGACATGCAGGTAAGTGAATAATCACTACATTTCATTTTGGGGTGGAGTAACCCTTTAACTTGTGTCATGGTCATTTTTAAGAGATGCATGAAGTCAGTTCCCCTTAAGTTCCAGGTGTTGTTTTCATACGAAGAGTAACCACAGGTCATTTAAAACAATGACCTCACTGCAAAGAAGATATAACATTACATAACTGCAATAGTGAGCATGTGTGTCTGTTACTAGAAGTTTGCGTAATATCTGCAGACTGAAATCTTAAAGTGCTGCTCCATATGTCGAAGTTTGTGAAGGCTTGAGGGGGCACACGTGGTCACATGCACTTCCCAATTTTCAGACTCTGACAGCTGGATCGCTCTCAGGGGGGCCCTCTGGCTCCGGTAAACCAATCATCCTTATGCACATCATACACACACACACACACACACCACACAGAAACACATGAATTCAGTACTGCATACACATAGACTTCGAAATATGCACAACAACATCATAGGTCACACATAAACACACTGCACACTTCTGTAAATGGTTTACACATTAGAGGCCTGTATGTGCGATTACAAATGTCCCCTAACATAACATTTATGCACACATACTGTATAGACTCTGAAATGCACATTCAGGGTCATCTTGACTGATACTTACTCACTTATCAGAATACAGACACATCTGATGGGGGGGGGACTTCTTACATTAGCAATGGGCTAAATCTACCTTGTAATGATCTTTTTTTTTTTTTTTCTTTTTAAATTGATATAGGCTGTCAACACTACTTTTCTGAGGACATAATTATGTCTCAATATAAATTAAAATGAATTTGAAATATTAATTTAAATGAATAAGCTCAATTTTACTTCACATGTTTTAAAATACAGTATGCAAGCATATTATGTTCTTGGAAAGGTAACAGGGTTGACAACGAGTCACAAATACAACTACATCATGTTTATTAGAAATATAATGCTGATACTTCTACAAATTTCCACCTTTACATTTTCAGATCTTTGTTACAAAAAAATCAAGGTAACAGGGTTGACATTTTAGGAAAAAGCTGATAAGACACCTTTAAGACACAGGTAAAGGTGAATAAGACACATGTTTACTTCTTGAAACTATGATGATGATGTCATTATGGTGTATTGTAGTTATACACCACACACCAACAGAATACACACTTCTGTAAATGGTTTTCACAGTAGGGGCCTATAAACACAATGAACGCATTACAAATATCCCCTAACATAGCATTTCTGCACACATATATTATACGTTCAAGCATGTTTGGGTATTTGTTCAGGTACTGTGTCTGATATTTACTGATATCAGAAACCACACACACACACACACAACAACAGTTTTGCTGGTGATTTTAAAGTAAACATTTGTAGTATTTTATCTGTCAACCCCGTTACTTTTCTGGAGACATAATTACATCTTAACATCAGTAAAAAAAACAATGTAGTTTCAGATAACACATCTCAATATAAATTTGTACATTTTAATATATGTTAGGATACAACTATCTTCTCAGAAAAGTAATGTGTCGATTTTACAGCTTAATTTGAGAGTACAGGTTTGTTCGCAATGTCACAAATACAACTACAAGGTGTTTATTGGAAATAGAATTCAATGCTGATGTTTCTGTAAATTTCTATTGTTTGATTATCAGATGTTTCACATATAAAATCAAGGTAACCGTTGACATTTTAGTGAAAACAAAAAACAGTGATAAAAAAGAGAACACCTCAAGGATGTCATTTTCGATTTATGAAAGAGTTCATTACTTCAAAAAAGGTAAATATGATGATAACAGGGTTTATACAACCTGGAGACACAGTTTCAAGGCTTTGAAAAAACATAAATCTCTCTCTCTCTCTCTATATATATATATATATATACAGTGTTCTTGTCTATTTTTGCTAATATATCTGAGTAGTTGGAAATACAGAGTGGAAACAGGACAAAAAAAGGCTTATGATTTTAAAAAGACAAAAACAATTGTTAATCATTTTTTCAGATGCAGGAACACAAACAGCACCTGCTTTATAGAATGGCCCCATGACACAGTAAACACGCTTCTTCTCATCTTTCACTGATCAAATGTAACACACACTCTCTATACATATACACACACAGAGCACTGCTGTAATGCCGCACAGAACAAAATGTTCTCTCTCCTCCATCCCATCATGCTCGAGGGACTCTCTCGCCATAGTGTTGAGCTTCCAGCGACACTCAAGGTAACATCACCCCAATTCAAAGAAAAAAAAAACACCTCCTATACCCATTCCCCTCCCGTTCACCTCTTTTCACTGTCTCTATGACATATAGGTGAGATACACCTCCCTCCCTTACTGTTCCTCCTCCTCCTTCTGTCTTTCAGCTGCTGCATCCACCCCCTCCTCGGCGTACGCACCTCATTGAAGGGTAGCCCCCTCTCCTCGCCTCTCACGTGCTGGGACACCTCTGTCCTCATTCCTGTCTTAGCTTTCTCAGCCCATCTCACTCTCTCAGTCCCTCACATATGCAGATCGGTTAATTCAGCTGCAGTCTAGTCTCCGCTGCAATTGCAGCTGCAGCACTTTTGCCACACTGAGCAGGGTGCTAAGTGCTTATGCTGGTGTTTTTTGGCGAAGAAGGGGAGTTTGAAAAAATGCTGTTTGAAAAATATATCGCATACGTGTCCTTTTGTATTCATGTCCTGAGATTATGATTGTAACAACTACAGTAGCAAGCAAATTTAAAAGGTACAGTTCTCCAAAATATGACCTGAAGTAATATACCTAATGGTGTCATATTTGATTCTTGTATTGAAGTTGGTTTTGTTTTTACTTGTTTAGTAGCAAGAGGTATAGGCTATCTGAAATAGTTGAGAAAGACAGATAGTCAAATACTTCAAAAACCTCAAGACCTAATAAATAAATAATTAAAACCGTCAAGTGCACAAACACCTTTGCAAATGGAATACCTAATAAATAAATAAAATGTCTCACATAGCACACTAATAAATAAACCTCAAAAACCTAAACTAAAAAAGCTCAAATACACCACCAATACCTCACAACATGCATGAATGCTCAAATGCCTTATGAAAAAATTTAAATACAGTGTCAAATTGGCTACTTTTATAAAACATATGATCATTTTGTGAGCTTGTGGCCTTATACCTTGACCACTGATTTCTATATAATGAAAGTAAATGGAGACTGCACTGTCAAGCTTCAAAAGGACACAAAGCACCATAACAACTTGTGCACTACATCATATTCATTATGAAGCTAAACGGTAATATAAGACTATCATACTCACTATACACATTAAAACATGGCTGATGGCATTGTCTTTTGTAATTTTTTCTTCCCATTCACTTTCGTTCTATGAAAAACATTGTCCAGGATATGCTTCAAAAATTCACCTTTTGCAAAGAAATACAGTCGCAGAGATTGTGGTTGTGAAAACAGAATATTTTTTTTGTGCGAATTATCCCGTTTTATAAAGATATAACCCTCTTGTTCACAGGAATTCAGGAGGATGAATGAATATGCATTGTGAAAATGGCTAATGTGTTTTACAATTACCCTAAAAAGGCGTGGAAAGCCTCGGAGGGGTTACTGAAGCGCAGCAAAACGGTAGTGATATCAATTTACGTCCTGTAATAATTTCTGCTCCTGTGCTTTAATATTGGCTTTCAAGGTGAAATGAAAAAAAGTGAATGGAGTGATTGAATGAAGATGAGAGTTGGATATCGCTGATATCGGCAAAAAGGAGAGGAAGGAGACCGTTCATGAGATGAAGAGATGGATGGAAGGAATGATTGGAAGAGAGAGAGTCTCGCTTGACTAGAGTTATGTGATGCATTTCACAGTGCTGCATTTCTCCATTGCTCTCTCTCTCTCTCTCTCTGCTGTGCGGTTTTCTGCAACCTATGCACTAACAACTGATTCATGCTCTCCATGAGAGAGAGAGAGACCAGCACTCGCCCACACAAATGACAGTAGGAGTGGGCGCTCAGCCAAACGTCGTGACTTCAAACACTCCAATTTTACTGCATGCACATGCATCGAAAGTCATCAAGCTTCTTCGCACGCTTATTCTGCACGCTTGCTTTTCACCAGCATTTCATTACAGACTGACATAACATTTGTTACATCCTCAGTTTAGAAGTTAGTAGTAAATAGTACTTAAAAATATAATATTTTGTTTTCCGTGATAATATTTCAATTGTTCTCAGTCTAAACCTGTGCTCCGATTCATATAGGTGAAAAAAACTATTACAAAAATGCAATCAGAGGCTTTCTGATAAGTCATCGCTGAAACTCATCAGTTTTGAGTGAGCCGCGTCTCTTACAAATTCTCTCATCATAAACAACAAAGTGCAGGTGTACTGTATGTACAATGTAAGTAAGAGATTGATAATTTCACAGTGTATACAGTTTCAGTGATTATAACCATAGTTTTTTTGTTGAGTGATTAAACTCCCGATAGATCAAGTGATGATGTGACTTTCTATATAAAATGTATTAACTGTTTGAATAACCGTGGAAAGGAAACGTTATTTAGCCTGATTATCAATTTCAGTTTTTTTTGTCTTAAATTGTAATCACGTTAAATACTAATTCAGTCCCATTAAACATATGTTATTAGCCTACATGACACCCATGTCTGGTTCTTGCCTAAAAAGACGGGTTTATGATGTTTAATACATTGGATGTTTTTGGCGCATGCTGAACCTTAATGCTCGTTACGCAAAATTTCTCAGGGGAATGCAAAGGTGTTGCGAGGGACTGTAAAGTTTCTTGGGGGAAAAACAGCCTAATCCAGCCTAAGCTGGTTTGCTGGTCTTAACTGGTTTTAGCTGGTTTTCCAACCTAGTATGAATGAATGAATGAGGCATTTATATAGCGCTTTGTGTATTGCTCTCCTCAACCACCACCAGTGTGCAGCATCCACGTGTATTTATCTGGGGATCCAACTTGTCTCCTAGCATGACCAGCTGAAAAATTGCTGACATAAGATGCAAGACCAGCTAAAACTGACTAAGACCACCAAACCATTATAGGCTGGTTTAATATGCTTTTTCAACAGGGAATGCTAAAATCTGCAATCAAAATTAAGAGATTTTAGAACCTCAACCATTTTTTTTCAAGGCAGCCATATCACCCTGCAGCCCAAGACCGGTTGCCCACTGAAGCTAAGCAGGGTTGAGCCTGGTCAGTACCTGGTTGGGAGACCTCCTGGGAAAACTAGGTTGCTGTTGGAAGAGGTGTTAGTGAGACCAGCAGGGGGTGCTCACCTTGCAGTCTGTGTGGGTCCTAATGCCCCAGTATAGTGACGGGGACACTATACTGTCAAAAAAGCACCGTCTTTCGGATGAGATGTTAAACCGAGGTCCTGACTCTCTGTGGTCATTAAAAATCCCATGGCACTTCTCGTAAAGAGTAGGGGTGTAACCCCGGTGTCTTGGCCAAATTCCCTCCACTGGCCCTTGTCAATCATGGCCTCCTAATAATCCCCATACACTTGATTAGCTCTATGACTCTCTCTCCTCTCCACCTGTAGCTGGTGTGTGGTGAGCGCATACACTTGATTGGCTCTATGACTCTCTCTCCTCTCCACCTGTAGCTGGTGTGTGGTGAGCGCACTGGCGCCATTGTCCTGTGGCAGCAGTCACATCATCCAAGTGGATGCTGCACACTGGTGGTGGTTGAGGAGAGACCCCCACATGATTGTAAAGCGCTTTGGGTGTACAACAATACACAATAAAGCGCTATATAAATGCATCATTAATTCGTTCATTTTTATTAAATATTTCTAAGATTACATTATCTGAGCAATTCCATCCACACATTCTATCCACTTTATGCTTTTATTGCACACTAATGGTCTCATTATCGGTGTTTGCTAAGGCAACCATCATTAATATTACAGAATCATTGTGCATAACTCACCTTGCACCGTGTAATAAACCTGAATAAATTACTCAAATGATGTGCTTTTAAAATCAATCAGGTGTAAAAAATGTGTCTAGCACTATTGTGGGCTGTTTTTGGGACCACTAAACTGGGCCACTAAACAACCATTCGCGAATCAAATCTTAGAAACCACCAAGCAAAGCTCTATTAACTACCAAGGACACGTTAGCAACCAAGCCTAGCAACCAAACTTGATACTTAGCAGTCTGGCAGCGAGTTTTATTTCTTAGCATCAGTGGCTAACCCTGCTCTCTCTGCAGTGGGCAGCTCTGTGTGTTTCTCTCTGTTCTGTCTCTCAGTAGAGCGAGTGGCAGCAGTAGAGAGCTCTTCACTCAAGCGTTGCTGCGGCATCATCTCTCACTGTGTGCCGGAACGTTACTCTCATCAGCTGCGGTTGGCATTCGAGCCCAGTCAGCAACTTTCCTTCAGCCTGTGTTCGTATGTGTGTGTGTGTGTGTGTGTGTGATCTGTTAAGGGAGAAATATGTACAGTATTAAAGAGCAGGGACCTGGACGGTGATACCCCCTTATTTCACCGAGATGTACTGGAGAGGCCAGATATTTTAAGCACAGGCAGAGCAAAGGGGTTTAATGAACCGGTTCTAACGTGCTCCAATAAAGCCGACAGCCTTTGTGGAGGAAGCTTTGTTGAAAAGCACATTTGCTCAGTCACTTGGCACTGAATTAACCCGGCTGCCTTTAGCCCGTCAATCGCTCCGGAGGCTTCTGTGTCGCTGTGATATCAACATCCAGGATGCGTTTCAAAACCTAATGAGCTGCCTACCTAGACAGCATATTTTTAAGGACAATATAGGGCCATATTTGTTTGAATTAAATTATATGCAGTGACAAAACAACTCGAGTCATTCAATTGAATGAGAATTTATGGTTACATAAGCGACTGTGAGAAGCTACACAATTCCGCAACCACCAATAGAAGCACAGACAGTGGAGGTCATGTGGATCAGTGTAAATTTTGTATTATTTATTTACTATCATATTTATTAATATTTTAAATTAGCTTTTATTTTTATCATTTTAAGTTTTCATTTTTGTTAAAGTTTTAGTAATATTGTTATGTGCTTTGGTAATTTTTTTATTCGTTTTAGTTTATTTTTTAGCTTTGAATTATAGTTTTAGACATTTTTGTACTTCACCAATTATGATTTCAATGTATCGAATGAAAATTAATTTTAATAGTTTTAAAGTGCCATATTTTCGAAAAATATTCGCAAAAGTAGCACTAGACTAAAGTGACTAAAGCAAGACATTTATGCATACACTTTTAGGAATCATCTCAATAATTTGTTAGTCAACAAGGCAATACACTATGCATGCATAAAATGTGTATTATTTTAACTTAAGTTAGTTATAAATGATTAATGATGCTCCAGTCTCAATTCATCGAACAAACGTAGCATACAAGCTCTGTGGCCTCATTTTTTAGACATCAGAGCGTTAGACATCAGCAGTAAGTTAACTGATTGCAGCATTGCATGGTAACATTATGTAACTCTGACAAATCTGAAAGGCTAAGATGATATTCATCATCAACGGAATCCAAAAGAAGCATTTTTATAATGAACAACAACAACAAAAAACATCCGACAACTGAGATTTTCCCGTCAGAAAAACCCTGTTCAACCAGAAAGACATAATTTCATCCATAATTGCGAAGTGCGAGAGACTCAAACAAGTGGAGTTTACTCACGGAAGTCCCACTCAAAGCTCATTAGAATAATAATCATGTTAGAGTGCATTTCCTCAGAGTAGGCGAAGCAATTTGTGAGACATCCTGGCGTACATCAAATCCCAGGTGTTTTATATGCAAACAGAAACCCACTCCGGGGTATCCCAGTGCAGGAATCAGATTCAGTAAGGTGTTGCATTAAGTATGAGCCCATGAAGTATGAGGCATTCAGACAGTCTGCTGCAGTGTGAACATGACAGACTCGTGTAACATTCATGGTGGCAAATGTAATTTAAAAAAAATAATTTTAGATTTAGATTTGTTGGACGAGAGTTGGGATAAATACACCGAATACAAGGAATAGTTCACCAACCCTCTACATTGGGAGTAAATCACTTGCATATGCGACTAAATCTTCACTCTGGGCGACTAAACAATGTCTAATATTAGCCAGTGGCTAATAAATTCTCAGATTTTACTCGCCAGTTTGTGAGTAGGAGGCTTAGTATTAGTTTAGCACAGATATATTTTAACTCGCCAACTATGACCGAGCGCTTCAGAGCTTCACTCTCCATCAAGCGATCTGTGCTATTATATTTATTTTCATTTCATCTGAATGGATGCGCAAATTATGACCTCAGAATGACACAAAGTTTTCATTTTTAAGTGAACTGGCCCTTTAAAAGATGTCCTCCTATATCCATTGACCCTTGATAGTAGTTTACGAACACTTATGAATTCACTCCAGCTGTGTGTTTGATAATAACATATGCAATACTTGTGAATAAGTGGACTTATACAATTGTGCATGTCATGTTCACTCTTGCAGAAATTCCCCAGAGCAGCCATGCAGACATACTGGTACATGTGCATTTTCATAAACAAACAGTCACGCGACACACACACACAGTGATGGAGTCACTTTTCAAATACATGTATACTTGCACACTGAGTGCTGACACACAACATCTATGGTTGCAATCTCATTTGAATACACACTGACACGCGCACAAACACACCACCCCCACACACAGAAGCATTACTGCAGTGGATGCAGTCTTTGACTCACATTGGAGTCCAGCAGGTCGATGCTGTCCAGGCTCTTGCTGCAGTGGATTCGGCCCTTGATTCTGCGCAGGGATGGTTTGCCGTGGGCCGATCCCTCAGCTTCATCCAGCAGAGAGAGGTTTTCTGGGTTGGCGATGTAACCGTGGATCTTGGGATAGTAACTACGAAAGTGACAGACCATGTGGGTTTAGAATGTGGTGCAAATGTAATCTCCATTAAAAAGATGAGCACAACCAGTGGAGTTTAGTTAGTGAAATGCAGTGAAAGGGGTTTAAAATGCTTACATTGCTGGCCCGTATTTGTCTTTGTCGTGTTTGGGGAAGACCCTGAGATTGAAACACAAGAGAAAGAGAGAAACACTTTAAATTTCAGAACAAAAATAAATGACAAAAAACGATGAAAACTGAGACATTTATAAGGATAGGTCAGCCAAATATGACAATTCTGTCATCAAGACTTTCTTCTGTGGAAATAAGATAATAAATAAGATTGGCTAAACTGTCTAATTTTCTCAATGTTAAAATACTTTTCAAAACCGTTCTTTTTGTAGTTCTGTTTGATGACAAAAGGGGCATAGAAATTACAGATTTCACCTTAAAAAACGTAAATGAAGAAATCATCAAATATAAGTTATTTACATGAACTGCCATAAAACTACATAAATATATCCAAATGCGACAGCATTTAAATGTTTTGTTTGTTGACCTGCACACCATATGTAATATCACTCTCTTTTCACTTGCGTAATGTGACATATTTCAAAGCAAAACAGGATATTCATTGAGAAAAATGCTATTGTGGCACATATTCTCAGGAGAACCATCAAAGCAGCCAAACGAACTTATAAAAACAAAGTTGAAGAACACTTCAACAACAATAACCCCAAGAAGCATGTGGCAGGGCATCAACAACATCACAGGCTTTAAAGGAAATAAACCAGCTACTGTGAACATTGCCGCCTCTCTACCGGACGAGCTCAACACCTTTTATGCTCGGTTTCGAGGCTGATAACACCGCACACACAGAGAGCGCTGCCGCGGCTGCCGCAGAAGAGGTCAGTCCACTCACCCTTTCTGTCGCGGATGTAACCCGATCCTTCAAACGGGTGAACATCCGTAAAGCCGTAGGCCCAGATGGGATACCAGGCCGTGTGCTCAAAGCATGCACTTTCCAGCTAGCCGGGTTTTTTACAGATATTTTTCAATCTGTCCCTCTCTCTGTCTGTGGTTTCCCGCATGCTTCAAAAAATCCATCATTGTGCCCATACCAAAGAAAAACAAAATCACATGCTTGAATGACTGGAGGCCCGTTGCTCTGACCCCCATCTTCAGCAAGTGCTTTGAGAAGCTGGTCAGAGACTACATCTGCTCTGTGCTGCCTGCTTCACTGGACCCACTACAATTTGCATACCGCAGTAACCGTTCCACAGACGATGCTATTGCCTTCACCCTGCACACTGCTCTCCTCCCACCTGAAAATAAAAACACCTATGTGAGGATGCTGTTCGTGGATTATAGTTCAGCATTTAACACTATAGTGCCTGCCACACTGGTTGCGAAGCTCCAGACTCTAGGACTGAACAGATCTCTGTGCAGCTGGATCCTGGACTTCCTGACAGGCAGAAGTCAGGTGGTCAGAATGGGCAACAACACATCATCCCCCCTGATCCTCAACACTGGTGCACCGCAGGGTTGCGTCCTCAGCCCACTCCTGTACTCCCTGTACACACACGACTGTACAGCTACAACACAGCTCCAATGTCATCGTCAAATTTGCTGATGACACAACGGTGATAGGCCTGATCACCGACAACGATGAGACGGCTACAGAAGGAGGTGAGTACCCTGACTAATGGTGTCAGGAGAACCACCTCTCACTCAACATCGACAAGACCAAGGAGCTGGTGGTGGATTACAGGAGACAGAGCAGAGAACACACACCCATCACCATCGACAAGACACCTGTGGAGCGGGTGAGCAGCTTTAAGTTCCTCGCGTTCACATCACTGAGGATCTCACATGGTCTGCTCACACAGATGCAGTGCTGAAGAAGGCACATCACGTCTCTTCTTCCTGAGACGGCTGAGGAAGTTTGGAACGAGCCCCAGAATCCTCAGGTCCTTCTACACCTGCACTGTGGAGAGCATCCTGACCGGCTGTATCACCGCCTGGTTTGGAAACAGCACTGCTGGCAACCGCAGGGCTCTGCAAAGGGTCGTGCGAACTGCCCGCCACATTGTTGGAGGTGAGCTTCCCCTCCCTCCAGGATATCTACACCAGGCGGTGTACAAGGAAAGCCCGAGGATTATCAAAGACTCCAGCCACCCGTCCCACAGACTGCTCTCTCTGCTGCCCTCAGGGCGACGTTTCCGCAGCATCCGATCCGCACCTAGCCGACTGAGGGACAGCTTTTTCCCTCAGGCTATCAGGCTAATGAACAGTCACAAATAACTCACCTACATCACACCCTCCCACTCACACAACATGCCATGCACTGCACTTTAACACCGTTCAACTGGACTACACGCACACACTGCACTAATCACAACCTATCTGCTATCACTGGACACCATACAATGCACATCCACGACACTGCATATGCATAATCTGTTGCACCTTTGCACATCTACCTGCTGCTCAACCAACCAATCTGCTGTTAATTTATAATCTGTTGCACCTCACATTATTACTATGCATAGACTACATTATGTATAGATACTGTACATAATGCAGATGTGCCCATACGGTGTATAATGTGTCGTTGATAATTAAGTATGTCTTTATAGTACACTATGTGTACTGAGTATATGTATGTGTATTTTGCACATTGTCTTCTGTACAGTCTGTAAATATGTACTGTCCATATGTAAATTGCTGTTGCTTTTTTTGCACTGTCTGTCCATATGTAAATTGCTGTTGTTGTTGTTTTTTTTGCACTGTCTGGAGCACTGTAAATGCTCCAGTGCAGGTTTTTTTGCACTGTCTGTCCATATGTAAATTGTCTGTTGTTGTTTTATCCTTTTTTTATGTGTCTGTTTGTGTGTTGTTTTTTTTTTTTTTTTTTGCACTGTCTGTCCATATGTAAATTGTCTGTTGTTGTTGTTCTCTTTTTTTCTTTTTTTTTTTTGCACTGTCTGTCCATATGTAAATTGTCTGTTGTTTTTCTGCACTGTCTGGAGCACGCTCATAAGAATTTCACTCACCAAGGCACTTGTGCTGTGGTGATGTGACAATAAAAGTGATTTGATTTGATTTGATTTTATTCACCATCATTCATCCATAATAGACACAAATCACCCACATTAATTCACACAAAAATGTAAAGGCCAAGGTCAGATAATATATCATAATCACATCCCAGTAACCACTAATACACCCACTGCATGTAAAACCAATCTAACAAACCCTATAGGAAAAATGTTTGGTGTCAATAAAATATAATTATTGTTTTGGTCATGATAGTCATGATACCATACACCCACATTTTATATTTAAAGGGGTAATATTTTCAAATACTGTACATTATTGTAGGTCCTCTATGCCCCGCCTCTCTCAAACGCTTTCGTTTTCTACATCCCTCCTTCCGACAAGCGCAGTCTGCTCTGATTGGCCAACTGGCACAGTGCATTGTGATTGGCCGAACACCACAAGGCGTGTCGGAAATGTAACGCCCCTTTCCATAATCTCGAGCTTCAGCTTTCAAAATAGATGTAAAAACAGTTAATAATATCATTAGTTTTACCATCAGTTCAAGCCCGAGAGGGGAACAGAGTCACGTGACAGACACAGTGATGATGCTCGTATGTGTTTGCAAACAAGACGCGGTTGTGATGTGACCGTGTCTCCCTCTCTCACACACACACACACACACACACACACACACACACACACCACACACACACACACACAACACACACACACACACACACACACACACACACACACACACACACACACACACACACACACACACACACGCACAACGCACACACGCACACACTCACACACGCACGCAACAGTCAATAGCAAATACTTAAACTTATAACAAAACATACAGTCGCTGATTCAGAAGCGCCAGATTGTCATAGCAAAGTCAGAATTACCTCCTCTCCTAAGTTCACGAAACTGTCATCCATAAAATGTGTTGCTGTTCTGTTGTAAGTAATCTTAATGATTACAAAATTCTTCTACTTTCTGAAGGCCAAATAAAGTGCTTTTGCTTTCACCTAGAAACACACAGCATCTCCCTGACATGACTGCCTGAATCAACACTACTGCGGTTACTGAAACCACGCCTTCTTTCTTTACAAACATTTGGGCTGCATTATGCAAATATTTCCACATCGTGATGTAGACATGTGGGGGTGTGTTTGAATGAGCTGTTTTAGATCGACATGGTCAAGTCTTAAATTTGATAAAGAATATCTCTTTGGTTTTGAGACTTTAGTCTTTGCAACTTCAGGGATTGTATCTATGCACAATCAGCTTGTAACACTCCACAGAGAAAGCAAAACTTGAAATCGCATCATGTGACCCTTTTATGTAATTTTTATGTATTTGCCACTCATCAATAATTAGTGTCACATCTATTCTGTCTGAACCAGGGACGGTGCTAGGGGTGGGCTAAGGGGGCTGAAGCCCCGAATGTTTTCAGAAAAGCCCCGAATGTTTTTACCATGCCCTGTACGCATAATCATTACTGAGTTTTCATGCGCATTAAAATCATGAAACGCAGTTTACTCCCGTCAGGAACCGCCCACTGAAGCTCGTACTTCTGACTGACATGTAAACTGGCCAACCATCGATAAGAACGTTATAGCAGATCTTGCCATCTGTCAAATTAGGTTGTTGGTTACTGAGCTGAGCCCTGTCACTTTGAAGCAACAAATAGCCTAAATATAGGCCATTTAATTATATTATTATATTATATACATACACGGTCTTTCTAGGAGACACACATTTAGAGGGATTATATGTTTTGTTAGCATGGTCTGTGGCAGACTTTTCCTCATGTCAGGGCAACAATTCAATAAAAGAAGTTAATTTTAAGTGGCTTAAATTGTAATATTGTCTTTTGCTCTATTTCACTAACAAAAATGTTTACAAACAAAGCCCAGGGCTCCAGACTGACACAATTTTTTCTGCCGGTTCAATTCCATTTGGTTTGTCTACCTATGAGGAACATCAAAAGGCAAACGAAACAAAAGCGTAACAAAATCCCACTACTCGTTTGATCAGCGCAGCGCGGACCGTTTATCTGCTCCGCGACACAAAAAAAACTTTTATTTTTCTATCGTTTAATGTTTCTATATTCCACTTTTTATATTTAAAACATAAATCTCATAACATTATTTATGCAATAGGGTATGTGCAGTCTAAATGCATTTACAGGTGCTAAAAATAAGTATATAGAGGCTCTATAATAGAGCCCTGAATGTTTAATCATACTTATATATATAATTTATATTATAATTTACATTTTAATTATATGGATTTAAAAAAATAAAGACACTTAGCTAAATTATAATTTAAATATATATAGCCTATATTTTTAAGTGTATGCCATGTATTCTGACATATTTGAATGTCTTTGGGCTTAGCCCCGAATATCCACTCACCCTAGAATCACCCCTGGTCTGAACCCTAAATTATCTTCCATTCAGAGGATATACTGTATATAGTATTAATGAAGTCTCATATGATCATGTCATTCATTATAGTTAAGTTTCTAAACAGGAAAGCATGGAATCAAACATAATATAAAAGACAAAATCGCAACGCATTCTATTAATAATGTAAACTAAATGCAGATAATATGGGAATCTAGTATATAAAAAGGGCAGAAATGGCTTCAATAGTTTAAAATAAGTGTTTATATAAAATCTCAAATAAAATCACACATTGTGCACCTTCAAATGCCTTTTTGGGATACAAAGGATAAACCTGACCTTGCAGAGGTTGTGGAGAGGTTATATAATACCCCTGGAGCACATGGTTTACAGTAGCTGTAGGATGTAAGACAGTCCCTGTACAGTAAAAGAGGCAATCGGAATGCCTTGTACCATAACCGCTCGCACCATGTTTGTGAAGAGGATTTGTTGGAAACCCCTGCAAAACGAAATTCAATACAGCAAATCTTCTGTTTCAATGTGCTGACTGGGGCACCAATGAATAGAGATCTCATTTCCATGTTAAGTGGTAGATTAAGGAAGCCCCCTGGGCTGTTGCTAGCTTCTGGTTTCGACGAATACCATAAAATGAACAAGAAATTAAGAAGTGTCTAAAATACCTCTGCTGGATTGTAATTTAGCACATAAACGAGACCAGCAGAGAATGGAAGACTAAAGAGAAGACAAAGACATAAGCGTGACAATGAGGTTGATGTTGGCCTGAGGAAACCACCTTCATTTAACCTCAAAAAATACATTTAAATAATATGGGAATGGGTTCAAGGACAAAGCTTCTGCTGTGTGTGCACATATATGCAGTGTTTAAAACTAAAGCGATACTCAAATGTGTACCATAAGACCAAGTAAGCAAAGCTAACCATTAGCATTCCAATCTATCTAAAATAGAGTATGTTATCAGTGTTGGGGAGTAACTAGTTACATGTAACGGAATTACGTAATTTAATTACAAAATAAAAGTAATTGTAATTAGTTACAGAAAAGATGTGTAATTAAATTACAGTTACTTATGAAAATGTTAAGAATTACACAGAGGGTTACATCTGATTTTTTTCACACACACTCCCACATACAGATTTAACTGATTTATTTCATAAATTGCAGTGACTGCTCTAAAATATGAAGCACCAATGTTTCAGAAATTTATATCATGGTTTTTCGATAAGTCTTATATTTCCTATATGGGTTTATGTACAGTATATGCTTTTTTTAAGATTAACAGTTTTTTCTAAGGCATCATTAGAGTCCAGTGTTTCATGTCATAGCTATGCAAAGATTTGATTTTAAAATCAATATCATAGCTATTAAACAATTTCTTGTTATGATTTTAAATCTGTATTTATCCTCATAATGATTTTAAAGTAAGTCTGATTTTGAGGTGGCTGTGCTTCAAAGGGGACATCGGATGCCTATTTTCCACAAGTTGGTATGATTCTTTTAGGTAATCTTGAAATGGTCTCGTGGGTGTGTAAAAGAACACAGTTACTCGTTTCGGCATATCTCTTTACATGCCAATGAGCTCTGCTCACCCCGCCCCTCTCTTCTGTGGAAGAGCAAAGGCGATTTGTAGATAATCATAAAAAAATATAAAATGGGAGACTTACTTCTTCTGGAGGTGCAGCTGGATCATGAACAATGGTTGCTAATCCATCCTTTAGTTTTAACAAAACTTGCCTTGAATTGGCCCTTATTCAGAAAGCAGTCTGGAGTAAAATGATTTGCGCAGCCAGACATAAACTAATTTAGTGAAAGTGAAGTGACGTGTGGCCAAGGATGGTGACCCATTCTCAGAATTTGTGCTCTGCATTAAACCCATCCAAAGTGCACACACACACAGCAGTGAACAAATACACCGTGAACACACACCCGGAGCAGTGGGCAGCCTTCTATGCTGAGGCCCCCGGGGAGCAGTTGGGGGTTCGGTGCCTTGCTCAAGGGTCTCACCTCAGTCGTGGTATTGAGGACGGAGAGAGTGCTGGTTATTCACTACAAAATCAAAATTGCTTGATAATTGAGACTGTTTAGGCTTTTGGGGGGGATCAAAAAAGGAGTGAATTTTTACCATTGTAGGGTGGTTGTGTCCACACACTGCAAAGACACACTTATATGCAAATGAAGATATTTTGCATCCAACATCTCCTTTAAAATTAAAATATTATAATCTTAATTCAAGTGATGAAGGCTTTCGAGAGTCTGACAGTAATTAGTGTTAAACTCTACTGTAAGTTTAACCCTGCCTGCTTTGCATGTTTGAAAATGATTAATAGTTGAAAATATTAGAAATTTAGAAAAGTAATCAAAAAGTAAATGTAATCAGTTACTTTACTTTTATAAAGTAATTGAAAAGTTACACTACTTATTACATTTTAAGTAGGGTAACTTGTAATCTGTAACCTATTACATTTCCAAAGTAACCTTCCCAACACTATGTTATTTGGAAATATGTACACCTTGGCTGTACATGTTAATCTTTCTTCACTCACAAGCAAATTACATTTTGACAGTACTAATTAGCTGATAGCACCAGAAAAACGTCATAGACATACACTATCGATTAGCTTGAGCTGTGATGTGAAACAACATCTGCCATCACGGATAAAGCCCAAAGTATAATTTGGTTTTCACACGTATTCATACAGTGCAATTGGTGTACATTTTGTCACCAGCATAGTATGTGTGACTCTTTTTGGCAGTCAAATATGAAACAACAACAGCACCAAACTGCTGGAGCCACAACGACAACAGACGTCCAAGTTGATGAGGACAGGAGATACATGCAACTCTAGTTTCAACTAATACAAAAACAAATTTATTGCTCATAACTTCGAGATAAAAATAGTGCTGACACTAGAGAACGATGAATCTTTCTAGTGCACATGTGTCAAGTGCCAATGTTAATGCATGCTATCAAATAGCGTATACTTTGAAAGGCTGGGTGTTCATGTCTAAAATGAAGAATACTTTGGCCTCTACTGGCTCATGCTAACCAGTCAAAATGTGACTCCAATACTCAAGGGGGCAACAGAGTAACCTTCAAATTGTCCCATTAAACCTACGGTGTTATAAGTCAGGTAGCTAGCTATAACTTATGCAGCAAGTTTTTTTACACGGTTTCTCCACAGTGAAATTAGTTCATCTGAAAGAGAAAACTGGGTGCAGAAGAAAACAAGTAATGCTAACAACACTAAGAATGCAACATATTCAGGTTTCAGGCCAAAGTGTATTTTTTGAAATGACAATCACGACTGAGAATAGTTTGTGATTTGCATTGATGACATAGGCTGCATCCGAAAGTTAAAAAAATGCTGCCTCCGCAGGCAACATACTGAGGTAGGAAGGCAACAAGGCACATCTGAATCCAAAGATCGTGTCAAATCCTGTATACCGAGATACTTTCATCTGATCCATTTTTGAAGACACCCTTTGCTGCCTATGATATCCAAGCATAACCCCTCTGGTTCTACTCCCCTCACTCGCTCCAAACGGGATTCAAACTGGCCTTTCGAGCATGGGAGGTGGGCACACTAACAAGGATGCTAAAGACCACAGCCTCTAGCGTCAGTCACTAGTGCGCCTCTTGAGATCAGGGGAGTGAAGTTTACCTGCACAGGCCTCGTTACACTATCCCCTAAACCTCACTCCCATCCGGGTCACGGCACCAATATAACACCTCCTGTCTTGAGATCAGGTGAGTGAGGTTTACAGAGGTTTGAGTCTATGACAGCCAAGCTAAAACAATAATATAGTGTATGAAAGTCGTGGTCAGTTAGTGTGTACATTTATATTTTTAATGACTTTTTAAACTTTAGATTTTCTTTCTAGTGTGAAATTGTTGTAGTAATTATACTTTCATTTAG
This sequence comes from Ptychobarbus kaznakovi, assembly GCA_027422405.1. Classification (NCBI taxonomy): domain Eukaryota; kingdom Metazoa; phylum Chordata; class Actinopteri; order Cypriniformes; family Cyprinidae; genus Ptychobarbus; species Ptychobarbus kaznakovi. The sequence continues at coordinate 29,169,995 of CM049796.1, read as the reverse complement.
TTATCTCCAAAGCTATCTCTATTTTGTTGTAGGTCATTAAACAGTTATGCTGCCTCTGAAGTCTGTCCGAAATCAGTTTTGGGAGGTACCTTCTTATGCAAATGCTGCCTGTGAAATCATTGTCTGTTCGGCCAGCGAGAAACAAACTTTCAGACGCAGCCATATACTACTGAGTGTCCAGCTAATTTTGCAGTCCAAACAAGATGCTTAGCGCTGTTACAGCCACAAATAAAAGCCTACAATAAGTCTATAATCAACTTAGGTAGTCCGTTCATTCCTGACTTCTTCCTATATGCCTCATAAAGCTATCAGGCACAATTAGATATAGAAGCAAAGGATACCACTTGATCAGCAAGTCAATATCCACGTTAAAATTGGCCCTCAAGTCAGTAGAATTGTTTAGAGACAAATACACAATGCTGACCACTATGCTGCCATTCATGACTGTCATCAACATTATCTTTGCTGTATTATCACAAACGTTAATATGATTTTCTCTTCGGCCAGCACAGAATGACCTAAGGGCACCAGAGCGAGAGCCAGGAACAAATGCAATCGTGTGTGTTCAGCCCGGTCTGAACGTGAAATTTCTACTAGAGAGGGTTTTCTATTAGCAGGCTTTTGCTTTACGGCCGTCAACCGCTAATGAAGTAAATAATCACTTTGGATGGGGATGAAAGTGGAAGGCAAAGACGTTTATTTGGCTTGATGGAGGAGAGGTACTTACAGAAAGTCTCAATCAGTGCTCTACTTGTCTACTGGAAAGGAGGGGCGAAAACTGTGCAGGGAAACCCAGAGATTAGCATGAAACGTGACCTAGACGCTTCTTCTGAACTCTGTGGCTTCCGTCAGTCAAACACGCACCCGGCTCACGTTTAAGAGTGTGTAAATGCTAAAAAACACGTGCAAAGAGGCCTCAGGGTGAGCAATTGCCGCCTATTTTATTACGCCAGGTTAAAGCTAAGCTCAGGAATAGTTTGTACGACTGCGGGGGAAGAAGACCATCTGCTGTGTTTCCAGGACTGGGAACAGACATCGGTCTCAGAACTTCTCTTGAACAAATGAGACGTGGTTTATTAGTCATGTCCCACCGAGTCAACTGATCCAGTTACTAGATATGTTTCGTATTTGAGTCAATCGTTTGATATCACATACAGCAAAAAACGAAGCATGTTGCCTGTCCATTATTGTCCACAAGGGCCCTTTTAAGCAATCTCCACTTGCCTCATGAGAATTCATCTCCACTATGTTTCTCCCTTTACCTCTTTTCCTGGATTGATCCTGAAGTTCTGTGTTCCTGTGGCTCAGTGGTAGAGCATTGCGTTAGCAGCGCAAAAGCTTGTGGGTTCAATTCCCAGGGAACACACATACTGACAAAAAAAATTAATAAATGTATAGCCTGAATGCACTGTAAGTTGCTTTGGATAAAAGCGTTTGCTAAATGCATAAATGTAAATGTAAGTCTTCTGGGTGAAAGTGGACAGATATTTAACCACAGGCCAGAGGCTCACCTAGGAACAAATCGAATGTAGCAACTCTCTGAGACGAGAAATTCTTAAGCATCCTCTGGTCAGATTTCAGAGTCTCTAGTACTGTGAATGCTCCTTCATACTATATGAAAGTACGCAAAATGTGATATCCATAATTTTTCCAGCAATTAATGACTGTTACGATCACATCTCAGTAAAATTTCACACCAAAAATCAAAGGGACAACGAACATAAAGCCTTTTTTTAGTACCATTATGATGTATCGCATTGTGACATTATTTTCAAGTAAACGGAGCACTTTTTCCCCTCAGTTTTCATTTTATTAAGGGTAAAAATATAATTTTCATTATTATAATGCATACAATGCAAACAAACCTATTGCATGACAGTATTTTTATAGTAATACGAATCCTTTATAGTAACTAGGAATCCACTGTGATATCCACTGTCAAGTTGTCAAGAACTTGTATGGGTTACATTTAACACCAAATTCAAAAGAACAAAAACAAGGATTTGAAGACATTCACAGTTATCTCACATGAAAATTAGCCTTTTTTCAAAATTGTCCCTCCCCAGTTCTCATTACCATTATTGAAATCAAAATTACAATCATTCTAATTACCATAATGTTAAAACCTAAAAGCACCTTAAAATGTTATTTAAAGTTCATTAAATTACCAATTTTATCTAATAAAAAAAAAAAAATATTCAAGGATTAGTTCACCCAAAATTCAAATGGATTCATCATCAGGCCATCCAAAATAGGTTTGTTTCTTCATCAAAATTGAGAATTGTTGCATTATATCACTTGCTCACCAGTAGATCCACTGCACTGAATGGGTGCCGTCAGAATGAGAGTCCAAACTGCTGATAAATGCATCACAATAATCCACACCACTCCAGTCCATCAATTGACTTCTTGTGATGAGAAAAGCAGTTCATTTTGAAGAAAACTTTTTTATACCATTGCTTCTGGCCAAAATATGAGTCAATAATCCATAATAACGCATCTTCCCGTGAAAAAGTCCATCCTGTTTTCCTCTCACATGATAATCCACAACATATTTGTTTAGAACTGTTGTGGCTTGTAAACGTTGCTTGATCCGTTCATATTTCTCTCCTGATTCAGATGAGATGACTTTTTCACTAGAGACAGCAGTATTACGGATAGAGGACACAAATGCTAGCCTGAAGTGATGGTTTTAAGTTAAAAACATCTTGATAGATTGTTTCTTAAAAACACGCAGATTTTCACTTCATGGTTACTTGTGGATTATTGTTTTTATCATCCGTTTGGACTCTCATTCTGACGGCACCCATTCACTGCAGAGGATCCACTGGTGAGCGAGTGAGTGATGTAATGCTACAATTCTCAAAATCCGTTCCTCATGATGAAACAAACTCATTTACATCTTGGGAGGGCTTGCAAGTCGAGTACATTTTCAGACAATTTTGGGATGATTTAATCCTGAAAGTATTTGTACAGTATTGAGAATATTCTTAGCCCGTTTGTAAGTCGGATAAAAAAAATTCTGTTTAAATGCCTAAATGTAAATCAGGCACACATTGCAGTAATGAGAATTATCCAGAGAACAGATTTATCCATAATATATATTATTTATTTTTTCATATTGGGGTGAAATGTGACCTGGACATGTTCTTGTTTTAATTTACGGTGATGCTACTTTTGTTTACATGTGCCACAAATCCCACTACAGCTGTGAGGTGAGAACATTACTGTAAACAGCATCCATGTCATGTTTCAAAGCCATGAATAAATAATCGTAACTCAAACGAGCTGAGCACCACCATCCAAATATTGCATCGCAAGGACATCTCTCAGGGTTCAAGGTGCCTCATCATCATTTTGGATTTATTTATTTATTTAGTCATTTAGCAGACGCTTTTGTCCAAAGCGACTTACAAATGAGAATTATGTGGATTTGCCAAGTTTTCTAGTTATTTGGCGCTTCTCGCGTTAAGTACTCATGTCAAAAGGTGTCAATTACGTTTGCTTACTTGGTTGATTTGCCGCTTTGATGTTGTAGCACATGTGGCCCCTTGTAGTACAGAACACCGTAGCTTCGGTTCTCCTTTAAGGGTCAACTATTGCGCTATGCTGACATGAAGTAAAATAAGCTGATCTCCGTTTAAGGGAAAAATCTTAGCAAAATAATCCTAACTGGCAGCTGCAAGAGCCTGAGGTACTTTTAATGACAATGAAAACAAAATGAAAAATCTGTGTACTCACAACTTGCTCCTAATTAGTTACAAATTAATTACCCAGCATGCAACACTCAAATTAGCAGCGTTTACTGACCCCAAGGGGCATAAAATGCCTACGGCTGTTGAATCATTACAGGCCGACCATCTGCAAACAGAACTTTTCTTATAAAAGCCCTTTAAGGACAACATCTGACAGTTTTTTTTTCAATTACAATTACAACAACAAAGGCCTGGCATTTGTTATTCTAATTGTATGTTTTTCATGATTAGACTATCTTTGATCTTGCACGGTTTCCTTTTATTCTAAAGCATGTAATTTCCACAGCCTCTGAGAATCTTTTGCCCTATTAACGTACTCGGTTACTATCGTAACCTCGGTTCCCTGAGATACGGAACGAGTACTGCGTCTGGTAAGACGCATATGGGAAAATGCCTTTTTTCTCCTGAACTGAAGTCTTATTTAATCACGCAGTGAAACTGCACGACTATTGGTTCGTGCAGGTGTAGAAAAACGAACCAATGAGTCGGCAGCGGAGCTGCACGAACCTATGGCGACGATACCCGCCAATATTCCCGCCGAAACGGGCGGGGCATCTGGCTATATAAGCGGTCGTTTCGCCATAGGATCCTCAGGTTTACTTCGACTGAAGCGACGACTGAGTCGTGCAGCTACCTGGCACGGCAAAGTACGCAGTACTCGTTCCGTATCTCAGGGAACCGAGGTTACGATAGTAACCGAGTACGTTCCCTATCGATACTCCACTCGTACTGCGTCTGGTAAGACGCATATGGGAACTGAATTTAATCACGCCGTGCTAGGGTAGATGAACGACTGTATATACTTCCATAAACATAAATGCCCATAGGGAAGTAAGTAGTATACTTCAGGCTAAAGCGAGCTAAACTCATAGAGGTCGTGCTCGGCCTGGATAATCGTTCCACTTCTGTATACTCAGTTAACCGGAGTATGCAGGGTGCCAATTAGAGAGCCTGAGCGCATTGCGGTCAAGAAATCTCTGATAGGATTGTTCCCACAGCGTATGTGTACAAGCTCATCTAAGCAGAGAGGACTCTGGCCTGTAAGGCCGGTATGTCCAGGTTATAAAACCTAGCAAATGTGGACGGAGTGGCCCAGCCAGCCGCCGTACAAATCTCTGTAATGGATACACCGCTAGACCACGCCCATGACGAGGCGATGCCTCTAGTCGAATGGGCTCGTACTCCAATGGGGCATTGCAGGCCCAAAGAAGAGTATGCCAGCATGACAGCATCCACTATCCACTTAGAGAGTCTCTGCTTCGTGACCGGATGTCCTTTGGTGCGGTTACCGAAGCTAACAAAGAGCTGTTCCGTATGCCTAAAAGGGGCGGAACGCTCAAAGTAGATTCTCAGAGCTCTGACAGGGCATAACAAAGATAACTCGCAGTCCTCCTCAGACGGAGGAAGCGCGGAGAGCGTGATGACCTGAGCTCTGAACGGGGTTGAAAGTACCTTAGGTACATAACCATGCCTTGGTTTCAGGACGACCTTGGAGTCGTTAGGCCCGAATTCCAGGCAGGCAGGCAGGGCTAGTAGAGAGCGCCTTCAGGTCTCCAACTCGCTTAACCGACGCTAGTGCTAGTAGCAGAGCAGTTTTCAGCGAAAGTGACCGGAGGTCCGTAGACTGTAGCGGCTCAAAGGGAGGGCCTTTCAAGGCCCTCAGTACAGTGGGCAGATCCCATGTAGGGACAGTAAGGGGCCGAGGTGGATTCAACCTCCTGGCTCCCTTCAGAAAACGGACAAGTCCGTGTCTCTGCCTACCGACTGGCCCGCTATAGGGGCATGAAAGGCCGCTATAGCTGCTACGAACACCTTGAGTGTAGAGTGAGAACGTCCTTTATCTAGCAGTTCCTGCAGAAAGGACAGAACCACCGCTAACTCAGAGGTAGAGGGGTTTTCACCACGGTTGAGGCACCAAGTGGAGAAAACAGACCACTTAAGGGCATAGAGGCGTCTCGTAGACGGGGCTCTAGCCTCAGAAATGGTGTTTAAAACACTCGCTCTGGGAGGCCAGTAGGCTCCCATTGAGCGGCCAAATGTAGAGAGCCCACAGCTCGGGTCGAGGGTGCCATATTGTTCCGTTGCCTGAGAGAGGAGATCCCGTCTCAGGGGCACGGGCCAGGGGGCTGCTGTCAGTAGCTGAGTCAGCTCTGACAACCAAGGTTGGTTCCTCCACAAGGGGGCCACCAATAGCACCTTGTGACCCTGTTCCCTGATACGCCTGACGACCTGTGGAAGCAGGGCGATCGGGGGAATGCATAAAGGAGGAGGTTGGGCCAATCGTGGGCCAACGCGTCCCTGTCCTTCGAATAATAAGTTGGGCAGTGAGAGTTGTCTTTGGAGGCGAAAAGGTCTACTTCTGCCTTGCCAAAGGTCTTCCAGATCTTCTGAACCACCTGCGGATGGAGCATCCACTCCTCTGAGGGGACATTGCTCCGAGATAACATATCTGCTCCTTGGTTCAGTCTGCCCGGCAGGTGTGCTGCCCTCAGCGAGCGCAGGTTGAGCTGAGCCCATTCCAGAAGGCGCTCTGCCAGAATAAAGAGGCGCTTCGAGGAGACACCTCCCTGGCGATTTATATAGGACACCACGGACATGTTGTCTGAGCGAATCAGCACATGGCGTCCTATTAGGTCCGGCAGGAAAAACTGGCAGGCTCGACAAACTGCTAGCTTTTCCAAGCAGTTGATGTGGAAGCCGCTCTCCGTCTTCGACCAATGGCCGAAGGTCGGTTTGCCTTCGCACAGCGCCCCCCAACCTGTGTTTGGAGGCGTCTGTCGTGACAACTTTCCTGGTGTGGACCAACCCCATGGCCACGCCCTTCTCCATCCACCGTGGGTTCTTCCAGGGGGTCAGGGCTGTTACACAGGCCTGATTCACCCTGATATGCAAGCGTCCGTGACGCCATGCGTTGTGTGGAACCCGTGGTTTCAACAACAGCGTTGAAGGGGGCGCATGCGGAGCAGGCCCAGCTGTAACACTGGCGATGCTGCGGCCATAAGGCCCAGCATTCTCTGAAACACTTTGAGTGGGCGAGCGGTGTCGCTCTTGAAGGTGGCCGCGAGTTTCTGAATGGCCAGAGCGCGTTCTGGCGCTATCACCGCTCTCATGTGAGCTGAGTCCAGAACTGTACCCAGGAACGATATTCGTTGGCTGGGAGACAGTGCGCTTTTGGCGAAATTGACCCTGAGCCCCAGGCGCTCTAAGTGGCTGAGGATGAGGGTTCTGTGTGAAAGTAGTTCCACCTCTGACTGGGCCAGAATGAGCCAGTCGTCGAGGTAGTTGAGAATGCGGATTCCCATCTGTCTCAGAGGGGAAAGAGCCGCGTCCATGCACTTCGTAAAAGTACGGGGGGCCAGAGACAGCCCAAAGGGTAGGACCGTGTACTGGTAAGCCACTCCCTCGAAGGCGAATCTCAAGAATCGTCTGTGATGGGGGGCTATCTGGATGTGAAAGTATGCGTCTTTCAGGTCCAGAGAACAGAACCAGTCCTCTGTGCGAATCTGCGAGAGGATCTTCTTCAGGTGATCATCCTGAACGGCCGTCTCATGAGGGCGTGATTCAGGCGTCTGAGATCGAGGATGGGCCGGAGGCCGCCATCCTTTTTGGGGACGAGGAAGTAACGGCTGTAAAAGCCTGACTCGCTCAAAGCTGGAGGAACCATTTCTATGGCTCCTTTTTCCAGCAGCGTCATCACCTCTGAGCGCAGAACGCGAGCATTCTCGCCCTGCACCGAGGTGGAGACCACGCCGCGCAGAAGCGCGGGGGTCTTCGAGCGAATTGGAGTGAATAACCTCGTTTTATTATCCCCATAACCCACTCTGACACTCCGGGGATGGCCTGCCAGGCCTCGGCCCGCGTGGCAAGGGGTTGGATAAACTCGAGTGGCCGGCTGCACGGAGGCAGGGCACTCGTGAGGGACGGAAGAGGAAAATTGCTCTCTTTTTGAGAATGTTTGTGTTTTATTTTTTCCGCTATCACAGCGGACAGTTGCATGGTCGCTTGTACGGACCCTGTAGCAACAGACACAATTCCCTCTGCACCCGGAAAAGAACGGGGTGCCAAGAGGTTTCTCATGAGAGGCCTTTTGGTGGGCGGTCCGGCCGTGGCGGGACTCGACCCTCTCCTCTTCCTGTCCTGCAGATCAGGAGGACGCCGGGCGCACAGGGTCCAACGCTATCTTGAGTCGGGGGCCCTGGCGCGTCGGAGGGGGTGGCGTCTGGCTGAGCGTGAACTCCCTCACGGCTGCTGAGTTCTAGCAGGCTGAGGGGCGTAAACGGCAGGTGCAGGTTTCGCAGACTGCTGAGTCGGCGCAGTCCTGGGGCGACTCTGAGCAGCTGCTGGGCTGGAGCGCTTGGGCAGGAAGTGTCGCATAGCCTGTGACGCCTTCTGTGCTTCTGTGAAGCGCTCAGCGAATCCTTTCACCGCAGGTCCAAAGAGGCCGCTGGGGAAAATTGGAGCATCAAGGAAGGAGACCCTGTCCGCATCCTTGATCTCCGTCAGCGTGAGCCACAGGTGGCGCTCGAGCACTACCAGGCTGGCCATAGACCTTCCTATGGCTTGGGCGGTAGTCTTGGTGGCTCGCAAAGCTAGGTCTGTTGCGCTTCTCAGCTCCCTGAGAGTCGCAGGATCAGGCTCAGACTCGTCTACGGCAGAGAGGAGCTTGGCCTGATAGACCTGAAGAACCTCCATAGAGTGGAGCGCCGAAGCCGCCTGTCCAGCTGAAGAGTAGGAGCGTCCAGCGAGCGCTGAAGTGGTCCTGCATGGCTTGGACGGGTGACTGGCTTTCGCCTTCCAGCCGATGGCAGTGGGTGGGCAGAGATGTGCAGCCACTGACTCATCCAGTTGAGGCATCCTCTCATATCCCTTTTCTTCAGCGCCGTCAACCGTAGTGAGGGCAGATGAAGCGGAAGTACGGAGGCCGGCAGAGTAAGGAGAGCGCCAAGATCTCGTGAGCTCGTCGTGTACTTCAGGGAAGAACGGCGATGGTCGTTGTTGAGGGGCCTGACGGCGCCCCGGCAGAAACCACTCATCCAGACGGCTGCGAGAGGGCTCCTCTGGTGGAGACCACTCCAAACCCAGCTCTTCAACCGCTTTGGAGAGGACACGGAAAAGTTCGGCATCCATCCCGGCTTTGGCGGCGCTGGGCGCGGGCAAACCTGAGGGGGCGGGGTCAGTCACTGAGCCCCACAGCTCCTCAGCATCTGAAGCTACCAGTGACATGCTGTCATCAGCCAGCTCATCGTCACTTCCCCCAAACGAGACCAGATCGCTCACGCTTGCGGAGGGACGCTGGTCAGGTTGGACAAAAAGGACGGGAGAAATCTCTCTGTGTGGCGAAAACGAGGCACGCGGGATCTGAGCCGGCGTGAGCTCGCTCTCAACCAGGCGCTGAGAACCTCTGCCCCGCTGTTTTTTCCTCACAGGTCCCTGAGAGGAAGAAAACGGGAGGGCGCGAGGGGCGGGATCGCTCTCTGAAAAGAAAGCGATGCGCGTGCGCAGAGAGGCGAGACTGATGCTCTCGCAGTGAGAGCAATCAGAACCAGCGAGCGCGGCATCCGCATGGGATTTCCCCAGGCAGGAAACACACTCGCTGTGACCGTCATCGGCGTGCAGGTCTCCCCTGCACGAGCCGCAGTAACGGCGCGGCATTAGAACGCCGATTTGCTCTTTTAGAAACTTACATGATCGCCGGATAGCGGCAGCGAACGGGACCGGAACTGCTGCGATTGCTGGGGCGCGTTTGAAGGCGGATCAGCCGAGCAGATCGAGGTCGCTGGGTCCTACTGCGAGGCGTGTCAACGGCGAGTAGGCTTCTCTGGATCAGTGTAGACGAAGTCGTCGTCGCTGAGGAGAAAAAATCTGAGGATCCTATGGCGAAACGGCCCGCATTATATTACAGATGCCCCGTTCGTTTTTCTACACTGCACGAACCAATAGTCGTTGCAGTTTCACTGCGTGATTAAATAAGACTTCAGTTCAGGAGAAAAAAGGCATTTTCCCATATGCGTCTTACCAGACGCAGTACGAGTGGAGTATCGATAGGGAACCTCATAGTAGCAGGCGATTATGAGGTGAAGTTTGGCCTATAGACCTGCTGAGCCCAGAAAACTCTCTTAAACCATCAGTCCCAATGACAAATCAACATTTCTCAATCTAAAATAGATGTTTTATATGAGCCTCGTGACAATATGCCCTGAAGGCCACAATTCCCTGTTTATTTCAAGCCTGCAAAGTAATAAAAAGTATGAGGATGACACTGTGGAATATGGTAATTATGAGAATGAAATGGGATTATGCAGCTCCAATATGGAGAAAAAAAACACATTGAGGTCCAAAGACATCCACTGAAACAGGGATGAGGTTAATGAAAGTTAACGAAAATCTCTAATCAATAACCAAGAAGGTCCGAGTCTGAGTAGAAACCTATGAATAGGAAATGTTTTGTACATATTGACCTTGTGAATACCGAAAACCTTCTGACCAGATGTGAACGTAAAGGTGACATTCACGCTTATCTCACACAAAAATGGAGATAGAGGCCAATACAAGTTAATAAACGTCTGTGTGGTCTATTCAACTCAAAGTGTAATCCGCAATACACAGGGTTCATACACATTTTTACCAATAAAATTCCATGACTTTTCCATAACTTTGAGGTAAATATTCATGACCCAATGTTTCATGAAATGTCTATGTATTAGGGATGTGACGAGATCTCGTGAGATCCGATGCGTCTCGCGAGATCCGACTGGTCTCGCGAGAACATGACGATATCCTGGAAAACATTTTGCAGTGTTAAAAGCACCTTTTGGCTATTTAATTTATGCAATGGTGAACAAATTAAAGGCCTACTACAAACTGTGCCTACTGGGGAAAAAATGCGAAAAAACGTATTCATCCTTCGGCCCAGTGTTTCATTTTGTTCGGTTTCAGCTTTGGCCAAGAATTTTCATTTTAGTGCATCCCTAAGAAGTACTGAGATAAAAGTTTGTAGTTTGGGTATAAACACTTACAGTAGCGATCAAATAGTAGCAGTAGCAAGTATAAGTAGTCTACAGTAGCGATCAAAACGAAAGCATCATAACACTTGTATAGTTAACGACAACCCATTTAAAAAGTATTTGTAATTTAATCATTAATTCAGGAGATTCCAATAGTTTAAGTCTTTATGAAGTGAGACACTGATTCCTTCATTTATTTTATTTAATTATTTTGTTCAAATTAATATATTTTTTAAAAGACTTCAGCAATGAACATTTTGTCAGACCCACTAATAAATTACATTATTTTGTTTAGTTTTCTAATCTTTTTTTTCTCAGAATTGTGAGAGAATCGTGATCTCCAATTTATATAAAGCTGTGTTCTCAATTTATCCAGAATCGTGCAGCTGTAGTTTACATGTTTTATTACTGCTTATAATTCATTAAAATAGAATCTTAATTTCATAAAGTACAAGTTGATTTAAAAATACACCTACATTTTTTTGCATTTTGTGTTTTTCAGTTGAATAAAATACTATTTTCCCCTATATATTTAATCATTAAGGATTTAAAAAAATAAGTCTAAAAATCTCGTCTCGTGGGATAAGTATCTCGTCACACCTATGTATACATGTTAAATAATAAGAAAATCAATGTTTTACCACAGCATATTTTTACAAAAATAAATGACAAGTTTTGTAGTTTAGAATACAAAAAAAACATTTATTTAAATAACGATTGCACAGTAACACAATAAACGCAATTAGCCACCTTTAGCATCCACAGTAGTACCTCTGCAGTTAGGGTTTCGTTTCTGGACACGGCAATCGGAATGGTCTTTTTTTTTACAGGGGCTGAAAGGGAAGCACCGCAGCTGGGAGCGGGTGTCACGTCAGTCACACGAGTGAAAAAGCCGGTGATCGGGTTGGGAGCTGTAGAGCACCCAGCTGCAGCTGCAGACTGGTGCTTTGCACCTTTAGAATGGCTAGACGGCGCTGCCTCTCCCGTGTTCGAAATGTCGAACGTTTTACGGCACAGTGTACATTTTGCACGTCACAGGTCCTGATCTTTTTCAAGCCACCCCTTATACTTTTCATCATGAAGCCATACATTGGTAAATCGGCATTTTCCTGGCATTGCGTGAGTTTACTACATAATACTAGCTGCAACAGCGTCTGCGAGTCGCCGTTACCCCACGCAGAAAAGATCACGTGACGGATCGCGTGAACTATTGTAATTTAACCAATATTATCAACTAAAAACATATTCAAATACACAGAGATTGTGAAACAAATTTCCATGACTTTTCCAAAACTTTGTGGGTTAATTTATTTTTCCAAAACTTTTCCAGGCCTGGAAAATGCCGTTTTAAAATTCCATGACTTTTCCAGGTTTTTCATGACCGTACGAACCCTGATTACAGAACCACAGTAGTAGTAGTGCTGGAGGAGTGACCATTATGAATGGAAATGAATGAGAAACTTGCACAAAACACACACACAGTGACAATGACAGAAACACACACAATCAATGCAAAAAAACACGTCCATGCTATAACTTTTTATTTCATTTGAAATTGCACATAGTAGACATACACATGAAGGATGAGACATGCTTGGGTTTGTAGTAGAGTGAATCATGAATGAAATGGCACACGGTAAAGAGCCTGAAACAGAGACATTTACATGGATAAAAAGTAAAACGTACACTATAGTCTTTCTTCCCAGCAAGCTGCAGTGCCGAATAGCCCTTCACATCCACATACTCACCACATATGTTTTCTGGGAGGCAGACTACGCGTTCTGTTGATGGCAGTCACCCCTAGAGCCAGCTGCACTACAGTAATGTAATCCTGGTAATTCACCATGGTACTGTTCACCGGTTTAAAAAAAAGAAGAAAAAATCCGCACCAGAAGCGCAGGTACTACCAATAATATCAATTTATTCTCTCCTGCTTCTCCTTCTACTCCCTGGCATCGGCTTCAACTGCGTCTTCCTTGTTGAACATCACAGCGCCATTTCCAGCAGCGGCAGCAGCACTGACAGGGAAACCACTCCCCGCGAGGGAGCACGCCGCTGCCACTCATCACCACAATGACAGTCTGCTCGAAGAACGGAAAGCGCGCCAATTCATTCGCTATTAGTCACGAGATGGGCATTCTTTTCCCGCCACTCACGCGTGCTGCCACTTTGCTAGAACGTGTTCTCTCTCTCTCTCTCTCTCGCGCGCGTCCGTGCGTGAGGTAGCTGGGGGAGTCTGTGTTGGTGTGTGTGTGTTTGGAGTTGGAGGGGATGGCTTAAAGGGGCAGTTCACCCAAAAATTTTAATTCCGTCATCATTTAATCAGCCTCGTTTCCGCGACAGAAAAAAACTAGATAAAAGGTAATTGCGAGTTTTTGTCTCATAATTTGGAATAAAAAATACAGCAACTGAGATATAAACACACAATTGCGAGATTAACACCATGTCCTAACTACACTTGACGTGATGTGACGATTCCAGGGACAAGCTATTTTTTACTAATCAAAAATTAAGTTTTTATATATTTACGGTAGGACATTTACAAAATATCTTCATGAAACATGATCTTTACTTAATATTCTAATGATTTTTGGCATTAAAGAAAAATCGATAATTTTGACCGATACAGTGTATTGTTGGCTATTGCTACAAATATATACCAGTGCTACTGGTTTTGTGATCCAGGGTCTCCTATTTAAACTGATATTAGACACGTTTAACTTTGAATAAAGCACATAATTACCTGAGATTATCTACTGTCATAAAGTTTGTATGATGTTGTTCCAGTCGCGACGCTATGGAAATAGAAACCGTTTCTAAAAAATAAATGTTGTGTCTCACCGTCGCAGCTGGTTAGGACAAAAACTCAGATTAACATGGAAAAGATACCTTTTATCGTGAGTTCGTGGCGTCGCTTCGTGTGTAGTTAGGACATGGTGTAAGACTACGGTTACACTAGTGCGTTTTATAAAAACGCATCGTTTACACTACTCCGTCGTATTCAACATTTCTAAAGAGACTGTCGAAAAACGCTGCAGACCCTGTTTTAGTTTGAAACCGCTGGAGTTGCATTTCAGTGTAGGCTAAACACACCAAAACGGAGACTTTTGAAAACAATGACGTGACTGACCTAATTCGCTCTGTGTATCCTTGACGACCATGTAAACAATGACGTCATGTTCATTGTTGTACCTGAATGGTCATGTGAAATGCGTTTTTGGTTATTTAGTGCGGATGGAGAGCGTTTCAGAAATGCAGTGAAAACGCCAGTGTAGACGAGGATGAAACGCACTAGTGTAAATAGGGCAATAAACTCCAAAATAAATAATTTCCTAATTCATATATTTTTTTTATAAAGCAAAGAGGAAACTAACAATGCGCCGACAGACAAGACAGATCAGGTTACTTTTGATATGAAACAAAGTATAGCGCCTCAGTTCAAGCGGCATGTGAACTAATCATCTCTTCTTTTTACTAATTATAAGCATAAAATAAACAAAATGCATCTTGTTTTAACCACGGAAAGACGTTGATGCGCACCATTTTCAAGTTCAGGTTCACCAACATTAATCTACTCTCCTGTCTGGTTTGTTTGACAGACAAATACAACAGATTCAGCGTTATAAATAGTCAGATCACCAGCCAATCAAACTCCCTGCGAAGGGTCAACTGAGTGATATAAACTCACAAATGTGAGTTATAAAGTTGGAATTGTGGGATATAAACTCACAAATGTGAGTTATAAAGTTGGAATTGTGGGATATAAAGCACACAAATGTGAGTTATAAAGTTGGAATTGTGGGATATACACACAAATGTGAGTTATAAAGTTGGAATTGTGGGATATAAACACACAAATGTGAGTTATAAAGTTGGAATTGTGGGATATATACACACAAATGTGAGTTATAAAGTTGGAATTGTGGGATATAAACACACAAATGTGAGTTATAAAGTTGGAATTGTGGGATATAAACACACAAATGTGAGTTATAAAGTTGGAATTGTGGGATATAAACTCACAAATGTGAGTTATAAAGTTGGAATTGTGGGATATAAACACACAAATGTGAGTTATAAAGTTGGAATTGTGGGATATACACACACAAATGTGAGTTATAAAGTTGGAATTGTGGGATATAAACTCACAAATGTGAGAAAAAAATAACAGAATTGCAAGATTTGTAAATGGCGCTACGGTGACGCGGAGAGACAGAGAGGAGACGAATTGTTGGAAAAAAACCTTATTTTTATTTTCTTTGTGTACAAAAATTATTCTCGTCACTTCATAAAATTCAGATTGAACCACTGATGGCAGATGGACTATTCTGGCGATGCTTTTCATACTTTTCTGGACCTCGACAGAGTTACTTACTTGGCACTCAATGGGACAGTCACAAGCCTCCCGGTTTTTATCTAAAATATCTTAAATTGTATTCCGAAGACGAACGAAGCTTTTATGGGGTTGGAACGACATGCGGGTAAGTGAATAATGACAAAATTTAAATTTTGGGGAGGAGTAACCCTTTAAGGCTTGACATCTTCAGTCATCATTTGTTTTCATTACACACAACCAGGACAACAAGGACATTTGTATTCTTGTGTCCCACAAAGACAGAATATGGGCTTGAAATGTCATGAGGGCAAGTCCAAGTTTTTTTTTGTTCTAATATGGGTGTACTATACCTTTAAATGTTAAATACTGTAAGCTACTGTTAAGGTAGGAACCACAACACTAATCGCTTCTACATGACTTTATTTACAACTTTAAAATAAATGAAAGCAAACAAGTAAATGTATTAAACTACATTATAAAAGCATGTACGTATTAAAACTACTTAGTAAAGCATCCATTATTGTGTCCATTGCTTTTCAAATATCTCTTACATCAATATTATTTACATGATTGCCTTTTTTCTGCAAAAATTATTTTGATATGTGCACTATAAGAATATCACAAAACTGTGCCAAGGTGCTGAACGGACCACCCCACTACAACTGAAATGAAATGCTCTCTCGTTGTGGTCAAACACTGTAGGGTTTAATAAAGCAGTGAGCCACAAGAGGCCATGCCTTACAGTGTTGTTGGCACAATGTGAAGCAGAACGGCCATAACCCCAGTAACTGTGGTAAATTCACTGTAATGCTGGGCCTCAAGTGGCTTTTATATTACATCAGCATCAGCAACAGCAACGTAAAACAAACCAATTTTCAAAAGCAGTTAGATGTTTTATTAATAATAATAACATTTATTTTAAAAAATATATAATACAAAGCAATTATTATACTTTAAATAATGAATTCATATAACAAATATAATACAAATTCAAAATAATCAACACATTTAACTAATAAGTAATTCAAAGGTAGATTAAATTATTATAAATAAAGTAAAAAGAAATTGACTTCTTAATAATGATAATCTGAATAAATAATTATTCCACTAAATAATAGAGATGGCAATTATGTAGTAGACACATTAATTATATTAATTTTAAGGCAGTTTCACAAACATGGCTCATCCAAATATAATTTTAGAACTTTTTATTTAGAGAGATATAAAAACATACTATAAAAAATATTAGAATGTATTATTGTTGTTGGTTTAATTGTGTTGTAAGATAATTTATTTTGATTCAGTTACAGTAACATTATGCAATCTGCAGCTCCTCGTTCATTAAAAAACATCTACACATCTAAGATTTCCCTCATTCATAGTGATTAGGCCAATGCAAAAGAAATCTAGAAACGTAATGTCTGGAGAGCAGTCGTGGCACTGCAATACACACCCATTCAACATCCACTCATTCTGTAGCTCACAATTAACCAGAGAGAATGTAGCCAGCTTCATTTGATTACAGTGTGGGCCGTTCAATTTGGCCAAATTCTGTTTGGGGGATCATTTGCTCTTCAGCCAGCCTCAGATTGGGCTGGTGGTGCAGAGCTAATTTGCCGTGATTCCCATTTTGAGTTAACCAGTTTCTATTCTTGGACACGACTGCAATGATGCTTAGACTGTCAGGATACAGACAGCTTACCACACACACGTTAGATTGCCCAGTTCTTAACAAACTCTTATTTTTGATGTAATAAGCAACATTGATTGTGGTATGTGAAGAATAATGGGCTAGAAGGACGTGAGAAGGAAGACAAAGAGCAGGTGCTGAATCTTGTGGAGGTAGATTGTAATTACGCTGGTGATGTCTCTGGCGGTGTCAACCCACTGACTCGTGCACCAGTGCTTCATCTACAATTATTAAAGGATAATTACCTTTTTTATGTCTGTGACATTCAGAAAATGGGCTTGCATTCAAACAATGACAGCTGAATGAAGACAAAGAATAAATAGATAAAAGGCTAATTAAGTTTTCATACAACTCTGTGCTCTTTAGTGACAAGAAAAATAATGAATCTTTGGAAATTATATGCACCGACTGAAATTTTGTTTGTATAGATATTTATACAAATAGATTTTTTACTAATATATTTTTATATTTGAAAAATACCACCCAAAAATGTGAACATTTTGAATGATGACACAAATGAATCACTTGATCCCTTGACTTGAGTCGACTCATTTGAATCAATTCATTTAAACTGCCAGGGCTCTATTTTAACGATCAAAGTGCGTGGTCTGAAGCGCAAGGCGCAGGTGCGTTTAGGACATGTCCGAATCTACTTTTACTACAGTTTAACGACAGAAAACGGTCAGCGTTCCAGACGCATCAAAAAAGGTTGTACCTATTCGATTAATGAGTCATGAGTGTGTTTTGAACGTAACGGGCAATAAACCAATCAGAGTCTAATCTCACATTGCCTTTAAAATCCAGTTGCGTTTGCACTATAGCAGATTTGCTATTTACACGGCAGAATTTGCAAGAGCAAAGACTGAACGCATCTCCAGAGAGGAAATGGATCTGCTCGTGCACGAGGTTAACGCGTACACAATAATAATCTTTTACATTGTAATTCCTTTATTTTTATTGTTTGGCATGTTTGTGTGCTGCTGCGAGTCCCTGTGTGTGTGTAATAAACAGAGTGTACACGTGTTGTGCATCCGCCTATAGGCGCATATTACTAACACGCACTTTAAATAAATAAAAATACAGCGCCATTGACTTTAGACCAGGTTTTAGTTGGTCAATGGCGCAATCGTTTTCAGTTGCCTGAAAATAACAACGGGCCTGACCAGCACGCCCATGAGCGCACAAATGGGCGCAAATGCATTTGCTGTTTAAACAACGTGGCGCTGGATGTGAAAATGATAACTGAGTCAGACTGAAACTAGCAAAAAACACTGGCGTCGCACCTGGCATCACATTGGTTTGGTTCCACTGAATCGTTATTTTTTTTAGCACAATGGTGGCCATTTTTAACTTGGGTTATTTTATCTCGACAAAAATAGTCCATTATTATGCTTGATATGCAGACTGGTATTCATATTAATATTCCCAGCAGGCACAGGACGTCAATATAACATCAAGTTGACGTCGGACAGAGAATGAAAATCGGGTTGATGTCAATATTTGACGCCAATTTGTATTTTGGTTACACAACCTAAAAACAACAAATATCAACGTCAGCTGGACATCGAATTAACATTGACATTAGACATTGAATTAACATAGAATTTTGGTCGCCCGACGTCGCAACCGAAATTGAACCAAATATTAATGTCTTATACAGTTGTGTGCCTGCTAGGATTATTTGAATTCATTAACATAATCATAAACACACTGCTTTGTAGCACAAATAGTTTGACCGTTAACTGCACTTTTCGTAATTCTTGTAGTTAACTTATTTACCTATAGTGTAATGAATCGAAAGTCTCACACGGAAAACAGCATAGTTTTGTGCTGAAAAATAAGGTGGATGTCTGTGGTGTGGACATCTCAATTGTCAGAGAATTCAAATAATTTTTAAAACTGTATAAACAGCCCTTAACAAACATCTAGCAATATTCACAATGCCGCTTAATTGCAAATGGCCAGCAAAATGCATCATGAATATTCAACACACAAGACAGGCCTTCTCCCAACACTCATTCGTATGGGACAGCGTCTCAGTCCCTCTATATAGGACACAAATTCAAACTTTCACAGATCTATTTCAGGACGCCCACCAATCTAAGTTGGTCAAGGACCTTTCTTCCCCAAGCCTAGCCTGGCAGCAGCCACACCAGCGTGATGTGGAGAGCGCGTCCAGGAAATAGGACAAGTTAGGAGTGCCCTCCTTCTTTGGTTTTCCACAAACAGAAAAATGTGGGTCCAGGATCGGGTTATAAGATTCAAAGCTCGTTCCCCAAGGAGGGAGAGTTGGACCCGAGCCGCAAGAACCCTCTCCAGCTGGGGCGGTGTGATTTATGACTGTTGTGCTAGCGAACAAAGAGGAGAAATGAGGTAAAAAAAATAAATAAGGCGGTCCTTCACACATGAGCTCACTGCACCAGGAGAAAGGACACACTTAGAGACACAAGAGAGGGAGGTTCCAACATATGCACATGGGAGCGTGCAATTCGCCCGTCCCGACACACATACACACACTCATTCAACTCAAACAGTGCAAACGCAGCAACATGTTCAAACAACACTTCATTCGCTTGTGCATATGTAAACCGACACATACACTCTTTTTTCTCTTTAAACATACACTTGGTGTCACATTCAATGCTGTCGCAGTGTTTTATCCCAGTGTGCCGTGAGGTGAGTCATCCACCGAGTGTAGCTTTAATCTTCCTCACTCTCCTCCTCTTTTCTTTGCTAACCTGACAGACTAGGATTTCAGCTCGGTTATTTTTAACCAATAATGAGCTGAATTCTTCACGGCTGGGATGTAGGAGCAGTTCTGCGAGAAAAAATGAAAAGCTAAAAGCTCACATTTCATGGTATTTTACGCCGCCAATTAAGATATTCGACGGTTAGCCTGCTAAACAAGCAAAATCTGACACATTCAACATATATTTATTTAGCTCATCTTGCTTTTCGTGCAATGGAAAAAGGCCTGGAGCAAAATGTAGCATTACATTTGTAACCAAACGCTTAGCGATTTGAGCACAGCATCAGCAAAATACATGTGAGAGTTTGCAAAATGGTTACATGTTGATTATGTTGTAAAACATGTTTGCTGGTTACTCGATGAAACAAGCTAAATGTGTTTTCTGACCAAAAATATCCCTTTAACAGCTCAGAGAGAGGCTTGAAGTGAAACGTAACAGAAAATGTTGCTTAACTGCAGGCACGTGCGGTGGGTGCTTGAGCACCTGCCTCTTTTCCCCTTAATGCCCAAAGTGCCCTTTTGTCAAGGTTAATTTATTATATATTTTTTTGTAATTAAACGCCCTTTTGTAAACCTGCCTAATCTAACTATTAGTCAAATTAATTAATAATAGTTTAGCCGTAAATTAAATTATCCACATGATGACCTTTTACCTGACGATCTCATCCGGGACGATCCCTCACTTTCAGACCGGTTCAGACACCTTTAGGATGCCTTCAATAACGTCCGCGTGTCCCGTTTGACGTATAATAGGAACAGTGGAGAGAGTTTATCGTCTTGACTCTAGTAACCGAACGTTTGAAAGCTGAATGGAGGATGAAGGACAGCTGCAGTGGAGAGAAGTGTTTACGCGAACTTGACTTAAATATTAATCTGTGCCAAACATTACATTATGTAACGGCTTCAGAACACTTGAAATATAGTGCACGGAAACTTTATTGTGTTTTATAATGTGTTTGTGGCTTTTGTGGGACTTAACAATAACTCAATATTAGCTATGCGGAATATCGAATTTGGATCGTCTCGTCAGACCGATACCTCGATCCAGCAGAAAATGCCAGTATCGAAGCGATACCGTTCCTGAATATCGGATTGGCGCACCCCTAAAAAAAATACACCAGTTCCGCGTCTTAATAAAGGCATTTCTTGTCAAGAAAAAGGGGACAACAACTGCAGTTTTGAGCAGGGTGGCCAAAGGCGTGGTCAAGCTTAGATCAGTGGTGGCCCGGGCCACCCCTGGCCACCCTCTGGCTCCGCCACTGGTTTGTCCATATTAGGGATTTCCTGCACGTCAAAAGTTTCTGCGCGAGAGCTCCCTCTGGCTTCGAGTATGAATGAAACATGCATTGCATGAGAGTGTTCAGCTCTCCTGATATTCGTATCTAAAATAGCCGTCTCACCCCTACAAGAAATGTATAGGCTATGTTCATGTCATATATATATGATTATTTTGTATGGTATTATATATAGCAAAAATATTATGTAAAAAAATACATTTTAACCTTATTAAAACAGCATATACAAAGAAATCAGCATGTTTGTAATATTTTAATGCATGTCTATCTTTTATTTTATATAATTTATATAATATTAGCAATTATTTATGGGTTTTAGGATGGATATACAAGTACATGACATATATATCCAAAAATATATTACAAATGCATATTTATACATTCAGTACACTAATGACTGTCGCTCTGTGACTGAAAACCAACACTTTGTGAAGTTTGCTGATGATACGGTTATTGTCAGCTTACTGAACAATGAGGAAACTTCACACGGTCCGGTCATTGATCACTTTGTAACATGGTGTCAGGATGCCTTTCTTGAACTGAATGCCTCTAAGACTAAGGACATGCATATTGATTTTAGGCGCAATGTCACTAACACTGACAAAACTAGTATAAATGGTCAGAAAATAGAAGTTGTTACAGAGTATAAGTATTTAGGATCCATTATTGATGGTAAGTTGTGCTTCGAGTCAAATACCAGTTTGCTTTGCAAGAAAGGCCAGCAGCGCCTGTACTGCTTGAGGAAGCTGTCAAAGTTTAATGTGGACAAGACCCTGTTGACCCTTTTCTAAAGGTCCTTTGTTGAATCAATCTGCTTAATCTGCTGGTATGGGTCCATCACTTTAAAACAAAAAACTCAATTTCAAGGTCAATTAGGGTGAGCAGTTGCATCACAGGTTCTAAGCAGAAAGCCCTGGGTGAACTTTATCAGAAGCAGGGTTGAAGGGTTGAATCTATCCTGTCAGATAGTTCTCATCCTTTACGGGCTGAATTTCAGATGTTGCCATCGGGATCTCGCTTTAAACTCCCAAAATTGAGAACCAACAGATATAAACACTCTTTTGTACCTGCAGCCATTCTGCTTAAAACAAAACTCAATTATAAACTGTTTTTTTATTGTTTTTACAAAACATATTGTGTGTGTGATAACTATTATTGACTTACAAATAAAAGCATTTATTGATTGCTTACTGTTTTTTATTGTTTTTTTAGTTTTGTTTTCTGTCATTGTTGCCTTGTATTGTGTGTGTGATTGATGTGTGATTTTCTTTGTTTTAATGTTCGTGTGTCTTGCACAACGTAACACATTGCTTTTGTCTTTGTTTTTGTCTACCATTGCTGTTAACCTCTTGTTTTAAAGCAATTGATTTGAAGGTTTTATCAACGCCCCCTGTATTGTGTCCTGTTTTTACTGTGTTTTAAATGTTACCTGTCCCTTGATTTTGCTTTCCTCCCTTTATATTGTGCAGCTTGTCTGTGTTTTCTTTGTAAGATGTTTCGTTGGCTGTCTTGTGTCTAGAGACATATTTGCTGCTCTTTGTTTGTGTTACCAGTCTTGCCTTGTCCTGAATCACCTCTGTTTCCTTTCACGCCCCCTTTGAGTTTATAGCCTTGTCATCTCTGGTTTTGTTCCTCGTTTCCTAACTGTGCTTCACCTGGTTGTTGCTTGTTTGCTTATAATATTTTCTTTGTTTATCATTGTGCTGTTTTCTCTTGTGTTTGTGGGTTCGTTGTGCCAATAAGTCTTCACAGCTCTGCTTTTATCTTTAGTTTTTCTTAGTTTTAAATTTCCAGTTTATTTGCTTTTCTTTTATTTTTTCCTTGTATCCTTATGTTTCTGTGTTGCAGTTTTGCTCTTGGTTTTATCTCTGGTTTTGTTCCTCATGTTGTTGTGTAGTTTGCGTGCTGTCATTGTTGTGTGTTGTGCTGTGTGTTTCGTTCTTAAATATTTTCTTTATTTGATCGTAGGTTTTAGTTTCTGCCAACCAATCTGCTCTGCTTTTTATTCTTTAGTTTTTCGTTAGTTTTAAATTCAGATTTGTCCTTCTTCTTGTTATTTTTTCCTTGTATTTCTGGTTCTTGTGTTGCTGATAAGTGTTGTTTGTAGTTTGCGTGCTGTCTGTTGTCGTGTTTGTGCTGTGTTTCCCCTTTTGGAGTACCTGGTCTCCCTGCCTTGGTTCCCAAGCAGTTGCCAACCAAGCTGCACACCCCCTGAACGATTATCTTTCTTCAATACATACTGCTCTCAGACTGTCTACTCTATTTGTTTGTGTTTGGAGTATTTCAAACTATTTTTGCACCCCCTGAACTTGTGCTTCAATAATATTTGTTTCTCTATTTTTCCGTGCATTTGTTCTGTGCTTTCATTTGTTCTGTGCTTTATTCGTTTTTTATGTATTTATATTTAGCTTTTAATTTATTCTTATTTTTTAGTGTTAGTCATTTTTTTACTTCAACTTAAACTTGTTTTGTTTCAGTTTTTGCCATGGCAAACATTTCTGACTGTTGTTTAATCTATTTAAAGGGACAGTTCGCCCAAAAATGAAAATGTTGTTATTTACCCTCACGTTGTTCCAAACCTGTATAAATTTCTTTCTTCTGCTAAACACAAAAGAGGATATCATGAAGAGTGTTGGTAATCAAACAGTTTCTGGTATTGACTTCCATAGTATGAAATAATTAATAAGTCAGCGGCAACCAGCAAGTGTTTGGTTGAACTGAAATATCCCTTAAGTTTCATTTATTTATATTTTACTTTATTTCAGTTTATTTCAATTAATAAAAAATATTTTTAATTGCTTTATCCTCATATGTAGTTTGCACATGCTTTGATCAAAATGGTCTCTAATACAAAGTTACAAAGACATTTGATATGTCAGTCCTCTTTTAGTCCTTTTTACGTGTTAAACCATAAGAAAAAATATTTATAATACTAAATTTAGCTACACTATATTGAAATATGTTTGTTGACAGATTTAGCTTTATTAGTAGGTTACTAAGTAGTTAATATCTCAAAGTATCACATTCAAATTGAATGTGAGCGTTTGTAAGATGTTAGTTCTTCACCCATTAGACTACTAAATTAACAAAATCCTTCTCTTTCAAAACTTTATTTTGCTTACAGTGCTTTTAACGCCTCAAAAAGTGGCCTGAAGTGAAATGTAGCATAACATGTTACTGAACACAGACCGCTTGGATCAAAGGATCTGCAAAGTACACGTCTTCATCTATTTCTTTGATGACGTTGTGTAATACTGTATCTCTATCGCCCACTGCATTTGCCTCACAGCTAGTGAATATTAAGTTATATGTTTGCTAACTTTCAACCCACACGCGGCATTACAAAAACACAACGCTAGCAAAAAACGAATCTAACTGCATACCTAATGTAATGCATTAGCTCCACAACAGAACTCTATAATTGGAAATCATTACAGTAGTTATTTAACGTTGATAGTCAAGGATAAGCCCAGCCAGACCCGGTCCTTTTATGGTCGCTCGGTCCAGTGGAGACCGGCTTTGGTCTATGATTGAGAACAGCACATTTGCTCCAAGTCAGCAAGAAATTGAAAACTATTAGACGGACACAGACAAAGTGAGAGTCCAACAGATAAATACCACATCCTCTCGTACAACACTGGACCTGAGCTGGTGATCAATCAATTGGGTTTCTATTCAGCAAGAGTATGTGTGTGTGTGTGTGTGCATGAGACTGAGAGAAGATTTGTGGGTCAATGAAAAATAAGAGTGTGTGTGATAAAGAATAGAACAAATCTAGTGCTGTCAAACGATTAATCGCATCCAAAATAAAAGTTTTTGTTTACATAGTATATGTGTGTACTTTGTATGTTTATTATGTATTTATAAATACACACACATGCATGTATATATTTAAGAAAAGATGTTATGTTTATATATATTAAATATATTTATATATATATAAATTATATGAATATAAAAATATACATGTAAATATTATATACTGTATGTGTGTGAATTTATATTATATATGAAATTATATTTATATATAAATATACACAGTACACACATATACTATGTAAACAAAAACTTTTATTTTGGATGTGATTAATCATTTGGCAGCACTAAAAAAAATCTTTAAAAACTAGTTTAAAACATGTCAATTATATATATGGTGGTTTCGTCATTGTTTTGAGCAGAATTCGTCTATGAATAATATACAATAGCAAAATAAATGATAGTGTAAAAAAAAATACAATAGAATAAATGATAGTGTAAAAAAAATACTGATTTGGAGGAATATATATCATATCAGTTGTTCACCAGTGGATCCTCTGCAGTGAATGGGTGCCGTCAAAATGAGAGTCCAAACAGCTGATACAACATCACAATAATCCACACCACTCCAGTCCATTAATTAACATCTTGTAAAGTGAAAAGATGCATGTTTGTAAGAAACAAATCCATCATTAAGAAGATGATTTAACTCTAATCTGTTACTTCTGGCCAAAATATGGGTCTATATTAAGGCCTCCTCCAGTGAAAAAGTCCACCCGCTGTTTTCCTCTCACATCAAAATCCATCTGCATATTTGTTTAGATCTGTTTCAGACTGTTTTTGCTTGTAAACAATGCTTGATCTGTGCATATTTCTCTCCTGATTCACTGGAGAAAGCAATATTATGGATAGAGGACTCAAGGCAATGGTTTCAAGTTAAAAACATTTTAATGACAGATTTTTTTTGTTATAAATGCAGCTTTTCTCTTTACAAGATGTTAATTGATGTACTGGAGTGGTGTGGATTACTGTGATGTTTTTATCAGCTGTTTAGACTCTCATTCTGACGGCACCCATTCACTGCAGAGGATCCACTGGTGAACAAGTAATGTAATGATACATTTCTCCAAATCTGATGAAAAAAAAACTCAGCTACATCTCGGATGGCCTGAATGTGAGTACAATTAATTTTTAGGTGAACCTTATCTTAATCATTATTTTCTAAAAAGTTTTGAAATATATTTTTCTGAGTAATTCATTAATAATGATCTGTTTTTGAGGAGTCGAACTGCATGACATTTTACCAAATTATCTGATTTGAAATAAATGTTGATCCCACACATGGCTTTGATTCCTCCCAAAAATACCAAAATAAATTTTAATTCAGAAATTAAAAACATGCTCATCACAGAAAAGGTGTAAACAAGTCACTATGTGTGCATTTTTTATATATATATATTTTAAATACATTTAGAGATTCCATAAAAACAATTGAGCATCATGTTATTCACCTTTATGTTTTTTAACACTTAAAATTGAAAATTTTGATTTTACATTTGTTTATAAGCACACACCATGAGCCTCACACACACACACACTTACTACAGGCAAACAAGTCGACAAAATACACACACTAGTTACGTTTGTATTCAAATGTCATGAAGCCGAGCTGGAGGCGGGATGTGTCCTACTTCCACAAAGAACGGCTATTCAAACAAACAAACTGCCCTGTTAGCCTCATTCTCCAACATTTCTAAACACATTGTTTAGCTAAAAGCTGTGTTTACTCTTTATTCGAAAACACACGTTTTCGTAAAACATGACAATCCCCAGGCGCTCATGCATCAGGCGTTGTGTCTATACAAATCTATCTGAAGGGAAAAAAGTCAACTGGGAGACTCACTCACAGCACGTACGGTATTGCATAGGTTATATAACTTTACCTTATAAATATGTATATATGTAAATATAAAATCATAAGGAATTCGATGTTCTTGCAGTCCGTACTTGTACTCCTCATGCATATTCAACATTGCTCTGCTTTTTCCAACACTCTTCAAACAAACCTTGACCTCTCCTTTGAACTTTCGAACCTGAAACATCTACATTGTGGTAAATGATGTATACTTACATATAGTGTCCGTAACGCTGCGCTCCCATCATGGTGTCCATGATCATGCCTCTCTGCTGTGTGCTGTTACCTTGTATGCTGGCTCCTTTGTGTGTGTCTGTCTGTAACTTGTGTGACCTAAAATGATTTTGTCATATTGCCACGTCAGTGACTGTGTGTTTGATGTGTGTTCCAGCTCTGGGTCAAACCAGTGGCGCTGTCTTCTCCACGATGACTTTACTGTCAGTCAGACATGAAGGAGGCCTACTTTAGCCAACAGAGTGTGCCTTCACCTCACAGAGACTCATCTTTGAGATGTCTGTCCTCCCCCACTGCAAGCCCACGTCCTCTATTTCAAGCCCAGATTGGATCTAGCCTGATTTTTCAGGGCAATAACTATCTGTGCGCAAACCAGGACTCCATATACAACACTAGGGTTGGGGAAATCTGGAATATAAGAATCAGGTCTGTTTCAATTCATTAGTTAAATGGGAAGTTGAAATGAGAGGAAGTGAACTGAAATGTAAAGAATTTCACAGATTTTACATTTTGTTTGCAATTTAAATAAAAATTGCAAGCAATATCATGAAGTAATTTTTTTTCATAATGATTTCATAATTAAAATACATTCAATATTGTATTGTTTACATATTCTACTGATATTTTTATATATTACAAGTTCACAATTATTTTATATATCACAGTCCAAAATCAATCAATCGATAAATTGTTAAATGGAAATAATAAAATGAAGAAAATACATAGCTGTAATTTAATATAATTTATTTATATAAAATGAACATATTTATACATGTATCTCACAAATATATTGAATTTTAATTGAATATTAAATACAGGTTTATACAGTTAATTTAAATAATATATGTATTAAATTTTTAATATATCTCAAATTTGTATTATAATTTATTATTAAAACAGCTCATTTTATATATAATTTAGATATGTAACATTAATTTAATATTAAATACAATTATATACAGTTCATTAACATATTTTAATTATATAATTATAAATTATATAATTTAAAAAATTTGAAAGATTCTACAATCACAGGTCAAAATTATTTTACAATTAAAATAGCATAATAATAAAATAAAATATATTTTAATTCAACGTCATTATATACATGTGTGTGTGTGTGTGTGTGTGTGTGTGTGTGTGTGTGTGTGTGTGTGTGTGTGTGTGTGTGTGTGTGTGTGTGTGTGTGTGTGTGTGTGTGTGTGTGTGTGTGTGTGTGTGTGTAAATAAAAAGTATTTTACAAATACTAATTGTATATTTTAATTATATTTATTTTATAACATGAAATATACAATTTTAATATATATTTTGGAAGAAGGAAATACATGTATTATACGTATTATAACAGAGGAATAACATGCAATAAAAAGACAGTCAAAAATAAAAACGTGTAAATCAGAACCATACGTGTGTAACTAAAAACTTAAAAAACATGTATATCAATTAAATACATTCCTATTGGTGGCCTTTCAAACACTTATTATTAATATGTCATATCATGTGTTTTTCTGGAAATGTCTCATCAGTGTATAATAAGGTTTATCAGTAATTTATTCAGATTTTTTTCCCCTATAGTTCAAATTGCAACTCTGCACACCAAATTTAAAATGCAATCTCTATTTAATTTCGACACTTGCTAAGTGAAGGCCCCATCTCCTATTTTTACCTCGTCTTCCGAATCACAGCATGTACAGACACCTCACACACACACACACACACACACACACACACACACACACACACACACACACACACACACACACACACACACACACACACACACACACACACACACACACACACACACACACACACACACACACACACACACACACACACACACACACACACACACACACACACACACACACACACTGTTCATGTCCCGTCACATTTCCTTCTACACACACAATGACTGTCAGCTATAGACTCCTGATCTAACAGCACGCTGACACCACAAATGAAGCAGCTTCACGCGGTACGACTGCCAGAGCCTCCGGCCTCTTTACTCTCTCTCTCATGCATACTATATCTAGAGTCCCAGCATACTTTCCCTATAGCCTTAAATAATGTATTGGTGCTTGTCAAAATTCTTCATGCTTAAAAGAAGAGGTTGAGATGCGGCTTTGATGCGCTGTCCAATTATGGCCGTATACAAGTAACAAACAGATGCACTGTTCTCCAATTACATAGAGAGGTGAAGCTGGGTTACATAAGGGAGATGAGATAAGCAAACGTGTAACAGTGATGTCAGCAAGTATTCACAGTCAAAGCAAAGATTCTGATGAATGTGGCAACACTCCACAGTGCAAGGAAAACAAAATATAGTCCTCATTTAATCAAATAATGAAGACGGTGTAGGTATAATGGAATGCAACATATTTTTACATATTAGTTTGAACCAATCCCAAAGGAATCGATTGGAACGCTCAAATCTATAGATTTTACATTATTTGTATGGTAAACTTTATTTTAGTATTATTTATATACTATTTACAGTTATAGTGTTTGTTAATATTTTGAATTAGCTTTTACACTGTAAGAAGAAAATCTGAAAAAACAAATAAATAATTTCCTGCAAGAAAATGACCAATGTCTTCCACAAATGTGTTTTATTTCCATTTCCAACACAATACAATGCAATTCATATTGCAAAACACCTTTGAAAAAATTTAAAATTTCTTCATATTAACACAGCACATGGAGCTGTATTTTTATGGACTTTGTGTAGTGTAGTTATATATTTTCAGTTGCATTACACTAATTACATAAGCCTTTTATGTACGATATCTGCAGTTAAACAAATAAAGAAATGCCACTGAAAGGGCACAGAAATGCGGACATTCCTTCAGGCCTGATAAACATCCCGAAAAGAAAAGGTCAACATCTCCAGAGACTCTAGAAATACAGAAGACTGATGAGACGGGATTCACACATCAAAAGAGACAAACAGCAGCATCCTCAGCACCTCTGCCTATCTATCCAAATGTGTTGATGCCAAGCAAAAACTCCCACTTTGCCTGTTCTCGTTGTTTCCAACACCTACTATTGACAAACCGTGGCCAGTAAAACGTGGTCACATTAGCGAAATGTGTGAAATTTTGCAGGCAAAGGGTCTGTTGTCAATAGTGTAGCAAGCTAGCTCACAAAACAGATATTTGCTAACGGCGAACTTGAGCGACCAACATGAACCCATAGCGAAACCCCTCTCGCAAAATTGCAGATCGCGTAGATTCCTACCAAGCTAGCAAAATATGTTCTAAGAAGCCATTCACATAAAACATGTTTTGCTTTGAAAAAGGCAAAACGTGAGCAGTGGAATGAGCAAAAAATGCAAGGTCTCGAGATGCGTTTTTTAAAAGCTTTTAACTTTTAAATGCTGCTTCATGCATGAGATGCTGCAAAATAAGCAAGACGTGAGCGCAACAGTCAAACACGCCAATCTAGCTTGTGTTTACATAGAAAAACAATGAAATGTAGCGCAGTGGAATGGAAAAGCACATTCTGCGTGAACAGCCCATGAATGTCTCACTAACGTTCTCATTACGTTACGAAAACGTTATTTCAAACCATTTTTTAAACATTTCGCCCAGGGTTATATGCTAATGTTAACATTCCACTTTGCAAACACTGTTATTTTAAATGTTCTCTGTACGCTCTGAAACAAGTAGTCACATTTAAAATTGTTAAAGGAATTTTGAACTAAAGTGTTTCAGAATAAAAAAACGTTACTGGAAGAATGTTCATAACTTTGAGAGAACCTAGAACGTTAGTTGAAGTTCTGAGAACGTTCCATGTTAGCTAGTATATGAGATTCCATGAATTGACGAGATTTCACTCCCGAAACGTAAATGTGACCGCAACTTAAAGAGAAGTGAGTGACATTAAACCAGCAGTTTAAAGCCTGGCATCGTGCTCTATATAGAACTAGGGTACTAGGCCCTTTCGGGCTCTCATTCATTATGCAAAACGACACAGAGGAAGCTGGGGGGGGGGGGGGGACAGATTGTGGCAATTTCAGCGCAAGCAGTGAGAAATCTTACCTCGTGTCAAAAACTGGGTCTGTGTACATAGGAGTAAAACAAGCCGTGTCTTGTCCCTTGGACAGCGCGTTCTCTTGACTGTGCGCTGGTTTAGTTTGTCCTTGCTTCTTGAGTGCTGAGCCATCTGTGAGGGAGAAACATCACAGAGAAACGGCTACTTTTAGGAGACAAAAATCTTTCAGACACCTTTGAAAAGTTGACTTTGACTTCAGTATCTGAATAGTAATGTGGTTCTCTGAAAAGAATCATAAGTGTTTTGGAATGATTCAGCCAGTAAGAAAGGATAAGTTTCGGATCAACATCTTTTATCCACAAATGGCTCCCATCAAACAAAATAGTTTACTCAAAAATACGTTAAAAATACAATTTTGTGATAAACATCGAAAGTATAAAAATCTCACAAGTTTGTTGTTTACATTTAGCATTGGCATCAATTAAACTTTTGAACGAATATTTACTAAAGCACTAGTAATACATAATATAGTTCGCTAATGAAAATAAAAAAAAAGTCTTTATAGGGAATGGGAATGTGTCGTCAGCGCAGTGCATTCTTGGAATTTAGGACACTACAGTAGAGACTGGTGGTAGTGGTAGTGTAGATGTTTTGTTATTTTATGTTGATATTATTCAACTTAGGATCGCGTTGGAATTGTTAAGGCTACTGTATTATCAATAACCATAACCCAGTGTGAAAAACGTGCTGAAGGGCTATGCTGATTGATGACATTCGCTTAAATCATTCAAACACGGTCTTAAGTTAAACATAAAATAATATAGGAAAATATCTACATTCAATACGCAACTCAGATGACAATGAACCTGACATTCGGTATTGTAAAGAGTTTAAATAAAACGTGACTTTATAATTGATCACTGATTTATTATATTATAGATACACTGACTTTGCTCACAACACAAATAAAGTAGTAGGCCTAAATCACATCTGGAAATGTTATCTGCGGCAGCTCGTTTGTTTCCGGCCACTTGTACGGATTAAGTCCATTCATTGATTTGGTTGCGCTCATCTGCGTACTTGTTTGGCATCACTAATAATAGTAAGGAATCTTCAATTTCATTCAAAGTCAAGTTATTTGTACAGCATCCTAAACTTAGGCCTAATGCTTTCACATTGAGCAGCTGTATAGTATTTATTCTTCCCTTACAAAAATTAACCATGGTTTTGCAACAAATAAAACCAAAAGAACATGGTTACTATTGTTAAACTATAGTAACCACAAATGAACCGCAGTTTTGCTACATTAACCATAGTTTAACCATGGCATTTGTAGTAAAACTAGTGTTTATTCAAATAGTAATCAATGTTCCATAAACATGGTTGGTATACACACGTTTACTCCCTGCACTGGCTCCTGGTTGCAGCTTACATCCAGTTCAAGACACTGATGCTTGCATGTAGAACAGCCACAGGCTCAGCACCCTCCTACTTCCACTCACTTATAACAATCTACATCCCCTCCAGAAGTCTGAGATCTGCGAGCGAGCGTCGTCTCGTGGTGCCATCACAGAGAGGCACAAAATCACTTTCCAGAACGTTTTCATTAACCGTTCCTGACTGGTGGAATGATCTTCCCACCCCCATCCGGAAAGCTGGATCCCTGACAATTTTCAAGCAACACCTGAAAACTCATCTCTTCCGTCTTCACTTGACTTCATCTTAAAAAAAACAACAACCTTCACTCTCTTTGCCTTAACCTCTCACTGTCTGGCTAGAATTTGCTCTCAACAATGCCTAGAAATTTGTTTTGCAAGCACTTCCTGTGACTGTTTGCCTCTTTATAATGTATCGCTTATTGTATTCCTCAATTGTAAGTGGCTTTGGATAAAAGCGTCTGCTAAATGAATACATGTAGCAGATGGTTTCATTTAAGTCAAAGGTTTACCAGTAGTAAAAGTTAAGTAAACAAAATTATTAACTTTGTGGACAAAAAAAATACAAATAGACTTTTTACGTCACTATTTGTTTCTTAATTCTGAGGCTGTTTAAATTTAATTTTGGGACCAATTTTTTTTCATAGCAATCAGCTTTAATCTCTTTGGGAGAACTTAAGTTGTTATTTTTCTTCTTTTATAAAATATGATTAAAAATTTTCGCTGAAAGATTTATGTATTTTTCTGGCAGTAACCATTCTATTGATCTTGTTGTTAATTTTTTGTGTTGCATTGTAAAAATTGTATTTACTAAAACAAATTTCTCAAGTTGTTACCTAGATTTGATGTCTTTCTTGCTGAGATTTTGCTCATTGTTAAATCTCTTAAACTCATTTAACAAGAATAACAAGTTTATTAAGGCTTATGGTGATATTTTTCTCACTGATTGAGTTGTTATTATTTCCCCCACTTTCCTTTATGTTATTGTTTTTCAATGCAGTGCTGTTTCTTGTTTTTTCTTTCTTGCAATAAAAAAAGCTGTACTGGTGTTTAAACCAAACCTATCGAGTGCCCTCTTCAGGTGCCAAATCAAACTGCTACAGTTGATCTAAAATCATGAAGCGTCTGTAACACAAGACTGAGAGTTAAAGAGACTGAGAGCATGTTCTTCCAAGGTCTTCTATGAGGGGAGGACGGTTGATTAATTGCATGAATAAATCATTAGCCCCCTATAGCTTGAGCAATTGCTCAGCTATCCTGATCATTTGGCCTGTTTATCATCCTCACATTAATCTGACTACATCAACCTGCAAGATTAAGCTAAATTAGCCGACAAATTTAACCTAGACAGTCTAGTTTGAGGCCATATGCTGGGTTATGGCCATCACTGCTTGTCGCCCAGGCTCACCGGTAATCTCCTCAGAGGGGTGGATTTAAGAGGGCTATTTTCTGCCAGCTCTTAGTGGGACACGCTGGCTTAAACTGAGTTTGTGGGCCATACAGACCTGGTTGGAGTCTGTACTTCCATGATAGTCAACTGGGGCTCTACTCTTAAGATTAGATTAAGATAACAAACCTCAGCGATTTGCAAAGGTGTTTGTGAAGGTACTGAGGCTTTGCATTTATGCAGGTCCCTACGCCAACTTCATTTATGTTCCTATTTTTATTTGAAAAAAAGTAACAAAAATAGTAATAATGATAATAATAATGATAATATTATTGATCATTTATCTTATTCTCACTCCCATGCCTGGGAGAATATCATAATAATTTTTAGGTCACATTTAATCCAAAAATTAAATAAGAAATCAGTAAGAAATAAATTATTTATTTATTTATGTACTGTACGTATGTGTGTATATATGTGTGTATGTATGATTTGCATTTATATAATTATTTAAATGGACATCTGTATTTAGGAGTATTATTTATTGTTTTTTTATTTAATAATATTTTAGGATATAATTTTAATCTATATTAAGCAAATTTCTTTCAATAATCTCAATTATCATAATGCAGACAATGTCTTGTAAAAATGTCACAATTCAGATTTTGGTCATATTTCACCCCCAAATCTGAAGAAAATAATGAGAAATATTAGTTTATTTATTTATTTCAATGAAAATGAAACCTATATTTTGGAGTATTATTTATTGATTTATTGATCTTCCAAATAATTCCAAATCTCTCTCTCTCTCTCTCTCTCTCTCTCTCTCTCTATATATATATATATATATACAGGTGCTGGTCATATAATTAGAATATCATCAAAAAGTTGATTTATTTCACAAATTCCATTCAAAAAGTGAAACTTGTATAATGTATACATTCATTCCACACATACTGATATATTTCAAGTGTTTATTTCTTTTAATTTTGATGATTATAACTGACAACTAATGAAAACCCCAAATTCAGTATCTCAGAAAATTAGAATATTGTGAAAAGGTTCAATATTGAAGACATCTGGTGCCACACTCTAATCAGCTAATTAACTCAAAACACCTGCAAAGGCCTTTAAATGGTCTCTCAGTCTAGTTCTGTAGGCTACACAATCATGGGGAAGACTGCTGACTTGACAGTTGTCCAAAAGACGACCATTGACACCTTGCACAAGGAGGGCAAGACACAAAAGGTCATTGCAAAAGAGGCTGGCTGTTCACAGAGCTCTGTGTCCAAGCACATTAATAGAGAGGCGAAGGGAAGGAAAAGATGTGGTAGAAAAAGTGTACAAGCAATAGGGATAACCGCACCCTGGACAGGATTGTGAAACAAAACCCATTCAAAAATGTGGGGGAGATTCACAAAGAGTGGACTGCAGCTGGAGTCAGTGCTTCAAGAACCACTACGCACAGACGTATGCAAGACATGGGTTTCAGCTGTCGCATTCCTTGTGTCAAGCCACTCTTCAACAACAGACAGCGTCAGAAGCGTCTCGCCTGGGCTAAAGACAAAAAGGACTGGACTGCTGCTGAGTGGTCCAAAGTTATGTTCTCTGATGAAAGTAAATTTTGCATTTCCTTTGGAAATCAGGGTCCCAGAGTCTGGAGGAAGAGAGGAGAGGCACAGAATCCACGTTGCTTGAGGTCCAGTGTAAAGTTTCCACAGTCAGTGATGGTTTGGGGTGCCATGTCATCTGCTGGTGTTGGTCCACTGTGTTTTCTGAGGTCCAAGGTCAACACAGCCGTATACCAGGAAGTTTTAGAGCACTTCATGCTTCCTGCTGCTGACCAACTTTATGGAGATGCAGATTTCATTTTCCAACAGGACTTGGCACCTGCACACAGTGTCAAAGCTACCAGTACCTGGTTTAAGGACCATGGTATCCCTGTTCTTAATTGGCCAGCAAACTCGCCTGACCTTAACCCCATAGAAAATCTATGGGGTATTGTGAAGAGGAAGATGCGATATGCCAGACCCAACAATGCAGAAGAGCTGATGGCCACTATCAGAGCAACCTGGGCTCTCATAACACCTGAGCAGTGCCACAGACTGATCGACTCCATGCCACGCCGCATTGCTGCAGTAATTCAGGCAAAAGGAGCCCCAACTAAGTATTGAGTGCTGTACATGCTCATACTTTCATGTTCATACTTTTCAGTTGGCCAAGATTTCTAAAAATCCTTTCTTTGTATTGGTCTTAAGTAATATTCTAATTTTCTGAGATACTGAATTTGGGGTTTTCATTAGTTGTCACTTATAATCATCAAAATTAAAAGAAATAAACACTTGAAATATATCAGTCTATGTGGAATGAATGTATACATTATACAAGTTTCACTTTTTGAATGGAATTAGTGAAATAAATCAACTTTTTGATGATATTCAAATTATATGACCAGCACCTGTATATACATATACTTTATATGATTAAATATAATTCATATATATGAATTACATAAATAAATGATTATATATATATATATATATATAATTGATCTCAATGATAATGAAACTAGACTATATTTAGAAGTATTATTATTGCTTTTTTGCCAAATAATAATGATCAGTTTATGACTTTTTCGCAAGCATATATCTCTCAATATTCTTATTACTGCAATGTGAAAAAAATCATGAAAGGTATTAAATAAAATATATGGATTAAGATTTTTTTTGCAAAATAACATGATTATTTCGTTTATGGACTTCTCCAATTTTTCATTACTGTATTGCAAAAAATCTCACTCTCATTACTGTAATACAAAACAACAGCAAAAATTGATTTTCATATCAAATGAGACTCACCATTGAGAATAATGAAAAATATACAAATGCAAGAAATGGCTAAAAATATAAATGTTTTCCCTATGTAGCCTTTTAATTCATTCATTTAGGTAGTTGGTTAGTTAGTTTTGTTTGGAGTGAAATGGGACCTGTTTCCATGAGGTTTGCCCACCTTTGATCTAAATATACAGCTTACTTTCTGAAAGTCTGATTTACCTTCACAATCCAACAGGAAGCAGGTAAGCAGGTGAGGACACACTTCCTCCAGCACAGAGCAGAAGGCGTTGAACGCACTCGGGCCCTTCTGGGACAGCTGATCCAGGAAGAGCTCGGCTCGTTTCTTGCTGGAGTCTTGACCCAGTATCTCTTTGTATTCCCCGAGAGAAAACACTTTGTCATACACCAGGTGCGGCAGCACCTTGTTGACATCCAGTTCCTTCAGGATCCTCTCCCTGTGCTGCTTCAGGACTTTAGCGACCCATTTCTTTCTCTTCCTGTTGACAGGTTTCCTTCCTTTAGTCCTCTGTCTTTTATTATTCTTGATAAACCACTTCTTAGTGCCACTTCCAAACATCTTCACATTTAGGATTCCCACTAAGACGTCTTGAACATTTCCATTGAAGAAAGGAAAGTGCATATTTTTTACAACCAATACGTAATCATGCTTGTATGTTCTGCCTGTATTTGTTGTGACACCCGAAGTATCTGGGACAGCAGGACAATCTGGACAGAATACGTGCTTGGTACTTACAGATGGTAATAGGATTAGCTTTGTGTTAAGCAGACTAGGTTAGGTTGATCTGTCTATTGCTAGATTGGAATACATAGGTATTTGAAATCTGAGGTTTGAATACGTTTTTTTGTAAAAAAAGACATATATATTTAAATAAATAAAACGATACATTTTATTGAACTGCACATTTTCACAAAGAGTCAGGGAAGCACGAGGATCGAGGAGACGAGGAATTCACAAACACAAGACTTTAATTCACCAGGAAACATGAACACAGGCAGGGAAGACATTCAAGAACCGACAAACACTAACTGAATGGACTGGGCTTTTAAACACAGGATAACCAGGGAAGGATCGAGACACACCTGAACCAAATTACAATGACTGGGAGACAGAAACTGGGTCGCGGAGCACATGGGGAGCAAAAACACACACAAGACAGTCCATAAACATGACACATGTCAGATATGTCAAAATAAAAAAATGGTACAATTCGTTTTATAGACATTTTCTTTTTTTCATAAGCCTAAACATATATGCATTATATAGTAATACAAAAGCATAATTATTACTTTTTCCACATTTACTGTATATATACAGTATATGGTCAGTACGAATCCTGATTGCAGTAGCAGACTCTGTCAGCAGAGGGAAGCACATTTACAGTCTTGATTGTTGGTCTGACTGTTGTTCATTTGTACTCTGCAATCCAAAGTTATTTTAGTATCACTGAGATAATTGTATAGTTTTATAAATATTTTGAATTCGATTTAATTTCTTAACATTTTACTTTTTCAGTTTTAGTAATTTTGATGTGCAATAAAGTCTATAAAGTACCATAAAGTAAAACCGTGTAATAAAGTCCATAAAGTAAAATAAAATCTAGGGGTTGTCATCGACTAAGGAATCATAGTCGAATCATAATTTTCGAATCTTGCCGATATTCGACTGATAGTCGAATCATATGTTTGAGGGCGGGGCAAATTACATTATCAAGAGTCAAGTCAGACATTCAACAGTAATTATTACTGATTTAACACACAGGGAAAATGTGTAGGCTAACGGACGCCTCGCAGATACAAACGGGGTAAATTATGTTCTCTATCATAGGTTCACTCAACGCTGCGTGAGCTTTTACGCTTTGGGAACGCCTCCTGCATGACCGATGTCTGAAACCCTTATAGAATCACGCCAATTCATTGGCTGATGGCGCGACGCCGTCTCTGACGCAATCACGTTCGTCAGCTCATACTGGCGAACGCGCCATCCACTCCTCAGATTTCTCTGCCTTCACAAAGCGGTCACATTGCCCTTAGTTGTTGCGATTTTCTGGCCCAAAAATATATATTTCGGACGCGATTTATCCATCTGCACTTCGGCGACTGCCTACAGTGGAACCTTGTTCTCCTTGTGGTGAAGTGCCATGGAATATCGCCGTTGCCAACCGCCGTGTGCGCGATTCATCGCTCGCGATGACCCACACAGTAAGTGTGTTAAATGCTTGGGGTTTTCGCATTCACGCGATGCGGTTTATGGGATATCGAAGTGTAAATTTTGTGAGAATCTCCGTCTCATAACCCTCCGCTCTCGGCTTGAGGTGTGTGAGAAGGAGTCATCCATTTTCCTCGTCGCGCTCCGGAGGCCTCAGCGGCTCCGCGTGAATCCGCGGTCTCTCGAGAGTCAGCGACCTGGGGTTCGGATGTTGAGCTCGAGGAGATGGAGAGTGAGCAGACAGGCCTCGCCTTTTCTCTCCCTCCATCTCCGGAGCGTGTTCGCATGGATTCACCGGTTGAATTCACGCAGGATTATCTTTTTCCTAGCCCGAGGGCACGTGATACTGTCTCCTTCGGAATAGATGATATACTGCTAACAGCGCCATGCCGACTGCTTTAGCGGATGCGCTAACGCTTAGCGGTCAGGAGGTGCGGCCTTCTCCGGCCTACTCTGAACTCGTGGACGTGCTTTCGCGCGCTACTGAGAAGCTTGCGCTGGATTGGCCCGACGAGCCCCGCGAGTCTCGCTCTTCGAAACTCGACGAGCGGTTCCTCAGCGGCCCAAATTCAAAGCCCGAGCAGAGAAAACTGCCGTTTTCGGTGATCTGCATCACGAGATCTCCAGATCCTGATTTTCTTCCCGCCTCACTAACGCGGCGGCCGCTGACTTCACCAACCTTGTTGGTTCTGTGGAGCAGGGCTACATCGCCATGCCGTGGTGGAGGAAACCTTGGCCTCCCACCTTTCACCCTCTTTGGCGCCTTCTTGGAAGTCCCGCCCCCTTCTTCCGTCCAAGCCGTGTAGGACTACTTCCGCTCTTATCGGGAAGTCCTACATTGCGGCCGGCCAGGCCATTCCACACGATGGCCATCCTCAGGCCTACCAAGCGGACGTCCGCGAGGGGACTGGCCACTCCAGAGGCTGTCAAAGAGCTGCGCAGAGCCACTGACTTGGCTCTTAAGCACACCGCACGCGCCGTAGGGCGCTCTATGGTGGGTTCGGTGGCCGCAGAGCGCCATTTGTGGCTGAATCTCACTGAGATACAGGTGTTCTTGCTGGACGCACCTATCTCACAGTCTGGGCTGTTCGGGGAAGCGGTAAGCTCGGGTGGAAATTCCGCTCCGCCAAGAAACTTTGGCCTCCCACCTTTCACCCTCTTTGGCGCCTTCTTGGAAGGCCTACCAAGCGGACGTCCTTAAGGAAATGGACGAGGGGACTGGCCTGACTCCAGAGGCTGTCAAAGAGCTGCGCAGAGCCACTGACTTGGCTCTCAAGGACGCCACTAAGCACACCGCACGCGCCGTAGGGCGCTCTGTGGCGGGCTACACACTTCGGTGGCTGCAGAGCGCCATTTGTACAGAAAGGAGCTGAATCTCACTGAGACTTCCTCGTTCCGAAGAGGGACGGCGGCCGTGAGAAGGAGAAGGTGTTCTTGCTGGACGCACCTATCTCACAGTCTGGGCTGTTCGGGGAAGCGGTAAGCTCGGTAGTGGATTCATCCATTCTCCACATCCATTCTCTTGGCCTCAGGATGAACGCCAAGAAGAGTGTGCTCCTCCCATCTCAGCGAACCCTTTTTCTAGGGGGTTCGTTTGGATTCCATTCAGATGCAGGCCCGATTGGCTCCTGCCCGGATATCCAATTTTACAGCATGTCTGGCCCGCTTCAAGCTAGACCGTCATGTCTCTGTAGGTTCATGCCGCAGGCTGCTAGGCCTCATGGCAGCGGCCTCCCCTGTGTTGCCCCTAGGGTTGCTTCACATGAGGCCGTTCCTTTGGTGGATGAAGGAGCTGAGGTTACACCCCTCTGTACCAGCCACTCGCCTTATCAGGGTGTCGTGCAGTTGCTCTCGACCCCTTTTACAATGGCGGGACCCCGTTTTTCTTCGGAGCGGGGTAAGAATGGGTGCGATTCACCGTCGCCATATGGTCACAACGGACGCATTAATGTCGGGCTGGGGAGCGGTCTTCGAAGGCAGACCGGCGAGCGGGGTGTGGACAGGAGAGTTCCTCTCTTGGCACATAAATTGCCTGGAACTCAGGGCTGTCTTCCTGGCTTTGATGGGTTTTCTCCCCGTCCTCCGGGGGCATCATGTCATAGTCAGGACGGACAACATGGCGGTTGTGTCCTACATAAACCGTCATGGAGGTTCACAGTCGCGCACCCTGGACAGGCTTGCGCACCATTTTCTCCTTTGGTCCCAGTACAAGTTCCTGTCCTTGAGGGCAGTTCACGTTCCGGGAATACTGAACCTCGCGGCTGATTTTCTGTCGAGGCAGAAACTCAGGCCGGGGGAATGGACGTTGAATCGTCAGACAGTGTCCCAGATTTGGGATATGTTTGGCAAAGCGGAAGTGGACCTCTTTGCTTCTCAAGAGTCATCCCATTGCCCACTCTGGTTCTCCCTGAGTTTCCCGACGACTCTGGGCATAGATGCGTTCGCCCACCCGTGGCCGAATGTCATGCTGTACGCATTTCCGCCAATAAAGCTGATCCCGGCAGTACTATGCAGAGTAAAGGTGAGCAGTGCCCGTCTCCTTCTCATAGCCCCATTCTGGCCCTCCCAGACTTGGTTCTCGGAGTTAACTCCCCTCTTGTATCGGTCCCCTTGGGAGATTCCGATCAGGCGGGACTTACTGTCCCAGCTTCAGGGCAGGATCTGGCATCACCATCCAGAGCTCTGGAAGTTGTGGGTATGGCCCATTCAGGGCCAAGGGCCGTGATGTATGTTTTACCTGTCGAGGTTCAGGAGACCATCGCCAGTGCCAGAGCCCCCGCTACTAGGAAGCTGTATTCTTCCAAGTGGGGTGTCTTTGAGTCATGGTGTTTAACTCGAGCAATAGACCTAGTTAACTGCCCTGTTGGTCCAGTGCTGGAGTTTTTGCAAGAGAGGCTGCTACCACCCTTAGGGTTTACGTAGCTGCCATCACAGCTCGGAGAGAGCTGGATGAGATGGAGAGGCATCAGTCTCTGCCTTTATGCGTGGAGTCAGAGAGAGCTGGACTTGTCAGATCCCCCTGGACGGGAGGTGGTTCTTTTGCTGGCGCTTTCAAAAGAGTTGGAGACTTGCAGGCCCTCTCTGTTAGTGAGACATGCATGGACTTTGCCCCGGGTCTGGTCAAAGTGATCCTGAGGCCTAGACCTGGCTATGTTCCCAAGGTCTTGTCCACATCGTTTCGCTCTCAGGTGGTCACGCTTCACTCTTTCCATCCTCCTCCCTTTGCTTCGAGTGAGGATGAGAGGCTTCACATGCTCTGCCCGGTTCGGGCATTGAAGCTGTATGTGGATCACTCCAAGGTGTGGTGAAAAACCTCCCAGTTGCTGGTGTGTTTTGGTGTTGGCCGCCGTGGGCTTGCCACGTCAAAGCAGAGGATTTCCCACTGGGTGAGAGACGTCATTTCGCTGGCTTATGAGGTGCAGAGCCTTCCTTCACCTCTTAGTCTTCGGGCGCATTCTACTAGGGGCGTAGCCTCCTCTCAAGCTCTCTTTAGAGGGGTACCCTGGAGGATATTTGTGTTGGAGGATGGTCCTCTATTTGTGTTACGGCAGGATGATCCTCTCTGTAAACCGGCCCTCTGGACCAGGCCGCACTTTGTCGTGTTTGGTATACTTAGACACGGCTCCAGGTTCTCAGATCCTCTCTGTTTAAACCGGCCGTATGGACCAACGTCGTTTTTTAGTTTGGCGTGTTTGGTATACTCGCGTTCCCAAACCCTTGTTCTCGTGAAATAGGGACGTTGAGTGAACGCTGCGTTTTCTGCCTATGATAGCTCCTCACGCTCCGGGTTACTCGCGTAACCCTTGTTCTTTCAGAGAAATAGGGAACGAGACGCAGCGTTTTCTGATGGCGCGTTCCTCACGCTGACGACTGTTCTTTTCGGCAGAGAAATTCAGAGACGGCGTCGCGCCAATGGCCAATGAATTGGCCTATAAGGGTATCAGACATCGGTCACGCAGGAGGCGTGATTGCGTCAGAGACGGCGTTCAGCCATTGGCGTTTCTATAAGTTTTCAGACATCGGTCAAGGGTTATGCGAGTAAGCGTTCCAAAGCGTTTTATGTTTTGATTAAAAGCTTACGCTAATATTAAACTTCAGCGTCTCATTAACTTTTCAGAAAACAACCGGATGCGAGCGAGCGTTTTATGTTTTGATTAAAAGATAGCTAATATTAAACTTCAGAAAACCCTAAGCGTTCAAAGTGGCCGGAAGTCATTCATTTTCAATGAGAGCCGGCGGCGAGCTCCAGCGAGAGCGGCGCGGCGCGTTTTGGACGATGAGAGCATCGAGGGGAGTTGAAATCAGCTCAACTTTATGGTAATGAGCTATGACGCGGTTGGGCGTCAACCAATCAGAATGTAGAAGTCCTCCGCTTGAAAGGATTCCAGAGAACGCAGCCCGTAAACTTTGGTTCCGACCACATTAGTTCCCAGGCAAAATGGAGGAGAAGTTAATAATTGCTGTGGCGGGTTTCCCGGTCATATATGACGTGTCCCTGTTTGCGTACAGCGGGAATTCAATTAATTTGCTCAAAACAATACCGAGGCTAGTAAATGTCTCCTATAATTTTGAAATTCGACTAGCACTTAACCATGAACACAAATCCACGCCACACAAATGGCTTTTAATTGGTTTATTTAGTTAGCAAACATGTAACTACAATAGTTATTTACATCGATCAATTTCTCACTTTCACATTTAAAATATTTAATGAGGTTAACTTATACCCTACTTGTGGTCAGTCTGCACAAGATCAATGTGCTTGTTTGCTTTGCGGCTCCTTTAAATACAAGACAAGCATACGATCTACGTCACAGCGTCAGAGCTTCCACAAATCTTTCTACAGCGTTGCTAGCAGGGCGGCCAGGGCGACTTTTGACGCTCTCGCCGCGTCCGGTGTGAACGCACAGTTAGAATTCACAAACATTTTTTGTTCAATAGTGCTCTTATTATATCGTTATGTAGGCTATATGCCATAGTTATTTATAATCTGCATTTCTGTTTTGAGCTGAGCGCGCTGAAGATGATCAGTAAACTGAAGCATATGATAGCTCTTTTTTTAATGAATGGGATTTAACCCAAATCTCTCATACAGAATATGCTTTGTTAGTTATGTTACGACTTTACAGGCTCTCTGCACAAACTACCCCGAGTGCACAAGTGAACGTGTCTGCGCGGCACTGAATGAACCCCTTTTGTGGATGTGTTCTTCATGCAACAATGTGCAGAAACATGGCAGCTACACTCAAAATCAACAGTGTTTTATTATAATAGTGTTCTCATTATAATGTTATGTATATGACAGTCCGAGTCATAGTCATTAATATTATTGTTGTTTGTCCTGCTTGAGATGCGTGCTGAAGAGATAATCACTGTACTACTACAACGAAGCGCTTTTACACACGATATATAACAAAATGTTATGAAATAACTTGTACCATACTCGATCGAAATAAAATCCTGTCTTTCACTCTTCCTGTGTCAATTTGAGTCTTGTTAAAGATTTAAATCCCTGCCGTCATGCTCCTCTGTCGTTCACGGATTATGAAAAGTGAAACTTAAAACTATAGGGGTGGCTGGATTTATTCATGCATGTTAAAATAT
The DNA here is from genome assembly GCA_027422405.1 of Ptychobarbus kaznakovi. Lineage (NCBI taxonomy): Eukaryota > Metazoa > Chordata > Actinopteri > Cypriniformes > Cyprinidae > Ptychobarbus > Ptychobarbus kaznakovi. The sequence goes on along the minus strand of CM049796.1, from coordinate 29,125,776 downwards.
TTATTTATAGCTTCTTTATTTTCTGATTCTAATTTACAGCATTATCATAATAGGCTGTATGAACTTATTGGGAGAAAACCGGTAGTTCTGTGTGAAATCAGACATTTGAGCACCCCATATAGCCAAAATGGCATGATCATAACACCCCGCGAATAATCGACTGTGAGATTGGGAGTCGAATCAGGCTCCTCCTATCGAAGCATCGAATCGTAGACTATTCGGGGTCACCCCTAATATTTAGGGGTCACCCCTAATAACTTTGTTGAATTGTGGTTTCAATTGTGGAAATGGTCATAAAATAGTTTTATGTACTGTATTAATGGTAGCCTACCTTATCAAGTTTTGTGGTTAAATACATGCTTTTAATCAAGTATTTATTAGGCTAATAAAGACTTTTAGGAACATTGGAATTTTAATTTAAACTAATATTCAAGTAACAGTTCTACTCAAATCAGTGTCAATAAACAGCAGGTTCACAGCATTGTGACCATTTACTCCATATGACTGCATGATATTTAAAAAAAAATAGCTTTTCGTAATCAAGGATCTACAACATCTGTATGTACAGAAACGGGAAGAATTAAACATTTTTATCTTTGTTTTTACCAAATGAATGTTCAGAACTTAAATTAGGCTACATGATTTTATTTTGTTTATTTATTTTTGCATTCTGACCTGTAGTTGTCTTCGATAAGAGCCATGCCCATGACTACTATGTTTTGCGTTTATTGTCAAGTGCATAAATTAGTTTGTTTTTAACTAGCCTATTAAATTTAATAATGACATTTATTGTCACAATATTTTAGGTTGTTGTGTATTTTATTAAATCAAATTTGAATTTATTACATAACGTGGCTCTCACATGATGTGACAATTTACTTGCCTTCTTTCTGAATAAATAGAACATATATTCAATGTGTACATGAAACAAGACCAGAAGTGTAAAATATATATGAAAAAAGAGAAGTACTCAGATGTATTTCACTCAAATTCAGAAAACCAAAACGATTCAATTCAAGTTTTGAAAAGTTAGAAAATACTTTCTCTCCTTACAACGGTATCACCCTCCTGAAAAAAAATATTTGTTTCCACAACAAATATCATTACAAACGCCATCGACTTTTACCCATTAAAACCATTAAACATGGCTTTCTGTAGTGTGTTTTGGGACATATATTTCAATGGGATTTAGTGGTTTTAACAAGCCACCAACAGAAGCCGACCAATTACCAGTAGAGTCCAATATAGGCACCATCACAGCTTCCATTAAAACCAATACAATTAAACCAGTAAAACCATTACAAATTCTGTGATGGTGTCTATTGTTTTTTTAGCAGGGCAAATTGTCAACGAGTTAAATCTGACAAGCAATTCAAAGTTCAACAACAGGAAACATACAGTAGGTTATCTACAAACTAGCAGGTAAACATTTAGCAAAATAATGTTAAAATCAGTAAAAGACTAAAACCAGCAACATGGTTTCCACTGTTAAACAACTTACAGTTCAGGTCACTGGTTTTCCCAGAGCTTTCCAACGTGAACACAGTTTGACACCAGAGATCATTCAGATCTGTTCTGTTCCTGACAGCAGTGACTTTAAATGTCTCATACGGAGGAATCAGCACCTCGTCCTCATCAGGAAACTTTGAATAATTTGCCACCACAGCACCTTCACAAGTGTACGTTTCAAAACAAAACACATTTCCGAAACCTTCTGCTACTGTACGATTAAGAGACGACGATGTAAATGAGCCGAAACGAACCTCAGTGTTCAGAACATCCCTTTCAAATTCAACATCTGTACCACGATATGTCGACTTACACCCTTTTTGTGTTTTCTTCAGAAGCTGTATTGCCTCAGTTAACAAAAAGTGAAGTGAATACCATGGGTATGTCATGTTTTTGTATTTTTCTTTCTCTCCACGAACAGCGTTATTGAACTCACGATATACTTCTTTATCAGTGTACACGTAAATAGCAATTAAATGATTCTCTGTCAAGTCATCTTCTGGCACCGAAACATTGTTTTCAGCTTCTTGCCAAGCCATTTTAAATTCAGCTGAGTTATTGAGTTCCTTCTCTAGGTATTCTGTCATCACCAGCTGAGCCATTTCTTCTGTACAGCCGTCATACTGGTCATCAACTGAATTCAGTGCCATATTGAATGGATAGATCAGTCCTTCAGCAGCAGCTCTGTGATCCTGTGGGAATCATAATGATCACATTATCAGTATTCATATCTGTAATATTCATACTACAACCCGAATTCCGGAACAAATTTTGGGACAACTCGAATGTTGGGACGTTTTTTTTTAATTGGAATAAAATGAAAACTAAAAGACTTTCAAATCACATGATCCAATATTTTATTCACAATAGAACATAGAGAACATAACAAATGTTTAAACAGAGAAATTTTACACTTTTATCTAGAGATCGACCGATATGTTTTTTTCTCTGGCCGATGCCGCTGCCGATGCCGATATTTAGAAATCAGGGCAGCCGATGGCCGATATATGATGCCGATTTTTTGGGCCGATATGTTTGGCTGATTTTCTTTCTTTCTTTTTTTCTTTTTCTCCTTCATCTCATAAAATCTAAGTCAAGTAATAAGAAGTAAAGTGATATATAAAATTGCTTAAATTAAACATTTATTAATTTCATTTATCTTTAAATTATTGAAAATTTACTTTTTTGGCAAACAAAGGGAATTTACTATTAAAATTAAAACATATTATAAATGTTGCGTGATCATTCCTTAAAAAAATAAGTTTTAATAATTTTAGTAGTATTGTTATGTACATTCTGCTGAACAAATATTTTTGCTGCACTGTCTTCAAAAAACCTGGACTTTTATTTTGACGGGTTGCCGTGAATACCTTTACATTTCCGTGTGTATATGATGAGGATAGTTTTACTCAAATGAAATGCTGAAACGCTCATGAGGTGACTATCAGAGCACTTCTGGAGATGTTGTTTGTGTGTTTATGTCCTCATTGAGATGTCACGCACGCTTCAGTGTGTGTGTGTGCTAAAGGAAAACACGCGTCTCTGTCATCCATTCATACACAGATATGACCGCGCACTATGAGTCAATAGTCATCAGATCGCGTAAATCAGTGGGAAATGAATAGAAATGATGATTCGTGTAAGGAAACATTAAGTGAACATGTATAAAAATATAAAAACCCTGACAAAGCTGTATTATCAATGAATGTGAGCAGAGCATTAGCGTAGCACAGATCAGCTGTACCACAGCATGTCACAGCACAGCAGCGCTACTGCAATCAGGAACACGTATACTAACGCTGCATAGACATTTCTTGTGAGCGCGTTATTTGAGCCGACTTAGCTTTTCCGGTGAGCATGAGCGGTAACTGAGCAGAATGATAGAGCGAAATATAGGTTGTTTGCAAACACGTGATTCTGATGACGCACAAAATGCAGCTGGAGGGCAGGAAGTTATTTTTTCTCCATAGGAATCAGTAGCAGAAACTCAAGATGCCTGTGTTTTGCGCTGTTTATGAATGCTCAAATCGACCAAACCGAGAAAACACAAGGAGCTTTCATTGTGTACGGAAATGTGTTGTTCATAAGGGGAAAGGTCAAGAAATTGACTGAAAAACTCAGGAAAAAGTGGCTGCGTCTGCGGTTGACAGGAGCCGGAGTCGGTCAGCCGGCCGATCAATCGGTCGATCTCTACTTTTGAGCTCTACTAAATGAGCTCATTTCAAATTTGATGCCTGTACAGGTCTCAAAAAAGTTGGGACGGGGGCAAAAAAGGGCTGAAAAAGCAAGAAATTTTGAAAAGATTCAGCTGGGAGAACATCTAGCAACTTATTCAGTTAATTGACATCAGGTCTGTAAGACGATTAGCTATAAAAGGGATGTCTTAGAGAGGCAGAGGATATCCAATCTGTGAAAGAGTGTGTAAAAATATTGTGGAATACTTTAAAAGCAACGTTCCTCAACGTCAAATTGCAAAGGCTTTGTAAATCTCATCATCTTCAGTGCATAACATCCTCAAAAGATTCAGAGAAACTTGAGAAATCTCTGTGCGTAAGGGACAAGGCCGAAGACCTTTGTTGGATGCCCGTGGTCTTCGGGCCCTCAGACAACACTGCATCACTCATCGGCATGATTCTGTCATTGAGATTATTAAATGGGCCCAGGAATACTTCCAGAAACCACTGTCGGTAAACACAATCCACAATGGTCCAGAAGCTCTGTCGTGTCCTGTGGGCCAAGGCGCATTTAAAATGCACTGTTTCAAAGTGGAAAAGTCTTCTATGGTCAGACGAGTCCAAATTTGACGTTCTTGTTGGAAATCACAGATGCCGTGTCCTCCGGGCTGAAGAGGAGGGAGACCTTCCAGTGTGTCATCAGCATTCAGTTCAAAAGCCAGCATCTCTGATGGTATGGGGGTGCATAAGTTCATACGGTACGGCAGCTTGCATGTTTTGGAAAGGCACTATGAATGCTGAAAGATATATAAAGGTTTTAGAGCAACATATGCTCCCCTCCAGATGACGTATATTTCAGCAGGACAATGCAAAACCACATACTGCAGCTAATACAACAACATGGCTTCGTAGTAGAAGAGTCCGGGTGCTGAATTGGCCTGCCTGGAATCCTGATCTTTCACCTATAGAAAACATTTGGTGCATCATTAAACGAAAAATACGTCAGATGATCACAATCTCTTCAGCAGCTAGAAACCTATATCAGGCAAGAATGGGACCAAATTCCAACACCAGAACTCCAGAAACTCATAACCTCGATGCCCAGACGTCTTCAAACTGTTTTGAAAAGAAGAGGGTATGCTACACCATGGTCCCAACTATTTTGAGACATGTATTAGGCATCAAATTTGAAATGAGCTCATTTTGTGCATAACATTTTTATAATTTCTGTTTAAACATTTATGTTATCTATGGTCTATTTTAAATAAAATATTGGCTCATGTGATTTGAAATTTCCCAACATTTCTGGAATTCGGGTTGTAGAATGCCAGCTTACCTGTTCTAGAGCAGCTGCAATGAGAAGAAGAGCTTCTATGATCAGCAGCATCTTGATATAGTCAAATCCCTCAAATGCACTATAGAAGATATAATGCTGTGCAGAAGCTGAAAAACAATGGTTTCATAGACACTAAATCTATGACTCCAGTGGGAATATGTGTATAGATTTGCACAATAAAATGTGTTCACCAACTTCTTAAATAATACAGTTTTATACATCTATAGAATTATAAATCAAAAGAGACAAACAAGAACACAGGCAACATAGAGTTTTTAATGCATCTGTACATTTTGAGATTTTTTTTTTTGGCTTTTGATAAAGTATTTTTGTTTTTAAGACCTGTGGAAAGAAAACATCCAAAATACAATTTTAAGTGTTTCTTTTATAGCACTTTAACTATTTGTGTCTGTAAAATTAAATTACATTTTTTATCCTTAAAGGCTGTTTTCTTAAAAGGATTAGTTCATATATAATTTGCCTGATTTAATACATTTTATTAACAATTTTTTTACACTAATTAATTAACAAATTGTGAAATCTATACATTTTTTCTTACTGTTAACAGTATTTTCTGATTTATGGAGTTGTATAAAAATATCCAAAATTATGTAAACAAAATGAAACAATAATTTTGAACCTGTCTTCATGCAATGTTCGTATTCTTGTATGCAAATAAATGCAGCTTTAGTTAGATAACGCCCCATTCACATATTTATAACATTTTTGAAAATTTGTAATTCAAAATATTTGCAATTCATTTGTTTTTATAAAAGTGGGAATACATTAAACCCAGAATGTCAACATTTTCTTAATTGTCATGTCACATTATTAGCTCACTCAATAAATCAATATTTGGTGAAAAATACCTTATTTATAAAAATAAAATCTCTGAATTCATGCAAGACGTTTTCTGCACACTTTGTAAATAAAAGTAATGCACTTGAATGTAAGTTCATGAAACTTCACTTTAAACATTACACACCTAAAAACACCATAAAAATACTGACAGAAATGCAAATGATCATAAAACACCATTAATGGAAACGGAAATTAAACGGAAATAACTGAGTAAATAACTTTTCCCTTAGAAGTATTCACAGATATTCCACTTACATTTGCAATAACTTGTACATCCGAACTTTTCTGCTGCTCTCAGTCCCAAGGTTCAAGAAGACCCTCTGAATAAACTCAAATGTTTATTTTAACTCCTCATACTCCTCATTCATTCTTTCTTCAAAGAGGACAATGAATGCATTTGTAAAGTCTCCCACGTTTTCCATCACAACCTCCTCTTCCAGGACAATGACAACATTGAACATATTGGAAAGCAATGTGAAGAATTCACATTTTCATTTTACTTGATGCTCCCAAGACTCTGTACCATGGAATAAAAAAGAGCATAAAATAACAGTATTAATACTATACTATAAGTCTATAATGAATAAAGCCAGAACACTGAATATCCTGACTTCCCATGTTCTCACTATTTGGCAATTTAAAAAAAGCACACTTTTTAATTCTCTCTTTAATTTTGTTTCATTCTTTTAATTCTGCACAGATGGGTTTGTCTCAGTGGTTTCAAGCAAGCAATCAAGCAAGTTTAGCTCATTTCCAAGTAACTTGTAAATAGTTTTTGCACCTTTTCTTAAAATAAAAATAACATACTGTACATATTGTAGTAGGCTTAGTTGGTGCTTTCTTTAAGCACAGAATCAAACTACAATTTCAAATGTGACCCTCTCTGTGAAAACCCAGCTAAAGTCATTTTTTGTGATTTGCTGTTTTCTACAAAAAAAGCATCCTTCATATGGTAAAGATTAAAGAACATTCTGTGAAAATTGAACCTTTATAGCTTTAATATTGACTGAGTAAGTTCATGTCAAAGATTTAAATTATAATGAAATGAATGGTAGAAATCAAACTTTGATGCTTGTTTTCTCATAAATAGATTTTGAGACTTTAGCCTGGATTTCACAGAGAGGGTCACACATTTGTAGATATATGCCAACATATTGAGATGAGCTTCATTTTGAGCTGCACTTTGTTTGGAATACAGACTGTAAAACATACAATAGTTAGAATATCAGCGATTCTGCAGTGCAGTGTGAGTGATGCAAGCCAAAATATGATCAGTTTTGGGCATCTAAATCTATTTTCATTTACACTACACCTGTTACAGCTTGAAACGATCCTTGTGTTTTTATTTTGAGCACAAAAAAATGAATAACTCAATATGAGTGGCTGTCACATCTGACCAGCAGGTGGCAACCTCGTCCAATGCGAAAGTTTTGCGTAAATTCCAGAGCCATGGATGAACGGCAGCAAGTGAAAACAAGACAGGTTCAAAAGTGCAATGTCTACAAGCTTTATGCTGTTGTATTTTTATTTTCAGAGTCTAATAGGCAACTGGCACGTCTAGTTTGCCACATCAGAGCATAAGAACAGATTTCCCCCCCATCAAAATTAGAATGAAACTGCTTTGATTTATAAAAAAAAACTTAAAATAATAATAATAATAATAAAAAAAATGGTACACCAGAGTTTTCTGGTTTATTGCACCCTACTCATACCAGAACCTGTGAAAAATGTACTTGATGATATTTTAGTTAAGGGAAGATAATATGGAAAAATAACCATAAATCTAATGTGATAAATTTAATGGAGTTAAAAAAAATTAATTCACCTTATTCAGATTACTCATCTAAATTAAATCATTTTTGAACATTCTTCATTTCATTATGTTTCCTCCACTTGAATTTGTAAATGGAAGTTACCGTAATACATCTGTGTTTGGACCACATCAGTTGTCTTGACATTATTGAACTCTGGACAGAGGATTTGCCAGTGTATCATTTATGGGATTTAATGGGGAGAGTAAATATTCAAATTAAGTGTTCAAATTAAGTAGGTATTTTCTTTACTTGCTAGGTTAGCATTCCTAATATAAAACTAATCTATTGCTGTATTTAAATAAGAATAATACAAAAAGTAATAAGCTGCAAGCAGCAATTAAGGAGCCAAGGACTACAGAAGCAAGCAAATCCGTGAGCATCAGACCAACAGCAAAAATAAGTCAAAAGACATTTGGAGACAATTTTAAGCAAAATCTTTGACAAAATCTTAAATACAACCACTAGTAATATGATTTAATAGGTTGTCACTTTTGACCAATAGGTGGGGCTGTTACCAAATTGATGTGGTGTGGTCAGTGTGAGGGGACAATGACATGAAGTTTGGTGTCATTATGTCAAAGTTTTGCTGAGAGTTTTTCAGCCTCAGATGCAGTTGGCATCATGACATTTGTTTATGCGATAAACAAAAACTATTTTTCTTCAAAATACACACAAAAAAAAATACAAAATACAAACTGGTGGTGGTAGAGGAGAGCTCTTTGGGTGTACAACAATACACAATAAAGCGCTATATAAATGCATCATTCATTCATTCAAAGCAAACTAGGGGCTGATTACTTAATTAATAGAACACAGTTAAACAGAATAACATGCAGAAGAACAGGAACAGAAAGAAACACAACCAAAAGTCATGAACTGTGACACTCACAAATTGTGATATATTATGATTGATTTTTTTATTTTATTGATTCATTTTCAAACAGGTTTTATAAAAACATGAAACATAAATAAACTATACAGAGACAAAAAGATAAATACACAAAGGGTCAGTGTACTTTCTGGTCATTTGATATTCTACTTAAAAAGAAATAAAGAGGATTGATAAACAGTTTGATTTTAATTTGTTTAGTTTTGTATAAGAAACGGAAAACAAAAACAGGTGGATTTTTTTGTCTTTTTTTTGTAAAAAACATTACCTGTGAGATTATTAGGGGTCATCAGATGCAAAATTCACTGTTACATGGTGTTTGAACATAAATGTGTGTTGGCAGTGTGTGTACACAACCACCCTATAATGATAAAAATCCACCCAGTGGTATTTTTTAAATCCCCATGAATCATAACCCCTTTCTCAGATCAAAACATAGAATCTGTGAACTGATTCTTGGCAGAGTGATGTCACACAGGCAGGCCCCACCCACGACTATTGACGAACACTGCCGTTTCATCACAGACCCGCTCTAAGTGAGCTGTAGACAGCCGGAGCAGGGGTAGACAAGAATATCTCCTAAGCGATTCAGGTGTTTTGTTGTTGGATGTAATAATTAACATAGCAGTTGTCATCAGAGACAATCCTAGACTTCTGGGGGCCCTACACAAAACTGCGTTGACCGGGGGTGGGGGGTGGGGTAGTTCGAGTGGCTATGAACGAATGAATGAAACGCATTTGTCCGTCTTGAACTGCTATGCTTTCAACTCATTTTTTTAAGTCTCGAGCAAGAGATTTTACGACATTCATGTTACACGATTTGACTGATTTTTACGTTAAAAGGGCGACAGCACCGCATTACAATAAATTATCAACCATGTTTTCATAGCCGCTGACAAAATTCAGAAACGAAACTAAAATTAAATCATCTTTAAGATCAAGGGGTCCCCTGGTGTTTCAGGGGCCCTACGCAGCTTGCGTATTCTGCGTATAGGGAAGATCGGCTCTGGTCGTCATTTACTCCCGACATCTGAACCGCTGAAGACGCAGATGATTATGTTTGTTTTTGAAGGGAATGCGCCCCTGATCTACTTAAATGCGTTTATGTTTGCGCAAATCATTCATGATCCAGCTTCACCTCCAGAATAAGCGAGTATACGTTTTTTTAATAAATCTTTGCAAATTACCTTTCCTCACAATGTGCTAGTTAGCAAGTTCCACTGCTTAATGCGCCTAAATGTGACTAAAGTTTACAGTCTCTCATCACCCCACGGAAGAGAGGGGGTGGGGTGAGCAGGGCTCATTAGCATTTAAAGGGACATGCACCGAAACGGGTCGTTGTGAACAGAGCTGTTTTTGACAGGGTAAAAAGGGTGTTGTTTTACAGTACCAGAAATTTTAACCAAAGTATGTTATAGACTTTTCATTAAGACCCTACAGCAGTGGAAAAACAGTCAAAACTGGCCCGCCAGCAATAATATCTGGCCCACGCCCCCAGCCAGATTATTTTGATAGCGGCTGGTTCTGAAATAAATCTGTCATGACAGAAACAGTTACTCACAATCAGAGTATGTGAGCGGAGCGCGGAGTGGAGAGGTGTGATTCGGACTGGAGCGAGGAGCGGATTTTTTAAAAGTCGGAGAGCGCTCCACCACCGCTCCATCTCGAGTACAATTCATGCCAACAGCCCGTAATATATATTAGTAATATTTTCAGCTGAAAGCATGATTTAAACAAGTGCTACAACACTTGTTCACACGCAGTCGCTCTCTCAGTAATGCATTCAAACAAATGTAATCTTACAGTGCTACTGCATCTGTATCCGATTTCGAATGAGCAGAAATCTGTAATAAATGCATCGATCCGTCGGTAAAATAACTGACGAAAACATAGTTTTTTTCATCATAAACAAAATTTGCAGTGCAAAAAGTAGCTATTATAATGCTGCCAACTATGTTATGAGCTTGTCATGTGGACGTGGTAGGAAAGAAAAGTTTGCACACTAGTGTTCCTATAAGTCACTTTGAAACTCTCCTGTTATTAATTTTTTTAATATACGTGATGAACAGAACTGTGATATTTCAAACATACTGAAATACTTTAGACGCGGAGCGATGTTTCTGGTACCAGTGAACCCAGAGCGGAGCTGGAGCGGAGTGATTATTAAATCTGCGGAGGGGTAATTGTTGACGCTCCACTCTGCTCACATACTCTGCCGGACACCGCCACACAAATGTGGCTTTTTGTTAATGGCTGTCCCCCTACTACAGGATTGAACAGAGTAACAGCTTACTACCATTTACAAAAGACACTGTAACAGTCTGTCACAGGCAATTCTAGTTGCATTTTTCATCAATTAATTTCTTAAATTATCCTTTGACTATGTTCTGGCCCACCATCTAGTGGCGCAATTTTATTTTGACCCGATGTCAAACTTACTTGCCGACCCCTGCCCTACAGAACCATACCAACTTGTGGAAAAGGGGCATACAATTACCTCTTTAAATAGGCCTATAATAAACTGTGTAGGGATAAAAAGCAACCACAAGTATCCTATTTTCTTCCATGTCATTTTAGATCACATAAAAAAATAAAATTTTACTGAGTATGAATAAAGTAATTTCTGTTTAGTCAATAACATGCAGCAGCCATTCAAAAAAAGATTGTTTTTTTTAAATCTTGTAAGTAACTATAACAAAGCAGGATTCCCGTGCCTCCTGATGTGTCTCTCCTATTGAAAATGAACTGATGTCGCAGTTGTCACCTATACAGTGCAGTGTCGAAGATGAGGGATGAAACAACTACCCACACATTTGAAACAAATATTAAAAACATAATCTAATTTCTCTCGTTTCTTTTTAAGTAGAATATCAAATGACCAGAAGGTACACGGCCCAGAAAGAATATCTAATTAAATAAAAATCACATGCCATTCAGGAAACCAAACTCATAAAACCACCTTCCCTTCAGTAGTCATCCCAAAACAAATAAATAAAATCATCTGTAATCATAAACATTAGTAAACAATGGTTGCTATGTTCATCTGAGACATCAAATCTCTCATGATAACATGATGTGTTGTTATCTGTATTGTTTCAGAGTAAATCCTCCCTTTAAATGAACCTCACGCTGACTCGTATATGTCTCATATTGTCACAGATCTGCCTATCCTGCTCCCTTTCCAATCACAGCGCACGCCCTCACCTGGTTTCACTCATCATTGATTGAGCACACCTGCAACCACTTACCACCACCATTCATAAGCTCACTCACCTCAGTCACTCTTCAGCTGGTCTCAAGGTTACACAGCTCTGAACACTGGTCGATGTCTGCCTATCTGCCCGACCATCCTGGATCTTGTCCCCGCCTGAGGAAACGCAAGTTTACGTACAGTGAGACTGTACATCCGGCTTCCAGAGCCTTCTTTGTTATATCTCCTATGTTGAAAGCCCTGCCTGAGTTCTATTGAACAAACCTCCTTTTGACTAGCACCTGCCTCTCTGTCTCTTTGACCAGTGTGTGACAGAAGACCAGCTCCTTAAGAAGATCCGACCAACACCGACTGCTTCGCGCCGATGGAGTTCGCCGCCGGCGTCCTTGCCCTTATCCGGCGGGACCTCGCCTTCACGGAATACGCCGGAGAATTCTGCGGACTCGCTGCCAGCACAGAGCTGCACGACGCAGCCGTTCTCCATCTATTCCGGCTCGGGGCTGGTTACCATCTACCCATCGATCTCCCAGACACCACGGGACTGTCTTGGAGAGAAGGTATCTACCGGTGTCTGGGAAGTTACCGGTCCCGAGTCGAGAGCAGCCCACTGTCGTCTCCGCTGGTCCTGCCCAGCTCATCTTCGTCTCCGCTGGTTCTGCCCAGCTCATCTTCGTCTCCGCTGGTCCTGCCCAGCTCATCTTTGTCTCCGCTGGTCCTGCCCAGCTCATCTTCGCTGGTCCCGCCCAGCTCGTCTTCGTCTCCGCTGGTTCCGCCCAGTTCCGCGCTACCCGAGCGCCCCCAGGTACCCCTGGGCTTGTTAATAGATTATGAGGGGATGGTTTGGAGCCCAGTCCCAGAGCCTGCTCCTCACCAGCGCCCTCCGGTGCCTGCTCCTCGCCAGCGCCCTCCGGTGCCTGCTCCTCGCCAGCGCCCTCCGGTGCCTACTCCTCGCCAGCGCCCTCCGGTGCCGACTCCTCACAAGTGCTCTCAAATTCTTCCGCTGGTCCTGCCCAGCTCATCTTCGTCGCCGCTGTTTCCGTCCAGCACTCCAGAGCACCCACGAGAGTCAGCGCCACCCGAGCGCCCACGAGAGTCAGCGCCACCCGAGCGCCCACGAGAGTCAGCGCCACCCGAGCGCCCACGAGAGTCAGCGCCACCCGAGCGCCCACGAGAGTCAGCGTCACCCGAGCGCCCACGAGAGTCAGCGTCACCCGAGCGCCCACGAGAGTCAGCGTCACCCGAGCGCCCACGAGAGTCAGCGTCACCCGAGCGCCCACGAGAGTCCGCGCCACCCGAGCGCCCACGAGAATCAGCACTTCCGGAGCGCCCCCGAGACTCAGCGCTTCCCGAGCGCCCAGGAGAGTCTGCGCTTCCCGAGCGCCCCAGAGACTCAGCACTACCCGAGTGCCCACGAGAGTCAGCACTACCCGAGTGCCCACGAGAGTCAGCACTACCCGAGTGCCCACGAGAGTCAGCGCTTCCAGAGCGCCCCCAAGAGTTGGTCCCGTCCAGCTCACCGATGCCTCCGCTGGTTCCGTCCAGCTCACCTGATGCCTCCGCTGGTTCCGTCCAGCTCACCGTTGCCTCCGCTGGTTCCGTCCAGCTCACCGATGCCTCCGCTGGTTCCGTCCAGCTCACCGATGCCTCCGCTGGTTCCGTCCAGCTCACCGATGCCTCCGCTGGTCCCGTCCAGCTCACCGATGCCTCCGCTGGTCCCGTCCAGCTCACCGATGCCTCCGCTGGCCCCGTCCAGCTCACCGATGCCTCCGCTGGCCCCGTCCAGCTCACCGATGCCTCGTCTGGGCCGGTCCAGCTTAGCGCTTCCCGAGCGCCCCCAAGAATCAGCGCTTCCTGAGCGCTTCCGAGAATTAGCGCTTCCCGAGCGCCCCACAGAGCACGCTCCGCCTGAGTGCCCAACAGAGGGGAACTTCCCCAATAATTTTTTTTTGGGGGGGGGGCCCTATAACCTCTGCCTGGGTGGCCGGGCGCAGAGCCAAGGCCACGGAACTCCCTAACCCACCTGAAAGAATAAGGGCCAGGTCTCCAGTTCCGCCATGGTCTCCAGAGCTCCCTGATCCGCCAAGGCCGCCACAGTCCCCGGATCCGCCATGGCCTCCCGAGTCCCCGGATCCACCATGGCCTCCCGAGTCCCCGGACCCGCCATGGGGCACCGCCCTGGAGGCCACCTGTCCGGTCTCCAAGTCCCTGAGGCCTCCAGGGCGCCCACCCCCCCTCCCCGGTGTTACTATTACGGCGCGAGTCGCGCCTTCCGGGAGGGGGAGGTAATGTCACAGATCTGCCTATCCTGCTCCCTTTCCAATCACAGCGCACGCCCTCACCTGGTTTCACTCATCATTGATTGAGCACACCTGCAACCACTTACCACCACCATTCATAAACTCACTCACCTCAGTCACTCTTCAGCTGGTCTCAAGGTTACACAGCTCTGAACACTGGTCAATGTCTGCCTATCTGCCCGACCATCCTGGATCTTGTCCCCGCCTGAGGAAACGCAAGTTTACGTACAGTGAGACTGTACATCCGGCTTCCAGAGCCTTCTTTGTTATATCTCCTATGTTGGAAGCCCTGCCTGAGTTCTATTGAATAAACCTCCTTTTGACTAGCACCTGCCTCTCTGTCTCTTTGACCAGTGTGTGACACATATATATCTCTTGATTGCAGTAAACAATGTTTTTTTAGGCACTGATTTAGGTTACTATGCATGAAATGTTAATTGAATGTTAAAATAATAACACCAAACCTGAACATACTCAACATTTAGCTACTCAGTAGCAACAGGTTGGCACACATTATAAAAGTACTTTATTACCATCTGATGCCATTATTTTACCATTACAATGCAACTTGTTATAACGCAAATGACATGATTGCATTTAAGAGTGACTTATTCTATTTCACACAATCTTGCATTGATCTTCCCACTGCATTGGAAGTGAATCAGTCAGATAATATTCCAGGATGCGTACGTGACCAACCCAACCCTCGCTTATCGATTCCACATGATCATAATCAAGGAGTTACAATGTTTGATTCTCTGTAAATGCACCTTCTTTATTACAACATCAGGAAGTTTCCATTATTTCACCTTTTTTAACATTACCATATTAATTACTGTTTGAATAACTATCAACCATTTACTCAAAAGTCCATATTTATATTCAACGCTTGAATAGATTATTTTAATAGGTCTTGCATGGTTGCTACTAAACTTAAACATTAAACTGAAATGTCTTAGCAAACACTTCATTTAGGAATGTTATATTAGGCTATGTTTTCATGGCCAAAGTTGTGTATATGCACGAGTTTGGGTTCAGTAAGATTTCTTTTTATAGCTTTATCACATTTTATTTAGCAAGGATTCATTAAGACATTTATAATGTTATTTGAAGTAAATGCTCTTATTTTGAACTTTCTATTCATCAAAGGATCCTGTAAAAAATGTGTCATAGTTTCCACAAAAATATTAAGCAGCACAACTGTTTTCAACATTGATAACAATAATAAATATTTCTTGAGCAGCAAATCAGCATCTCAGAATTATTTCTGAAGGATAATGTGAACCATACACTGAAGACATTGAATAATATTGTTTAAACCTTAAATGTAAACAGAATTTTACTAATTTTCTTTGCAGCATCACAGCTGAATAAATTGCATTTACACTCATATAGTCAAATAGAAATTTTACAGTCGTCCGTGACATTTAAAGTAAAATAACATTTCCAAATTTGACGGTTTTTACTGTATTAAAATAAATTAATTGTTATTGGTTAATCCCCGCATCTCCAAAGGTTATTATCCAACTGATGGAGAGGTGTGAACTAAATCGAGGGGCCACCTGCCGGCCTGACCGAGAGAGAGAGGGAGTATGATTAACGGGGCATGCCAGAGGCTGGATGCCTGTACGTCGGGGCGGTGGCAGGACTGTTGCTCACAGGTGTGCATGTGTGTTGCGGCATAGGCCATTCGGCCGAACAACAAACATGACGGTGCTGCTCTGGGTTTCGGCCGATATTATTCCCGGAGTTTAAACCAGTTAATCATCTCAAAGAGGTACGAAGGCCTCCGGGTCATTATTTCAGCGGGAATTTTACGGGGTTTTCCTCCCGCCTAAATTTCATCTTTAAAGCGATGCTTCAGTCCATCTGCGCCTGATGAAAAAAATCTAAGTTTCTTTATTTGCTGATTTATATAAAATAAACAAACACAAATGTGACGAGTGGGGCGGGGCCGACTCGAGCCGTGGGACCGGCTCGCTCCGTTCCCACGGCCCCACTCGCGAGGCCGGTGGGAGATTAAAATGGCTCATTTAATGAACGACACCTGTGAGAACGGGTTTCCACTCACCGGTCTCGAGCATCCCATCTCTTCCCGGAAAAAACTGGAGGAAAATCCCGTTCACTCGAATGACTCCCATTCCCTCCCACTCCCGTTGTTGTTTTTTTTTTTTGAGGAGTGACTGTCACAGTGGAAGAGGAGAGAGGTAAAAATATAGGCCTGTACAGAATTTTAGTTTGTGTTTTGTGTGCGCCCAGTCGTCCTTATTAGTTGAATAAAAAGGGGCTGCGCGCTTTTCAAAATTTGTGTTTGTTTATTTTATTATTAAAGTATTAAATGTTCGCCGGTTCCCGCCTCCTTCTATGCCATCTTATTATGAAATTTAATCAATACAGTGTTGCACTAAGGGATTAAATTTCATGTAAATCATCCATGCTAACACACACGTCGTCTATTTTTTTTATTTTTGACATTTCACTCTCTATAGCACACACCTCACCTTAACTATGTACTTGCGGTATTTTTAGTATCCAACGCCCTCGAGTTTCAGGCTTTGATGGATGGAGGTTGGTAAAGCGCATACAGCCCGAATCCACCAGGCCTGATATAAAAGCGTACCCCCCGTTTGTTGATACTCACAGGTATCTGCACACAAATAAACGGGTTGATCGAGGGCAGCCCCTTTACGAGATTCGGGACCCGGACCAGAAAGTCCCACCTCCATCATGTATTAGGCTACTTTTATCTGTATGGTCCTGAAAGTGCCCGGAGATTTCCCCGCATAAGAGCAAGTGAGCGCACCGGAGGGCGGCCCGGCCTGTACCGCCGCCCCCCAGGCAAACATGCAGCAAACGCGCTTTCACACAAACACTTCAATAGCGCACATTTTGCGGGAGAGAGTAGCGGGTTAACATCATATTGAGCGGCCATGTAAACGGGTAACGATCCGCCTGGCCATCTTTCCCAGACCGTGGTGGGGCTGAAAAGCCATATTTGAGGTTGATGAATGGGATGGGGCTAGGTGAGCGAGAGAGAGGGGAGATGGGAGGGAAGGGGGAATGAGAGAGAGAGAGAGAGAGATAGAGAGATTGTCCTGCCCGATTGTATGCTACCACATAGACCAGCCGGTCCTCCACCAGCTGGACTGCGAGCTGTGCTCTAGTTCGAACGTCGGGGGCAGGTGGCACTGGACCCACTCAGCGTTCGTTCCGGGTAGTCGGGGTAGCGGCGACGAAGCTTGCTCCAGCACCACCACCGACGGCGATCGCCGATACTTTCACGTTATGAGCATAGTTATACATATAAAGGGTTATATATATATATATATATATATATATTAGTGTTGTCAAAGGATCCTTTGATTTTGTTTACATAATATATGTGTGTGTGATGTGTATATTTATTATTATAAATAATAATAAAATAAACAAACACAAATGAAAAGCGGCAGCCCTATGAATGCCGCACACAAAACACAAACTAAAACAGGCCTGGTCCTCTCTCCTCTTCCATGCGTCACTCCTCATTTACCCTTAGCTCCTCTGTGGGATCGAGACCGGTAGTGGCGCAGGTGTCGTTCATTACCATTTACTCCACCGGCCTCGCTCGTTCCCACGGCTCTATGACATATATTATGTTTATATATTAAATATATAAATATATTAAATATATTTATATATAATATAAAATATATTAATATAAATATATAATATAAATATATTAATATATATGCATGTAAAGATTTTCTTTATATATGTGTCTTTATATATACATAATAAATATACACAGTACACACACATGTACTATGTAAACAAAAACTTTTATTTTGGATGTGATTAATTGTTTGACAGAATATATGTATATTTATGTGTGTTGTGTGTGTGTGTGTGTGTGTGTGTGTGTGTGTGTGTGTGTGTGTGTGTGTGTGTGTGTGTGTGTGTGTGTGTGTGTGTGTGTGTGTGTGTGTGTGTGTGTGTGTGTGTGTGTGTGTGTGTGTGTGTGTGTGTGTGTGTAAATATGCTGATATGCTGTATTAATCGCAGGTATGATCGAATAAGTGGGGCCAGTTCTGAAAAGGAAGTTGAAAGTAAGTTTATCGTTCTAACATTTAGTTCTGATGGAATGAGTAATAGTTGGATCCAATTACAAGCTTTAGTGATGGTTTTATCTCAGACAGCACGTAGCTTCATATCTGCTTCATATCTGTGATGACAAAGGTTGGTCTAAGGTTATGAAAACGGAGGAGAAACTATGATCCACATCTATTGACAGTCACTCATGCATTGCTCCACACTTCCTCTTCCAGTAAACTGAAAGGCTTTTTATTGATATGATTCACACAAGTAAATAAATACAAAGAATGTGTCACGTTAATATATAATTTAACAGCAATATAACTAGTACATTTTTCCAGTCATCTCAATTGACCTGAATTCACCATAACACACACCTGAATTGTTGTGAAAACATCCCTTATATCTTAATCTCAGTAATAATATATTTGAGCTGATGAGTGCCAAGCATTTCGTAGACTGAAGAGTAATTCTACAGCTGTGAAATCAATATTATTTAACAACATTTCTCAACTATTTTCATGGAAAATCTGCAAAGTGTTGAAACCGAGACAGCTATTAATATCATTATATTGTTGTGTTTATCCTGATATTCCTTTTCCCATTGCAAAAAATAACTGAAATAATATAATTAGTGCTGTCAAACAATTAATCATGATTAATCGCATCCAAAATAAAAGACTTTGTGTACATAATTTATGTGTGTGTTCTGTGTATATTTATTATGTATATATAAAGACACATACAGTATATATTTTGAAAATATTTACATGTTGTCACAAAACAGATGCTAAAGAAGCGGGGATTAAAGTCCAAAACCTGACTTGAAATAACCTAACAAATTAATCGGGACTAAAACGGTTTCATAAACGACAATATGAGTTTACGCAATCTGACTAATTGGATCCAGGTTCAGTGAGTCAGGAAAATTTGATGTGCACGCTTATTCTTAATGTCCGGATCAAATCGATCCACAATGGAAAACAGCGAATATTTGTGAATATTTTAATGCATTTGAGACATTGTGTTTTCCTCAGTGCATAACTGACACGTCACATGTATATTTTTGATTTGTAAATGTTAGAAAGTCGTGCAAATATATCCATTTTGCTGTCAGGAGTGGGTTTACGCGAGTGTTCGAGCACTGCTGCGCGCATGCGCGCTACACAGACGGAGAAGAATAGACTAATAGCGCAAAAATTCTGAATAAAATATACATTCTGCTAAAACATTTGTTGTTGGGCATTAAATGTGGCACGTATAATTTTAATCCTACATATAAGTGTATTTTTATGATAGCAGTAACTGTAAAATCAACTGGGGTTGTGGTGGTAGTAGATAGATAGATATTTTTTTATAATATTTATATCATACAGTATTTTTACACTTTGGTATCTACTCTGGATAGATAGATAGATAGATAGATAGATAGATAGATAGATAGATAGATAGATAGATAGATAGATAGATAGATAGATAGATAGATAGATAGATAGATAGATAGATAGATAGATAGATATTTTTAATAACATTTATATTATACAGATTTTGGGGGACTGAGGTGGAAGGAGTCGGACGTGTTTCTGAAGCGGGAGCTGGGGAAGTTGGAGTTTGTGAAGCAACAGCAGCCACACCATGGTCACTGCTGCTGGAGCCACTAGGCTTCTTTATAGGCACCAAAAATCTATGCATTGCATTTACACGCAAATACTATGACTTTTTAACGCTCTTTATCGCTTGCGAGACTGTCAGCGTCTGCTTCTCCGTGACTGTCACTGAAGCCGCCCGCTTCGTGAGTGTAAACCGTGCCGTTGCTTTCAGCCAATCAAAATACTGCAATTTTACTGGTGTTGTTTTGTGATTGGTCGGGGCATTCTACAGCACTTACTCGAACTTCTCAACACAGAGCCCGCCTCAGATTGCTTTTAATCAATACACAAATCATAAAATGAGTCACGCTGTCTTTACCTACATTCTGATTGGGTGGGCAAGACAGACGTTTGGGTGGGATGAAAATCAGAAGATTGCTCCACTTCAGTTGTTGCAAGGTTTTCAGCTTGTTCAGTGATGTTTTTCTCTTCCAATATATCTTGCAATGCATCTTCATTGTAAAATTAATCCTTAGTTGTCCCTTCCTCGTGTGAATGACAAGCAAGGCACTGTGAGGCATTTGTATACTCTAGCATTTATTTGTAAACTTTCGTCTACTCTGTGAGAACACGAAAGCCTCAAAACCTATTGTCATAATGTTTTGTCTAGAATATGTGATGAAAGAAAAGATTCTTTTGAAGTCAATGCAGGCTAAAGACAAGGCAGTTTGAGCATGTGTGTGTGTGTGTGTGTGTGTGTGTGTGTGTGTGTGTGAGAGAGAGAGAGAGAGAGAGAGAGAGAGAGTTATAATATCAGATTCATAAAAGCATATTGCATGCAGTTCAGGGTAGGATGAAATAGGTGTCATTCCAACCCGATCTCATGGCAATTCGTACATATTTTACGAGGTGGCTAATTCGTACGAATTCGTACGACCTCACTCGTACAAATTCATATGATTTTTGCTAAATCGTACGTATTTTACGAGTTGCCAATTCATATGAATTTGTACGAATGACCTACACCTAACTCCGCCGCTAAACCTACCTGTCACTGGGGTTTAGACAAATTGTACTAAATCGTACGAGTGAGGTCATACGAATTAGCCACCTCGTAAAATATGTACGAATTGCCATGAGATAGCGTTGGTAATTCCAGCCCGATCTCACGGCAATTCGTACATATTTTACGAGGTGGCTAATTCGTAGGAATTCATACGATTTTTGCTAAATCGTACGTATTTTACGAGTTGCCAATTCGTATGAATTTGTACGAATGACCTACACCTAACTCCGCCGCTAAACCTACCCATCACTGGGGTTTAGACAAATTGTACTAAATCGTACTAAATCGTACAAGTGAGGTCGTACGAATTAGCCACCTTGTAAAATATGTACGAATTGCCGTGAGATAGCGTTGGTAATTCCAGCCCGATCTCACGGCAATTCGTACATATTTTACGAGGTGGCTAATTCGTAGGAATTCATACGATTTTTGCTAAATCGTACGTATTTTACGAGTTGCCAATTCGTATGAATTAGTACGAATGACCTACACCTAACCCCGCCCCTAAACCTACCCGTCAGTGGGGTTTAGACAAATCGTACTAAATCGTACGAGTGAGGTCGTACGAATTCGTACGAATTAGCCACCTCGTAAAATACGTACGAATTGGCGTGCGATAGCGTTGGTGATTCTCACAATAGTTTGTATGCATAGATGTGTGTGTGTGTGTGTGTGTGTGTGTGTGTGTGTGTGTGTGTGTGTGTGTGTGTGTGTGTGTGTGTGTGTGTGTGTGTGTGTGTGTGTGTGTGTGTGTGTGTGTGTGTGTGTGTGTGTGTGTGTGTGTGTGTGTGTGTGTGAGATAGCGTGAGTATACATGCATCCACACACGCACAGGTCCAAGGCCTTTATGTTTGCAAGCACAACATTCTCCTGAACACTAGTTGTTTCTCTTACTTTCATTCTTCCCCATTCACTTTCAATGGCCGGCCATTTTTGACAAGTGTGACTTTGTGCAATTTTGTACAAAATAAAAGCATTTAAAAGCAAACTTCCTAATTAATCATTAAAGTACACTAGTGTGATAAACAGTGCAAATTTTCATATTTTTTTATCTCATATTGTGAAAATTATTCATAAAAAATTCTTTTTTCACTCAAAAAATGAGGTGCCTACTTTCGGATAAATGAGGCTTACGATTAATCAGATGCAAATAGAAACACAAAACCAGTCCTAAATGAAAGAAAACAAGTTGACAAAAAGATTGAATCCAATATTTGGTGATAATATAGCATAATGACAGATTTATAAGCAGTTGTTTGGAGTCCGGTCATTTTTGGCCGGGAACACCACAAGTGTGACTTTTTGCAATTTTGTACAAAATAAAAGCATTTAAAAGCAAACTTCCTAATTAATCATTAAAGTACACTAGTGTGAGAAACAGTGCAAATTTTCATAATTTTTTATCTCATATTGTGAAAATTATTCATAAAAAATGCTTTTTTCACTCAAAAAATGAGGTGCCTACTTTCGGATAAATGAGGCTTACGATTAATCAGATGCAAATAGAAACACAAAACCAGTCCTAAATGAAAGAAAACAAGTTGACAAAAAGATTGAATCCAATATTTGGTGATAATATAGCATAATGACAGATTTATAAGCAGTTGTTTGGAGTCCGGTCATTTTTGGCCGGGAACACCACAAGTGTGACTTTTTGCAATTTTGTACAAAATAAAAGCATTTAAAAGCAAACTTCCTAATTAATCATTAAAGTACACTAGTGTGAGAAACAGTGCAAATTTTCATAATTTTTTATCTCATATTGTGAAAATTATTCATAAAAAAATATTTTTTCACTCAAAAAATGAGGTGCCTACTTTCGGATAAATGAGGCCTACAATTAATCAGATGCAAATAGAAACACAAAACCAGTCCTAAATGAAAGAAAACAAGTTGACAAAAAGATTGAATCCAATATTTAGTGATAATATAGCATAATGACAGATTTATAATCAATTGATCTGAGTCCGGTCATTTTTGGCTGGGAACACCACAATTGTGACTTTTTGCAATTTTGTACAAAATAAAAGCATTTAAAAGCAAACTTCCTAATTAATCATTAAAGTACACTAATGTGAGAAACAGTGCAAATTTTCATAATTTTTTTTATCTCATATTGTGAAAATTATTCATAAAAAATGCTTTTTTCACTCAAAAAATGAGGTGCCTACTTTTGGATAAATGAGGCTTACGATTAATCGGATGCAAATAGAAACACAAAACCAGTCCTAAATGAAAGAAAACAAGTTGACAAAAAGATTTAATCCAATATTTAGTGATAATATAGCATAATGACAGATTTATAAGCAGTTGTTTGGAGTCCGGTCTTTTTTGACCGGGAACACAAGTGTGACTTTTTGCAATTTTGTACAAAATAAAAGCATTTAAAAGCAAACTTCCTGATTAATCATTAAAGTACACTAGTGTGAGAAACAGTGCAAATTTTCATAATTTTTTATCTCATATTGTGAAAATTATTCATAAAAAATGCTTTTTTCACTCAAAAAATTAGGTGCCTACTTTCGGATAAATGAGGCTT
Organism: Ptychobarbus kaznakovi; assembly: GCA_027422405.1. NCBI lineage: Eukaryota > Metazoa > Chordata > Actinopteri > Cypriniformes > Cyprinidae > Ptychobarbus > Ptychobarbus kaznakovi. The sequence continues at coordinate 29,102,417 of CM049796.1, read as the reverse complement.
ACGATTAATCAGATGCAAATAGAAACACAAAACGAAAGAAAACAAGTTGACAAAAAGATTGAATCCAATATTTAGTGATAATATAGCATAATGACAGATTTATAAGCAGTTGTTTGGAGTCCGGTCATTTTTGTCCGGGAACACCACAAGTGTGACAGGAGTCCGAACACAACCAGAGGGTTAACTGGGATATGTTTATTTATACAGCAGAAGCAAACTGAAGCAGGTACGTTCAGACTGGACATTCATCATAACATAACTTAAAGATAGCTTAAACTGTCTTTGCTTTAGCAAGATATTCAAACAGAAAGATCCAATGGGGAATTACAAACAGAAACTCAGGTAAGTGTCTAGATTTCATAAAGAGTTCAAATGACTTCTCATGATAATAGGTTTATTTTTCCCTCGCAAGTATAAGGATATATGGACAGATGAATTATCGGTGGTAGGGGAATCCAGGTAAGACAGGTTGATGTTCACCAAAACTCCAGAAGATATCAAACTTCACCATCCATACACAATGTACCCTTCAATTGGCAGGTAGGTAAACTGTAAAGTTAACAAAAGCAAGGTTGGAACGAGAAACTGGAGAAACTGCAATGAGACCAGACAATTGTGATGTGATTGGTGACAGTCTATATAGCATGGGGGAATGAGGTGATCAGTAACAGGTATGCTGATTGGGGACAGGGTGCAGGTGTAAACCAGACAGGCTGCTGGGAAATGTAGCTCTGGGCTGGTGACTGAGCTGGTGAGAGGGCTGGTGACCGAGACTGTGACTGTACTCCCCCCCCCCCAAAGGCATGTCCTCATGCCATAGTGGGGCATTGGTGGAGAAAGGGGGAGCCATGGCGGAACAGACAGGGGCAACCATGGTGGAGCTGACGACCACCAGAGTGCAGGAGCGGGAGCATTCCATGAAGGAGTAGACGACCATCAGAGTACAGAAGTCGAGGTTAGGGATTTGCCCTCCTTTGAAGGAGAAACGGCTCTCCTGGCCATGACGAGGGCAATTGACAGAATGGCACTCCTTGCCGTGACTAGAGAACTGGATCCACTGGAACTGGGAACGGTACACCTGGGCGTGACTGGGGAACTGGATCCACTAGAAATGGGAACGGCACTCCTGGGCGTGACTGGGGAACTGGATCCACTGGAACTGGGAACAGCACTACTGGGCGTGACTGGGGAACTGGATCCTCTAGGACTGGGATATGCAGCTCTATTATGACTCTGTTCAGGGGCTGGAGCCTGCACTGGACTCTGGTCAGGGGCTGGAATGAACTCACGGGCTGGACAGCACACTGAGAAAGGCTATGAATGAATGAATGAATGAATGAATGGTGCATTTAAATAACGCTTTATTGTGTATTGTTGTATACCCAAAGCGCTTTACAATCATATGGGGGGGGGGGGGGGTCTCTCCTCAACCACCACCAGTGTGCAGAATCCACTTGGATGATGTGCCGGCTGCCACAGAACAACGGCGCCAGTGCGCTCACCACACACCAGCTACAGGTGGAGAGGAGAGAGAATCATAGAGCCAATCAAGTGTATGCGCTCACCACACACCAGCTACGGGTGGAGAGGAGAGAGAGTCATAGAGCCAATCAAGTGGATGGGGATTATTAGGAGGTCATGATTGACAAGGGCCATGGAGGGAATTTGGGCAGGACACTGGGGTTACACCCCTACTCTTTATGAGAAGTGCCATGGGATTTTTAATGACCACAGAGAGTCAGGACCTCGGTTTAACATCTCAACCTGAAAGACAGTGCTTTTTGACAGTATAGTGTCCCCTTCACTATACTGGGGCATTAGGACCCACACAGACCACAGGATTTAGCTCCTGAATTAAATTTTTCCTTAATTCTTATATAATTTTTCCTCTTTCTTTTTCATACTTCCTACATTCAATAAATACATGGGGTATTGTTTCTTCATCATTACAGTATTCACATAACCCATTTGGATGTTTCCCTAATATTTTAAGTGTGCTATTTGAATTTGAGTGTCCTAATAACATTCTGTTAAAGATGACCTCCTCTTTCCTTGACTTACCTATACACTTTATATTTTGATTTACTTTATTTATTAAACTAAAAAGGAATCTACCCTTTTCCCTATTGTTCCACTTAACTTCTAGACCCAATCCCCTCGCACCTTCTCCAAGCAATCTCTCCTTCACTCTTACCAGCACTCACACACATCATCAACACATCTCTCCTCACAGGCATCTTCCCCACTGCATTCAAGCAGGCTCGGGTAACCCCGCTGTTCAAATAAACCTACATTAAACACTTCTCTTATAGAAAACTACAGACTTGTCTCTCTCCTTCCATTCATAGCCAAAATACTCGAACGAGTTGTCTTCAACCAGGTCTCGTTGTTTCTTTCACAGAACAACAAACTGGATGCTAAACAGTCAGGTTTCAGAAGTGGCCATTCAACTGAGACTGCGCTACTCTCAGTCACTGAGGCCCTGCGGATTGCAAAAGCCGATTCCAAATCATCAGTCCTCATTCTGCTGGATCTGTCTGCATCAGATCCTCCTGTCCACCCTCTCATCACTGGACATCACTGGGATTCCACTTCGCTGGTTTGAATCCTATCTCACTGGTCGGTCTTTCAAGGTGGCCTGGGGAGGGGAGGTATCCAAAGCACATCAATTGGTCACTGGGGTTCCCCAGGGCTCGGTTCTTGGACCCCTCCTCTTCTCCACATACACTACATCACTGGGTCCCATCATACAGGCACATGGTTTCTCCTACCATTTATACGCTGATGACACACAGCTCTATCTCTCATTTCGACCAGATGATCCAACGGTAGCTGCACGCATCTCAGGCTGCTTGGCAGACATCTCGGCATGGATGAAAGAACATCACCTACAGCTCAACCTGGCAAAGACTGAGCTTTTTGTCCTCCCTGCCACTCAAACTCTACAGCATGATTTCACGATTCAGTTAGGTTCATCAACAATTACCCCATCAGCTTCAGTCAGAAATCTTGGTGTAATCTTTGATGATCAGCTGACCTTCAAAGAGCACATTGCAAAGCCTGCTCGATCTTGCAGGTTTGCACTTCACAACATCAGAAAGATCAGGCCTTTTCTGACACAGCATGCAGCAGAAGTTCTTGTCCAGGGCCTTGTCATTTCTAGGCTGGTCTGCTGCATTTCTCTTCTGGCTGGACTTCCATCAAACACAATCAAACCTCTACAAATGATTCAGAATGCAGCGGCACGACTGGTCTTCAACGAGCCCAAAAGAGCCCATGTTACACCTTTCTTTGTCTCTTTGCACTGGCTACCAGTTGCAGCTCGCATCCAGTTCAAGACACTGATGCTTGCATATAGAACAATCACAGGCTCAGCACCCGCCTACTTCCACTCACTATTACGAATCTACATCCCCTGCAGAAGTCTGAGATCTGCTAGTGAGCGATGCCTCGTGGTACCATCACAGAGAGGCTCAAAATCATTCTCCAGAACATTCTCGTTCACTATTCCTGGCTGGTGGAATGATCTTCCCACCCCCATCCGGAATGCTGGATCCCTGTCAATCTTCAAGCAACAACTGAATACTCATCTCTTTCAACACTACTTGACTTCATCATAAAATAAATAAATAAATAAAACAAATACAATTCCTTCCCTTTTTCTATATCTTCATCTTTCTCTTTACCTTTCTCTCCTTCCCTTGCTAGCTTGTATTTATTTGAACAATGTCTAAGACTTGGTGTTACACTTCCTCTGTTTGTTTGCCTCTTCAAGATTAATCGCTTTATGTATTCCCCAATTGTAAGTCGCTTTGGATAAAAGCGTCTGCAAAATGACTAAATGTAAATGTAAATGTAACTTGCCATTCTTTACTCACTTTATTCCAGATTAATTATGGATCCTTTGAACCATTTGTATACGCTTGTATATGTCGAAGGTATTGAACTCTGGTATATATTGAGAATACAGAAGCCAAGTCAGCTTCTCTTTCTGTTCTTTTAACCTCCAACAGACGCAAATCTACTTGAGGTGATACATACACCCATGGTTCATATTCCTGAATAGCAACTGTTGGGCTCATCTTGATGTTATTTACTTGTATTTCTTCTGCATATATTTTACTAAGTTTGAGACCTCTGCTATGTTGGAATGAAATGATCAGTAACAGGTGTGCTGATTGGAGACGGTGCAGGTGTGAACCAGACATGCTGCTGGGAAATGTAGTTCTAAAGTATTGGGTCACCTCCTTCTAATGAAAGGTTTGACTACTTTAGTAATTTCCATGAGTACAAATCTTAATGTTTAAGCATATAATGATATTCTAGGGAATTGTGAGCTTCTAATTGTATAGCAACAGTTTGGACAGAACCCTTTTCTATTCTAACATGACAGTGTCTCTGTGTATAAGACAAGGATCAAAGAGAAATTATGATTCAGTCAGTGTGGAAGAACTTGACTGGTCTGCAGAAAGCCAAGTCCTAATCCCAGCTGAACACTTCTGGTGTGACTTTAAATGCAGACCTTGAACCAAAAATTCATCACCAAACACAAGACAGTGACTGTATTTTTTGCATATTTCTCATTCATTTCCAATGGCTGTCATTTTTGACTGTGAACAACACAAGTCCACAATTTGTTTACATTTTTTATTAAAATATTATAATCTTCATTCAAGTGATGAAGGATTTTGAAAGAAATTCTGACAGTAATCAGCATTGAGCACTACTGTAAGGTTAATCCTGCCTGGTTTACATGTTTCAACACGATTAACAGTTGAAAATATTGAAATTTCAAAAAGTAAATTTCAAGTAATCAAATTTAATCAGTTACATTACTTGTAATAAAGTAATTGAAAAGTTACATACTTATTACATTTTAAGTAGGGTAACTTGTAATCTGTATCCTATTACATTTTCAAAGTATCCTTCCCAACACTGGTAATAATATAATATATAGTCAGGGCTAAAAGATTGTGAGTTATCTGCACAAAACTAAACCACATATTCTCGCAGCATACAGTGGTGTCAAACTTTTTACCATAGACCAGTGTTTTTATTGTAAACTAAAAGTATAAAAAAAAATTGTGAGTTAAAATCAAGCTGAAATAAAATAGCATAACATTTATAAAAGTATAAAAAAATATATCGTAAACATACTTTTATTGAATTATGAGTAGTGGTGACCTAAAACTTTATGACATCCATGACACTGATTTTTACCTATTTATTACAGTACATAATTTGATAAAGATAATGAAAGTGTATTTTGAACAATACAAGCAATGCCTATGAGGTGGAGATGTGAAAATGATCAGAAAGTGAAAAGAATAGTTCTGTTTAGTTCACCAATTTGTTTCGGCACACAGGCCTCCATCAGGGCTAAAAGATTGCAGGTAGAAAAGACTAATTTAAATACAAACAAAACCATTTCAAACTTGCAATTAACCAGTAGAAACTAAGAAAGTAAGATGGTATAACATCCACCTATCACCAGTGGTGAGATTCAAATCATGTTGCAAAATACAAGAAAAAGGGAAAAAGAAAAGTATATCAACAAAAATATAGGTGTATGAAAGAATATAAAGTTAAAAATGCATTTGAGTCTTTTTAATATATTTGTACAGATACTCTATATCTACAAACATATACAGTGCATGTTTATAAACATATGCACATTTGGAAAAGTTTTATTCAGTATCAAAAGTTTTGTATTAGCGTTTTTATCTGCACGCGTGGTGCAAGAAATCACAGGGTACATTTTGACTCAGTGTTGCCAGATCTTGATGGGTGGGGGATGGGCAAGCCCATACAATAAACTTAAATCCATGAAAGCCACACACCAAAATACTGTATGTGGACATTGACAGAGTTCTTTCTTAAACGTTGCTTCATTCACATTCCCAAAAGTGATATTGTCTGAGAGCACTGTCCCAAATTTCCCCCAGTTTTATTGCATCGTTGCCAATTATGTTGTTATAACTGCCAATAATCATAGTTTTTTTTCTGCAATATGTAGTTGGAATATATATTGAAGGATGCTCATCTCTGTTTTGATGGAAAATTAATTTGATGAAAAATTCAAATGCATAATATTGCTCCGGCTGCTGAATGATTTGAAGGTAAGAGGCATCATCAAAAGAGAAAAAGTTAAATAATAATTTAACTTATAATTTAAATAATAATAAGAAAATACAAAATAATCAAGTTAAATAAAAAAAGCTGAAGATGGAATTTGATTCGTCCTTTAAGTGATAATGAGACATCAACAATAACCCTCAAATGACAAGTCCAGGCAAAAATGAAATAACACTTCATTTATTCATCATCTGTTACATACAATGCACATCATTTATATGTACTTTTGCATTCAAAGAGAGAAACACAGAAAACAATGGAAAAAGTGCATAGTAACTAACAGTGTTGGGGAAAGTTACTTTTAAAAGTAATGCATTACAATATTGCGTTACTCCCTAAAAAGTAACTTATTACGTTACTTAGTTACTTTTTATGGAAAGTAATGCATTACATTACTTTTGAGTTACTTTCGCGTTACTTTTTAAATATGAGCAGGGCTTGATTGTTTGTGTTTAATACATTAAGTTCTATTTATAGCTAATGTTAAAGCCTTTCACACCAAAAAGTGTAATGAATAAACCTCAGGCTGAAGGAAAAGTAAATCACGTCTGTACAGTAGAACGCAGAAAAAGAAGGTTCAACACTCTTCAGCAATAAAAAACAAAACAACGAAACAAATACTTATTAGTATGGTTGAACTGGATCATCAAAGGTCAGCAGCAAAGACATCGGTTAATAAAACGGGATCATATTCTGAGTTTGAATTTCACTGTTTTAATTAATTTTGATGAATACTGAATCTGTTTTTTTGCGAGTGAGATAAATGAATGCACGTTCACATTTAGTCTAGAACTACAGTAAGATCATGTTCACAGTCAGTCAATAAATGGGAAAAAAGTAACTCAGATATTTTCTTGTAAATTAAAAAGTAATGCGTTACTTAACTAGTTACTTGAAAAAAGTAATATTATTACGTAACTCGCGTTACTTGTAATGCGTTACCCCCAACACTGGTAAGTAAAAACACTAAAGTTATTAATTTAGCATAACTCCAAAAGATCAGTAATCTGTTTCTTTGTATGAAATTTACCCCTAAAATGTTTCGTTTTTAATTTAGCACAACTAATTTGCTGACTTCATTATAGTTTCACATGACCTCAACTTTACCAACTAGTAATAGATTTGCATTTGCAAAGACACAGGCGGTTTCAAATGGAATAATGGACTCCAGGCAATTTAAAATGAATCAATATTGATGATTCAGTGATTTGTTGTTAAGTATTTCTAATATGACTCAATCATACAGTCTAGAAGTTCTCATAGTGGTGAACAAAATGTGCCTGGTCGCGTTTGTTCATTTGCTGGCAGGCCTTCTCAACATTCTTAGTCACACCTGGAGGACCACAGCTAAACACGCCGATCTTCTCCACCTTTAACAAAGAAACATCATCAGTGGTGTATGTGAGGTTAATGTAACTGTCACAAGGATCTAATTAAATGACTTATTAACCTAAAACTTAAAATGACTCCTTTCACAAGATCCCATATGAATCACAGATATTTACTAATACATGAAGATTTAGAAAAATGCAACAGTATATGCCCTACATCTGTAAAGATAACTATATCTATAAGGATAACTGTAACGATAAAGATAGCTTTATTGATAACCATAACGATAAAGATAACTATAACGATAACTAAAACGATAACTACAAAAATAACTCTAACGATAACTAACTATAACATTAAAGATAATTATAACAATAGTTAACTATAAAGATAACTATGATGAGAATGATAACTAACGACAAAGATAAATTTAACAATAAACGTAACTATAAGAATAACTATAAATATAAAGATAACTGTAACAATGATAACCATAACGATAAAGACAATTATAACAATAACTACAATGATAACTACAACTATAACAAAATTATAATAATGATGATAAGGACAACTGTAACGATAAAGAAAAATTGTACGATAACTATAACAATAAAGATCATAACTATAGCTATAAGGATAACTGTAATGATAAAGATAACTTTAACGATAACTATATCTATGACAATAACTAGAATGATAATTATAACAATAAAGATAATAACGATAACTATAAGGATAACGGTAAGATTAAAGGTAACTTTAACTATATCTATAACAATAAAGATAATAACTATATCTATAAGGATAACTGTACCGATAAATATTACTTTAATGATAACCATAACGATAAAGATAACTATAATGATAACTACAACAATAACTATAATGATAACGATAGCTATAACAATAAACATAACTATAATAATGACTATAACGATAATAATAATTATGACTAATAGATAACTACAACAATAACGATAAAGATAATTGTAACTATAACAATAAAGATAACTATAAGGATAACTATACTAGCATCCACAGCAACACACATTAATCTACTATTATTATAAGTGCATGCTGCAGTTTTGTCATCGCCCACTTTAAACGCTCAAGCTCTTAAAGTCTGGTGGATTCTGATTGGCTGTCAATGTTTTATCGTTCATCAGCTGGAAAAAAAATTCTGAAAGTGACACCAACAATATTGTTCCTTTGTGTCGTTGTCATTATGGTGTAAACTTTCCTATTTGCATAGAACTAGAATAATTATTAAAAACGTTATAATTATCATTATAGTTATTGTCCTTGGTGGAGTTTAACAGTAACGCTCCAATGCATCTTAGATGCAAATTATTTGGCTTCTGACCTCTGGATGAACTTCTTGTAGCGAACTGAGAAAAGCCAAAAAGGGTGGGCGGCCGAAGTGTGTGATTGAGCGCAGGCCGGTGAACAGACTCCTGTTCCACACCTTCTGAAAGTGCCGCTCACAGACATACTTGTGAAAGAGAAAGAGAGATGATTTTACACCCAAACATAACTTCCTTATCACTTCACCTGCTTTTAATTACGTCACAGTAGTTAAGTGGAACTTACCGTAACCTTATAAACCAATAAAAAATTCTTATCATTCTCAAATAAACAATGGATTTACCAGCATGGTGGTGCGGAGATCGAATTTCTCAGCCAGCTGTGTGATGTAGATGTGCACAGACACCAGCTCCTGAGCGTCCATGTCCTCCACCTCTCTTATGATGTCAGACACCCACTCGAACTGACGCTGAGTCCGTGTCACCCAGATAAAATACACCTAGAGCCACCATGTTAAGAGTCGTTAAAAACTGAATCATTAATACAGGACATTGAAAACTTGCATGCTGTAGTGTACCTTTTTGCAGTGAAATTTGAACTTGACTGAAGATTTGAACACCAGGTCTTTTAAGATGGAAGCAAAGGGTGTGACTCCAATCCCAGCGCCCACCAATACTGACACCTCATAGTCTGTCCACTCCTGATGACCCTCCCCAAATGGCCCATCCAGATACAGCTGTGGAGATACAGCAGGGTCAAGCTTTCAAATACTGTTCATTTTATCACAAAATTCAAACAATAACTGCAATTTTACACTCTTAAATGTGGCGCGACAGAGCACTGTAGCACCTCAGTTCAAGTGACAGAACAAGGGATTAATATATCTGAAAATAAATAGCATTGAACATAATAGTTTTGTCATTAATTTTAACTTCTAATATTATGTAACAAATGGGGGTGCTCCCTGTATAGTATCGGTATCGGCAGATATAATTCTAAATAATCGGTTATCGGTACCGGCTGATAAATGTAGTATCGGTGCATCCCATATATTTATACTGTATATTGGGATAACCTAATGCATTCAGGTTTATCTACATCTATATGAACCAAAGACAAACTGGGAATCCTTGCCTTTGGATATCCTCCAAACTCCTGGAGATTCTCAGGGGTGTAGGCTTCTCGGAGTTTGCTGGTCCAGGGTCCCACTGCACGGATATGAAGGCTGAGGGTCTCCTCATGTGGTGCAGAGGTCAGGGTGAAAGGATGATACTCATCTGTGCCCAGCGCCAGGCATGCAATACGTACCCACTGTCCCGAGCGGTAGACAAAACCTTGTGGACGCTTAAACTCCAGGTAAGTTACATCTGGCAATTCAGAGAAATCGAGAATCAGGTTTGTTATCAGTGCTACTAGTCCACTTTAGAAATTCTACTTACCATAAATAACTTTGCCAGTACATGTCAACTAACTTTCATTTGAGTTTTAGTAGACTGTATACTTTGTTATTTTAGTTATGTAATCAGATTACGTTTTCAAGTAACTAGTAAAGTAACACATTACTTTTAAATGTATGTGAAAATATCTGTTACTTTTTCAAAAAAGTAATGCAAGACACATCTCCTGTCCCGAGTTGAGAGAAGTTGGGAGTAAGTGCAGAGGCACTTCCTTCAAGCGGAGGCTTAATAATTTGAATGTGAAAGGAACTTTACAGTTGCCAAAAACATAACTTTTGTGTTTGTTGTTATTAAAAATAAATAAGCGAGCCCAGTTCAAGTGACAAAAAATTATAAAAAATAATGTAATGTATTACTTTTAGTAACTAAGTCACTATAAGTAACGCAATTAGTTACTTTTTTACGGAGTAATTCAATATTGTAACGGATTACTTTCAAAAGTAACTTCCCCCAACACCTGCTTATAATCAGTAGAATGACTATTGGGTGACCATCAACATAAAGTGTTAACAGATACTAAGCAGAAAGTCTACTAATACTCTAACAATTCATAGTTGACATAGTTGCAAAGTTATTTATCGCTAGTACAATGTCTAAAGTGGACTATCGAAATAAAGGGTTGCACAACTGGTGATTTTTAACATCATTTCATTTTACAACCAATAAAGTGAGTCCTGAATTTGACTCCAGGTTTCCTATTCTGAGACGCCGTATGATTTCACAGCCAGAGCAATTAGAAGTGAACACTTTACAGCACACGACACAGCGCTGTGTACTCGGGCCCTTGGAGACTGCGATAAAAGAGCTTTGTGCTGGATCTGCGGAGCGTATTGTCTACCTGAGGGCAGTAGCTCGGCTTTCACCACTGGGATCTCCACCTTCTTCCTGTTGAGGCTGATGAGCTTGTCCAGGAGGAAGAGGAGGCCAGGGGGGATCAGGTAGATGTGAAAGCGGGGCTCCTGGAGGAGGGCGTAGCTGCCATGGATCACAGTCTACCAAATGAGATGAGAGAGAGAAAGTCAGTGTTCACAGTTCCTGTGTCCAGTGTCCCCGCCAGACGTGTAACTTTCAAAATGAAACGCAACAAAGAACAAACACACACACACACACAATACAAACAAACAAAAAATGATTGAGAAAGATTTGCGTTTTGAGATACAGACAAACAAATACATTTAAACAAAAAATGATCATAATCATAATAATTTCTGGATAGTTTTTTTTATTTTGATCTCCCACTGTCTGCATTTCAACTATATTTCAACTGTTTTTCTTAGTACATAATACTGAAGCTCTAACACTCTATTAAAACTCATAAAATGAATAGGTGTTTTTTGCTTTACCAGGACGTAGACGAGCACATATAGGTGGTGTGTGATCCAGAATCCTCTAAAGCTGATGCGTCTGAAATAGTGCGAGGCGAAGACATACATAAAGGCAAAAATCAACAGCAAAAGAACCCCAGTGAGACCTGAAAGAAAAACGAAACTGAGTGTTACAGCAAACACACATCTAGAAAAATAATAAACTGACTCTTTAAATGCAATACTTAATATATCAAAACAACATAAAATGTGCAGCTATACCAGGAACTGTCTTGAAAAACCAGAAGGTCCATTTCATTGGAAGCTCAGACCTGCAAATGACCAACACACAGACTTTTGGACAAGGCTCCTGCACTAGTAGAGTTTCCCAGTGACTATTTTAAGTTCCCATTAAGTTTTACAAATATTATTTCTGAATGTTCTTTGAACATTCAAAACCATTTTTGTAAATGATTTAAAAACCTTTTCCATGGTTACATGAACATTCCATAGAACATTCAATTTGATCAAACATTATTGAAACATTACTTATGAATGTTCTTAGAAGCATCTGAAACAGTTGTAACATTTAAAAATGTATAGATGAATGTCTAACTAAACATGTAATATATCAATCAAGCAGAACATGAATTACCCATTGTTGGAGAACACTTTAGGAAACAGGCAGGCAAGAATGCTGAGGTCACTGATGCAGAAAACGTAAACGTTGACCACATGACCCAAACTATGAACAACTGGCACAAAAAAAAACTTTAAATAAATACATAAAATATAACATGAGCAAATGTATTAATATAATTGATGCATGGCACATCACTTTGAGGAAACGTTACAATTACGTATTGGAACTTTGAACGCTGGTAATTAAATGCATCAACTGTGATTCACATATGCTATAAACTTCCCAAATATGTCTTGACACATAAAGTGTTAAAGCATAATTGTGGTGATGTAACATTCTACTGAATCATATCTGTGGTGAAATTAATTTGAAAGGCAGTTAAGGAAGTTTAAACATTAAATGATAGCGTTTTGCACGCAGAGGGAATTGATCTTTTCTGACCTGAGAGGACAACAGCAGCTATAGCCATGTGACGGTGAAGGTCAATGGCCGCATCGAATGGGATGTATCTGTTAAGAAAAGTCTCCCTGCACATGGTTATCAGGTTACGGCACACAGTGAGGAGCATGTAGGGAAACAGGAAGGAGATGGCGGCCGCTGAACCACGAGACACGAGCACACCCACCATGGAGGTCTCTGGGATGCCACTGGCGTGGGCCTGTAAACCATAATCTACAAACATTGCTATTGGTTTGTAACCATTAGTGCGGATCTCCAGTGTCAAAAATTAGGAACAATTCAACATGATCATAATAAATCAAGTTAGGGCCTAAATATGCACAATACAATGTTCAGTGATGAAAAGAGAGAATATAAATGGACATTTACAGTAGCATCTTTCCAGTGCTAGTCCAGCTGTGATGCCGTATATGATGCCCATGCAAATGATATGCCTTCTGTAGTTTTCTATAAAGCGTTTGAACTGCTGGATCCATTGCTGCACTGGGTTTCTGTTGTAGCGTTCTCTCTGAGGCCTCACATACACCTTTGGGTTGTTTTGTTCAATTCTAACAAGGGAAAATAAACAGATTACGCAATAACTATGGTGGCTTGACTAAAACAATACACCTTTATTGCTTAATCTTGGGTTGGTTTTTTTCAAGAGGCTACACGGTCTCTGGCACAGTCCTTCAGCCTGCTCTGATTCAGGTGACTGTTTCATAATTTTCTCTATATATGTGTCTAGCTAGTTAGTAGGTTAGACAGACAGATGGATACTAACTACATAGTTATCTTACTGTCTTTCTATCTGTTTAATTATCAACCTGTTTTATGTATATCTATTCGGTTATCAACCTCACAGTCATTCTAACTAATTAGATAGACAGGTAAGATAATGAACAAGATAGAAAGACAGCCATGTAGCTGTCTTATAATTAACTAGCTGGACAGACAGGTGGATAACTATACAGAGAAACAGCCAGATAGTAACCCAAGTTTGAGAAATATATATACATAACTAACTAATCAACAGACAGGGGAATAATACTACTTAGACCAAAAAGACAGCTGGATAAGTAAATAATAAACAGACAGATACGTAACTAATTATGCAAAGAGGTGGATAACTAACTAGATAGAAAGACAAGCCGATAAATAACTAAATATTTAGACAGACAGACATCTGGATAAATAAATAACTAGAGAGAAAGACAGCCAGTTAGATAAGTAATTAGATAAACTGACAGGTGGACGACTAAATAACTAGATACAAAAACAGCCAGACAGATAGATAACTAACCAGACAGAAAGACAACCAGAGATATAACTAATTAGATAGACTGACAGTCGGATAACTTACAAACTAGATAGAAACACAGATTAGTAACTAATTAGACAGACAGATATACAGTACAGACAGGTGAGTAATTAACAAACTAAACAGAGTCAGCCAGATAGATAACTAATTCGAGAGACGGACAGGTGGATAACTAAATAACTACAAATAAATGCAGCCAGACAGATAACTAACCAGACCAATAGGACAGAATTAGAACTAATTATACAGACAGACAGATTACTAAGAAACTATTTATGTCTATCCATTTGTATGTCTAGTAAACTATCTGTATTCTTGTCTGACTAGTTCAGGGATATCCAAAAACAGTTTAGCTCTACCTTGCCTGGATGTTTCTAGTATAACTAGTAAGACCTTGATTAGCTGGTTCAAGTGTTTTTAATTGGGGTTGGAGCTGAACTCTGCAGGACAGAGGCTCTCCATGAGGGGGATTGGACACCCCTATTCTTATTAGTTATTAGTCTGTCTGACTTTAGTTAGGTAACTGTCTGCAATTGCATAGTAACATCCTCCCAAATGCCTACAACTTAAAATCATTGTGGTGACTATTGTACAGGTCTTTATAATATCCAAAAATCTAGTTATTTGTGCTACTGCATTAGCCTGTTTCATTTTGTCACAGTCAACTAAAGATTATTACATTCAAAGCGAAACCTGACCAATATCACGTCACAGAATGGCATCACTTCCCGCAAATATGATTACCACATTTCTCAATAGCCAACAAATGACGGGTTTCACAAAGGCTTAAAATCTAACACCTGGCTGAGTCCTAATGACCATACACATGTCAGAACACATTACATAATGCAACACATGCTCTAAAATGACCACGGCAGAGATATTATACATTAACGTCTCACTTCTTGATCGGTCTTTGACGAAGTTCCTGCTCTTGCTCCCCCTCAGGCCTGTGAGTAAGCTCTTCCATGGCTGAAGAACTACAAAGGAAATCAAAAACAACTTCAGCTGTATTGCTGTGCACTCATTTAGAATGAGTTTCATGTTATATCATTTTTCTTTACCTATTTTTCTCAATGAAAGATACTCGCTGTTGTCTGGATAGTTTTTTCTTGCCAAGTACTTCCATGCCTGAGAATACATGAACAACAGTTTCAAAGTAAAATGCCTCTGTGTTGGGTGAACTAAAAAATATAGTGACATGGGGGATTAGACCATAAAGAAAAATATATCCTTAACCTTTAATATTGAGCTGAGCTGAATGGTCTCGCAGCAGAAAGTGAAAGTCCTCCCAGGAGAAGGAATCTTTGTTGTAAAGACCTGCTGCCTGAAGCATAGCTGCTATACCATCATCAGCCTGACTCTTAGATAAAGCACTGCCAGAGATATCAATGAAAGACCTGCACAAGACAAGAGGAAAAACTGACTAGAAGAAATCCTTCAGAGGATTTATTGAAGTGTAAAAGTATCATCTGAATCTCAAATTTCAGGTTATCATCAAGAAATCTTTGCACAAAACACTTTTGTTCTCTACAAGGCTCAAAAACAAACAAACATCAGAACCGACCTGAGTAAAGAAGTGAACTCTTCCTTGGACAAGAAGCCATCTTCTTTAATGTCATGCATTGAAAACAGAAGCTTAGACTTCTCCTCGGGAGTACCTGGATTTGAAATCCAAAAACAGCAAACACTTTAACACTCTTCCCAACCCTACACAGTAACACCATAACACTGTAAAACTGTAACATTCTAACACAAGGTTACTTTGTAACATTGTAACATCCTAACAACATAGCAAGGTGATTTTGTAGCATTCTAATACTGTAATGTTGTAACATCATAACACTATACAATTGAAAAAAAAACGGTTACGTCATGTAACAACAATGAAACACGGTAACTTTGTGGCATTGTAACATAACTGTAACATTGTAACATCATAACACTGTAACAATGTAAAATTGTAATACCCTAACAACGTCACTTTGTGACATTGTAATATTGTAACACCGTAAAATTGTAAAAGTGTAACATCCTAATAATGTAAAAAAGTAGCTTAGTAGCATTGCAATGTTGTAAAACTGTAATATTGTAACACTCTAACATTAGCTTCGTTCAGACTGTCAGTCCAAATCCGATTTTGTGCATGTCTGGATGGAATCTGATTTGAATGACTGTCCACACAGTGTATCGCAACTGTTCATATCCGATTTATGTTTCCAGAAGCGCTCTATTTTATGGAATATGTGTTGGTTTCTATGGCAATGCTGTTGCGTTGTTATTCCCTAATCTAAAAACAACAATAACAGCAATACAGTTTGCAATTCAGATGTTGTCTTATGATATGACAAACATTGCGCTGGATTACATTTCATCTTTTGAGGCAGTGGCAGAAACGCAGGAAGCTGGAATGTGCAACTTTATTCCATGCTGCCTTCTCCGTTGGTTTCAAAACTCAAAGAGGTGCGTATACTAATCATATATTGTCTTTTCTCGCTTGATTTGCAGGTCGCAACAACACAAGCTTGTTTCTGCAAAGACGTTTATTATTTTTTCAACAATAAAATATGATGTGTTTACATTTTACGTGGCGTGAAAACGTGAAAAAGCTACGCTAAATCCGATCTGACCGGTCAGACTGAAACGGATTTCCAGGAATGTGATTTAAATAGATTCCAAAACACATTTGAATGTAGATCGAAACGGATTTGCACAAATCGGATTTCATGTAGTTCATTGCCGTTCAGACTATCTAAATATGATTGGATTTCAATCTGATTTGCATAAAAATTTGATTTGGGCTGACAGTCTGAACGAGGCTATTGAAACGCTGAGAAATTGTAAAATTGTAACATTCTAACAATTTAAATTTGCAGCATAGTAATATTCTAACATTGTAAAATTGTAACGACATAAAAAGGTAACTTTGTAGCATTGCAATACTATAACATTGTAACATCAGTAACAAGGTACCAACAAGCTAACTTTATAACATCGCAACATTTTAACACTAACTTTGTAGTATTTTAAAATGGTGATATTGTAACAAAATATAACGAAACACTGCACTCCAATACAAAAGATTTGAACAACCTCACCTGTCATGAAAATGACAATTACATCCAGGAACTCCTGAAACGAAAGGTATCCGTTACCGTCCTTGTCAGCCAGTGTGAACATGGACTCTACAAAGAGTGAGTCAGGCTTCAGACCGAGCACGCTGGCGAATTCAACTCGTGTGAGCTCGCACTGTAAAGCTTCTCTGGTCCTATTGCTCAAGTCTCCTGCATCGCTTTTATCAATGTCCAAGACCTGGAGTCAAAAAACACATGTATGATGTTACTACACTTTGTGACACGACTTTTTAGACAAAATAACCTCGTAGACATATAAAGAGAAAACAGAAACTCTTACCTTTGAAAAAGCATGCTTGAAGAACGTCTCCACAATCTTTTCCCTCTGTGCTCTGGTCACTGCATCTCTGAGAATATCTTTCTCACTAATTTCCTTTACAGTTAGACTCTGAATGTTGCCCTCCAGCTCAGAGCGCAGGTGACCCAGGAACTTTGACCTCTGACCAACGTCCTCAAAGAACAAAACCTTTTGGACAGAAATCCAGCATCTTAAAGTCTCATTGAGCATTAGTTGAATGATGGCAACAGACTGAACTACCAAATTCCTACCAGATCATACTCTTTGGGGATCTTCAAGAGTAGAGCCCGATGCTGATGGTCATTGGATATTAACACATTGAGGTGGTCTTGATTGCCCAAGCTGTGAGAACTGAGAAGAGACCCGTTCTCATCAAAGGTCTGGAGTACGGTCTTCTCGTTGAACGCAAGTGCGACTTGTCGGGGCGCTGTATTGTGCCCCAACCACTCTTTGGCTGAACAAAAAAGTTAAATACAATGACAGAAGTTAATAAATTCATCTTCATTGGCATTTCAGACCAATGTGACACTGCATGTGATATTACTGACCAATAGTTTCATGTGCAGGTTTCTTGTCTGTGGTGGAACCTCTGAGCTTCTTTTGGAATCGTTTGTATCTGGCTGTCCGGACACGAGCAACTACACAAGCTACTATGTAGCTTACTGTCGAGAGATCAACATTCCATTCTTTTTTAAATAAAATATAAAAAATTATGAAAATACATAATTATTGTTATATAGAAATGCTATATTTATATAAAATACTACATTTAAATAAATAAATATATAATTAAATAATGTTGTTATATATTTTTACTATAAAACAAGTATAACATTCCAATCTTTTTTAAACACAATATATAAAATAATGAAAATACATAATTATTGTCATCTAAAAATATTATTATTTATATAAAATACTATATATAAAAGTACTCTTATTTAAAATGATAATAAATATACTATTTTAATACTATTATCTAATAAATAACACTACTATTTATTTTAATTATTTTAAATCTAAAAGAGTTCACACAAAGTTCCATTCCAATATGTTTTTGTAAAAAAGATTAAAAACCATGAAAATATATCATTCTTATTTTTTTAAATACTATTACTTGTTTAATTTTTTGTGATGTAATAATTAATGCATTAAACAAAATTGTATAATTCTATATCAAATGCAGTTGTCTGTAAATATATGACACTGTAAATGTAATAATTGCATTTTTTTACAGCACACACAAAAAATTATGAATGACACTGACCAACAGGAAACAGGAAAAGTACTACCACCGTTGCGCCAAAACCAGCCTTGCTGCTGTTGTCAAAGTAACTCATAGAGGAGGCCTTTGTACAGGGGTGAAGATCGGAGGATGTGATTGGCTGAGGCTGGGGGCAGGGATCACCTGTACAAAAAGACCAATATAAACACATCGCGGATTTATAATATGATTTTGTTGTGGAATTTGCTGGTGGATGTGGGTTAACTTAATACCGTTCACCCAGAAGAACACACTCTTTTGAATGTCACCCTCCTCTGCACTGGTGACGTCCAGAAGGACATCATGAAATGTGGTGTTACGTATGGCTTGGATCTCCTCCTCAGTGAACAACCTGAGAGGAAGAATATCTTTCAGTATTTAGTGTGCTCATCTGACCAAACTGACATGGCTTTGTTTTAAAGGAGTCATGAACTGAGAAACCAAAATTCATTTGACATAAGAGATCATTGTACTATAAAACCATCTTGAAAGGCCCAATCCCAATTCTATTTCACACCCCTTCACCTACCCTTTCACCTTATCCCTTGAAACAGAGTGTCAAGGGGTAGGGGTGAAAATATTCCCCTAAGAAATGGGACACCACTACTATACCGTTACATGTAATCATATGTCATCTAGCTCTTATAATACACATACTTATACTGGTGTGCATTAGAGCCTTTAATTACTACTCTATATTAATGCGCTGCTTACTGACACACACACACACACACACACACACACGAGATCGCGCATCTCACACATCCAGGAGCAAAGAAACTTGTCAATGATGCCCCGTGACCTTTATTAATAACATAGTTTAAATACTGAATCGCTATATTATTTTATCCAGCAACAAGAGGATAAAATCTGTTTTTGAAGTAAACTGACTTATTGTAAAGAGAGATGCACGTACACGCAACTTTCATCGCTCTCTATCGAATTGACAATATTTGAGAAAAAGGTTTAGCGATTTCTTATTAGCCCCTCAATGTCTATGGTGGTTATCGCCCTGATCAGAAATGTAAATATGTTGGGGCACTATTGTGCAGTCAGTAATTATTCAACGTTAGCAAACTTTAGCGATTTTTTTGCAAACATTTAATTTAATAACATGACCGTAAATATGAACAAACGATTGAATGTAACATAAAACAAATGATTACTTTTAAAATCTTTATAATGCTAAAAATGCTTACATTTATGGGTCTTTTTGTTCGCTCGGGCAGCAAGGTTGCTGCTGTAGCTGGTTTACGCTGAGATCATTTTCATTCGTTTGAAATGTGGTTGTGAAAAATCTTTGTTTGAAATATCTGGCTCTTCCCCTTACCCCTACCCCTCCAACCAAAAGAGAATCGAGACACCCCTACCCCTTCACGGGGACGTAAGTGTAGGGATAAGGGGTAGAAATGGGATTGGGCCTAAGTTTCAGAACTCAAATTTTCTCGTTAGTCTAAAAATAGCTTATACTGAAGGCAGTCTGCCAAAACGACAGCGCTTGGAATGCACACTTTTATGATGAAACAGTGAGGATAAGCAGGAAGAAGATCAATCACTGCCTGTTTAGCCCCGCCCACCGATTTGCACATGTAGTGTTTACGAGAGAGGCAAACACACAGGTCTACGCAGAAACCAAACAATAAAGATGGCTCTAAAGACAACAAGACGCTGTGCAGTACCAAGTTGTGGAAAAGTTCTTTGCATTGCCTTCCTTCTGATCCCAACTTTAGGAAAGAGTGGATGAACTTTATTTTTAATGAAGATCCAGACCGCGTCAGTAAGAACTCGGCCCTTTGTTCACTTAATTTTACCACAGATTCGTTTATAAACAAGACACAATTTAACACAGGATTTTTAAAAAGATTGAAACTAAAAGAGGATGCTGTGTCGACAGTGATATCGCAACACAAGTGTGAGTAGTCTCGCGTAGCCAGGCCTTCAGACTGACGACTGAAGGTCTGGAATCCATGGCAGCTTTCACTGGCCAAGGCCCGCCCATGAGGCCATTTCACCAACATGTCAAACAACCATTCACAGTTCATTTTATTCAGCATCATGTTTCGGGGCGTGGAAATGTTGCCACAATAACAGACTGGTGTGTGAAACTCTCGGACGTATTTTAAAGATTCTATGCCGCGAACTTTAAATATTTCACATACTTTTGAAAATCCAGCATTTAGTTGATCCTGATAAGCGCTCGTCATCACAGTTGTAAACACCACGGATTTCTTCTTTCATGAGGGGGTTTGGTGTCACGGCCTCTTTGTTTCCAGGAAGAACATTAAAGAATGCGACACATACATCCTGAATAATCTAACCAATCCGATGACAACTTCGAAACTCCTGAAGTGTTTCCACTTTTGTGAGCCATATGCATCAGACGTTTAGCCAGCGGTCTGTGGGCATGATGTCTGAGGCTGAGATATAAGTGTGAGTAACTATTTTTATTACGGGATCACTATTGCTTTGTCTCTTCTTACAGATCATTTGATATGTATTATATTATTAATGCGCTTTTGACCTAAATCACAGCAGGGTCCATCTATGAGGAATGTACGCTGTCAAACATACACAACTATTTAGCCAATCATAGCAGTTTACTTCCGTTTACTTCTGAGTCAACAACCAGCCACGCCTATTCAATCAGAGCGTTCTGATGAGGGGGGTTTAAAACAGGACAGAAAATAGCCTATTACTTCTAAATTATGTTTTTTTATCTAAAAATCTTGATAACATTATAAGTGGACCTCAGAGAACAGTACAAAATGAACAAAACAAAGGCAGTTCATGAGCACTTTAAGTAATAATCAAAGGAAAATGTCCCACCCATTTTGTTTGTTCTCAAACCAGAAGCGGTCAGCGTTCCTTATGCGTTCAAACTGGTCCAGAATGATGGTGGAAAACACTGGACCTGGCCCCTCTTGTGATTCTAGTAGGCCGCCCACAAATAGATCTAGTCTGTTGATATCATTCTCATATAACTCTGCGAGCTCCCTTAACAACTGAAAATCAGTGGAAAGAGTAAAAAACAAAACAAATGAAAACTAGATTTTTGCATTATCTGAACAATGAGTGGATGGGTAATGGGCATTCTGGGTATTTGTTATTGAGAGATTCTTGCTGATGGCTGTAGCAGCACCTGTGTGTTATTCAGTTCAGGATTGATCTCGTCCCAGCTGTTGACCGGCCGCATGTTAAGGCTCTCTCTGATCTGGTTATAACTGGGCAGCCCAAAATCACGCCCCCTCTGGATGGTCAAAGCCACTGCATCAGAGCGCGAGAACCGCATGGGCCCATACATGTAGTCTAATGGAGGAAAGGAATAGAGAAGATGTGTTAACCATTAGATCTTCTTGATGTCATTAAATTAATTGGAAAAAACTAACCTCTCAAATCCTCCACAATGATGTTGTCCTCTCGCTCAGCGATCTGAGAAGCCATGCCCATTATTAGCTCATCTACATCCTGACTCGACTGCAGGTTGGATTCTAAAACATATATAACTTGATGATATAGTAATGTTATTTTTTTTTATTTCATATTATAATTTGATAGTCATTTTTTAATTCATTTCTAAACAAAACTATGTTTTGCCACTATGTTTAAAATTGTAAAAATATGGTTGCACAATCCAAACCAAACCCTGTTTATCATGACTCACATTTCGGTTCCAGAAGGTGTTGCATAAACGCAGGCCAGGATATTTACTTGCATCGTCGTTCACAGGACTTTTGTAGTGGCACGTCCTGTTTCTGAATCCCCAAAATCACATTTCAGCACAATTTTAGATACAATTGAGGATTTTATATGTACACTACCTTTCGAATCAGGGGGTTATTGTATACATATTTATTCATTTATTTAAAGAAATGACTTTTTTAATTATTTTTATTCGGCAATCAAATTGCATTAAAACGTTTCTATTTCAAATAAATGCTGTTCTTCCTATTCATCAAACAATCATGCAAAATATATCATGGTTTCCAAAAAAATATTAAGCAGTTTTCAGCAATAATAATAATAATAAAATATTTCTTAAGCAGCCAATCAGCATATCAAAATGATTTCTGAAGGGTCACGTGACACATGACTGGAGTAATTCAGCTTTGATCACAGAAATAAATTACATTTTAAAATATATTCAAATAGAAATAAATATTTTACATTTTAATACAATTTTGAAATATTCGAATTTTTGCTGTATTTTTGATAAAAAAATTCAGCCTTGTTGAGCAATCGAGACTTGCTACCAACCCTAAACATTTAAACAGCCGTGTAAGTAAGTCTAATACTATTATATTTTAATATAAATTCAACAGTGCTTTGCAATGATTAAAATTAATTCTATTAAAAATGTTAAAAAGGCTTTCAACGGATCAGTTTTATAAAAGTGATTTGAGAATGTACCTTTTATATACACCAGGTGGTGCAAGAGTCAGTCCAAACCTCACAGCAGCAGCTTCAAACTCAGCAGAGATCCCTGGATCAACGTATTTCTGATAACCTGCAGAAAGACGGTGCTGTGATTCAGCTCGTAATATATATTCCATTATTAGTTCATATTTTTCAATAACCCCTGTGAACAGTACTGCCCTCAGCAGAAATGTCATACTTGGCATCTTTTAACCTGCAATGACGTAGATGCCAACGACATGCTGTCAACTGCAAAGCCAACTGCATTTTACACAAACCATGAGAGAGATTTTACCAGACCACAGGTTAGTCTCGTGTAGCCAATCTTTTGACTTGTGGCATAAAGTCTGCTCACGTCTGCCCACAATCACCCACTTTTTTGTTCAATATACCACAACAATAGACTAGTAACTTTATATTAAATAACTGTAAAGTGGAATATACTGTTCGGCTTGTAGATATTAAATATCAGGATATTAATACCATTTTGCAACATCAACAAGCAGCTATTTTCTATGTATGTTACCAAAACTAGTATTGCTTCTTTAGCTCAAACCATGATAATATATATATATATATATATATATATATATAATATACATTATCATGGTTTGAACTGTGACGTCAAAACCGTCATGTTTGTGTACCTTTACACCCCTAATATATATATGTTTGTGTACTGTTACACCCCTAATATATATATGTTTGTGTACCGTTACACCCCTAATATATATTAATATATAAACATGATGGTTTTGACATCACATTTCGGTATGGTTTCGGTACAACAAGAGGAAAAAAAGTGAACATAAATTGCTTTTTTTTTACTGAACAAATTATATTAAATATAACAAAGTATAGGCCTAGTCTAATATTTCACAAAATGCTCTACACTAAACTTAATTTCTCAAGCAAATAACGAGCTGTCGACACTGATGACTTGTCTGAGGTAAATGAAATGCTGCGTGACATTTTGTTTACAAGCTGTTTTAATGACGTCTTTGCATGGTAAAACAATTTATTTTACATAATAAATAATAGTTAAATAACGACATAATAGTTTAGCATTCAGATATGTTACATGCAAATATGGAAATTTTATGGAATATTTGGATTTGTGCCGAATGAGAGAAGTAGGATACACGAGCACAAAGCTCCATTTAGCAAACAGTTGA
Organism: Ptychobarbus kaznakovi; assembly: GCA_027422405.1. Classification (NCBI taxonomy): domain Eukaryota; kingdom Metazoa; phylum Chordata; class Actinopteri; order Cypriniformes; family Cyprinidae; genus Ptychobarbus; species Ptychobarbus kaznakovi. The sequence continues at coordinate 29,078,195 of CM049796.1, read as the reverse complement.
GTGTGCAAGCCTTTAAAGTATACTCCTCCTTTGTCAGTTCATGTGAGAGACGCATTCAGAATCAGCACGTGGTCACTGTCTAGTGGGCTTTGTTTTCAAGTGTGCAACTCACGGCATTCGCTGTTCTGTTGGTGGTTATCAAACAGTGTTGCATTGCTGCGGGCGCCCCCTTCTGGATGAATTGTCTGTATTCGTCGTATGGCCTCACGCACCGAACCAAAAGGTCTGTGCCGTGGCGGTTTGGTACAAATACATGTATCGTGCCTATATATATATATATATATATATAATATATTTTATTTTATTTATTTGTTTATTTTTTTGTAAAGTTATTAAAAAAACAATGCATTTGGCTATATTAATTGAAATTACAAATATAAACTAATTAGTAATATCCACTACATATAAGTGGAAGTGAATGAAACTCAAATTGTAGTGTGACCTTCAGACGGTCAGTGAACGGACTGTGGTCGGTAGGTGTGCCGTCTGAGACTTAGACAAACCACAGACTACTGGAGCACTTGCACACACACACACACACACACACACACACACACACACACACACACACACACACACACACACACACACACACACACACACACACACACACACACACACACACACACACACACACACACACACACACACACACACACACACACACACACACACACACACACACACACACACACACACACACACACACACACACACACACACACACACACACAGAAGTCTCACCTGGATAGGAAGTTACTGGTATTCCCAGATAGGCCGGCAGCCACTCATAGAATGCTATATTCTGAGGAAAGATCGATCGTCAAATCAGAAATAAGACTGATATATCATTATTTATAAATGCCAGTGTTCAAAGGAGATATTAAGTGAAGGATACTGCGTTACGCCCCTCCAAATTGGCACCTGTTACATGAAGTGAGTCAGTAATAGAGGATCTACCTGAAATGTGGCAATAACCCTCTTTCGGGCATTTTGGAAAAGCTCTTCGTCTGACCAAGAGGGGTGTTCCTTGAGCAGTTTGGAGGCCAGGTAATTGTGGTAACGAAACCAAATAATTCCCTCAGTGACCGTAAAGATGTTCTCATTGGCCCAGGCATTCCCGAACTCTGAGAAAACACAAAACCGGCAGCTGAAAACCACAACTTGCAACATTTCCATAAGCACTTTGCATTCAAAACCCGTACTAAACCCGCGCAGTGAAAAGTTCCTCTGATCTGTATCTTCTCTATTGGCGTCACATTCGAGTAAAACAAAAGCTGTGGTTTATTTAGAGTATTTTACGTGCCATACCTCATTTTGGAGTTATGTGTTTTTTTACAGCAACATACCAGCCGCACGCTGTTATGGGTTTTAGCAGACACATGCTCATGCAAAAGGATTGAACCTGGTGACAGACTAGATTAGGAGCAAAAAGACTTCAAATGCTCCCTGAATCCCTTACAAAAATAACACGGTAAACATAGTGACTGATAAAATATGATAATTACTATAGTCACAGTTGCAACAATACCACTCTATGTACGTATTTATTATTTTTATAATAATTTTTTTTTTTATAATTTATTTATTACTGTTATTATTGTTATAATTTAATTCATTAAATTTATTTAATTTATTAATAAATAATTAATTTGTTTATTTATTAATATGTGTTTATTTTTTCGATTCATGTATTATTTATATATTCATCTTTAAATAAATAAACACTATTACTACTACTACTAATAATAATAATAATTATTATTATTATTTTAATTATTATTATAAAACCAAACTATAATTTATAAATAAGTCTATTTATTTATTTATTTATACTAATAATACATGTTTAATGTATTTTCCAAAACAAAATAAATGGAAAAATGGGTAACAAACAAACAAATAAAATAGTTATCCATTAAGAAAATAAAAAAGTGCTTATTTATCCATAAACAAAGAAACAAACAAGTGAATGAATGAATGAATTAATGAATATATGAATGAATGACAATGATTCTGAAAGCTTCTCAGTAAGGTCTTATATTAATTTATGATTTATAGCAGTAAAATAATTGCAGTTACTATAGTACTTTGAAGGAATCTATCAATAATATCAATCAATAATAATTTTATTCTGGTCCTCACAAACAAATCAAATTATGGATACCATGGTACAATTTTGTAAGGGATGTTGCAAGAAAGCACGACTGCAAAATATTCCAAGTCCTTCCAGAGAAAAACTCCTCGATTAGCCATGTGACTACTTGTCATGTGGTCATAAATAAATGAATGTACTACAACTTAAAGTAGCTGCTCCATATGTTACCATAGAGCTCCTGTGAGCCTGGGCTGGTGCTGGGGTCCGGCGCGCTCCACATGAGGTATCCGGTGCTGCTGCGCCGGGGCATGTCCTGTGAGAAACCTGACGCCAGCAGTCCTCTGGAAAACACTCTCAAGGCATCGCACCATGAGCTGGACCATCCATAGATGGAGCTGCCATCTATCCATGCTGTCACGTGATTCACCTGAAATTAATTATGCGTAAATTAAAAACTCAGCAGGTCCGTTCTAAATCCCACACAGTCTATTGTGTCTACATACGCACCTGCGTGCGAGGATTGTTGGGACTATTGCCTGTGCTCGGATCCCACTCTGCTCTCTGGAACTGGAGCAGGACCGGTTGCGAAGAGTTAGAGCCAAAGACAGGATCTTCTTTTTGGACTTTAATATGCATGAACTCGGGTGGGCAACCAGGTCTTCGGGATTCTGAGATCTCAGACCACACATGGTAACCTAATGTAGTAATAAAGAGCATGTGTTAAAGTGGCCATCATGAGGAATCAAATTCTCCATGATCCTTTACAAAAAGATATAATATCAGGAAAACATCTACTGAAATCACTGAAGAGCTTTAAAAAGGTTTAAGATTCTTAATAGAATAACAGTGCATAGATAGGTCTGAACCGTCTGAAACAGTTCACAGCTCAAGCAGTTAATCAAAACTCGCTTTCAGACGCCTGACAGTCCCTCCGACTCGAAATGAGCCAAAATACCAGCGTATCTGATCCTATCATACTCCAACAGTCACTGAACTGAGGAAACAGTTACGGCTGGAGACCGATGAGCCGGTGATACGCAAATGTGAGAACCAAACACTTGAATGAAAGGCCCAAATGAACGTTTTTACGGTTTTCTCATTGCTTATGTAAAACGATGAGCTGAATAAGACTATTTTATTTACTTTATATGCTTTAGACATGTAAAACGTCCATGTTTCACTTCCTTATTGGGTGCTTTAATAATATATTTGTGCATATGTTACATCATTGCATTATTCTGTAAATGAACTGATTAATCAGTTATTTGAACCAGTTAAATTATCCAACTGTCCGAAAGAACCAGTTCAATCAGATTTCCCTGTTTGCCTGAGGCTGTTGATTACATGTAATAACTTTCTTTCTTGCACAGACTGATCGCTTCGCTTCATAAGACCTCAATATATCAGCAGGTTTTACTTTTGTGTTCCATAATTTGTGTTTTTGACTCTGAAAATGATTGTAGCCGCTGACTTCATCAATCCCCAAGTGCCACAGTTTCAGCTAAAAAAATCTTCTTCACTGTTCTACTCAAGGAAAAAAAGTCACCTATATATCTTGGAAGGCCTGAGGGTGAGTAAATTAACAGCTCATTTGTATTTTTGGGTGAACTTTAACTTGTGAACCTCCGCAATCACTAGCAACATTTACATGCAGCCAAATAATCTGTTTATTGATGGACTGATAGCTCAGTCAGACTGAAAATCCTTCCATGAAACTGCTCAATCGATACAGTTGAGCTTGAGCAAAGTGAAATCTCAATTAGATTGAAAGAGGTGGTGTAAACCTGGAATAATCCAATCAAAAGGAAAAAATAAAGCAAGTAAACACTTGAATCTAACTATTTTCTCGATCATATTAAAAATAATAAGAGCTTTTCCAATCGACTGATTCAGTCCATTTTGTGAATGAATCATTTTCATGACATTTCACTAAAATATCTGACTCAAAAATGAATGTTTCCTTTTTTAGTCTTTGCTTCTTTGCACTTTTTATTCCCTGCTGTAACATAGAAATGTCCACATTGTTGGGCGAATATGGGTTTATCTAATCTAATCTAATCTACAAGGGTGAATGATTCCTTGTAAACTGGACATCATGGACTCTAATGAACACGCTTACACGGGTCAGTCTGACTAAACCCATAAGATAATAATACAGTGAAAGAGTAATTTTACAGTGCTTTTGCATCTGTTTTGAAGCTTGAATGTTCCAGTCCCTATTCATTGCAATTGCATGGAAAAGAGTTACTAGCAATTTCTTGGTTTTTGTACCATGAAAGAAAGGACTGGAACAGCATGAGGGTGAATAAATAGTAAAAAAAAAAAATTTTTATTGGGTGAACTATCCCTTTAAGGTAAATTACATGCCTTTATTCAAAACGAGCCTTGTTTAAATGAAAGCGTCACTCACCGAAGGCCACAGAGAGAACACTTCTGTTTCTGTAGGACATGAGACCAGATTGGCCACGCGTGGCTATGTTGCTTATCTTGCGGGGGTTGGGCAGGTGCGGTTCCTGTTGGGGCAGGTAAACGCCGTCCATGTACTGTGCCGGAAAGAGACGGACCAGTGCTGCATCTGTTGGGAGAACTTGATGTTTCTTTCCTTCAAGTTTTTGTAAAAAGCCTAAAAAAAGTATGAATTCACTCACCTGCAGCCCCTCGATTGTGATCTGCCAAATTATTGTACCATCCATCATACCTTTGAACTTCCCAGGCAATGGCAGAATCGGCACCTGTTTGGTTCAAGATTAAAGGGAGTTTTGCAACATTATAATAAATGTGAATCATCATACAATGTAGTTAATGACCAATTCATTTACACACACTCTCTGTTTAAATCTAGATTAATGACACATCTCTTTAGCCAAGCAAACATACAATGCATCTCATAATCTTGTACTGCAGTTATATGATTATGAATACAATAACTTCTATCTGATCAAATGCACATTATTATTCTTTAGCTTGGGTTGAACAAATTCATTTTTGCTTGGTTGGAAGTTGGAACAGCAACCATGGAAATTCATGTTTTTTTTATATATGCACAAAGTGATGTTCAAAAATCGGAGACCATAGAAAATGGCCTACTGTCATTTTTAATTAAAACTGCATTAAAAATTTGAGAGGATAGTCAAACTGAAAAATAATTAATATCATCATATTTATAATTTCAATAGATAGATAGATAGATAGATAGATAGATAGATAGATAGATAGATAGATAGATAGATAGATAGATAGATAGATAGATAGATAGATAGATAGATAGATAGATAGATAGATAGATAGATAGATAGATAGATAGATTTACTCACCGATAGCTTGACTGAGAACAGAGAGTGCAGTTAAAGTTCTCCAGAGTACCTCACATAAACCCATTCTCGCAAACCAATGAAACACCTCTTCACACAAGAGCACTTCACTTCAGACAGAGAAAACTGCTGTGTACAAGCAGACACAACTTTCCTTTAAGACTGACAAATCGGGAACTTTAGACAATTCAAATGAAAATACAATCACGACTGTCTACAGAACAGCAGAGCTCACCTGTCCGCGAATAGACCGGATGGCAGCGAGAATAAAAGGAAGGAATGACGGAATGAGAGTCCGACCCACATCCACACCTGTCTGTTACACTGAGTTTATGATGAAGGGCTGGTCATGAGCGGCTGACACCTTTCTTTGGAATACCAATCAATGCTAATCAAAGCTGTTACTAGGAAGTGCGATCCTTTAAAAGATGAGCACCCAGAGGATCATCTTATTTTCAGGACACATATTTTTCCGTGTTGTTTTGCGAGCGCGTTGCGTCCACAGGTGAGTTGTAATGCGGCGTTGAAGTGGGTGTAGGGATTTCTAAATGTCTATTAAGTAACATCCAGTTCTGTCAGACTTTAAAGGAAGATCCAATGTCCTTTGATTTACGGTTATCAAAGTATCCTCATTCACGATAACAATCACCTCAAGGTGCGCTTACCTGGACCGGTTACCCGAGCGGGGTCATTTGCATTATAACGGGCGGCTGTCTAGCGCTTTCTGTTTGTAGATGTATTTTAAGTAATTTGATAGATGTTAAAGACGGATCTGAAGTGATGAGATGAGCTGAATTATGGGGTTGTTTACATAATGAAGGACACATATTTCGAAGGTCTTAACAAGTGCATTTTATTTTTAACTACAAGATTTTGTTAAAACGGATGAACGTTTTTACCGCTAAAGTCAGAGCGCCAATTTCACTTGGCGCTAAATAGTCGCTCAAAAGACTGAATATAGCAATGTAGGTTTCTCAAGCACTGGCGACATTTCAACAAAACAGAAAACTGTCATTATTTAGCCTGTTTTTACAGTTTCATATATCACCAAAAAAAGTCTATGTCGCAAACATTTCTACTGGCGGCCAAAAATCAGCTCGAGTAGGGTTTCGCTAGACGCACTTCACCCCCCTCAAAGTCACTAGACTGTTATCTGTAATCTTCAGGTAACTGAGCCTCTGGCCAACACTGTCCAGCTTTCAGCTTTAGTTCTTGCCTGTGGAGGGAAGATGACTTTCTACGATGGCATTTACCCGTTCTACCCGCTACAAAGGAGCCCGTTCATCTTCGACATCAGCCTGCTGGTCGTGATCCTGGTCTTCTCGGTTCTGGCGGTCAGTTTCCTCGTCATTCTACCGGGAATACGTGGCAAATCGGTGAGTTGGATCAGTTTGTCTAGAACGCCTTTTCTATGTACAGCTTTAATAAGGATCAATAATAAATAAGGATATGTTTGAGATGATCGAAGGGTTGAGAGCTTTTAACAAATTATAGTTTAAATTAAGTTCTAGAAACCTAATTGTTGTTCAAATGGTTTCATATAGTTTGGAAAACTTGAATGCCATCAAAAATGTCTCAAATGTGTAACCATCAGTTAAAAGTTGATTAATTGTACATTGTTCATTATAAGCATTTGTTTATATTTCCCCCTATTTTTTTACAAATATGTGAATTTTTGAGGGAAATAGATTTACTTTTCTGACTTTCTGGTCTGTACAGTTACACCATTTAGACTAAAATTACATATCTGGAGTATTTTTTTTATCAATTTAGTGACATTTTTTGTGCCCTTGTTCATTTATGTCTTTTACATCAGCTCTTCATATTAGTCAAAAATGAAGAAAAAATGTGTCAAATTGTGAAAAAAAGACTGCAAGAGAGAAGAATATTAAAATAAAATGCCCTCTTTTTCAGAGACTGTTCTGGATGTTCAGGATAATCATTAGTTTATTTATTGGAGTTGTTTTAGTAGGTGAGTATTTCAAGTATTTTTCAATAAGTAATTAACCTGGAAATCTAGTTTTTGCTATATGTTTATATTGGCCTCAAAACAACAAATGCTGCTTGAGCTTTTCTCTAATTTAGCAAATTTTTCAAAGTGATTACCAGGAAGTGTCTTTCATTACATTTAATTGGTTTGTTTTGACATTTGTTACATAATACAATAGCATTCATACAAGTGTGAGTAAGAGCCTAAAAATTCAACTGGAACAATATAAATAAATATCCCTTTAAGTCGAGTTATCTCGTGTCATTACATAACAGCTGCTGAAATTGTATAACAACCTACATTTTCATTCCATGACTTTTTTGTCCACTCCAGCATTGAATTTTACTGGAGACTGGGCTGAAGCAAGTGTGAAGGCCAATGCAACCTACAAATCCTTCAGTAACGCTGTGGTGTCTGCCGAGGTGGGACTTCATGTGGGGCTGTATGGCATAAACATCACACTCAAAGGTAAACCATGAGTCCTCAATATTTATGGCCCACTTTTCGAGAAGATTATGACTCCAATTCAGGTGTCATGGGTTTTTTCGATATCCGTTCCAACAGGCGAACCAGTATCACAGATAAATGAGACCATTGACTACAACGAGATCTTCAGGTGGTCGAGCAGCGTGGACGAGCAGTACGGCGTTGCGCTGGAGCGAGGTCTTCCCAACCCCATCCTTTACATCGCAGAGAAGTTCACTCGCAACAGCGCCTGCGGCCTCATCTACCAGTACAGATACTCAGGCCGCTTCGCCTCAGCCAATCTGTGGTAAACCAACACACAGACAGCACCAATGTCTCACTGTAGTGTAAAGAAACTCTGTCCTATTCAACAAATGCAAACAAGCTAAAGTACAGAATGGCTTTCTCCCACAGGACGGCTTTTTGTTGCTGGCTCGTGGCCAATATCCTCTTCTCAATGCCTGTCATCCTCTACGCCGGGTACATGATGATAGCCACGGCTGCTTTCATCTTCTTCTCCATGGCTTCCTTCTCAACTATATTCAACGTGACCTCATGTGACTTCAGTATAGGTGCAGAGTTCTTAAGGACAGACTACAGCCATTCCTTCTGGATCGCTTTGTTTACAGGTAAATGCTTCTTATGGGAAAGCGCATCACTCTCAAAAGTTTTTGACTTTGAAAACATAAAATACGATACAAAATAATATAGATGTGATCTGTGGTGCCAATACTTTTGGCGAACCATATTAGGTAAACAGGTCTTTAAAGAACCATTTTTATTTCCAGTCTGAGGAACCTTTTTGTGCAATATATACTTTTAATATATCTTTACTAGCATCTGAGGTTCCATGGAGAACCTTTCATGTCCATGGAAGCTTTTAATTCCACAGAAGATTCTTCATAGGGGAATAAAAAGGCTCTTTAGATCATTAAAATGTTCTTCACACTAAGAAAAATGGTTCTTTTAAGAACTGCTCACGGCAGAGTTCTTTCTGGAACCCAAAATGGTTCTTCTGTTGGATCCCTTCAAAAAGCCAATTTTGGATCCTTAATTTTTAAGAGTTAGAATATTCACAATGTTTAAAAATAAAAGTTCCAGAAGGCCGTTTTCATAGCGATGTCATATAACCACTTTTAAATTCCCCAAATAACCTTTCAGTGATCAGTTCTTCAAAGAACCATTTTGTGAAGAGCATAATCTGAAGAACCTTCCACTACAAAGAACCTTTGGTGCAATGGTTGTGCAAAGGTTCTTCATGGAACCGTCAATGCCAATGAAGAATCTTTTTTGTGTTTGGTGATTATTTTCAGGTTTGCTGTGCGCTGTGATTGGTTTGGTGGTGGTGCTACTGGACTGTCTGTTTCCCACGAGGATCAGGGAGGTATTCAGTGTGGGCGTGGACAATGAGGATGATGAATGCCATACTGCTGAAGGCTACCTCAACTCAGGCTTTCTAGAGGGAGTGATCTATGAAGACAACACACAGACAGGGAATGGCTCCATGTCTCAGCAGATCAATACATTAACAGTATGTTTGAAAGCTCAAATAAATACATTTTCATTAACATTATCAGAATAGAAAAAAGATTTGGTCATCATTTACTCACCATCATGTTGAGTTTCTTTCTTCCATTGAACACATAATAAAATGTTTTGAAGAATCCCCATGCTGCTCTTTCCCATGCATTAAAAGCATATTACTCTTTACACCCAAATGGTGCTAATAATTGTTTTCAAATTCAGTGTTTGCGATTTGATTAATTTTTATTTTGTCTTTCTGTCTATTTTTCACAGAGACTTTGACGGGCGGTTTGTTGTACTACTTGAGAATGTGCAGACTGAATTGCTGGGAGCATCTGTATATACAATTGTTACTGATCCAACTGTTCTATTCAAACTGCATATGTATATATGTACATAACACAAAAAATAAAATACAAATTCCCCAATGTTTCTATTTTCATTATTTGTTACAGTTCTTTTTGATCAAATGAGATAACATTTGGCAATACCAAGATTGAATTCATATCCACATGAGCATAATTTGTTACATTTAAAATATAGTCTGCATAGTTTATGTTAAATGTGTGAGCTATCTGAATATGGAAGTTCACTATTAATTATTCTAAAATAATTAATATAAAGCAATTAATATGCACACACACCCACACCCACACACATCATTACCTAAAAAATATAAAACCATACAAAACCTTTTCATTACTTGAAATAAAATCTATATGAAAAAGCTGAAACTGAAATTATATGAAATAGTTATATGAAGTGTATAAACTATACAGACATGTTTAAAAATAAATAAAGTGAAAACAGAAAATATACAAATAAAATCTAATTCAGAAATAATAATACCATCTCAATGATACTATAAAAAACTATATATATATGTATATATCAGTAATGTCTGAGTTGCAGATGGGGATTCATTCATGAGATAATATCCATCCATTAATTAAAATCATGCATATAAACATCAATGCAGCTCAGCTTTTCTGATTAATATATTTTCAGTCTTCAAATTCAGCATGCTGAACTAGTAATCTACAGAAATGTTTCATTCACAGTGTATAGCACACATTTATCACAGAGACACTGAAGACAGCCAGAAGAACTCAAATGCAGTCTAATCAGCAAATGTAACGGCCATCTTTGGATTTTAGCATGCTTTAGTCCATTTGTTAATCTTTGAGTTTGTGAAATGAGTTTGGTAAAAAAAAAATGTATTTATTGATAATGCCCTACTTTATTGATTTAGTGAACTTTAGTGCAACCCCTCTGTATTTTAAAATAAAAGAGTACTTTGTTTAGAAATTCAAAAATGCTTGAACCAAAGTCATTTTAACATATATACAAACTAATACATCTGGCATGGAAGACTGTTAGACTATAAGACCATGGAAGACTATTCATTATATTAATAAGCAACTAACAGCACTCCTTTGATCTGGTAATTATGTGATTAGGTTTTCCTTGTGATGTTGGCACTCCTTCTAATGATCTTTACATGCAGTCTAAAGCAAGACAGAGCTCTTCAAACATTTTCTGCTTTTTTTTGTTGTAGGAAAAGTGCCAGTTTTATGATTTCTTATATGTACACCGGAGTCTCTTGACCAGTTAACAACCTGAACATGACGGCAGGCATAGTTTTCATGTTAATCTGTAAAAAAAGAAACACACGTCATTTTAATAGCATTCATGGATGATTACATCATAAAAATAATTGAGTGCAGAAAAGTGAAAAAGGATGATGGCTTACAACAAAGGTCTGTTTTATTAGACAGGGGTGTAAAGTACTAATTGTTCTTCATAACTGTACCGTAGGAATTTATACTGTACTGAAGTTCAGTCGAAAATGAAAACGTACTTTGATTACTGTACATTTTAATGGGTATTTTACAATTATTTTAAAACAATTTCACGAGTGTTGAAATGTTACATTTGCCAAATTCTCTATTTATTGACATTTGCTTCTAAATTCTCCCGCTTGCACTTTTTAATCTCACCTCAACAATTAAAAGTATAAAAAATTGGGTTTATACTTTTCCCCCCAAAGATCTTGATAAACTATTTCAGTTTATTTCCGTCACACCCCATTAGACTTTTGTTGTGTTTTCATCCCTCATGTGCTCTGTTTGACCCAGTTTCTGTCTCTCTTTGATTAGTCAGTTCACTTGTGTCCTTATTAGTTGATCATCCTCACTTGTCTGCCCCTCGTTAGCTACCCTACTTTAGGCCATGTCCACACGTACATGGGTATTTTTATAAACTGAGTTTTTCCTTCTTCTGTTTAAAAAAAAAAACTCAGTCCACATGAAAACGCAAACGTGTTGAAGCACTGTAATCTCAACCGTATTTAATCTAACCTGTAAAGCCATGCTGGCCAATCAGAAGCCTGAAAAAGTTTCCAGTAGGTGGAGAAAACAGTGCATGATCCGACGTCACAAGCCAAAATCTCCGGTTTCACTGTCTACGATAACACTGTAACTGGAGTTTTTGAAAATCTTCACCCTGGCAGGGTGTTGAAATGTTGGTTTCAGTGACCTGTTGCAGCGTTTGCGTGAGAACGAACAGCCAAACCACATAGAAAAACCTGTGAACCGTTCGTGTGGACAGGGCCTTAGTTCTAGCCAGTTCAGTTCTGCTTCATCCGATATTGTTGAATGTTACCTTGAGTGTGTGTTTTCCTGCCCTGTTTGGATTACCCTTGTGGAATCATTAAAGATTATTTCACTTTTTATTGAACGTAATTTTCGTGTGCCTAATTCCAAACACCGAATTGTGACAATTTGGTATTTATGCGCAATATCTAATATTTTATAACTGTCAGTGTCTTCAAAACTGCTGTTATTACCATAAGAAACAATTGCGTTTTTCCAAAATAGTTTCTATTTTGTTTTATTTTCACGTCATGAAACATCATGAGTATTTTAATTAAACATCATTAAAAAAAAAGCTGAGAATTTTTAATTAGAGGCAGTCAATTTGAAAGTTAATTATATAACTCACACACACTAGTGAAAAGTTAGGAATAATTAATTTAACAAAAGTATTTTTAAAAGAAGTCTCTTATGTTCATTTTGATTGTAGCAAAATACAATAAACACAAAATATTGTGAAATATTACTACAATTTTAAAAAACTGTTTATTTTTTTATTTGAATATATTTTAAAATGTAATTTATTCCTGTGATAAAAGCTATACTTTCAGCATCATTACTCCAGTCTTCAGTGTCACGTGATCCTCCAGAGGATCCTCATTCTAATATGATGATTTATAATATAGTAATACAAATATATATATATTAAAAATGCATTCATATAGTATTAATATGAAATGTTTTTAAAAATTAACGTTTACTTCTATCAATCAAATCTTAATATTCAAGAACAATTAAATGTGGAAACCTTTTTAATTTAACCAAAATAAGTTTTTGGCCAAGACATTTTTTTTGTCTTTAAAGGAATATTTTGGCACATTACTTATACTTATGTATAATATCTGCCAGAGGCTGAACTTCTACTAATATTCCATCAGAACATACACTATATAATGCCGTACCTCTCCTACAGATACTGAAAGGGCGTGGACGATTTTCTCATGCGCCATAGCCACCACACTCTGTCCGTTTATCTCAATTATTCTGTGTCCGACTCGCACACCGCCCCTCTCCGCAATACCTCCACGCATCAGACTACAGATCTGCAATTAAGCACCAGGATGACAACATGAGACTGAAGTGAGTCATGATACAAAAAATAAAATCCCCTAACTCTGCACATACACATCAGCTGATCAAAAGCAGAGTTACTGTAATGAAAAAGACAACTTTTAGTCATGCATTAGATGCTTGTCATTTTTTCAGTGGTGTTTGATTCTTGACACTTACTATGCCATTCTGAACGCTGAAACCCAGCTGGTATTGCAGGTCGGGTCTCTTTATGAGGACAGTGGTAACAGGTGGGCAACTCACTACACTTAGTTTCACCTGAATGTGATTCTTCAGGCCCTGAAACACACGCATAGGCACATAAAATATGTAATGAATTCACTTAGCAACTGGTATGTGTTGAATACATGCTTAGATATGTCCAGACCTTGATGATGCCCTGACAGGTGGTGAGCGGCAGGCCCACCAGACTGGTGTCGTTGACAGCCATGATCTGATCGCCCACGTTGAGTTTGCCGGAGCGGGCGGCAGGGCCGTTGTTCAGCATGCAGGCCAAGATGACGGTGGGCAGGATGGAGCCCCAGCCGGACTCCACGATCACCAAACCCAGCATCTCGCCCTTCTGCTTCTCTAGCTGAAGCTGAGTGCAAAAATACGATAAAAAAGGAAGAATGCATTAATGACTAAAAAGTAATTTATCGAATGAATATGGGGTGACAGGTGTTAATAGCTGTTGTAAGAATGATTTTAATGCCACGATGTTGCATGAAGCAATTACATATGTATAAGTTTTAATTGTGTTTTCTGCATTTGCTACACATGACCAGTGATAAACCAGTATCCATTGCAGTCAATTAATCTGCCATAATTCAGCCATTATGAGACCATTACCACCATCAACATCGGCTATTATCAACCACAGCTGATAAATGAGCTTGCTTTTTGCACAGTTTGGTTTTCATATATTTTAATGAATGGATCTTTAAGAGCATTAGTAAATACAGGGAAAATAAAATAAATTAAGATTATAATAAAATAAATAAAAAAAAAAAATGTGTGTGTGTAATATATCCACACTCTGGCATCTCCACAGCACCTCCAGCACACAACACCACACCTGCACTGCACTGCGGATAAGAGAAGATGACGTGCGCCAGGTCTTCAAAAAGAACAAGAGAAGGAAGGCACCAGAACCAGACGGTGTGACACCAGCCTGCCTGAAAACCTGTGCTGACCAGCTGTCCCCCATCTTCACAAAGATCTTCAACAGATCACTGGAACTGTGCAAAATCACTCTGGACCCCTCACATCCAGCTGTTTAAACGGTTACCGTCTGGTCGACGCTACAGAGCTCTGAGCACCAGAACGACCAGACACAGAAACAGTTTCTTCCCTCAGGCAATCCATCTCACATGAACACTTGACATTAAACGTGGAACACACAACACTATTATACATTACTTATTCATCACACATACTTATTTTTCATTTCAAATTTCCACATGTCAGACCTCACACATAATTGTCTATATAATATATTGTTTTTGATTTTTTTGTACATTGCCTATTTGTATATTATTATTTATGATCTGTGTCTTGTCCTGTTGCTGTCATTTTGTTGCACTGTGGAGCTTCTGTCACTATAACAAATTCCTTGTATGTGTAAACATACCTGGCCAATAAAGCTCATTCTCATTCTCACATATATATATATATACATGTACGTGTGTGTGTGTGTGTGTGTGTGTGTGTGTGTGTGTGTGTGTGTGTGTGTGTGTGTGTGTGTGTGTGTGTGTGTGTGTGTGTAAAAATTAGAAAAATATATTCAATCAAATATAGTTATACAGTTAATATATATAGTTATATAATTAACATAATTATATATTTAATATAATTCATGTAAAATACTTGAAAATAATATAATTAGAAATAATATTAAAATTACACATAAAATACACTGTTTTAAAAATATGAAAATATATTCAAATAAAAATACAGTGAAATTGTTAATATATAGTTATATAATTATATATTCATATTAATATAATTTATAATTAGAAATAATATAAAATGTATTTTAATTCATCAATATTTTAGAAATATATGGAAATATTTACCATTTATACAGTTATACAATTAATATATTTATATATAATTTTTTATATATATATATTAATTAAAAAAATTGCGTAATTAGAAAAAATATAAAATGTACATATATAATAAATAAAATATAAATGTTATATTTTATTGTTATTTTATATGTATTATTACCATATATTTACATACATTCATATACAAATATTTACATAATTATATTAATAATATATACACACATACATATGAAGTATATAACAATTATAGACATATAATAGATCAAGTGTGTGTATATATAAATGCATATATTTATGTTTTAAATGTTAAAATTATATACCTGTTAAATATGTTTTATTTATGATAGCAACATTTGTCCCCATTATCTCAATTCTATCACCGTCAGCATTGATAAACCCATACTGGTCGACCACTAGACAGGACAGTGGAAAGCCATATGAAAACATTAGGAAATACTGGGAGAATGGGATCTGGAAAAAGAGAGGAGCATCACAACACAACTGACTATAATTTATAGCTGCTATTAAGTAGTTTCCAGTGTTGTAATCACCTCTTTACAGTTTTCAGAGTTGGAGAAATGGATGAGGTCGTCATTATACATCTCCTGCGTGCTCAGGATATCGCTGTAGTCTTTCTGGCTGAGGTCCTTGGGATTGATCCCATTGGCTCGGAGGAACTCTTGGTAGGCCATGCTGAACGCCTGCCCGATGGACTGTGCGATGAGCTGGGCCTGTGAGGGAGGAGAGGAGGTGAAGCACTCAGCGAGAGGAGGATACTTCACGACGTGACGACATCTCTGAGCGAGAGAGTGCTTGACTCAGATCGAGAGGGTGGAAAAAAGTCAAGACATGCAGTTACAAGCACAACATGAACACAACGAAGAATAAATACAAATCTGACTAGATGTTGATGAGTTACGCCTGTGTTCCTGTGGCTCAGTGGTAGAGCATTGCGTAGCAGCGCAAAAGGTTGTGGGTTCAATTCCCAGGGAACACACATACTGGCAAAAAAAAGTATACCCTGAATGCACTGTAAGTCGCTTTGGATAAAAGCGTCTGATAAATGTAATGTCTGTTTAGTCATTATTTGGGCTATTTTGATGATTTCAGCTACCAAAAATAGTTTTTGTTTATTATATACTGATGGTAAATATTTATCATTGAATATTAAATATTTGCTTAGTCATTATTTCGGATAATAATGTTTTCTGCTACCAATACAAGTGTTTCTTATTAAAAACTGATGGCAAAGATTCTTATTGGATATGAAGTAGTATATGTGATCCTGGACCACAAAACCAGTCATAAGGGTACATTTTTCGAAATTGAGATGTATACATCATCTGAGAGTTAAATAAATAAGTGTTCCGTTGATGTATGGTTTGTTATGATAGGACAATATTTGGCCGAGATACAATTATTTGAAAATCTGGAATCTGAGGGTGCAAAAAAAATCATATTACTAATAAAAAATTAAATTTTCATATACTTATAGTAGGAAATTTACAAAATATCTTAATGGAACATGATCTTTACTTCATTTCCTGTCCTGATGATTTTTGGCATAAATGAAAAAATAAAAATTGTTTTACCCTATACAGTGTATTTTTGGCTATTGCTACAAATATACCCCAGTGACTGAAGACTGGTTTTGTGCTCCAGGGTCACATATATTTGCTTTGTCTAATTTGATAATGCTTTCAGTTTATTAAATATTAATTTTAAGACATTGGATTTTATTGTATATTATTTAGGCTAATTTGATCCTTTCAGCTACCAATAAGAGTGTTTGTTTATTAAATATGAATGTTAACTACTGCTTATTGAATAATATATGTATATTTGCTTTCATTATTTAATCTTATTTGGACATGCTACCTGTCACGGTGCACACACGAGGGAGGAACGAGGAACACGCAGACGAGGATGTAACTCAAATACACAGTTTTTAATGAAACAGGGCAGGACAGGACAGGGACAGGCAGGGCAGGACAGGGCAGGGCAGGGCAGGACAGGACAGGACACGGCAAGGTAGACACAGACAGGAACACCGGGGAGTAGTCTGGGAGACGAGTCTCCGTGGACAAGACCGACATGACACGATTAATTAAAATGTTCCCGTGGGCACAACAAGACTTAATAAATGTGAAGGAAGTCAGAATATTTCATCTAGATTTGGATTATGTGTTTTTTCGGGGGGTTTTTTTGTATTTGTCATCCTTACCTATTAAAATGTTTGTTATGGATACGAAAACACAGAAAATCGAAAATCGTTTCTCCCAAGGTTTTTTTCTCTGTTCTGTCACCGATGGAGCTTTGGTTCCTTGCCGTTGTCGCCTCTGGCTTGCTTAGTTGGGGACACTTCATTTCCAGCGATATCACCGACTTGATTGCACAGATACTATTTAAACTGAACTAAGCTTGACGATTCCATCACTGAATTCAATAATGCAATGCCTTTAACTGAAACATGGGTGTTTAATCTTGTAATTTTACATTATTGATACACTATTTTCCTATTTTGATATTGTGCAGTTGCTTTGACACAATTTGTATTGTTAAAAGCGCCATATAAATAAAGGTGACTTGACTTGACTTTAATCTCTTTCTCAAAAAAGTTAATTCATGGAAATCATCACCCACTTAATTCATTATTTTAAGAAAAGACCAGCCTCACATCCTCTGACTCGAAGACGTAGCACATCATGCGGTACTGCTTCCGACTTTCTGTGCCGAGGCCTGAATCTGTGCAGTCGAGCGAGGAGGAGTTAGACAGACGCCTGCGAGCCATCAGGACCACCACGTCACCGATGTCTGCGATGTATGAGATGGTGCGAAGGGCGTTATCCATCATCGTCTCCTGTGAACAAAGATCAGGACTCTGAGCCAATGAAAAGCCTGTAAGTATCAATTCTGCAACTTGTTCTTTAATGTAAATCCTGATCTTTTTAATAGTGCAATTTGTCTTTTTATGGATGGTCTGACTGTATATTTAACAAAATAGTATTCCTATAATTACCAATCTTAAATAAACTTTACGTACCTGTGTGTCAGCATTGAGCACCTTGATGGCCTTGGTTGAGATGAACAAGTCAATCTCTGTTAAACTCTGAGCTTCACCGTCTACAGACTGAAGAACATGGTTTCACAAAGGTTACAGTGTCATCTAGTGGACTGAGAGGGAACCTCTGACACCATTATATATCCTCAAAATATTAAACCATGAAGCACACTTAAAGTAACATTTACAAGAGCCTTAGCAAGGCAGCAGAAATCTTTTTGTGTGGAGAATCTTATAAAGTACCTTGACGCAGTCCACAGCTTCCTGTGCTTGCTTCATGCGTACGCTTTTGGACGGGTTTCTGTCGGAGAGTAGTTGGGTAGAGCCAAGGTAGTTTGAGGCAAAGATGATTCCATTGATGAGATCTTCTGGCTCACATGGACCAGGGACTGAAAACAAATACAAAAACGTGGATTTACAACTCAACTAATAAACAGTATTGGGGAGAAACTAGTTACATGTAACAGCACAATTTAATCACAAAGTAAATGTAACTGTAATACTGAGACAAAATGTGTAATTAAATTACAGTTACTTATACAAATGTTAATGATTACATAGGGGGTTACATCTCAATATTTTCAGACACGACACACACACACACACACACACACACACACACACACACACACACACACACACACACACACACACACACACACACACACACACACACACACACACACACACACACACACACACACACACACACACACACACACACACACACACACACACACACACACACACACACACACACACACACACACACACACACACACACACACACACACACACACACACACACACACACACACACACACACACACACACCTTTCCCAAATTGCATTGCTTTCTCTTGCGTTGACACCAGTGTTTCATGAGTTTAGGACACAGAATAGAAGAAATGTTTATTTGGTAACTCTTTTATTTCACGTATTGGTTTATTCATATGCTTTATTTTTTAACATCGACTATTTTTCCAAGACATTGTTAGATGCCAGTGTTTCCTGTCATAGCTATACGAAGATTTGTTTTTAAAAAATAGTATTATAACTATTAAACTATTTCTTGCTAAGATTTTAAATCTTTATTTAACCTCAGAATGATCTTAAAGTAAAAAGAGGTGCTAAAGTCTGATTTTGTGGTGGCTGTGCTTATAAAACGTATTATTTTGTAAATTATTATAACCTTAATTCAAGTGATAAAGGATTTTGTAAGTCTGACAGTAATCAGTGTTGATTACTACTGTAAGGTTAACCCCACTTGGTTTAAATGTTTGAAAATGATTAACAATTGAAAAAATTGTTTACCATTTTTTTTTTTTAAGTAATCAAATGTAATCAGTTACATTACTTTATTAAAGTAATTGAAATAGTTACACTACTTCAGGAGTGCAAACTCGTCAGGGGTGAAAAAGGTGACAAACTAAACTACCCCCCCCCCTCCCCCCTTCATCACACAATATGCTTATCTGGTCACTACAAACAAATTTTACAATGTGTCAAAAGGGAATGGGAGCCCTTGGTAGCATAATTGATCTCTTTGCAGCAGAGGCTGCGTCTGGCATGGCCTGGTTTCTCAATATGTTTTTTAAACTGTCACAATTGAAACACATATTCAAACTCTCTCATTCCCTCACTCTGAAAACAAGTGCTAAAGTTTGGCTACCTGAACTAGTTAAGTGCCAACGTACGTAACGGCAAGTTAATTCACACAGCACATTTCACACACAATGGCATGTCAAACTGTTTTATAGGGAGAAAATAATACACGGCAAAAAAATGCTTTTCTTACATTTCTTTGTCTTGTTTCCAGTCCAAATATCTAATCATTTTTAAATCAAATCTTTTTTTTTTCAGAAAACAATAAGTCAAAATAATCTTGTTTTCGGTTTGAAATAAGATTATTTAGCTTACCCCATTGGCTGATTATTTTGCTTGTTTTAAGGAAAAACTCACTTAATTTGGACTTTTTCTGAAAACAAGACAATAATTTTACTTGTCTAGAAAATGGGTCCATGTACGTTTTGATAGTTTGTTTTTCAATTTGAAATTAAATAAGCAGAAATGAGAAAACAGTCGTTTTTTTAGTTTTTTCATTTGTTAAAAAAAAACGTGACACGTCCCTTTCCGCTGATTGGTCAACCGAATCTGAGCCTGTGATGTCATCCTCAGTTCATTCAACAAAATAGTAGTCCTCTGCTGCTGTGCGGGGCAGGTTCTAGATTGGGCTTTCTTCCGTGTAACCTAACGCGTTTCACAGAAATATTTATTTCAGAAATGTTAATCAGCACCCAGCCTGTTTTATTTTGCTGTGCACGTAGTTAAATCTGTATGCTAAAGCTGGGCTACCCATAGACAGCCAGAATGGATGAGAAGCACAAATGAAGAAAAAATAAATAAAGATTTAGGGGGGTCCCCCAGATATTTTTAGTAAATAAATAACCATGACAAATCTGATTAAGTGCACGCAGTTAGGACATGGTACATTTCGCTAATTAATAATTTACTGTCTGTCATTCATGTGAATGAAGTCTGTTTTTAGGTTGTCAAAATGTAAATGCCTCTAATATCAGGGTCGGCGCCAGAGCGAATAAAGTGAGGGGGCACGCACAATTATTTTTTTTTTTACACACACACACACAAAAGAAAAGTTAAGTCACATATAAGTGGATAAATATTTATACTAATGGATAAATATAATTGCAGTATATAATATAGGTTTAGCTATAAATAAGCAAAAACAAAGCGAAACTGAAGGTAAAGTTATCCAACCTCACTCATAAATCTCTCCATATAGGTCATATAGGCCTATTTGAAGCTATTTATTAGGTAAAAGAGGTTTTGTAGTTCAAGCGCGTTCCATTATCGACGGAAAAAAATCATAATGAGCAAAAATATGCCACAGGGTCCCTTTTTTGAACAGGCTGGGAGTTATGTGTTGCTATATATATATATATATATATATATTGTGTTGCTATATATATATTTAAATGACGATTTATTTGATCATGGTATCCATGACTAGGCTATATATCATTATAAGAACAGACTTGTGAGTTAATCAACATACAAAATATACATATTCAGTCAATGCAATGTTAGTTTATAACAAAGAGAGAATATAGCTGCGAGCAGCGATGGCGGGCCCAAGCCAAGTGCAAACGCCACCCCGGTGGCATCAGGAAAACTGTGCCCAGCGGGCACTGAAATACATTGAAATATCTAAAATAATAATAATAATAATAACAAAATAAAATAAATAAACTCACTGGAGGGTATCACTTTCAAATTCAGTATCAATATATTTAATTATGTAATCTTCATTTACTAATGAAAATTCCAGTCTGAGCAATGGTGCCAGCTGTCCCTTTGCGCCACCAGGTGGAGATTTCACTAACGAGTTTGTATGACTGCATGCATACTGCATACTTCAAAGACTGTCATGCAAGATCATTTTTATTCATTTTTGACATTTTGGGTAGTTCTGATGCCATGAGCCAGTTTTGATGACTTTGCAATAATCCTAAATATAGACTAATAATTAACGATCAGTTATAATTAAAGACTTGTCACAGCACTCATTTGTAAATCAACTTTGGATAAAAGCATCTGCTAAATGATTAAATGTAAGTGAATAAAAAAAAAAAAAATGAATAATGAAAAATGAGTGCACATTTCAAATGCATGTAAGATACAAAAGCGCAGACATGGAGTGGATAAATATAGTAGAAAGATAGAAAAAAAGAAAATTATCGGTCTCGTTTTTTCTTTTTTAGAAATGAAAAAAAATGACTGTTTTCTCGTTTCTGCCTATTTAGTTTCAAATTGAAAAACAAACTATCAAAATGTACACGGACCAAAATGCTTCTTGATTTAAGAATTTTTAGATATTTGGACTAGAAACAAGACAATCACCAAAGATTGTTGTTAAGATGTTACATGAACTTAGTCAGGGCAAATAAACCACTGTAAATCTTCATTTCAGCACTCAAATTTTTGAAGCAGCTGATGGGCTAAACATGAGGTGTTTCTCCATCTTGAAACAGGCTGTTACAGGCTGACACTTAGCACTTAGCTATGGCTTAGCGGCTAGCGCTGCCTCTACTTGAGCTGAGTGATACTAATATTACTGTACATTAAACGGTATGCTTTACCTGTATGTCGAACAGTTCTCAAATCGAATTAATGTCAGAGTAGCTTACTGATATGCGAGAAAAATGTTAAGGTTGAGGACAAAGGGTAGCGCTATAGTAACTTTCAATCTTCAGCGTCCCATGTTGGCAAAGGAATGGCCCCGCCCCACTCTGCCTCTGATTGGCTTACCTTAATGTCCTTTCCCTCATCCAGCCAATCTGACTCCTGAAGCCTCACTTTTAGACGCTGCAGGTAGCTAGCAAAATTAAGTTTGCCGTAGAGCAGGACGGAATGCTTTTGTTTGTATCTGCTGTAAATTATGGTGTTACAGTTTAAATGGTGATTACCGCGTGAGGCTGCTGTTTTTTTTTTTTGTTTTTTTTGTGTGAGGCTGCCATGACACAGATGACCCGCAGATTAGAGCCCTGCAAGCCCGTCGGGACCCGACATGCTGAGTCCTTTCGGGCCGGGTTCGGGACGTTTTTTTTTTGACAGATCGGGCTCGGATCGGACTCGGGCTCATTTAGCTTCTCGCCTTTTATTGTGCCCAAATACGCGCACACCACACATGTACTGTATGAAATATTGTTATAATAATTATATTATATATATTATACATCGCCTATGCAATAGGCAAGTATGCAACGCATATACGCACGCATTAGCATACAGGTGACAGTTGACCATGCAGAGCATCAGGGAGAAGTTGGAGCGGGGGAGTTACTAAAAGTTACCAATGCTTCAAAAAGCTGCATTTTGGCAGAGTTTTGTCTGTATTGATATTTGTGGGCATGATTGACGGTGGTGGTATTTATGTTTGAGGCCTCTAATAAAAGTTTACCTCTTAGTAGCTGTGTGTTTGTGTATAGCAGAGACAGCACGCGTCAGAGAGCTTAAAGTGATATTGATGTTGGCCTTGGGTCGGCATGAATGTGTTCGGGGGAAATTTCATATTAATATTAATAAACTAGTGTTTTCTAAGTCGGTGTCGCAAGGATGAAGTTGCAGATACCGACTTGACATCTCCTCATTAGACCCGCCTTTAATAAATGCATCTACGGATTATGATTATAATGAAATAGTTTTAGTTTTCTATAGGTTTTATTTCATTAAGTACTAATTTAAAGCTTTCTATAGACATATTTATCATGTCTAAATTGATCAAACAGGCTATGATCAGCTGGCCGCTGGTGGTTAGCTACTTTAAAAAACAAAAACTTACATTTAACAAATTAAAAAAAGCTTTTTTGTAAAAAAATGTTTTCTAAATTACCTTAATAAAATAACGAAACGAAATACAACCTCTTTGCCATTTCATACAAAACTGAAGTATTCTAATTGCTGAAACAGTATAATATAAGCTGTTTTGGGAGAAGGGAAAAATAAAATACGGGCTCTGTAACTGGTAACTCTGTAAAGCTGTCGGACACGGGCCAGGCTAGGGCCTGAGCGTCTCGGGCCAGGGCCGGGCTAGGGCCTATATTTTAGGCCCGTGCAGGGCTCTACCGCAGATACTACGACGACGGCAACCCCCCCCCCCCCTTTTTTTTTACAGATCTACACGATTCACGTGAATTACCTATTTCAAGGTGAAAGGTGACAGGTTTGCACCCTTGCTACTTATTGCATTTTAAATAAGGTTACTTGTAATCTGTAACCTGTTACATTTACAAAGTAACCTTCCCGACACTGCTTATAAATCACCTGAAATTTGAGCAAATCGTCAAAACGTGACACTAATATCAATACTATACCAATTATGAACAAACAAACGGATGGATTGTTCAAATATTTGAAGTTTTGGGTCCCAATATTCAATTGTGTTCAAATAAAACTGAACTTACTATCCACAAAGCTTGGGAAAGAGGGATTTCTCTGGGCCTGCTGAAAAGCAAAACAACATTTAAGTTACAGATTCTGTTACAGGTACCAGCTTGTCCCATAAGATGTATTGTATTATTATGGTTCAGCATATATCTAGGTAACTTGCCGGTCTCTTTTGTCCGGATGGTGGCCCTGAATTACTTTCCTCTGGACTACTCTGAGAAACCTGTAGAAACATTGAAACAGACAATTATTATATTTTGATTATAAGTACAATTTATATTTGACATAATTATTGTTAAAAACACAGGACTGAAACCAAAAATGTGTGGATTGCAGTGCTATTTTGTCCATAAACAGTTTGTTGTAGCAGTTACAGTTTCACCTTTCAAGGGCCCAACAATTCACAGTTTACATGTGGACATACTTGGATATATGGACGTTTATAAATGTATACATTTTGAGGAGTATAGATATAAGCAGGAACTCAGTTTTTTAGGGAATTTATCACACACTTCATGCCCCTGTATACAACCATTATCTAAATTAGTACAATTAGCATTGGCATAATTAGCTTCAATCTTTAGAAACAAATGGCTAAGGGTTTGCATAAAAAAGCAATGTTGTGTTGTTTTCCCAATAACCAATTTTCCACTCTTTATTGATCCACTGTTCGGAGGCTTGAAACTCATCTAGTCTATTATTTAGGACAAATCTTCAAATCTGACTGGCCACCTGTCCCGGGTATTTCCCTCGCTTGTGGCCCAAGATGCTGGGATAGGCTCCAGCATCCCTGTGACCCTACAGAGGACAAGCAGTTTGAAGAATGGATAGAAGTCTTCAAATCTCATTGGAGATGCTTGTCTAATGCTTGTATAAAACCACTGGTAGAAGTCTATCACAATGTCATCAAGAGCCTCCAAATAAGACAAGAACAGGCTGTTTGATCGACGTGTAAAGCGATCACTCCATTTTTTGATGTTAAAATATGGTTCAGTCTAGAATAAATGCTACCACAGTATCAGGGATACATTCATATGGATCCAATCATTGCAGAAGCAAAGACTTCTTGACAATTAGTAAAGAATTCTACACAGTTACCTGTTCCTGACTAGGCCTTGTATTCTCCGTTTCAACAGGTTTGGCCAAGTCTATATGTAGCCGTTTGTCTGGGGACTGTACAGGTGTATTAACATGGGCTCTGGATTGGCTGTTTCTCCTGTCTGATGATGTTGAAGAGGCCCTGGAATTGTCAGGAGCCCCTTTCCCATTATTTGTCTGATCAGGAGCACCTTTATTACTCCCTGAGTTGTTTGGAGCAATTGTAAGTTTGGTCTTGACTTCGTTGTCAATCTGCTCTTCCTCAACATCTCCAATGCTCTTTCTCTCTTTTCCACCCTTTGGTTTGTGACTACAAATGGGATGGTCCTGCCCTCTGTTTTTGCTGTCTCCAGGATTTTTTATTTTGCTCGTGTGAATGTTTCCCATCTCCGTCCTTGTCGTCCTCTCTGGAGTATTTTAGCAAATGTATTTTTTTCCAAATGCCTCTATCCGTCTGGATCTGCGAATTTAGCTTTATTGCTGACCCTGCTACCATCCTGGTAAGCAGTGTCTTTTTTGTGTACTCTCTCCAACTGATGTCCTCTATATCTGAAACTTTGTCTAGGGTTTCCTCTACCTTCTCTGACCACAGAGACATCACAATCTTTTGAACAGTCACTAGCACACTCTTCCCGAACCCTTTCTATTCGATCCCTAGGAGGACAACTTGACCCTGGAGGGACATCCCTTGGGTTTTTGGGGATGTCCTGATTTCTTCTATAGTTACTAACTGCATTACATTCTTGCCCCACTTTAGCACAACTGGACTCTTGAGGACAACTTCTGCCATCTCTGGGAAAGTCATCAGTACCTTTACTTGGGATTTCATTGTTGTTCAACTCTGATTCTTTCCCTTTGTAGTGAAAAAACCCAACATTGTCTTCTTCTTCACTGTCCTCTTCTTCTGCTTCTTCCTCTGTCTCTTCTTCATCCTCCTCATCTTCAGCCATGGGGGCTTGTACAAAGATTTTCTCCGTGATAGGCTCAGGTCGCTTGTAGACTGTTGTTGTTGTGTCTTGCTGCAGAACCTTGTAAAAGCCTTCTGAGTGTTCCCAAGCCTTTTCCGGTTTACAGCTCCCCAGGACATCTCGGGACGTGCCAGGACACTCAGCACCATCCGCACCTTCATGGCAGTCCATTCCTTCCATGTAGCTTTCATCTTCAGGACAACAGTGGACATAGTAGGTCATCCTATCCGCTTCGGTTTGCAGTTCCTCATCTTCCTCGTAATCATGTTCCTTTTGTTTTTCTTCTTCTTCCCCTGATACGACATTATCATACTCAGACAGTGAGTCCTCCTCCATGCTGTCCTGTTGAAGAGGGCTTTCGCCTTGGATGGAGTCGTCCCCAGACCCATCACTTAGACAGTACCTAGTTGGCACAGGAGAGGGTGGTTGGATGTCCAGCTTTTCTTGTCCAAATTCCTCAGGAATTGGATCAACTCCATCTCCAGAGAGCATTTCACTTCCTACAGGCACAGTGCTAGAGGCTGACGGGTTGAGCTCTGAAACATTGGCTCTGGTCCCCGGTCTTCTCCTGAGAGCCATGACTGGCTTCATCAGCCCCACAGAAGTGGGATTCTGTCAGCCCTGAAACAAAAAGTTCAAAATTAAAGTAAAAAGTGCCAAATGTAATTAAAATGGGTTTTGGTGAGTATTTATTTACTTGGTGGGTAACTTGGTGACTGTATAAGGAAATGTTGAACTGATGTAGTCATATATGTAATTGATGTGATCGATTCAAATGAAAGACATACAAACCATCAACAGTATAAACAGTACATCATCTAACTACTTTATCTACTCAGGATTTTTATCTACCATCAAAAGGAACTCATCAAACAGCGAAGGTTTCGATTCTTATAGCCTGAATGCACTGTAATTGTCGACATAAATGTAAATGCAATATTCTTCATATTAAACCAATTAATTTACAGAATAAATAGGAAGACAAATATTTCACTATTAAGGTGCAGAATCATTAATTTCAGCATAATTTTGTGGGGAAAATGTCCATTGTAAATAGAGTAGCGAGGTATGAACGCTCAACTTACAAAGAAGTCACTTTCAAGCCAAGCAGCTTTCTGTTGGTCATTGTAACCAACCTAAACCTGTTGTGAAATATGCATTGGAAAATCTTTCGTCCTCTCATGACATTCCTGATCTTATGGATTCCTAATGAAATGACTGTATTTTAGCTGAACAACTGTAAATGCAGTCGACTGCACCTTTATGCAGGAAAATATCTGCCAAATAATCCTAAGGACAGGAACATATGCAATAAGCGCAATGTAAAATACAATTTTATGGCCAGTAAATTGTACATTTTCAAAATTTGACAGGTCCAAAAGTTAATTTTGGTCCCTTGGTGCAACATACTAACCAAATGTGCAACATATACCAATAGTCAAGTAGAGATAAAGAAATTCTCCAGATGTATGCATCTATGCATCCGATACTTGGGACAAGACATTATGCATTGGAATAAAGTGAGCTAATATCCAAAAACTAATTAGACCGCATCAGTCTACACTACAGTATATGCAATTTACACCTACACCTTGACTTTGTACGAGTTCCTGAGCTGTATTAAAACCTCTGAGGAAAACAACCTCATCCAAATCAAGTGCAGTACACCACAGCATCAGGGACACAGATCTACACAATTCAGCAGGTGTATCAGCAGGAAACATGCTGATATTTTCCTGCACTACAGGGATTTCTCACTATTGATGAGAGGCCTCAGATTCCCAGTGGAGATACGGTCTGCTACTTTTGATTGTGACTCACTTCATTTGTCCCCTTGTACAACACAAGCTAGCTTCAACCACGGATGGACTGATCATTTTTTGTTTGAAATCTTAATCATTAACAAGTTTTTATTTATTTCAGGAAAAAAACAGGTCTGGGCAACACTTACTCTATCTACATAATGCCCAAACAGCAGCATGAGGGTAATGGAACTTAGTTTTAGACTAAGCAACTGAACCAAGCTTGAAAACAAACTATTAAGCATGGCTTAAGTGTCCAAATACATTTGTAGGTCATCGTATTACTAAATATTTAAGCATGGAGATTCAGGGATAGCAGTATAATATTCTTAACTGTTGTTAAGATCCATTTCCTAATCTATCTGCATTTAATGTTGTTTATATAAAGTTGCAAAATAAATGGATTCTTATTCCTCATAAATTAGCCAACTCACAGTTCAGAGAAACTGTGGAAATTGGCCCTGACCTTATAAGAAAAAACAGCAAGCCTAAGCTGAAAATGTGGTCTTGGTTGAAGCATGTAATCGAACACATTAGTATCGCTATTAGATCAGCAATCAACTTCTTATTGGCCGATATACCTGCCTTCCTCAATGTTCCTTTATGTTCAGTGACTATCAATGAATTTACAGAGGGGTTTTTCATTTGGTCTAGAGCTTTCTTATTCAGCAATGCAGAAATGTGCCTTTATGTGCAGAATAATGATCATTTAATAAAATAGGTTTGAAATACGCAATTTTCAGTATTTGAATGCACTAAAACTTAGATTAAATAGATTATGTTCCTTGATGTCACTTAAACTACAATCAGGGTTCCCACATCTTTTCACCATATATGTCAATGACATTTCCAGGGCTTCACACACATTTTGAACAATGTATTTCTATGCTTTTTTTTTACATTACATTTCAGATCATATCATGATTATTGGATAATTTCCAAGCCAATTAAATATTTTAGAGCATAAAATATACATAAAAATATGTTCACATTTCAATGAATTCTTGGAACTTCCATGACATGTCCATGACTTGAAAATCACAGTCACACACACACACACACACACACACACACACACACACACACACACACACACACACACACACACACACACACACACACACACACACACACACACACACACACACACACACACACACACACACACACACACACACACACACACACACACACACACACACACCAATAAGTGATATTTCCAGGTTTTACAAGTTTTTCAACCCATTCATGATAAGGACAAAATGTATAGTGTCCTCATCTAACTAATGAAATATTTTAGAGCTGAACATAAATATATAATCGGCATGACATTCTAAGATTAGTTCCACAACTTTTCCAGGCCTAGAAACCATTTATTTAAAATTACATCTCTATATTTTCTATTACTTTTTGCTCAGATGTATACAGCAAATAATTGGTTAAAATAAACATTAAAAGACTGGTTAAAAAAGGACAATACAAGGATGTGCTCACTGCTCACATCTGATCAAAGTAAATGGCCTGGTAAAGGACAATTACACAAACGCAGAATCTGTCAGACTGCAATATAAAGGTGCAAGTACAACCTCAAGACCTGCGGGGAGTTGCTGTCTCATCTAAATGTAAATGCTTTTGTCTGGACACTTCGCTACTGAAAAAAAGACTTAAACCAGCCTAAGCTAGTAAAAGAACTGCAGCTTTGTTGGCCTTAGATGGTTAAACAGATCTCAAACCTGGCCAAGCTGGTGTTGAGCTGTATTAGCTGTTCAGCAAGCTGGTCTCTAAGTCTAACCAGTGTTACCAAAACCATATACGTTTCCAAAAAAAACCTCTAAACCAGCCAATTTACCATGAAAGCAGTTTATGCTAGTTTAAACAGTTTTTCAGCATGGCAGTATTGTCAGAAAGCACCTCAGGTTTATCTAAATGCATTTGTGACCCTGGACCACAAAACCAGTCATAAGTAGCACAGGTATATTTTTATAGACAACAATACATGGTATGGGTCAAAATGATTGATTTTCCTTTTATACCAAAAATCATTAGGATATTACATATAAATCATGTTCCATGAAGATATTTTGTAAATTTCCTACTGTAAATATATCAACAACAAAAAAAATATTAGTAATATGGATTGCTAAGAACTTAATTTAGCCTACAACTTTAAAGGCGATTTTCTCAATGTTTTGATTTTTTTGCACCCTCAGATTCCAGATTTTCAAATAGCTGTTTATTGTCATATCCTAACAAACATACATCAATGGAAAGCTTATTTATTCAGCTTTCGGATGATGTATAAAAAAAATTATAAAAACTGACCCTTATGACTAGTTTTGTGGTCCAGGGTCACATTTGTACAGCTATTGCCCAATTTAACAGCTTCAAAAATAAATAAATAAATGTAAATATTTTGAAAAGTTTCTAAATGAACCTCCTTAATTTAGCACCAAATAAGCCTCATTTCCAGCGGTTCTGACGTCACTGTCCATTCTTCCAGTGATCTCGAGACTGAATTACTGCAACATCCATCGACCGGACTCCTCACAGCCCAAAGGAATCACAAACACTGCTCCTAATCCTCAAAAACGAGGACAAAACGCTCTTGTTCCTGCACATAACATCACACGAAACATTTGCCCGGAGAATACGAAGATACGTCGCCGTTTCAGCGACATGGAGAGGCTTAAAACCTGCACTGACTCACAAAGACAATAACATGTGGCGATGAGCATTAGCATGATGTGTTTTTGTCTTTTTAGTGCAGTTAATATTAAACTGGCTACAATTGAAACGGCTAACATATACTTTAATACCGACGATAAACGAGCAAGTGCTTACCGGAGCCAGTTTGCCGTTGCTCAGCCAAATAAATATGTGTGGTTGTATTGCTCAGACATTAACAGAGCAAATATTAGGACATGTCTTTGATGAAGCACAGATGCTGAGGAACGTGGATGTAGCTTATACACACACCCTCAGCATCCCGGGACAGCGAGGCGCTTTATGAGGTTTTTTAAAGAGACAGCTCACCAGTAAATAATTTAATTATTCCTCAACTTCAAAAACATTGAATCGCTATAAAAGGAAATTCCATGTCTAATGTCAGTAAAAAAAAAGTAAATAAATACAAAGGACAATTGTCTTGATCGAAATGTAATTGTGTGTATCTGTATACACTGCATACTGCATACATTAAAGCTACAGTATGTAGTATGCAAAACAGTAAAATCCCGGCTGTGTTTGAATCCAACCTTATACCCTTATATAGTGCACTATTCGAGGGGACAGCCATTTGTCTATAATGGACATTATGTGTACTCATTCAATCCCATAATTCACCTCAGTAACAAATGTAGCAAAAGGCAACACTATGAATTAATTAATTAATTAATTCCTGCGTCTCTGTAAAAGATGCCATCTTCTGGCGCACTTCATTTCTGAATTCGCTTGCTTAATGTCATTCACTCATTCAATGAACTTTATTAGTGGACTAATGTGAGGAAGAGTGAAATAGGTATAGGTGCGGTCAGAGCCGATCCTCCATACGTAGAATACGCAAGCTGCTTAGGGCCCCCGAAACACCAGGGGCCCCCTTGCTCTCTATGATGTTTTAATTTTAGTTTCGTTTTTGAATTTGTCTCATGATCATTTATTTTAATGCGGTGCGCTGTCACGCTCTCTACGTAAAAATCCGCCACAGTCTCTTGCTCTTACTAAAAAAAACGAGTTGAAAGTGTACCGAGCCGCGGAGACACTGTTTCTCGAGTGCTTTCCATGAGCGAGACGGAGTGAAACATGGACAAATGCGTTTCATCCATTCTTTCATCCCAACACCACCCCACCCCCCGACACAGTTTTGCGTAGGGCCCCCAGAAGTCTAGGATTGTGCAGTTTCAGGTACAGTCGTAGTATGTTGTCACATGAGCATTATGTTTCTGAATATCATGTAAATTCCTTAAAAATGATGTAATCTTATTAAGGTAAACCCCATGCTGAAATGTATTCAGTGCAACCCAAACAATACATGTTTTTTTTAACTGCTAATATTGAAGTGAGAATTTGATTGGACAAAATCAGCATAGTTCTGGATGAGTCATCAATATTTTGGTCCATTTTCTAAAAGAAGAAAAAAGTAAGACTGTCAACTTTAAATGCATAAATATGCGAAAAGCTAATTGTGTCAATGTTTATTAGTACATTAACGTTAGCTATGTACCTCATGCTAATACAATTGGTCTAAAAGGCACACAAATCTAACACACTAATATATTTAAGAACATTATTATTCATATCACACAATTTATTCACTTTGAAGAGCATGTATATGACTGTGGGCCTTTATTTTGAAATGTCTGTAAGTCTTGGTGCAGTGTGTTGCGCTTCAGTCCCTCGTTCCCCTCAGAGACTCCGACATCATGGCGGACGCAGACTCTTGGGGTGAGAATTTAACTAAACTACCGTTATTTTGCTTTTCTGACCGTACGAATTTCTATTAATATGTTTTATCTAATCAATTGTCATCATGGATCACGGCTGTCATCAAGTAATCTGTCTAAACGCGCTGTTTTTGTCCAGATGCTGATAGTTTCGAGGCCGAGGAGCCTGTCATAAAGGCGGCAGTTCTTGACAAATGGGAGGGCGAGGATGAAGACGACGATGTGAAAGTTAGTCGCGAACTCTTATTTGTTGTTCGCCAATCAAAAATCGTGTTTATTTCTTTAACAATTGATAAAGTCTCTCATCTTTCCAGCAGTTACATTTAGCTAACTGTAGCTAGCTGCTCTCGCTAACTCCAGAGTGTCGAAACAGCGTGGTGAAGATGAGTTGTAACGTTAGCGTATTATGTGTCTAACAGTTAGTTATTAATAGCATAGGCGTGCACCTGCTGTCGTAAGTTAGGGAATTAAATCATAGTAATTATGTTAATTCCATGCTAAAGCCATGTCTTTAACTCCTTTTATAGTGTGTAGTTAGTGACTAATTTACTGTACTTGCCCTTTTCACAACAAAATGTGACTGTCATCTGTTGCTCATCTCAAATTATCTCACTGTCTCCAAGTAGTTTGCCGCCTTCATAATTGGACAGATTGACTTTCTAACTGAAATTAATGATCTCCAGTTACTCTTTTATCTTTATGCTGCCTGTCATCGTGTTTCATGTCATCTAATTCATTTTCCCTGTAGGATAATTGGGATGATGATGAAGAGGAAGAAAAGGGGGCGGAAAAAAAGTCAGGTACAATGATATGAAATGCATAAATTGGTAGTTGACAAACTTAAAGTTGTTGTTGTTGTTTCCCCCAAAATTTATTTTCTCCTCGTAATTACAGTAATCAACATTTGAAACGGATCAAAAAAAGTTGTCCTAAGACAAGAACACATTTTGGTTTTAGGACAACTTTGATGAAACGTTTTGATCCACTACAAATGTTGACTAGTGTATTATTTATCCATTGGCTTGTAGTTCTGTGTGTTACAGATGTTTATCATATTTACGTATATAATATTTCTTCATTGTTCATAGTTAATTAAGCTGAGGCTATAAAAACTACTGAATAATTGAGAATTACACAATTGAAACTACTTGAAAATGATGCACATATTAACATGCACATACATTCACATTCTTCAAAGCAGTTATATATAAAGCTTCAGCTATGCTTCTAGTTTTAAAGTTAAACTTCATGGTTTAACAGTGTTTTTCTTCATATACAGAGGCTAAACCTACAGAAAAGAAGAAACTCAGTGAGAAAATAAAAGAAAAGGAAAGTTTAGAAAGAAAAAAACAAGAGGAGCTCCTTAAACAAGTGAGTTCAGACATGGCAATATTTAATTTGACCTATTTCTCAGTATCAAGTTATGCTGAATGTTTTCTAAGTTGTTGCATATTCCGTTTACATTGTGAAAAAGCATTGTTTTATTTTCAGCATTTTGTAACTCATATTTTCCACAAAAATATTAAGCAGCTCATCTCTTTTCAGAAGCATCAAATCAGCATATGAGCTTGATTTCTTTAGGATCACGTGACTGAATGATGGAGGGATGATGCTGAAAATATAGCTTGCATTACAGGAATAAATTACATTTTAAAGTTTTACAGCATTCTTTCAAAAACATTTAAAAAAAATCATACCGACCTCAAACGTCTGAATGGTCGTGTATGTGTAACTATCTTATTAATAGTAGTACAAGTGTGGTAAAACAAGACTTTGAGAAAGCATTACTGTAATTTGTTTAAATGGTTACAGGAGTCAGAAAGCAGCACAGAACTCACACCAGAAGAGGAGCTGGTTGAAAAACTTAGAGTGAAAAAACTGCAGGAGGATTCAGACTTAGAACTAGCGAAAGAAGTATTCGGTAAGTGCTTTCTGTTCATCCAGATCCACATTTTTGCCCATTATAGGCCTAAATCATTCACTTTTATTCTCATTTGTAGGTGTAGTACCAAATAATGTTACAGGAATTGATGCGATGAGTCCCTCTTCAAAAGAAGACTTCACAGAGTTTGAGCGGTTGCTAAAAGAAAAAATTTCTTCCTGTGAGAAGTCGATACACTATTCCAACTTTTTAGAGACACTGTTTAGGGACCTGTGTCTTTCATGTAAGTACATTTCAGTTTTTAAAGTTCATTCACTATGTGATTTATGTAGTACTTTATGACATTTGATATCTGTTTTGCAGTGGAAGTTGATGACATGAAGAAAATTAGCACATCACTAACAGCGTTACTAACTGAAAAGCAGAGGCAAGAAAAGGTATGAAATTCATTTTTAGGGACTTCACCCAAAAATTTAAATTTGCATAAAATGTACTCATCCTTTGGGCATTTAAGAAGTAGATGAGTTTTTCTTCGTCTGAACAGATTTGGTCATATTTAGCATTACATCACTTGCTCACCAGTGGATCCTCTGCAGTGAATGGGTGCCGTCAGAATGAGAGTCCAAACAGCTGATAAAAGCATCAGTAATCCACACCACTCCAGTCTATCGGTTAATGTCTTGTGAAGCGAAAAGCTGCATGTTTGTATGAAACATCCATCATTGACGTTTTTAACTTGGAATGATTGCTTCTGGCTAAAATATAAAATAATGTTCCTGTGGCTCAGTGGTAGAGCATTGCATTAGCAGCGCAAAAGGTTGTGGGTTCAATTCCCAGGGAACACACATACTGACAAAAAAAACGAAATGTATTGTTTGAATGCACTGTAAGCCACTTTGGATGAAAGCGTCTGCTAAATGCATAAATGTAAAATATAAGTCCTCTATTCATAATGTTCCCTTTTCCAGAAATATGCACAGATCAAGCACCGTTTACAAGCAAAAACAGCTCTAAACAAATATGTGGGTGGATTTTGTTGTGAGAAAACAACAGGGGATGGACTTTCTCACTGGAGGAAGCGTTATTATGAATTATGGACTCGTGTTTTAACCTGAAGCAACAGTTAAAAACACCTTAACTGATGTATGTTTTTTTATATATGAAAACGCAGCTTTTCTCTTCACTAGATGTTAACTGATGGACTGTAGTTGTGAGGATTACTTGCTGATTATTTTGTTGGTTTTAAAATAAAAAAATTATGTAAAATTTATCCTATTTTGTTCACTCCTATATACCATACCACATGAACCATTTGTATGATTTAATTGTAATTGTAATTTTTTTGTCTTAAATATCATAATTTGTTTTTCAATAGGCAAACAAAGGTAAAAAGAAAAAGAAGGGAGTTTTACCAGGAGGAAGTTTTAAAGCCACAATGAAAGATGATCTTGCAGACTACGGGCAGTTTGACGGCGGTTATGCACAAGACTACGAGGATTTCATGTGACCAAGGCTTAACCCATTGTTAGCGTTTGCTGATTGCTGAACCACACACTTTAACAGCATGACCTTACCCCACAGTCAGGCCCACTACCAGAACCATGCTAGAAAACTCTGAACACCATCCCACGCAACGCACACTCTCCCCTCAAAGAGGTTTATGCAGAGAATCAGTTCACTGCCGTATTTTTCTCTGGTCTGTGAATGTAGGTCAATGATTGTCGGAATAATAAACCCGATAAAACGGGGTCCATCTCTCAAATGTGAATCTGCAGTATCAATTAATCATCACGGTCCAGGCAACAAAGAGTGTTATTGTTCGGTAACTTCAATTTTTTTGGAAATAAATGACATTCTATGCAAATTTCAGTCCGGATTGATCTGTCGTCGGATCTGCTTTGGCTGGTATCCTTCTGCAAACTAGGCCGAGTAACTCAACCTGAAGTGATGATATGGTAGTCACATGGTTTATAAATCATGTCTTCAATCAGACCTTTCATTTTTTTTGTTCGTAGATGAGAGTGAGCTCATTTGTTTAGACAAGTAAATGTATTGTGTAGCATACCAAATATAAGCATAATGCTTTGAAAATAACACCTTTGTTTGTAGCCCGTAATGCATTCCATGAAAAGTCTGACCAAAAGTATCCCTCTAAATGAACCGTTTTAAAGATACTTTGCAGCGTTATTAGGATTACCTCAATTTTTGCAGAGCGAAATATGTGAATATTTACAAATGTAACTCGTGTTTTCAATGCAGCACATTATGCAGTTACTCATTTGACCTCAATCATGAATCAATGAATGAGCGAGATCTCACACGCGGTCTGCTGATGTATAAGGGACTGAACGTTGACGTAGGGTCGTTTCAAGTGTTGTTTGGCTTTCCATTTTCTCGACAACTTACAGTGATAGACATGCTTCAAAGAGACTTACGATCAGCAAAGCCAATGATAGGACTCTGCACTGTTTTATAAAGATCTAATTTAATAAAAGTTGCTTAAAATCCATTGTTTGTCTTTTGCTTTTTAGATATATATTTTATCTTAGCTGAAGAATGAATTATAATTGTGTTCATTGACAATGGAATGCTGTCGATCTGATTTAAAGGGACAGTTCACCCAAAAATGAAAACGAATCATTTAGCTACAGGTTTGGAACAACTTAAGGGTATGATTTTCTTCTGTTGAATACAAAAGAAGATATTTTGAACAGGTGACGGAAACCATTGACTTCTATTGCATTTTTTTCCATTCAATGGAACTCAATGGCTACGTCAACTTGAGGGTCAAGTAAATGATGACAGAATTTTTGGGAAAATTCAAAAAACTATTTTTACATACATTACAGATCTTATTGTGGACTATTCATCTGTATGTATTTTTTCCTTCTACAGACTTCTCAGTCCCAGCAGGATTTCCTGAGACTTTTTTCATGATTTCTGTGGCCTAAAATGACTGAATTTGCTACGGCTTTTCTAAAAAGAAATGAGTGATATTTGTGGCATTTTTTTCCTGTTGTTTCGCAGTAAAGACATAAAAGCCAGAATAAATGATGCCTGCTTTGACCTCATTCCATAGTATCAAAGTATACAATCACAGATGCTGTGTAAATGCATTTATGCCACCTCTGAGCAGCATTAAACAGTCTGTGGAAAGAAACCATTACAGAAGCACTTCCATGCAACCTTTTGGTGTAAATTTGGCATAATTATGGATAGTTATTATGATTATTTAATTTTTTATTAGCAAATATTATTTTCACCCTCTTGTTTTTTTGTCACAATAATTGCAAAAAAAAATGCTATCTGCTGCAAATAATACGGAGTTTACTTGATTTTGCATATAACTGTGGCTACTTCCACGACTTCAAAGTCAAAATAAAATAGAGTTTGACCATGTTTATTTCTTTAATTTAACATTTATTGAATCATGTACAAACAGTAGTCTTTGATGTGATTCAGAAATAAGAGAGCTTGGTGAAATTAGCCAAAATGAAATGGCATATTGGATGCGAAGCAAAAAGTGACATTTTTACTATTATAAACTATTACGAAAACAAACATTTCTTAAAATGTTTAAGAATAATCAAACTTAAAATGTTAAAAACTTAAAATGTTTAAAAATAATCAAACTTAAAATGTTTAATAATAATCAAAGATCTACTTTAAAAGTTTTTTTCCCTCGAAGAATGTTTTATTCGTTACAATATTAGGACAGTTGTCCCATCCTGACGTGTTTGACCATGTGTTGTGTTGTGTAAGTTTTTACATTGAAACATCAGGACAAAAAAAGAGTAATTTCATTGACTTATTCTTTGCAAGAATTTATCACATAATTCATCATAAGACTAGGAATTTGTATTAAGAAGGGTCATCTTTTATTGTACTTTGCATTCATTTAACCAGAAAAAAATATGTAAAAAACCCTAAAACATTAAAACTGCATTTATGCGAAATTTTATTGTCTAATATTTTATCAACAGTAGACGTTCATTAAGGATAAAGCGGTCAAGGGTATGACCTTTGAGACTGTTTGAAGAACCGTTCGTTCTGAAAACTATAAGCCAGACTGAAAGCGGTGTTTTATTGCGTACCAGCTTATGAAAAAGTCACTCACAGGTCTTCTCAGATAACCTGCCAATGTCCTAATCTTGTCCTTGTTGCTCGTGGACGATTATCTCGTTCACACCGTGAATTATTGCACCCCCTGCTATTGGTCATGTGACCTGTGCACAAAGGGTCCAGTCTTCTTCGCTTTGTCCAACTTATTGGTTTTCAGACAAAAAGAAAACAACAGAGCGATTGTAAAGATAAGACTTGGGGATAATTAACAGCAAATCCAGACTCAACAAACGTAACACCCCATCATTCATTGGTTGTGAAGAAGGGAGGAGGTCTGCTGGTGTGAAGTTGAATGATTTCTTTGAGCGTGAGTGGTTGTAAAATGTGGTCTCGGTTGTGAGGACCGTGTTATATAAAAGGTGACCCATCTCAGTAACGTGAAGTCCAACCATGAGTCCATGCGTCTTCTCAATCTTGGGGATTTTGTGGCCAGTAATGGCTGTGGAGATGGAGGGCCAGCAGATCCTCCAAGCCTTGCACTGTCCGCCCTGCGAACGCATCCATTGTTCCCCTCGTCAAGCGCTGAAGCTCCAGTGTCAGGGTGGAATCACCACTGGGATTTGTGGTTGTTGTCCAGCCTGTGCTAAGCTCGCGGGAGAAAGCTGTGGAGGCACCTGGGACTACCTGGGGAAGTGCGATGAAGGGCTGGTTTGCATTTACACAGAAGAAACAGGTGGAAAACCACAGGCACAACGCAAGGGAACCTGCAAATCAGGTACCACTGGAGCTGGAGATGTCAAGTTAATATATCTAGATGTTATGCTGATTCTGAGTCTAAATAAAGGTTCTTCGTTGGCTTCAATGGTTCCATGAAGAACTTTGGAATCTTTTCATTCCACAAAAGGTTCTTTATACTAGGAAAACGTTTCTTTAGATTATTAAAATGTTCTTCACACTTTTTTTAAACTGTTCGCATCGTTGTGAAAACCCTGTTTTGGAATCTTTATTTTTAAGAGTGTAAAGAGCAAAGTTAATTCCTGAACTCAGGGTTCGCATGAAAAAACATAGAAATATCAGGCAATACTAGATCTGAAAAGTCATAAAAATAAATATTTTCAAGGAAAAAAAAAGATTTCTATAGTAAATTTATAAATTTACTACATTTAATTACAAAAAAAGCCTTTTGGTTGTATTAGCCCCCTTCTTTTTTAGACTTTTAATTTTGTATAGCTTTTTTAAATGCTTCTACTCATTAACGAGTGGACTAGTCTTTTAAATATGTTCATCAGAAAGTGGGTTCCCTTTGTATTATATAACAGCAAATATAATAATACAGCAGGGGTTTTCAAACTGGAGTCCAGGGACCGACCGGAGAGCCACAAAGGGGTCTGAAGAAAAAATCTAAAATTTGAGAAAAATATAAATAATAAAAGTTGACATTTTTAGTGACAATTTTTTAAGAAAAAAAATCCTTTAGTAAAATTATTGTATTTTATTTTATTGATGGCTATAGTTCTGCACAAAGTTTTGTAAAGAAAATATATGCTATACCAATATATCTATTTACCTAACTTTTATACACAAGACAATTAAATATACAAAAAGTGCTTTACAAATAAATTTGACCTTAATATTTTGCTATACAAAATATGCGTTTCATATATTACTTATTTTAATTTAATTTCGGAAACGTCTAGTAATATTAGTATATCAGAATTCTCACAAAATTTAAATCATTCTTTATGCATTCAAATATTTAGCTGCCTTAATTTCATAGGAAGGGGTCCTTGTATGGTGTTCATCGTAGTTGTCGGCTCATGCCATCTAAAAGAACAAAACCCCTGTGGTACAATCTATTCTTGCAGAGCATGCACCTGCTTATGGATTAACTTTATGTTCATGTTCACACTCTTGAAAAAACGGCACCATCAAGGTTATTCTAATTTATGAACTGTGAAAAGCGATACAGCAGTCAAGGATTCCTTTGATCTCGGAGCAGTTTCCCATAAAAACAAAGCTCTGATTGTTCTTATCTAGACGGTGATGAAATCCACTAGCTTTCCTGAAGAACTGCATCCGTATTGTAACGGGATTCCATCAGTTTTATTGTTTTTTCTTTGACCTGCAGAACATTATTTCACAATGGATTTAATTATTGGGCCTTTTTTGTTGATTTTGGATTTGTCATTCCAAACAGTGCTGGAGGTCCTCAAAGCCGACGCTTGCAGACCTGAGTGCACATGGGAGTTCTGCAAGGCAAACCCCAATGAAATATGCTCAGCCAGGTAACTTCTGCTAGAAGTCTTGATTCATCTGTTCAGTGTCTCTGATGAGCGTCCTGTTCTCGGCTGCAGGTCTGTATCGCTGGAGAAGCGTGAGTGTGGAGGTCACTGCCAGCACACGACCTGCTCCAGCTGCCTGGTTCTCAGACCTCCATCTTGTCCTCAGTCCTGTTCCCCAACAGACCACGTGTGTCTGCATCGCTTCGGCAGGTGTGTGCGAGAAAAACACCCACCCGTCTGCCACCAGAACCTACAGGTAAACTTCATCCCTGAGTTATCATTCTTTTTTGACATAAATATGAAATATATTTCTGCTTATTTATGTGTTCATTACAATGCATTTTAATTAAAAACAAAATGCTTTGAAAGAATTGTAGCAAATTGCACTGATAAATTCACTTACATTTGAAACTTAAAGGGATAGTTCACCCAAAAATGAAAATTCATGTCGTTCCAAACCCGTAAGACATTCGTTCATCTTCGGAACACAAATTAAGATATTTTTGATGAATTCCGAGAGCTTTCTGACCCTCCATAGACAGCAAGGATACTACCACGATCAAGGCTCAGAAACGCAGCAAAGAGATCAGTAAAATAATCATCCATGTGATATCAGTGGTTCAACCAATGCTGTTCTGTGTCAGCTGCGCCATGCGGATACATTGTCTACGTTGTTTACACTTTGATCTGAATGAAAACAACGTATCCGCGTGGCGCAGCTGAAGCAGAACAGCATACGTTGTATGTACGGAGACAAATTGTTGAATAAAGTCGTTATTTTTGTTTTCTCTGTGCACAAAAAGTATTCTCGTAGCTTTGTAAAATTAGTTGAACCACTGACGTCACATGGACTATTTTACCGATCTCCTTACTATGTTTCTGGGTCTCGATCGTGGTAGAACCCTTGCTGTCTATTGGGGCTGTGCAATTAATCGAGATCAAATGATTATAGCGCCCCATTCCGCCCTCTTTCCAGCGGTGCTCTTTTGTTCCTCCATAAAAGGCCAATTTCATGTGCAAATCATTAAAATCATGTAACGAGACTTTAGAAAAACGGGACGTGCTTGATTTATTTAAGTTGATTAGATGTATTTTTGTTTTTAAAAGCGTGACAGAGAACATGCACTTCCTCAGGAGATAATTGTTTATCGTGTATGCGCTCAGAGACAGAACACAACACGGACATGTAAAGTAATCTTTTAGCGCCTAAACGCCCAAATACACGCAAAAATTAGTCAAAATGCGGCGCTTAATGATTATTAATGACCCTCGTCGGTTATGTAATAAATGAACGTAAAGAGTTGAGGATGAAAATAATTGTGTAACAGTAAATTGGATCCGTGCAGCTCTTAAAAGTGGCAGCGGGCTATATTCCTGCTGCGACTGTGTGCTTTATATTAATAATCAAACAACATAAGACAAATTCAAAATCAATCTCTGCTCTTGACTGAAGGACTTTTGTAGCTTTAATAAGAAACAAAGGAAGTTTAATCCTTGCAGTGAAGACTATGCTGTTTTATTTTACATTAGGTTATTCAATTTCTCTAGTAGGCTGTTAACTGAACAGCTACTTTAGACTTGCATTAAAAAAAATTAAAGCACAGTTTGTTTCATTTGTATCTTTTTTAATTCTATTGTATTCCTTTGCTTCTATATTACTGGCAGTTTAAATAATTTTAAGGACCTTTTTTTTTTACTAATATTAGTTGCTGGTATTCTGCTGTGGTATTGAGAATCATGTTTCGCTGGTCTCTAAAATGTAGATGTCATAGCAACCTTATTTACAGAAAATATATATTTGATATATATCACTATCTTTAAATAAATCTTTCATATAAAGTTTTGGTCATATGGCCCACTAATAATCATTTTAAATAAGTGATTACAATATTGACCAAAATAATCGTGATTATGATTTTGGTCATAATCGAGCCCTACTGTCTATGGAGGGTCAGAAAGCTCTCGGATTTCATCAAAAATATCATAATTTGTGTTCCGAAGATGAACGGGTTTGGAACGACATGAGGGCGAGTAATTAATGACAGAATTTTCATTTTTGGGTGAACTATTCCTTTAAATTAAATGTTAAATTATATATAAAAA
Organism: Ptychobarbus kaznakovi; assembly: GCA_027422405.1. NCBI lineage: Eukaryota > Metazoa > Chordata > Actinopteri > Cypriniformes > Cyprinidae > Ptychobarbus > Ptychobarbus kaznakovi. The sequence goes on along the minus strand of CM049796.1, from coordinate 29,035,365 downwards.
TGACTAAATAAATTCTGAATATATTTCTATATATAAAAAAAGAATTATATCATATTTATAATGTATTTTATTATACATATTATAATTTCATTTATATAAATGTTTTAATTACTATTATATATTGTTATACTATATTATTATTATATATACTATTAAATATTATTATATTCAATTTAACAAAAAATATTTTTACATACATATACACACACATACATTATATAAATATCTATATTTGAATATTCTTTCAACAGAATAACTCTGAGGGATTCTTTGTGTGTTGGGCTCCTGCCTGTCCAGCTGCAGCAAACTGATTCTACATTTGAAGAAGAATCCAAATAATGTCATCAGTTCTAAAATGTAGCATAAAAGGCAGCTATTTTTATTAATGCATTTCATGTCTATTTAAAAAATAATTACTCGCATTATTGTTGTACAGATTTTGTTATATAATCTAAAACACAATGTTTCTGTCAATAAAACATGTTAAAACTGCATTTCCATGGCTACTAATAATATTTGTGTCAGTTTTTTTAAATTATATATTCTAATATTTGTATGAGCAAATGTTGAATGAATAAAATTGCATTTTGATTTCAGAAAACTCTTTTTTACATATAATGGACTAATAAGGTCAGGCTGACCCCTTCAGAAAAAGTGCCCACCGTAAACACGTTCCCACTCCTGTCGGGACTGTTACTGAATAACAATGTGTTTATGAGCCTGCAATTAGACGTCCATCCATGAGCCAGAACAAAGCCCTGATCCATAATAGAAACTGCATAAAGGAAAGAAACTGATAAACGTGTTGGCATTAAATACTATTTATAATATGCATCCAAACATGCAACAAATAAGCACTTTATTAACTGTTCTTATATTGAATAACTTATCTTTTTCTTAGTTATGCCAATAGTGATTTAATATATACATAAATGCATTTAACTTATTTCATGCATGAAAAGTAAGTTATTATATGGCCACCATTTTAAAGTAAATTATATTCAAAATTTAAAAAGTATTAAAAATATATATATAAAAAGTCTACGGTTCACACAAATCAGTCTCGGCTTCTCAAGATGAAAAACAGGCCGCTTTTATTATCAGTAATATATCACTGCTTTTGTTTTCGACTGATAAAAACAATGGCCAGACAAATCGTTCAGCGCGCCAAGAGCCATAAACTAGAACAACAGCCAATGTTTCCCTCCGCCCTGAAGAAACACACTGTAACATTGTTGCATTTATTTATTTCAACAATTCGGATCCTCCGGATTATTCAAGTTAGAGAGATTTATGCAATATCAAGATTCATTTCCATTACAGTTTAATGATACTGACCACCACAGCATGGGTCTTCTGCATAGTTGAATTAATCTAGACATAGTACGGTAGTCTAAGAACGTGTGAACTTGCCCCAAAACTGAAAAATATCTAATATAAAAGCAGAAAGATCTCCCTACATGATTATTTTTAATACAAGCAGCAATTTTGCCAATGCCTAAGTTGAAAAGGCTGGTAAAAACAGCACTTTGTCTTGATCATTTGGTTGAAACTAATGTAGTGAACCCATCATTCAAAAAGTAAAAACAAGCTACATGCTAACATGTAATATTCTTGGTGCTCGGCTGCATTAGCTTTACCTCTGACAGTGTTTATGCAAATCTATGTAACGTAAATAAAATAGTGTGTAAAAACCAAGGAATGTGGTGTTGAGTTGAAGAAAATCGTTCCTGAGTCTATTTTTTTCCCTCTTTCATGATAGTCTTTGTGAGTTAAAGGCACTTTGGACGTGAGCGTTTGTTTATGTGATATGTGTGCGGTCTGGGTCACCGGAACATTCTGTGCCAGAACGACTGAAAAGCGGACGAGTTGAAGGCACCGATGAATATGAGGAGCAGGAGATACAGGCCCATCATGATGGCAAAATGATGTCTGACGAGCCACGACGTCCCTCGAGCGTGTCTGGAATCAGAACAGAACGTCACTTACACACACAGCAAGTTATTGTGAGAAATTATAGTCTGCCTTTTAGGATGTTCGCGGTTTAATTTCGACTCCGCGGAATCCGAAGTGCTGTTTGTACTTTCTCACTGCTACGCTGTAATACAAGATTATTTTTCATCAAGATCTTTGATGTCTTCATCACTTTTTCTTACATTATTTAAACAAATAGAAAAACATGAAAATTCTGTTAATTTAAAGAAATAGTTCATTGAAGATGTAGATGAGTTTGTTTCTTCATCAGAAGAGATTTGGAGGAATGTAGCATTACATCACTTACTCACCAACTGATCCTCTGCAGTGAATGGGTGCCGTCAGAATGAGAGTCCAAACAGCTGATAAAAACATCACAATAATCCACACCACTCCAGTCTATCAGTTAATGTCTTTGTGAAGTGAAAAGCTGTGCTTTTCCAATCCATGAAGACATTTTTGACTTTAAAGCGTTTCTTCTGGTTAAAATATAATCTACAATAAGGCCTCCTCCAGTGAAAAAGTCCATCCCCTGTTGTCATCTTAACACGAAAACCAACTCACGTATTTCTTTAGAAGTGCTTTGGGCTGTTTTTGCTTGTAAACATTGCTTGATCTGTGCATATTTCTTTCCTGGTTCAGACGGGATGACTTTCTCACTGGAGGAAGCAATATTATAGATATAGAACTCATATTCTAGCCAAAAGCAATGATATGAAGTTAAAAACATCTTTATGATTTCTTACAAACATGCAGCTTTTTCGCTTCACAAGATGTTAATTGATGGACTGGAGTGGTGTGGATTATTGTGATGTTTTTATCAGCTGTTTGGACTCGTATTCTGATGGCACCCATTCACTGCAGATGATCCATTGGTGAGCATGTAATCATACACATGTTTAAATGAACAACAAACTCATCTATATCTCAGATGGCCTGAGTGTGAGTAAATGTTAAGCAAATTTTCATTTTTGAGCGAACTACTTCTTTAATGACTACTAGGACTATAAAGATTCAAAATGAAAAAAGCAAAAAAGTATCCTAAAATTATACCTTTCCACTAATACGCTATTGCTATATTAGTCTATGCTATATAAGTCTTTTGAAGACATATGCTGGCTTTGTGTGAGAAACAGATGAAAGTTGAATTTGTTATTCACTGAAAATCTTGATATCCGCCCACGATTCATATTTCAAGTCAAACCTTTTCAGTGAATCATTTGATACAGATCACATTACCAGTCTATATGAATTGTTCACAAAAGCCCATTGGATCAGAAGATTGGTTGTGAATAGCTTAATTTTGGTCTGTTCATCACATAAAGCATATAATAAAGCTTTTAGGCTCTTATTTATTGTAACTGTATGGAAAAGTGTGACTGGGACATTACAGAGAAATGTCTCAATTTGTGTTCCTCTTTTAGTATTTTGAATTATCAAAGTACTACAAAAGAAAGAGCTATGACATTAGCTGAAATGCAACAATAAATATGTTGGCGTGACTGACCGTGATCGGTGGCGTCTCTGAGAATACACCAGCAGGTACTTCACTCTCAGAAGCTCGTTGTTGGTCACCACAAAGTATTTCTCGGGCACTTCACCTCCTTCACTGTTCCTGGCCCTCAGACGCTTACGGTCAATGCTCTCGGAGTCTGAAACACACAATGAGAGATCAATTTGACATATCTGCTGTGATGGGATCTTACTGGACGGTAATTTTACACAAAATTGGAATAAAAATCAAACCAGTGTTTGTTTGTTTTTATTTAGTTGAAAAGAATATACTGTTAGAAAGACACTGAGTGGGGTAAGATGTGCCATCATTCTAGCAAACTATGCATAACTGGTCAAATAACTATATATCTAGAAAGAGGCAATCTGACAGACGTGCTTTTTTTATTTATTTAATAATGTTTTTTAATTAATTATTTTGTATTTATTTAGCGGAAAAAAAATGATCAGCCATAACAAAAAAGACTGCCTTGTCAGTATCAGCCAGAATTAATACAATGCATATTAAAGCTTTTTTTTCTGGCTGGTTTATGAAAATGTGAATAATAATAATAAAATAACTTATCTCCTTTATTTAATTTTGTTCATTACCTACAGGGCAACTTCAATAAAAAGTGGCACATCTTACCCACACACCTCTATATAGTACAAAATACACAGGCATGTTATCAGTAGTGTTATTATAACATGGGAATGGCTCACAGATAGGACAATTTAGATTTCTGAATTGATCAACAATCAATATCAATAGCTTAATCATTTTTAAAGAAATTAACACTTTCACTAATCAAGGATTCATTTGATTGATCAAAAGTGACAGTAAAGACATTTACAGTGTTACAAAAGATAAAAAAAATAATAATAATTATATTCATCAAACAATCCTGAAAAAAATGTATCACGGTTTCCACAAAAATATGAACAGCACAACTGTTTTAATAATACAAACTGTTTCTTGAGCAGCAAAGACTGGAGTGATGATGCTGAAAATTCAGCTTTACATCACAGGATTAAATTATGTCTTAAAATATATTCAAATAGAAAATAGTTATTATAAATTGTAAGAATATTTCCGCAGTATTGCTATTTTTTACTGAATTTTTGATCAAATTAATGCAGCTTAGGAGAGCAAAAGAGACGTCTTTCAAAAACACTAAAAACATATTTTATATTGGACAATTGTCCAAGCTTTGACAACCTACCTTTCTTCTTCACCTGACACTTTACATCAGGATGATCAATGATTTCACACAAGGCAACGCAGCTGATCAAAGGCCCGAGAACACTTTCCTTCCACCCGTTACCGTGAGGACTGTAAAGGATGGCCATGCTGAGGTCACTGGTCAGGTATGTGCCCTCCCCAAACAGTGAGGTCTGAAATATCAAATCATAATCAAAGATAAGTGGCTTACATCATTTTTAATTGCAGTGTAACTGCTGAACCAACAAGCAGATAACAATGGAATTATAATTATCATTTTCACGCATATCATCTAAACATGAACTGATAAGGCACAGTCAAACACATCTGTCAGACATGCTTATTTGCAGTCCTCTATAATAATCACAAAGCCTGCCTGGAGAGCATCCAAAGCAGGTCTAAAAGAGCCTCATCCACGAGCGCAGCTCGTCCTGACCTTATTGAGATGGCAGTGTAATCCGTTGTGTATAATAGAGTGGAAGTTCTCCAGTCTGCTGCCGTGGAATGCATAGATGAGCTCTCGTCCGGCCCGCGTCCGCTCAAACTTGGAGTTGAGCGAATCACAGTACTGCAGTTCAAAGAGGAAGTCTGGAGCTGGAGCCAAAACGCCCTCACTTTGAGTCAGCTGGCTGAGTCTGGCAAACTGATGGAGGGAGATTGAACACAAGTCAACTAAGGCCCTGTTTACACTGATGCATTTTTGTTTTAAAACAACCTTTTAAAATGAAAAGATCCTTATCTACACTGAGAAATGATCTACAACAACACTACATAACCGAAAACATGTCACATGACCCTTCATGTAGGTAGATCCCTATTATTTAGATGCTGGATGCATCTCTGTGCTTGGGGCGGTCGAATGTGGCTTCTACCGATACATATCTATGCGTACAACAATGAGCATGCTGCTATTGTTTACACGGTCGTCAAGGATACGCAGAGAGAATGTGGACAGCCACGCCATAGATATATATACGTATCTATAGATGCCTCATTAACGTGTGTTTCACATCGCTACTGGCGAGAGCATAAAAATTCACTGCTCTGGCCGCCCTGCCAACGACGCTGTAGAAAGATTCGTAGACGCTCTGATGATCGAGCGCTTGATCTTGTATTTAAAGGAGCCGAAAAGGAAACAATCATGTTGATCTTGTGCAGACTAACCATAAGAAGGGTATAAGTTAACCACATGAAATATTTTAATTGTGAAAGTAAGAAATTAATCGAACTTAATTATATGTTTGCTAACAAAATAAACCAATAAAAGCCATTTGTGTGGTGTGTTTTTTGTGTTCATGGTATAAGAGCTAGTCTAATTTCAACATGCAGTTTATAGGCGACTTTTATTAGCCTAGGTCTTTAATTAACATTAACATTAATTCAATGTACATTCCAAACTGTCCTGGTTGAAGTGTAGCCTAAAAGCAATTGTCAAATCGGTGTTGTTTTGAGCAAACTAATTGAATTCCCGCTGAAAAACAAGCATTCTAGCGCTAAGATGCCTGGGAACTAATGTGCTCAGAACCAAAGGTTACAGGACTGCGTTCTCCGGAATCCTCTCAAGCGGAGAACTTCTACATTCTTATTGGTTGCCGCCCAACCGCATCATAACTCACTACCATAAAGTCGACCTGACTTCAACTCCTCGATGCCCACACCGTCCAACCGTGCGTTCACTCCGCCGCCGGCGAGAGAGTCAAAGTGTCCGGAAGTCATTTATTTTCAATGTGAGCAGGCGGCAAGCTCCAGCGAGTAGCGGCGCGGCGCGGCACGTCTTGGACGGTGTGAAATGAATTAAAGCATTAAATAAAACTGCATTGCTTTATTTTTTCCTTTACAACTTTTCTTTGTTTTACAATAACTTTTTAATAGAATCATTAAGAGGAATCTGACTCAGATTCATATGCAAAATGCACAGATTTAAATGAAGTTTATCAATACCTCCTCTTTCTGCAGGGTCTTCACTGCAAAACTCTTGGAGGAGAGAGCCCAGTGCACAAGAGCCAGATGATGATCTCCATCACCATGTCCCAGACGCACCAGATCTCTCACATTTGGCAAAGTATCCACATCCTTTTGCTGTGAGGAACACAGTAGAATCAAAACGGTAAAAATGTGTGTTTCGAAAGGCCAACAACACAGAGAATTTATCTTCTTCAAATGTCTTACCAGCTCCTCAAAGTCCTTGATCTCTCCTCTAAGGTAGCGAGGAGGGAAGGGTCTGAGCGCTGAATCGCGTTTGTAGCTCTGGACGGCGGCTACGAAGAGGCTGCAGCGCAGATCCGCCGCTACAGGGTCTCGATGCAGACAGGAGCAAACCAGCTCTCTGACCGCAGCTGTCGGGAGAGGCGGCTGCATTCCCAACACTAGAACACACACGACAGATATTCCATGAATAATAGACAATAAGAAATTATTTCCATTGATGCAAAACATGTAGACTGTGAATCTAACAGCGTCAAAAAAACAAAAAAAACATGTATTTGATCCAATGTTCAGCAAAAACAGTAACATTTTTTATCATTTTTAATATTTAAAATAACTGTTTTCTATTTGAATATATTTTAAAATGTAATTTATTCCTGTGATTTCAAAGCTGAACTTTTTTTGCATCATTAATCCAGTCACATGATGTTTCAGAAATCATTCTAATATTCTGATTTGCTGCTAAATATTTATTTTCAGGTTTCTTTGATGAATGTAAAGTTCAGAAAAACATAATTTATCTGAAATAGAACATTTTTGTAAGATTATAAACCACTTAATCATCACTTTTGATCAATTTAATGCATCCTTGCTAAATAAAGTATTAATTTCTATAATCCCCCCCCCCAAAAAAAAATTATTCTGACTCCAAGCTTTTGAGTGGCATAGTGTATAATGTTACAAAAGCTATTTATTACAGACAAATGCTGATCTTCATCAAAGAATCATGAAAAATAATTTATTCAACTGTTTTAAACATGATAATAATACAAAATTAATATGTTTCTTGAGCAACAATTCATAATATTTCTGAAGGATCATGTGACACTGAAAAGTGAAGACTGGAGTAATGATGCTGGGAATTCAGCTTTGATCACAGGAATACATTACATTTTTTATTATATTCAATGTGAAAGAAATGATTTAAAATAGTAAAAATATTTCACAATATTACTGCGTTTGCTGTATTTTGGCTCAAATAAATGCAGGCTTGGTGAGCAGAAGAGACTTCTTTAAAATCATTAAAATCTTACTGTTCACAAACTTTTGACTGATAGTGTATATTACATTTGTAGATTGATGAGTATTCTCTTTTACATTTTTACTCTATATATGCATTTAATACTTATATATACAAAAAATGTAAGTATAATAAATAATCATAATAAAAAAAAGATTTTCATTCATGTTTCATTCATTTGGTTTCCATAAATCATACAATATATATATATATATATAATATGTATTGTGTATTTATATTGTATGTTATATATATATAATATATAGTATATATGATTTATATTAATGGTATGACAAAAATAATATAATCATTATATCATACTTGTAAATTGCTAATCATTTTATTTGATATTTTTACTATTTATGTTTAATAATTATAAAATAATACATATTTAATTTATATATCTAATATACATTTTAGATCATTTTTAAAATTGTATATTATTTCAAGTAAGTTATGTTAAAGTGAGATATTAGCAAGATACATTTGCCTGTAGTGAACAATGATCGAAAGATTAGAAACAAACTAAACAAATGTGTTGAACTTTGACGCATGAATTCAGTAACGTGTGTGTGTGTGTGAGTACGTTACGTGTGTGTGTGTGTAAACTTGTGTAAAACATTTGACGTTAATAACTTGTTTTCAGCGAGACTAATAGTTTTACTGCAGATTAGCTGCTAACAAAGTTAACATCAGTTAGCGGAACCAACCCATAATATAAACTTATTTATCGTTTTCTCTCAGACTAGGTCTTGAATGTGCCTATTTTAATGTGTGTTTAATGTCACTTTGTAGCACAGCTGTGTGTTTACATGTAAGCATGTGTGTCAGCTATGTCTCACTGAAGAAACTCGCTCAAGCTTCAGCACACAAACGATTTGAAAACAGAGTACTCATCGCTCTACTAGTACATTATAAAATATGAAACATTCGCCATACATTTATGTATTTTACCTGAAGCTCATGCATCTGACAGTCAGCCACCGGAAGCTAAACGTGTCCAACTGCCGCTGCGCACGCGCCAGATTCCGCCGGTGTAGTCGATTCCGTTCCCCTCGGAAGTTTTACGAAGCGTGTCTGCTTAGCGGGTTGAGGTCTGCTTTAAACCCGACCAAAGTTCATCAAACTGCAAAGTAGCCCAAACGGAAAAAACTGTGGTTGGCAACACTGCACATGAAAATACACCAAAACACAGTTACGGAAAGCGAAAGGGGACAAAAGCGGAACATAATAAAATTATTCCACCCCATGTTCTGTGGTTTTTAATATTGTTCCTTTGTTTTTGTCTAAACTTATTTATCGTAAACTTTGCAAACTCTAAACAGCCTCATATCTATATATAATACATTATAATATTTAATCTATCAGTCCTCTAAATGATAATTTAGCATATTTTGAATTTGAACACTTAACAAAATTGTCAAGAAGGTCTCAATACGTGCAAGGGTAAATAGGCTACACAGCTATTTTTAGACAATGCTAATTTAATAGGAATAGAAATCAATTGGTTAATCAAGAGCTTATTGGGGATAGACCATGCCACACTTTGAATTTTATTCTTGCTGGCATTTTCTTACAATCCACAGCAAAAATGTATGAAATTTTCAATTTAAAACTCAAGGAATTTACCCATTTGACATTAAAAAAGACAAAAATATGTTAAGCATGTGAGAATAGAATTCCGTTTCACACTGGGTGTTAGTCCGTCTCATCCACTCAGATGGAGCTACGTCATGTGGTGTGTTTGCTTTGAAGGTGTGTCTGGCACATATGAAATGTTCATTGAAATAGGAGGATGTTTTTAATAATTTTTTTTCTTTAAAAGAAACATATTCGCTCAAGCTTCAGCACACAAACGCACAATTCAGACTGAAAACACTGCTTGACCAATCTGGTATTTTTTTTTTACATTAATGTTATTCATCTTTTGATGTGCATCACTTTCATTAGTGTTTTGAAAATTTCTAAAAAACTACCCTCTCCATACATTATAAAACCTGTGTACTTTTGTGGGGAAGCAGAAACATTTGAATTCGGACAGATGATTCGCCTTTTATTTGTATACTTATTTATTAAATTGGTGTGGAATTTATGTATTTTACCATTTTTTTATTATTATTTTTGAAGTTCAGGCATATGGGTTGTGTTAATAATCTGACATGCTTTTCTTGTCTGAATTTTAAAGCCATTGTTTTTGTACCGGAAGATAAACGTTTATTTCACTCAAAATTGTCCAACCGCAAATAGGCGCTGCGCATAATAACCACGCGCCGGTTGTAAGTTGGGGAAAAAGCTTCTTAAATCCATTTCCAATTCCGCCGGCAGAGGGCGCTGATAGTACGTATGGTAATAGGCAACTCACATGTAGTATGATTGCGAGAACAAACATTCCGAGGGGAACAATGGTTACACCGGCAAGGGCGCCATTCACTGACAGCCAATGAAAACAATCAGTCAATAAACAAACAGGACAGTGACTCGTGAAGCACCGCATATATTCTCTAGTCTAGTTTGTGTAATGCCACCACAGCCTTCATAAATATACATATATTCAAACAATATTTAATGTGATTTCTGTGTGATAATGATTAACACGTATATTGTCTTGGTGTATCTCAAATATCTACCTGTCTGTCTTTCTCTTCCGCCATCAAGAAAGTGATGCTTGCAGAAGCATTTTAGGTCAAGCGTTTTGTTACCGGAAGTGGCTGAGTTCTGTTGTTCTCCTTTCGCTGTAACGTTACAGAGCACTTAATATTACTGCCAGAGGAATTTTAGAGATCAATTATGAATGAAAAAAACAGGTCAATGTTTTGCTGAGGGATAGGATTCAGACAAATGGCTGAAGATAATTGGCCCAGAATCTACACTTGAAATAACAAGGAATGCACTTTGCTCAACAGTTATACAACGATGAAACGTATACATTATATCTTATATATTATTATTATAAAGTAATATAAATAAATAAATAAGTTTGAAACAATGTCACTAGTGGTTCTTACTTTGGAACCCTAGTGTAGAAACTACTGTAAGTAATAACATTTTCAATGCATAAAAGGTGATTAATGTATTAAATAAGAGAGAAATATAATATAATATTGCATAGATAAACAACTTATATATATGTACACACACACACACACACACACACACACACACACACACACACACACACACACACACACACACACACACACACACACACACACACACACACACACACACACACACACACACACACACACACACACACACACACACACACACACACACACACACACACACACACACACACACACACACACACACACACACACACACACACACACACACACACACACACACACACACACACACACACACACACACACACACACACACACACACACACACACACACACACACACACACATACACACACACACACACACTTACTACGTATTACTGTAAGTTGTAAGTAAGCTAAAGTGCAAAAAGTCTAGTTTAGATAGAAATTATATTTCATTCAGCGTTTTGTCATCATTCTCATTCTTTCCTCCTGATGTATGTGTCTGTTACTCATATATGTTATGTGTGATAATAAAATTGACACTGTAAACTTTCGAGGATGTAAATACATAGCTATTGCAGCACTTTTTACAATACATTTGTTTTTCAGTTTTTAGGCTACTTTAAACATTTTATTTAAAGTGTTGATTGCTGTTTCTTTATAGTATTGTTATTAATTTCATTTTTTTAAATTTGACATAATTAATGAATGAAATGTTGTTTCTACACAAGACCCCACCCACTAGGTCTTTAGTCACTATTCACTTTTCTTTCTCTCCAGTCACCATAGAGAATGTGTATAAGTGAAGACTTGTCCTCAGTATTTCTCCATGACTGCATCCCAGGAATTACTGGTCGTATTTATTCCTTCATCTATCTCATTTTCCCTGTACTATACATGCTTCAGGACCGCGGAGAGCGGAGTCAGTGAGAGTTAGTGAGAGTGAAGTATCGCGAGTCTAGAGACCTGATTTATTCAGCATCACACGCGCGCATCCCTCGCGGAACGGATGCTCATCGACGCGCGTGCGTGTGTAGGAGTACCGTGACGTGATTGTTTTCACTCCCATATTCCCAATATCATCTCATACGATAACGGATTTGGAAAACATCCCCATCACAAGTGCATCGATCAGTGAATGGAAAGTGGTTTATTAGATGCGAGTGGACGCGTGCATCGGTGACATATTCTTGGGTGAACGCGCGAGAAGGTAAGGGGAACGATTTCCGCCGATGCTTTTCACTTTCTCACCCGCGTTTTTCACATTTATGCACTCAGAACAGATGTATTGTGTCTTACATGCAGGTAAAATCAGAAATGCGTGTAATCTTCGCTTGCACTGTTAAATAAAACACCTCCCGTTCAGCACCATCTTTTCCCTTGAAGGGCGCTCTGCTCGACCTCGATACCGCTCTGAAAAGAGAGAAATGCTTTTGATAAATATTATTTTGCTTTTGTTTTCTCCTTCGAGTCTTATCTCGCGTTTTATAATGACACCTCCCATTTGGATGGATGGACTATAACGTTTTGGCAACTAGATTCATATCTGAACCACCCTGGCGACGTGCCCTTCATATTGCAACCGGGTTTGGCGAGCGACAAAAACCGACCAGCAATCGTTGATAATAATCGCTACGAATAAACGGTTGATAATAATCGCTACGAATAAACGGTTGATAATAATCGCTACAAATAAACGGTTGATAATAATCGCTACGAATAAACGGTTGATAATAATCGCTACGAATAAACGCTATATCATAAATAATTGGTGGTTAGCGCGCGGTTGTTGGTCGAAAACGCATTGAATAATCGCTAATCCTGGATTCGGTAAAAGTTCGAATTGTTCGAATCGTTCTTCATTCTGTTAACTCTAATCGTGTCGTCTTGACAGTTGTGTGGCCAAATAATGTATGATTCCGTTACCAGGCCTCATAAACCGGTATTCCTTATACATTTCAAGGATCAAATCAGAGGTTATGATAATTACAATCCACCTTTACTGTGTGCAATCACTATACGATCGGAAATATTGTTATATTACTCAGCCATACTATTTTATTTTAGTGTCATGCAAATAACCTGATTCCCTTGAATAAATTAAACCAGTAAACTTTTAAAAATTTAGTACTTTGGAATATTAATCTTGTTTGGAATATTTACAGTGAATTAATATATTATGTGAATCTCTAAACATAAGTCATTTTAGGTGTAAATAATAAAGCTATTATCAGTCGATCAGACGTCAGTTTGGAGGCAGATTTGGGAATTTCCTGTGGGCTTTTAGAAATAGTTTTAAGGTTTATTTTTATTTTATTATTTTTTTTACGTTTTACAAACTCAATTGAAGCTGCAGTTTTTTTAATCAGTAAATAAATTACTAACAAATTGCTGTATTATCAGAATATTAACCATTCTGAAAATAATGTGCATGTAAACATGGTCACTCAGGCTGCTTAAGGTTTATAGGTGCCGTGTTTGTAAAACTGAATAAGGAATAATTTGCTTTACTAGGGATCTAGTTTGCTAAGTTGTGTTTACTCAAGTTATTTCATTGTCACCAGGCTGTATGGTTATAATTAGCAAAGTTTTGATAGATTTCAAAGGATAAGCTTCCCTTCCACGCTGGAATATACTAATGAGGTTATAACCTGTTGTATAGTGAACACTCTCTTAAGTGTCATGTTCAGTATGTGAATTTGTTGTTTGTCTGTAATGTGTGTTTTTTTACAGGTTTTAAAATATTCAAGTTTGACGTTGGTGATCTGGAAAAATAATCTCCATGGCAGGTGAGAGCTTACAATTTTCTTAAACCAAACTGAATTGTTAACATATTCAAGTACCGTGGTATTTACATTGTACTGTAATGTACTGCATGGTACTACCATGGTACATGTCAGAATAGCCCTGTACTATGGTATTTTTATTAGTTTTGTTGGTAAACCAGAACTCAATGAGTTTTAATTTGTGTTTGTCCCCACAGAAAACAATTTCCCTCCTCTTCCACGGTTTATTCCACTGAAACCATGCTTTTACCAAGACTTCAACGAGATACCAGACCAGTGGCGTACAATGTGCAAACGACTGTATTACCTATGGATATGTACGTTCATATTTCAGCATATATTATAGATTTTTGCAGTATTCTCAGTGTATATCGTTTAATGTTCATTGTGGTGTGTGCGCTGAGTAGATTACAATCATGTGGCTCTATTTGCCATTACAGTGTCACCTTTGTTTTCACTGTATACACTGAGAGAAACAGACACAGGAAAACTTGTTCAGACAGGTTTTGGATTTTGATCTGTCAGTCCACAAGTAAAAATGTGGGTTGTCATATTACTCTCGTGTTGTTGTCCAGTTTACTATTCTATAATGAGAATCACAAGCATTAGATTTGCTTTTGACGTGTAGAATATTTACAAAATCCCTTTTTGTTTTGGCTCACAAATCGGGAACTATTTTGAAATGGGTCTGGAGTTAAGAAAGTAAGTGTTTGTGGAGATAAATGTTCAATTTGTATTAGTATCTAAAACGTTTTCTAGATTAGAGTTGCAATTAGATTTTAGTCACTGTGTGTCATGCATATGCACATTTTTCGGTATCTGCCCTGGTCCGATAAATGTGATGATTTAGGTTTTCCTTGTAATGCATTCATCTACTACAGTGTTTCTCAACCCTGGTCCTGGGCGCCCCCAACACTGCACATTTTGTATGTCTCTCTTATCTGACACACCCATTTCAGGTCCTGGAGTTTCTTATAATGAGATGAATCAGGTGTGTTTGATTAGGGAGACACACAAAATGTGCAGTGTTGGGGGGTGCCCAGGACCAGGGTTGAGAAACACTGATCTACAACATCAAATTCTGAAACAAATGCAATTATTAGGGCTGCCCTCGACTAAGGATTTGTCTGGTCGACTAGTAGTCGTTCATTTTATCCATTAGTCGACTAATCGCACGTTTTTTAATAAACCATTTAAATCATTACAATGCGCCTTTAAATGCCTACAAAGTCTAATAAGCACTCAAGCACACACATAAAGCTTGCCACAGCGCACCGCAGAAGTAATGATTATGAATGTATCAGGGAAAAACAGTAAGGAGACTGCATTAAAATTTTATATTTTGATAAACTAGTGCTTTCTTTGTTTTTGACTCGTCATCTCCGCAGTTGTGGATGCTCCTGTATGTTTCATACGGATTACATAATCTGAAAATGTGTCTTGGAATGAAATGAATGAAATGAAATGAATGAATGAAATGAGTATTTTAAATTAAATTCATACTTTTTTTCACTCAGTGAATAGTGCCACCCTAGCAGTGAACCTGATTGGCTGTCTAGCATGGATGTGCGGAGGGGGTGGGGCAACCAATTTTGGGATGGCCATTCTGTGGCTGATACTGTTCACTCCATGCTCATACGTGTGCTGGTTTAGGCCCATCTACAAGGCCTTCAAGTGAGTTCAATTAATGTTGTGGCATCCCAGATGCTTTAAAATAGTCTTTGAGTTGTAATCATCATGTGCACAACCCTAATGCAGTTCACTCTTTCTTTCATAGGACAGACAGTTCTTTCAACTTCATGGCGTTCTTTTTCGTCTTTATGGCGCAAGTGGTGATTAGTATCATCCAGGCTGTTGGAATCCCAGGATGGGGAGTATGGTAAGAATTACTTGTTGTGTATAAGAAATAGATAGATAGATAGATAGATAGATAGGCTAGTATGATGGTTTAAATAGCTCAACATGCTAGGTCAAAATAACCCACGGTTGAGTTTGTCCATATTTAACCCAGAAGGGGTTTGCAAAACAACCCAAACTGGGTTATTTGCAACCCAGCAGTAGTGTGGACACATACAGCAAAGCTGGGTCAGTTCCAGTTTGAGCTACCCTATAGAAACTCAAATGACTCATGTACTCTCTTGCGTCATGTCATATTTTTAGCGCAAAAATATTATGGTCTGTTTAGGTTATATTAGGATGTTACATTCTATTCCGAATTTTATATAAGCTTTGCATGTAGTTTACTTTCTGACTACCTTGTTAATGAGGAGAATATGTCTTCTTTATGTGTTTGTATTACAGTGGCTGGCTGGCCACCATCACTTTTTTCAGCACTAATATTGGCTCTGCTGTTGTTATGCTGATTCCAACCATAATGTTCACTGCTGTGGCTGTTCTCTCGTTCATTGCCCTCACCAAGGTATACACAGATCTCATGATATTTCCTAAAATTCCAGCATTTACTAATTTAAGTTGTGTGTAGTACCGTAATAACAATATTGTTTTTTGTTGATGAACACCATTTTTCTCCAACACCGTAATTACAGTAATTAATTTCTCCTGCACAGAAATCCTCAGTAATCTCACATTTTCTCTAGAGCTTCTGAAGAGGGTCTTGAACTGTGCTCAGATTTACCAAAAAAAGTTTATTTTAATTGTTAAAAACACTAATATTTAGTAACAGAAGTCTTTAGCAGTATTTATTTTCCCTTTTTCGTTTCTTATTAATATCTGTAAATTTATTGATTATTGGTTCTATGAAAATAATTATTGGCTTACATATCAGCCACAATATTTAATTATTAAAAAATACAGAACTAATTTAGTAACATTAATAGTTAACTATTGAAATTAATATACATTTTTATACTGAAAAATATAAGGTTGTGATAACTAATTTTGCTTTAAAACATTCAAAACCTTTGCTTTTAGTGTGTGTTTTCTTTGTTAGACAAAGTATTATAGAATCCAACTACTTTTTTAATATCTACCATTTATCGTTTATTGGTTCTATTATTTTTTTTATCTTTGAAAACACTAATAATTTAGTTACAGTAATCTTTAACAGCAATTGAAATTAATAACCAATTTTTATACAATGCATTATAATGTTGTGATACCTAAACTCAGTTTGAAAACATTTGATTTTAGTGATTTTATTTTAGACAATTATTATAGAATAATATTTATATTTAATATCTGCCATTTATCAGTTATTGGTTGTATGAAATAAATTTTTGGCTTACATATAAGATACTATTTTTAATCTAAAAAAAACCCACTAGTGTCAGTAGTCTTTAAAAAGTGTTTTTAGATTATTTTAGACTATTATTATTATTAGGCTTATAAAATATTTGCCATTTATTGATTATTGGTTCTATGAAAACAATTACTGACTTGCATATCGGCCACAATTTAAATATCCCTGTGTCTAATTTTATAGCTCTATCCTCTAAATGCTGACAATTATCTAATTTTTGGTCTATTTTTCTTAGGATTCCTGAGCAAAGTAGACACTTTGTTGCAAAGCTGATGCTTAAATTAAAGCAATCTGTAGATTAAATATATTCAAATATCTTCGGATTTAGTCAAACTAAATAAACAATGTGTTGCTTGGTTAGGACAGGTGATCTGCTGAGCTGAATTTTTGAGCAATAAATTGTCCTTCTGTGTCAGGTTCACAGCTTCTACCGTGGCAGTGGGGGCAGCATGAGCAAGGCTCAGGATGAATGGACCACCGGCGCTTGGAAGAATCCTCACGTCCAGCAGGCAGCACAGCAGGCAGCACAGCAAGCAGCTATGGGGGCTGCACAGGGGGCCGTGCAGGGTCAGCAGTACTCGGCCGCACCAACCTACAACTACGACGAGCCAATGTAGATCCTTTTCAGTCACAATGGGGAGAGGGGGCAGAAACAGGGTATTTGGGAGGGGTTGCAGAGAGATAAAGTCAGTGGTTGAAAGGGAGGAAGGGAGAAAAAAAAGATTAATCTGACCAATTTGAATTTAAACGAATTTCCACCACTACAGCAATACATAAGCCTTTGCTTAAATTGTTTTAAAAGTGTGTGATAGGTTAAAGAGTTGCTTTCGGTATTTAGAACCCCTCAATAGGAAAGTATCAGTCTCGCCATGTGGTATTACGGCAGATTTAATTAACAGTTATGTTGTGTTCTCCACTTATTGTATTTCAAACATGGCTGAACTAGAGCACTACTAAGGAAACATTCCAATGCTCACTATGTACTCACCTAACCCTGGTGAGTGTGTACTCACCAGTACACCTAACCCTAATGTTTCTATAGTAACTAGATTCTCAGATTCGTCTGTGTGGTATTTGCAAGCCAGTTCTATGTTTTGTTTGGCTGTTTGTATTCAAGAACACATTTCCACTATTTAGCAAATGTATCTTGACTCTCACATCTAATGAATAGACGTACGTTTTATGCACAAAGAGAAGAAATTAGTAGCTTTTGGAAGTACATTGACTGGTATTTACTTGATCTCGCAGTTGAAAAAGTATAAACCCAGCTAGCAGGGAACGTTCTGAGAACTTTGCCAATGTTCTCTCAAAGTTATGAACAAACGTTCTAGTAACGTCCAATGTTTGTTCAAAGTTCTATGGTCTTTAAAAATGTCCTCAAATGTTAGCTATGCTATTCATGCACCATTCATGGAACGTTTTTCTTCTAAAACGTTTTAGCTGGACGTTCATCTAACATTTTTTAAATATTACTACTCGTTTCAGAATGTTCAGGGAACACATTCACATAATGTTTGCAAAATGTTCCGTTAAAATTTGTGTAACTAAGAAAAAAACGTTCAGAGAACTTTCTCAAATAACGTTTTCATAACTTGAAATGGGAGCGTTCGCAAAACGTTCTTATAACATTTTTGTTAGCTGGGAAGTTTATAAACATTACATTGTTTGTGTTTAGCGCTGTACATCAAGTGCAAGTACAAAGAAAGTTTGTTTTCTTTTTCTGTGAAGGTACAAGGAAAGCCATATGTTTACGTTGTTTTAGTTGTTATGTATTTTCGTTTGTGTTAAAGGCTGTTGAGGTTTTAGTGACTGCGGTTGTGTTTGTTAACATTGTTTTCTTTACCTCAGGATTTAATCGTCTCATTTTACTGCTGATGTACTGCAGCCGAGGTTCGGCTAACGAAATCGACTGGACGAAATATTTGTACATGTACATGTTGTACGTTTGTACATTAGTCGATTTCTCAATTAGAGTAAATATTTAATCTGCTCTTAGCCACAGGATTGTTATATATATATTCCAATCCATTATGATCTGAATCCACGATGAAGGCTGATATTTTAACGTTCTCGTTATCACAGAAATCATAATTGTTATTTTGCGTATAATCTCAAACTGAATTTAAGTAATTTCTGTAAAATATGGCTTCTGGGTGATTTATCCCCCTCTGGTTTAAACCCTACAAGTGAAGCACATTATGAAGTAATATTGTCTCAATACAATATATATACAGTATAATATTAATTATTGATTACCCTCATAGTGATGTATTGTAGTACTTTGCATTTCCCCAAAGTCATGTCCATGTTTGAAGATTTTTCTGAAAACATTTTCTCTATTATGCATCGACAAGCAATTTCTGTGTGAAATTCAAAATTACAGTTATTTAGATATTATGTAAACTCTTTCAGACTTAAAAATTGTGGATTTGTAATATATAGTAGAACATTTATTTAGAATCGTTGTTGATTTACAGTCTGAGGAGCCGGTTAGTGATGAATAGATGGTTGACTGTGGAACTGGGTCATAGTTATATGAAAATAAAGTATGAAATAGATTAAAATAATAGTGTACAGTATATGTAATATGTCATCTCAATGTCTCTATCAAGGCTTGTAAAATACTTTAAACTCATTTCAAGAACTGTGAAGCTTCAGTATGCCCATGTGTGATACTATTCATGTATGTTTGGGGAGTTTTTCTGTGCTTTTTGGTTTCTGTAAAGATCTTTTTGTTGACGTTTCGATAATGTGTGTATTTGGGTGTTTTGAGCGTAAATTGTTCCACAAACTGATGTTTAGTACACTATTGTGGGGCTTGGTAAGACAGGACTTCCTGTGCAAAGCTTTGGCTGAGGTTTCGTCCCTAACTGACATCCACAGTCCTCTTGTGCCCTCTAGTGGACTGGATGTATTAAACTTTACCTGTTTGTTTTCTGACAGTCGCCTAATAAGAAAACAATGATAGAAGTAACATCGACATCTGTCATCCATGATCTGATCACATCAACAAGTGTGAATGTTATATTTCAGCCGCACCAGCAAAAGCTAAGGTCACTGTCCTTTCCAAGACCCGCCATGTTTTTTGTGCCCAGATCTTCATCTATGTATCCCACCAGTAGATAAAGCCTAGTTCATACTGTAAAGTAAAGTGAGTGGAAAGATGCCAGTAGAGTAACACAAAACAGGTAGTTGTCTTTGTATAGTGAGTTGTGTGTGGTGCTTGGTAAATTTGTGAATTGAACCAAACCTTGTGTCGTGTACAAAGGCACTCTGTATGTGTGTAGATGTTAATTATTTTGTCACGTCTAAAGTGGAATGTATTGTTGACTTGGAGACAAGAACTACAGTCCAGTACATTTTACAGCTTTTCGTTTTTATCTACTTCTCTTTATTTTTTTCTTGACTTATAAGGGTCAAACATTTAAATTATTTTGTACTAATATCATTTTAGCCATATTTTTTCGCTCAGCTACTATGTTTAGTGTACTTAATTTGTATTTAATGCCACGCAAACACTTTAACATGAAAAGCTGTACTTAGAAATCAATCAATTAATCATGCAAACATGAAGCTCAATAGTTGTGATTTCTGAAGGTGGTTGTTTTTGAAGTTGGTTATTGTTTTTGGTTCATTTTGTTTTACTTTTATATTATTTTGTCTCTCCCTGATGGATAATAAACATATAATGTTGTATTCTGTGTCTGAGTCCATTCAGGGTCATGAAACTGTTATAGTCAACTAAGCCTAAAATGAAAACCATGACATTTACTCATGTTATATTCAAAAATATAATTATTATTATTAGCTAGAAGTAAAGTTGCCAAGGCAAAATTTACTAAAACATACTAAAATAAAAACGGAAATAATTACGTCTGCATATTTAGCAAACTAATAAATTGGTTTAACTAGCATTAAATGAAAACAAAATATTAAAATTGCAATATAAAAAAAGCATAATAGTATCTCAATGGTACTGAAATAACACTGCACCCTGAAATGAAATGTTCTGTTTTGAATTGCACATCCACCAGTAGATGGCACTAAAAGCCTGGGTGATTGCATTTGGTCTCCACTTACTGAAAAAAAACATAGTATCATACTACAACACTCACTTATTTATAGTATATGGTATGCATACTCCGCATTATTTATTGTGTATGTATAGAATTATTACAACATTGTTTACATTTGCAAAAAGGTTGACGTAATTCATATACATAAGAAAAGGTTATGAAGGGCTTTGTAAGTGAGGGTTAGTATTTTCAAGACAATAATGTCAATCTGAAGGAATGTCAACTATCATTTATAACATCTGCATCTTGACTCCTTGACTAAACTGAAAAACTGTATACAAACCTGAATAAAAAATTCAAAATAACTAAGCTACTCATTGAACTAAATATAATTACAACGTTAGCATACTACTGTTTGAAAGAGTTTTACAGAAGCATCATATCTTCTTGAATGAAAGACCTTGTTATAATATTTCATTGAAACACTGAAGTTGAATTCAGTGAAAAGATTGCATGAAATCAGGAACTGTGTTGTGTTTCAGTCTTTTCAGAAAGAAATGCATTTAGCTATAAGACGAACGGATTACAAAATCTTCTGAACTGGTATTCTGTTTCAAGGACAAGAATTCATTTAGTAGCGAATGAAAGCAAAACCATTTGCGTAATCATTTTAGGGCATTGAAATAAGTTTCCTTCAACAGCTAGTACTTAGCCCTAAATGCATGCATAAATTGCCACACATGCAATTAGGATTGCGTTAGCTTTCTGCAAATCTCAAAAGCTCAGCATTTAGTCATCAGTTCCAACTTTTAATAAAATGGAGCACTTCAATATATTTGTAGTGCCTGTGAACATGATGCCATGAAAAGTGTCAAGCATCTAAACAATAACTGCTAAACGTAGTGTTTGAACATGCTAATTCTGCACGCCACAATGCCATGGTAGTTGCAAAGGTTGCTAAGATGTTCTGAGTGTTACATTGCATTGCTTTGTGGTTGCTAGGGTGTTTTGAGTATTTCAATGTGTTGTTTTCCGGTTGCTAAGATGTTCTGAGTGTTACATTGCATTGCTTTGTGGTTGCTAGGGTGTTCTGAGCGTTACGTTGCATTGCTTTGTGGTTACTAGGGTGTTTTGAGTATTTCAATGTGTTGCTTTGTGGTTGCTAGGGTGTTTTGAGTGTTACATTGCATTGCTTTGTGGTTGCTAGGGTGTTTTGAGTGTTACATTGCATTGCTTTGTGGTTGCTAGGGTGTTTTGAGTGTTACATTGCATTGCTTTGTGGTTGCTAGGGTGTTTTGAGTGTTACATTGCATTGTTTGTGGTTGCTAGGGTGTTTTGAGTGTTACATTGCATTGTTTTGTGGTTGCTAGGGTGTTTTGAGTGAGCGCTTTTTACAAATTGTGCACTGCATATGCATTGTGTGTTGAGCTGAATGCATTTGATTATTGAATTTAGTGTGCATTGTTGTTCAGTTTAAATAATATCTGTGCAATCAAGTCGATGATTGCATTTAGCGGCAAGGCTCCATCGGTGACAGAATGGAGTTGGGAGAAACCAGCTCAGTGGGGGCCAGTGTTTTGAGTGTTATATTGCATTGATTTGTGGTTGCTAGGTTGTTTTGAGTGTTACATGGCATTGCTTTTTGGTTGCTAGGGTGTTTTGAGCGTTACATTGCATTGATGTGTGGTTGCTAGGGTGTTTTGAGCATTTCCTTGCATTGGTTTGCGGTTGCTAGGGTGTTCTGAGCGTTACATTGCATTGATTTGTGAGCGTTACATTACATTTCCTTGTGGTTGCTAGGGTGTTTTTTTAGTATTTAAATGTGTTGTTTTGTGGTTGCTAGGGTTTTATGGGCATTATATTATGTTGCTTTTTTGGTTATTAGGGTGTTTTGAGTGTTACATTGCATTGCTTTAAGGTTGCTAGGATGTGTTGACAGCTTCACTTGTGTTGCTTTAAGATCGCTAGGGTGTTTTGAGTGTTTTATTGTGTTTATTTGCAGTTGCGAGGATGTTCTGAGCATTTCATTGCATTGCTTTGTGGCTACTAGGGTGTTCTGAGTAGTTTTCATTGCATTGCTTTGGAGTTGTTAGAGTGGTTGCCAAGCACTGCTAGAGTGTTTTTTAGGTGGTTTCTTATTAACCTAATGGCCCTTAAGAAATGACTCAGATCTGTTATCAAAATTATTTTAGCCTGTTTTACCATCTGCAAGGCTAAAATTGTCCAAACAGTCCAAAAGTAAAAGCACACCTTCCCCAGCAAGTCTTACTATTTGAGGCATCATTAATGTTCACATCACAAATGGTCATGTTACCTTTCCTCAATACTTTCATCTCAAATTGCATATGTCATTCTAGATAACTGTTCGGCATCATATGCCTGAATACACTTTTCAAAAAACTGCTTGTTTTGTGTTAAACCCTGTTGTTTTTTCCCCGATAGTTCCCTCCAGAGACACCTAAGAAATAATGAGGGCCTTTGTTTGGGACAAGCCTCGCAGGATGTTTTGAAGAATCATTATAGAAAGGTAAATGAGAATTTCAAACTTGCTGACACAGTCCTCTGGTCGATTCGTGATTTGAAGAGAGCAACAGGAAAATGAATGCAGGAGGCTGAAGCATCTCTTGCACATAATTATGGTTAGGGCGAGCAGTTTCCTGATGTACTTGCGTCTGTCTTTTATTCATTACTGATCTAAATGGGATAATCTGGTCCGCTTCTATTGCTGCAGAGCCGTCACATTCACGATTCACGAGCCTGCACTGCAACACTGAATTGAATTAATTTGCTTCCCCAACTGAGGTGGCAAGTGGTTGAAAAGATCTGAGCAGAGAGCGAGCATGGAAGTGTACATAAATCAATGGGTTTGTCGGAAGTAGGATGGAAGTGACAGGACAAGGGTGAGTGGGACTAAAGGGTAGTGTGTGTACGGTAGCAAGTATGAAAGAGGAGGGAAGAGTTATGGAAGAGAGATCATAGAGAACGAATGCGAGTGTTTGAGGGTGAGTGAATGAGGGGAGAGAGAGAGAGGGAAGGGGGAGGTTTCCTAAGTGCTTGAGCATCAGTGACTGATAGAGGACAACATTGCAAGAGAGGTGTTGAGCATGCATCCGTCTCTAGTGTTATCTGAGCGTGCTCAGATGGGGTAGGAGATACGCTGCACGGTACGAGGGCACAGTGGGAAAAGCCTGGCAACTCTGCGGAAGCTTTTTATAGACATATGGAGCAGCAATAAGTCCAAATGGCATCAATTCTGGACCAACGCCACAAAAGCCAAGAGAAGACAAGCTATACTAAAATTCTGGTGTGGGTTAGATGAACTGGATGTCCGGAACTCTCTTTGTCTCGGGGGGATGCGTCTTCATAGCAGTATCTGTCAGGATTGCCTCGGAGAGGAGCAATTTTTGGCTCGTCCTCCCAGGTGTCACATCGGATGTGTTCTTTTTCTGCCAGCTCGATTGGCAATGTGACTTTTTCTTACTATTCTCAGTGCACTTTTTGGATACATATATTCTTCACATGAAATTCTGATGGCTCCTGCTCTGAAGGCTTTCTCATCATTGGAAAACACACTGTATGGTATACGTTTTTGGAAAAGTGGAGTCGCAACAGAGGATGCATATGTAGATGTGGAGAACCAGTAAAAAGATTGAAAGATGTCACACATAAGCTGGTAGACTGACTTTCGGTATGTCACAAACCTCTCAAAATAGAAGCTCAAAATGGTGTTTTATTTATTTATTTGCTGGCTGTCTTGAGAACAAAGCTTCTTTCATGCCAAAAAATTATACTATTTAATTTAATTTTAACATCATACGGAAAAGATCAAAGCTTTGCTGAGAACCGGGGTTTTTTTTCAGTGCTGAAACTTTTCCAATTTTCTTGATGCCCTCTTTCTTTTTGAAAGTTTTTCTTTTGAATTTTGTGAGAGATACTAGATGTCCCTGGACTGGTTTCAAAGTTTCCCAACATCAGCAAAAAACTATGCTAAGATGTTTGGATCAGAGAATGGGTCTGTCGTTCAGATAGGACCAAACAACACTGTGGTGGGCTTCAGACATGAAGCCCAGTGTCCTATCCCCTCCTGGCTGCTGCTGCTGTCATCCCCATGTGAAGGATGTTTCACAGCACAGCGCTAGGACCATTTGAACCGAGCCAGAGCCCTGACCGGAGAGCAGAGATCCGCAGGCACATTAAGATGGTCATGGAACAGCTGGAGGAAGTTCTTGCTGAGCTCAAGGACGTGGCAAAAGAGCTCCGGGAGGTAAAGCACACATTACAGGCCTGCTTTGAAGGTTAAAGGAGTGATTTGGTAAAAGGCACAGTCTGAGGGGTGATTTAGTAAGTGAAAGGTTGTGGGCTTTAACCCAAAGATGACCAATCCTGCTAATGGAGGGCAATGTCTTGGCTCCAGCCTACCCCAAACAGACATGAAGTTTCTAGTAATTCTTACGACCTTACTTTGCTGGTTCAGGTGTGTTCGATTAGGAGCAGTGTCCTCCAGGAACAGGATTGGACATCCTTGTAAGTCCCGAGGTGAGACTTGAACTTGGTTCACTCATAGTGTAGCTGCACAACATGTCAGAGCAATGCCCACAAGGCTATCAGCTCCGAAAAGAAAAACCTTTTTTAAGTTTAAGGGTTCTATACAAGCTACCACCTTTGTGCCCTTAAACAAGGCACTGATTCCTACACTGTGCCAGGTAAGATACAAAATATACTCAAGTATGTAAGTACAAGTACGCATGACTGATTTCACACATGTTGTGTTCCAAAATTTGTTGAAAGCAATTCGTAGCGCAACGCAAGTTTCTATTTACATTCTCAAAGTTGTGAACCATTTTAAAAATTACACCAAAAGTTGCCCTCTTGGTAACTCTATCACCCCCTTGTGTACTGTTTTTTTTTTTCTTTTTTTACCATTTAGTAACCCAGGAATGATGCAATCTTGCAATGCACTGATAAGCATTTGCTTTTATGTTTGAGTACTTTCAAAGAGTTTGTTACTGGCCTAAACGTGACTACTGACTGACTACCTAAATATACAAAAACCAATAGACACATACACAGTGGGCACAATTCATAAACATACACAAGGTCACAAACACATTCATGCCCCTGTGATGCGTCCACCAAGTGGCTGTTTACTGGACAGCTTGTCACCCAAACAGCAACCAACAGATAGAAAGACTTGCAGGATGACATCCCCCCATACGGTGCGACACCCCATACAAGCAAGATGTCATCTGTGATGCCTAATTATCACCCGGCGAATCAGACAATGGGAGCGCAACTGATTTCCTCATCTTCTCACCTGTCAATGTCTCATCTCTTTTGCGGTTATCTCCCTTTGTGCTGGGTGACTGCTTTCAGCATTATGTGAGAGGACATCTCTTTAATTAATCTCTTTCCTCGGGTGGCTATCTATCTGCCTCATTACTGTCACTGAGTCTATGAGTGTCCCAGACTGGCATTTATCTCATCATCTCAGTCACAGCTCTGCTGGATTTGTCTCATTCGTCTCCTTGGCCAAGTTCAGGCATCACCGGCAGCTCTGCCACTCTTCCCTGCGAGTTAACACCTCCAGCTGTCACTCACACCTTGCAGCAGAGCCTTATTGTTACTACTGACATCTTGTTATGGTTATTAGTGTTGCCACACACCCATCTGTCTTTCAGCTGTCTCTTATTCCATGGATAGTAGCCAAACATTTTTCACGATTCTGAATTCTTTGCTGCCAAGTGTAACCAGTACACTACTCACTTACAGACCCCCGCACACAGAATTATGATGTCTAAAGTTCTTTTTGTGTTCCTGTAATTCAATAATTTGGCTAATTTGGTCATGCTGTCACCTATCAATTAAAGTTAGTACTTTAAGCTCCAATTAACACATTTTAATCATGTTTAAATCAATTCCGTAGAATTCTACTGATTTCCCGCCAAAAACAGCACATGCAAGATCCCATATGGGCCTTCTTTATATTGTGTTGTATATATGAAATACATCAACAATCCAACTATTTTAACCAGACTGACTTTTGTTAGTACAATTAAAAACAACATTGACCAGGTATGAAATGCTGATGTTTTTGAAAATGTTAGTAGTAAGTTGCTAAAAAGTTTTGTTAATAAGTTTTGTAGTCTTGCTTTTTCAAAAGTGCTTGAGTACTAAAGTAGCTTACACACTAATGTTGGGCGATATGCTCAATTGTCATATCATCCTATCATATCATACACGATATTATCCTGCTAATTTATTTAATTATTTACTTAGCTTCATTGCTGGAAAGTGAAACAACTCCAGCGTAAGGCTAAAAGCAGCCTGATGTTTTTTTATCATAACTGAATTTGTATTTAACATGATAACAATTTAATAGAAATGTTGGAAAGGAAGTGACATGTGGCTAAGTATGGTGTCCCACACTTGGAACTTGTGCTCTGCATTTTAACCCATCCAAGAGCACATACACAGCAGTGAGAAGTAACACACAAACACACACACACACACACACACACAATGCTGCAGCACCCAGGGAGCAGCGCCTTGCTTAAGGGAGGCTTCCCTCACTTCCCCCACCTACAATCTCTGCCGGACCTGAGACTCGAACCCACAACCTTCAGGTTACAAGTCCAACTCTCTAACCATTAGGCCACGACTGACCCTAAAAATGGTAAGTTACTAATTATAATGCTTACATTTCCTCAGTTATTCAACCAGCAGCTACTAAACAAGCAAAGAACATTTACATTACCAAAGAACATCATCACTGACTTCAATCTAGCCTTTTAAAGAGTCTATGCACTTTAAAAACACTCTGTTGTAATCAGTGAAGCTGTCTACACTGTATGATGAATAAATCTCTTATAGTTACATCGCACGTACATCTGCACTTTGTTGTTTATTCGCAAGAGGGCTGAATTTAGTCAGCAAGCGCGTGCATTGCAAAACTCCACCTCTGAACACCTCTGATTGGCCATTGCGTTCATAAACTCAACGGAAACATGTGTGATTGGTTATAACGTGCAACACTGTAAAAACACAGACAAAATATGATGGAACAAATAAGCCCTATTGTTAATTAGATAGTATTACTAGCATGATAATAATAATAATCGTCTTGCTATCATCAGTGGCATTAGCCACAGGCGATATATCTATCGTCGATTCACGATATCGTCTATCGGTACATCCCTATAACACACTACTTTAAAATCCATTTAAAGTACTTATGAGGTTACTTCATTTTAAATTATGCATTTTGACAATTGGTAATCAATATAAAGTGAACAATCCATATAAAACATAGCCTACACTAAAATTATGATTAAAATAAAAAAAATTCTGTGACTTTTATGACGAGTCAAAAAAAAAGAAATGCTACCGTCACACTAAGGAATATAGTAAGTTGAGCTAAGTTAGAAGAACTTTATTTTGTCAGAATGCATGGATAATATTAAATGTAGTAACACATTTTTCCACATGCACAGTTAACTAGCCAAACCTTGAACTCTTCTGGTTAACAGCGTTCTTGTAGCTCAATACACCTCATGGGAGCTGCCATGCTGCTACCAAAACCAAGGCAACAGTAGCTTATACGGTATAACATATACCTTAGAATGCCATGCAGGTCGCTTTGGATTAAAACGTCTGTCAAATGCAAAAATATAAATGTAGATAGATATGAAAATTCATATGGAGATTATTTTCAGAGCAAAGATATGGGTAAGGCAGCAATAGATGATGAAAAATGTAGAATCTAGGTTAGAATCTGTTTTTGAATCTAATGGTTTCTATCAGATGTTTTGGAGTCTCCAGGTAAAAATCAATCGCTTAAGAATCCCAATAGTGGTGATGGGTCTGTTTCTTACTGCTTTCAAATCAGGCTTCCTCTCGCAAAAGTTTAAATTGGACAAATGCTTGTTCTGACGCACACTCTGTTCCAAACACACTCTGTTTAAAAGCCTTCTGGGAAGGTTTGGCAATTATCTGACTCTAAGACAGGGGGTTCTGCAGGTAAGATGACTGTGAGATAAATCGGATAAAACAATGGAATGGGTTGTGACTTTTAGAATGGCATGGGATTTGTTGCACCAGCTACTTAATTAGATTTAAATAGGGGATTCAAACAATCCTCAAAATTGACTTTTGATCTTTTGTTTTGTCTTTTGGTCCTGAAAGTTCTGAAACATAACTTTTTAAAACTTCTGTATTTTGTAAAAGATCTGTTAAATTGATTTAGTTCAGAAAAGGAATGAATAGATCTTTTGAAAACTGGGTTATAAATTATCTATTCTCAGAAGATGCTAGTCATGGTTAGAAAATGGTGCTTTATTTTACATGAAGAGGGTCACCTCATGGGAGCTGCCATTTTGAGATCACATGACCAACAAGTATTTGGCTCACTTTATATTTGTAACCCCCCAATTATTGATTTATATAAATGTATATAAATATAAATTAATTCATCATGGCTAAATGCGCATAATGCCTTAAAAAATGTCATTAGTTACTGAAAAAAATTGCATAATTCTTGCACACCAATAGGTATAAAGTCCAAGACAATCACCATATCAAACAAAAATATTGAGTGAATTGGTCATCAATTGGCCAAAAACATTTTTTATTAATTCTAATAATGCCAGATATAGTGGTATGGTTTAGCACAAATATCAAATCATAAATAATAATATAAATATGTCATCTTTTTCACGTGAGCCGCACATGATAACAGAGTTTTCAGTGTCTTGGAGCGATTTGCAGTAAATTCTACTCTACATAAACTCAATCTCTGCAAGTGCTGTGAGTTTGAGTCAGTTATAATGTGCATTTAAAAATGCAATATCTGCCCAACAACTTCCCAAATTTGTAATAAGTATGATTTATAAATCTGTTGTCAACAAAAGATAAATATTTCAAAAGATAAGCTTCCCTGTGCTTTTCCACAAAAAAAGCAGCAAAGAAAATAACAACACAAATATTAGTATGGTAATTGTAATGTTGTATAGTTTCTATGCATTTGGCAGCAACTTTTATCTAAGCAAACTTTATGCATCATGCATATCATCATTCAAACCCATGCCCTTGGTGCTGCTCAGTTTTCAAAGTTTACTTTAGAAATGTAATAGGTTTCGGGCAGTCGTGGCTCTAATGGATAGAGCGTTGGACTTGTAACCTGAGGTTGTGGGTTCGAACATTGATGACTGAGGTGAGACCCTTCAACTGCTCAGTGTCGGCTGGCTCCAAGTGTGTGTGCACTGCCATTACTCTGAGTATGACAGCTCATGACCAACAAGTATTTGTGTAACATTTCAATTATTTTATTTCAAGTAATGTCTGATTACATTTGATTATTTCAAAATAATTCAAATGATTTTATTTAAGGTTAACCTTACAGTTTCTAGTTATGCACTTGAATTAAGATTATAATAATTTAATTTTAATGCACAGCCACCACAAACTCTCAGACAGGTTGTAGCCTAAGGGCCAGATTTACCTAAACAGGGCAAATTAGCATTAGAGAGCAATTCCATAAAAGTGACGATGGGAGGGGAAAATTAAGACACGCTTCATTGGGAGCTAAATAATTGGCGCAAATACCAGTAATTTAACAAACGCAAATGTTAGTGAACTGAGTTGCATGATTCCATTTAAATACTCTCCTCCTATAAATTTTGCATTTAAAAGGGAAACTCCAACAAATGCATAGTTCAGTCATGAAACTCTAGATGGTGCAGGCAGATGGCTATTAACGTAACTGATGATATTCACAGTGTTAAACAACTTGGCAGAAGGTGATTGGTTCATGTTGCATACGCAGACAATGAGCTTGCTACTTTACATTTAAATGGCTGGTTAGCATTCACTTGAGCATTTGCAGTGCGCTTTCAGAGTTCCCCTGAAATCCAGCACCTTCCCCAGCTCCACCTGTATAGATCAATGGGTTATTTTATGTGCTATTTATGCAGCAAGCAGTATGTCTTAAATACTCACAGCACTGTATCGCAGTATGCATTGGCAGTAGCAAGTTCCCATACTTGCTTGCAGAAGCAGCAGCAATAATCTACAACTACAGCAATAACCAGTAGCAGCAATTCAGCAGCAGTAGCGTGGCAGATATATTCTATCTATGGCCAAGACCAAATACATTAAAGGGGTCATAAAGGGGTAATTTTGCTTAAAATAATTTTTTTTGTGTATTTGGTGTAATGCAATGTGTTTATGCGGTTTAAGGTTAAAAAACACATTATTTTCCACATACTGTACATTATTGTTACTCTTCTATGCCCCACCTTTCTGATACGCGTCGATTTTTACAAAGCTCACCATTCTGAGAAGCAAGGCGTGCTCTGATTGGCCAGCTATCCGGTGCATTGTGATTGGCCGAATTCTTCAAGAGTGTGACGGAAATGTAACGCCCCTCGCCGTATTGAGATGTCATGTCCCGGCGCGACGAGACAAAAACAATAAAACCCATTATAAATTAGGCATTTGTTGCATCCAGTGGGGACATAATAACTGATTATAATGACTTATACTGTCTTTTTACACGTCATGTTGCATCGCGCCGCGTAAATATTACCAGGTCTGCATTTGTGATCGGAGAAACGCCAAACAACAAGCACTACTCTACACTGCTCAAAACTTCGCGTTTGAATCGTCAGTAGCAGAAACATATGTACAGGCTATGAGTCAGAAGCACCAGACTGTCCTTGGAATTGCTCCACTTTATAGAAACAGTCTTTGTGCAAGCCAGCATTGTTGGCTACTCTCCCAGGCTCAGGAAATAGTTCTCCATAAAATGCGCTGCACACACTCTTAATATTTGGGTTTAACTGTTCTGAAACAATGTTGTAAATACATCTTAACCACTGATTTCCTAGTTGTGTCCTCTTTTGGAAGCCCAAACAAAGTACTTTCACTTTCACAATGAAACACAGCATCTCCACGACATGGTGCCGGCGGCAGCAACAATACTACAGCGAGAATAATCGTTTACGCCCCCCACCATGACGTAGACATGTGGGGGCGTGTTTAAATGAGCCGTTTTAGGGGGGCGTGGTTGAGTCTTAACTTTGATAAAGAATATCTCTTTGGTTTTAAGACTTTAGCCTTTGCAACTTCAGGGGATCTTATCTTTGCACAATCAGCTTGTAACACTCCACAGAGAAAGAAAACCTTGAAATCGCCTCATATGACCCTTTTAACATTGTCATAACCATTACCATGCTAAAAATCTTCAGAGAGTTTTCATGATTGAAATGCACAATCAAGGTCGGGCGCAAAAATAACTGTGTCCATGCCTTTTTAGCACTAATTATTTACTCACGTTTTTAGTAAATCCTGACAGTACTATTTTGATATAATTGGTAGACGTGGTGCACTACAAATTCAGCATCAGAATAGCATCGCTTTACTAGACAGCCTTTCAAGTCAAGTCAAGTTGAGCTTTATTGTCATTCCGCTACATGTGTGATATACAGTGGGACGAGATGTCGTGCCTTACAGGACCATGGTGCTACATTAATACAGATATACAACACGAAGTAAAACAGTATAAACCTATAAACAACTAACCTACTGTCAGCTTTGACTATGCATATGCTATATATAAAAGTGGTTACTTATACATAAACTAAAAAAATACAAACTGTGCAACTGTGCAGATGACTCAAATACTGTACATGTGCAAAAAGAGAGACATTCAAGCAGCTGGCTGGGGAACAGTGTAAGGTGATTTGTGGTGCATGAGCCAGTAAACATACATATATTACAGTCATATACTACAATCAGTCTTTTGTGGGATTATGGACACAAAGTGTTGTGTGAAAGTGTCTAGTGCGAGTAGAGGAGAGTGTTACTACAGGTGGCTTGTGCAGGCCCACTCACCTGTGTGTACTGTAGCACACTTGAATTGCACAAAAATGTGTGCTGTGTTCACTGTCCGCTGGAGGGTCTTGCGGTCTGCTGCACTACAGTTCCCGTACCAGACAGTGATGCAGCTGTTTGGTACGGGATGGTACTTTACCTGTCTGGTACTCTGGTACTTTAAATGGATGGGGGCAATGTGCACATCAAAAATAGGCAAAGCAACAAATTAATATTATTCAATATCCTAGCCTTTTTTACAGAAAATTATGTAACATTTTCATAAGTAACTAATTTAATTAGGCACATTTTTTCCCAGTAACTGTATCAGATTCCATTTATTTTGTAATTAAATTACATGTAACTGGTTACTCCCCAACACTGGTGTTGCATACATCTTGCAGTTACCGAGCTACAGAAACGTGTGTCTCCCACATGCATACAAGCGCACAGCAGTCAGCAAGTGCACAAGCCACTTGTTATGAGCAGTGCCTCCTACAACAATCACAACACTTGGGGATTTCTATAGGTCAGCATTTCTGCTTTGCAAGGTGTGCAAGGCCAACCGCCCCTCTCAAGGTAGCAATTGTTTCTGCTGGTCTCAATTGAGCGGCTCTCTGATCTCCGATCAGTTAGCATGCGGTTGGCAGGAATGCATTAAACATGAACTGTCTGACAGCAGCACACAGGGCACAACCCCACGAGAGATGATCTAATACCTCCTCCAGACTGGAGCCTTTCAGTGGAGTCCCAACTCTGATAACCGCATGGCGCTTATCATACTTGGCAGGGCTCGATACATAGCCTATTCGCAAACACAGTGCATAATGTTTGTACAGTCCTTGATTAAAGCTTGGCATTGGTTGTGTCTTGTTTGCGCTTTCGAGCAGCAGGTGCGCTGTGAATGGCTATTTGGGCTGTTGAATGCCTGTCATTTGGGCTCTTCCTGTTTACGTTTGACTGCTCATTACCGAATCCCAACAGCCTTTGGCTCGCCGCTGAATAGCCGATCTGCTATCATGAACGCCACATCCTGCGATTGAATATGATGAGAAAGTTTGGCAGCAGCAAAGCCCTGAGCTCATCGAAATCAGAAGCAGAGAATTACAGCACGCTGTCATTAATAACTCTGCTATTTCAATCCGAGCAGTGCTTCATCATCAAAATCCTGAGAAATCAAACATAACTGCGTCATAAATAACCTACTAAGCTGCTTAATATTGACAAGGAGCAACATAATGTCTTTGCAGGGCAGTCATGTGATTTCATTTCAAACAATATCCCATCATATATAACCATTTATGCATGTTATTATCTGATTAAAATCTTCAGACGGACTTTATGATCTGGCAGGATCGCTACGCCTGGGCTTTGTTTTGTCTCTGATTTGTGAGCACCAGCTCTCAGAAAAAGAGCTGGGTAAAGCAAGAGAAGGAATATTGATAAGCGTATGGTTGAGATCTTATGTAAGATGCAGTTACTAGCACAGCAGGAGGACAAATTCCCCTCAGCACAAACAGATATGAAATATTCCAATGCCAGTGGGTGAAATGGGGTGAGATGGAAAACATAAAGATGGAAAGGATATATACAGATATATATCCTTATTACTCATGTATGGCTTGAGCTCAGCCACATAAAACTACAGGCATTCTTCAGAAAACACTGTGGAATATCTTGGAGTTTTCAATAACACTCTGAGAAACTATGATAATT
Organism: Ptychobarbus kaznakovi; assembly: GCA_027422405.1. Classification (NCBI taxonomy): domain Eukaryota; kingdom Metazoa; phylum Chordata; class Actinopteri; order Cypriniformes; family Cyprinidae; genus Ptychobarbus; species Ptychobarbus kaznakovi. The sequence goes on along the minus strand of CM049796.1, from coordinate 29,000,755 downwards.
GGTGGCTAATTTGTATGAATTTAAATGGTTTTATTCGTACGTTTTTGTACCCAATCTCACAGGAAAACATATATTTTAAAAGGTGGTGATTTCATGAACATGAAGGTCCCCACCATAAACATAACTGTCACTTGAGCCAAATCAGGTGGTACAAAAATGTATGAATGAGATACAAATTAGCCACTAATAGGCCAAAACTGTGGATCTTCCTGCTTAGTTTTGTCTAAAAATTTTACATTTGTGAATAAATCATCATATAATACATGCTAAATCATGACCTCTTAAAATAGTTTGGGGTTGATTTTTATCGTCTACAAGTTGCAATAAGAGATGCTCTCATAAAAGAAGTCTGCTTCTCGTTCAATTTGCTTTATTAAAGAAAGTTCACCCAAAAAATGTAATTTCTGTCATTATTTACTCAAGTTGGTCTAAACACCATATGAGCTGCTTGATATTTTGAAGAATGTGGACAACCAAACAATTTCAGGTCCCCATTGACTTATAGTATTTTTCACACTATGGAGGTCTATGGGGATCAACAACTGTTCATTTTTTCGGTTAACTACCCTTTTAAAATGGGTACATTAAACTACCCCTTTAAAATGTGTTGTTACATGGCCAGTGCTGGGTGGTAATTTATTACACGTAATCTGGATTATGTAATCAGATTCCAAAAATACATTACTTGTAATTATAAGTATTGCATTTTGAAATGCTTGTTATCAGATTATTTACCTTTTATGGATTACATATTCACACAGTGGCAGTAAATTATTCATAATTTATTAAATCTGGATGTCTGGACAAAAATCTGGGTGCGTCGTTGTTTTCATTCCCATATGGTTTGTCACCCCTTAAAATAAAATATTTGTTGAAATATCGCAGAAAGTAGTTCATATTTCAATAATTTAACAGCACCTTTGCATGTTTACAGTTCTCTGATGTTGGTTAATAGTCACACTGACATGCAGTGTTCACATTTCTTTTATTTTACATTTTTATGATTTAATTAATTATTTGTATTAACTCACTATTCATGCTCTATAAACTCACTAATGTAATGTTTAATGCATTTTATGATGTTGAAATCAAAACATGGGACATATTTACTTTCTCTTTGCTTTATTATATCCATATGGTACATTTAAAACAAGTTTGATAAAAAAAGTAATCTAAAAGTAGTCAGATTATATTACCTAAAATTGATTAACCTAGATTACATTGCTAACTACAGTTTTCATCATTGCAATCTTTAATCAGTAATGGATTACAATTTAAGTAATTTACCCAGCTCTGTACGTGACTTGAACTAAATCTGACAGACTTTTCTAGCTCCCAGTGTGCTTTACATGGGACTACACAGGAGACTTAATATTGTAAGCAAGTGCAATTTTATTTATATATTTAATATGAATATTTAATGTTCAGTTATAATGGGATTTAGAACAGTTTTATATTGGTATTTTGGGGGTTTACACTATGCTGAACAGTGGAGATTGTGCTGATGTTGAGTATTGCTACATACAATAAAGTCCTGTTTTTAATATTGCTTTACTTAATAACATATTACTGCTCATATGCAAGCATAGTGATCTACTTTTTCTTGTACCCCCTGCCCCAAAAATGAAAATTCTGTCATCATTTACTCACCCTCATGTCGTTCCAAATCTGTATGGCTTTTCTTTTTCTGAGGAAAACAAGCAGATCAGACCCAGTTGATATTGTATGGACATATTGTATGGTATTGTATTAAAGAATGAAAGTTGACCAGGTTTGAAAATACATGAGGGTGAGTAAATAATGACAGAATTTTCATTTTTGGGGCAAACGCTTCAGATATCACGAGTTCTCAGTTTTCTCCTTTTCTTCTCTTCAGGTTGTGGCACAAATCGACAAGTTAACATCAGATATCGACCTCGACTCAGACGATGACCTGACACTAGTGTGTTGCAGCGAGGACCGTGGTGACCTCTTGCACAATGAGACATTATCCGACAAACACTTACTGCACAACCCTCTGCTAGACACGGTCCGTAACCCAACCACAGCCAAGAAACACGAATTAGAGCTCTACCGCAGGAGCTGTGGAGACTTGCCTGCCCTCAATGGACCATTAAAGGCCTCAAACAGCCCTAAAGCCTCCTGGCTCTTTGGATCTGGAGGACGGCTCCATTGCTACGACAAGACGCTCTATCACGCGTTGTGCTGTGACGATGACGATTACGACGAAGATAGAGGTGGAATGAGATCATCGAGGCTGTCGTCCACCGATTCTGTGTTTTCATCTTCACCTCCGAGGTTTCTGACGCCCAGGTGCAACCGTAAAACTTACTCCAGCCCGGACTCGAAGAAAAGAGCTCTCCGTAGCTGCAGTACGCAAACTGTTTCCGATAAAAGCACACAAACTCACTTCCCATACATTCCAGCCAAGCAAAGAGCTTCAAGTGACTACAAGAACTGAAGCGTCCCAAAAACTTGGATAGTTAACCCAAAGTGAAACATCTGTTTTTCTCCCTCATGCTGCTCTGAAACCATATGACTTTCCTTCTTCTGTGGAATGCAGAAGGTGAATTGTTTCGATATAATAGAAGTGAAAAAGAACAGGGAATGTGAAGCTGTAAAAATGTATGTGAACATAAAAATAGTCCATATAACTGATTAATTATATTTAACATATTCTGAATGTATACTACTGGTCAAAAGTTTGGAATACTCTCTAATGCTCACCAAGGCTGCATTTATTTGATGTAAAATACAGTAAGCTGTTATAAAAAAAGTTAAATATTATTCAAATTTAAAGAACTGTTTTCTATTTGAATGTATTGTAATTTATTCCTGTGATGGATTTCAGCATCATTACTCTTCAGTGTCACATGATCCTTCAGAAATCATTCTAATATGCTTCTCAGTTATTAGTTATCACTGGTGCGGAAGTATTAAAAATGGTTCTTTGTACAGTTGTACTGCTTATTATTTTTATTTGAAATATAAATCTTTTGCAAAATTATAAATGTATTTACTGTTACTTTTGATCAATTTAATGAATCCTTGGTTAGTGCAAGTACTTATTTTTTCATTTTTTAATCTTACCTAAACTTTTGAATGGTAGTGTATCACAGTTCCCACAAAAATATTAAGCCGCAAAAACAGTTTAACACTGATGATAATAATAATAAAAAAAAATCTTGAGCAAAATAGGCATATTGATTTCTGAAAGATCATGTGCGACACTGAAGACTGGAGTAATCACAGTTGATCACAGGAATAAATTATATTTTGAGTGTAATATGATTTATTTAATTAATATAGAAAGCTGTTTTAAATGATTATTGTTTTACTGTATTTCTCATCATGTAAATGCAATTGGTGAGCATAATAAACTCCTTTCAAAAACATTAAAATATCATAGTTATTCCACACTTTTGAGCAGTAGTGTATTTGTTAGGTTTGAGATCCAAATTTGATAATTATTGACCAAAAATCTTAGCACTGGCAGTCCTTGATACGTTTATGAAGCAGTGATTTCTGATCCAAGAACTCTTCTGTGAAGTCATTGTTTTTGTTGGATCTTTTCCAGCGAATATGTTTATTCAGTTCACAAAACCAGTCTGAATGATTTGTTCTTGAATCACAGCTATTTTTATGATATTTTAACAATACTTTCATGATGCCATTGTCATTTTTGAAGCTTAAATCACGGAAAAGCATGACCAAAAGATGAAAGTCAGTGAATTGACATGAGGGTGAATAAATGAACAGAATCTTCATTTTGGGGCGAACTAATCGTTTAAATGAGTTTGAAATGATTTTGAACTGTGCCATCCATATTTATGAAATGTTTAGGTCGATGCTTATGATAATGAATTACTGTCATGGAAAAATCTCTGTTCTCCTGGAGTTTCCAAAGAACAATTTAACCATCTGTTTGGATTAATTATGAGGGATTATGCCAATATCGAAACAATCATGCATCTCGGCAGAACATTAACACCAGTCCAAAGCCCCCTAAAGAGTGAGGATTGGTTTCGGTCACACCCACACTGCGCAGTAAACAGACACAGTTAAATTAAGCGAGTGGGACGCTTCCCCAAAGAATTACTAGAATATAAAAAAGTGCTTTATATTAGGCTGTTATTTCTGACAAAACCCCAAGTACATTATGAATAAAATGACGAATACAACTTTCTGGCAGACGCTTCATTCCGAATCATCTTCCTCTCACCAGGATGTTAATTAGTATGCACAGATTTACCATAGTAACCATGGCTGTGACAATAAAACTGCTGCATTAGCCATTGTCACAAATATAGAAGTGAACAACAACAACAGAAAGCTTTATACAGTGTTTAAAGAAGATCCATTTATTAGCGGTTGATGCTAAAGCTCATATTTCATTTAAAGCTCATATAGGATCATTACTGCCATAATTAGGGTTAATGATTGGAACAATCCCCTAACTGTGTTACATTTTGCTGTGCAGCTCATACTGCAAGGTCTGCACTACAAACATGAATGATGCCTCAAATAGTGTGGCTTATTGAGAAGAAGTGCGTTATTACTTTTCTACGCAATCAGACTGGCCTTGTGGACTGTAAAATTAGTCAAAATATCTGTAGACGTCTTTTATCTAGAGATCAAATAAATGTTAGCTCTTTTAATTTGGGCGATCAAGAAACTACTTAAAAACCATTCCAGAACTGCAAAACGTCATGCTAAACCATTTAAAACATTGAATAACCAGGAAACCACCGCTCACACTTTCTTAAGAAAATATATAAATCTGATGTTTTTAAATCTATAAATAACTCCTTTTGTGTTCTGCTAAAGAACAAAATAACATTTTCAAAAGATATGGCTAAATAAATGAAGACAGAATTTAAATGTTTGGGTGTACCGTCCCTTTAAGAACTATTTTATAAGAATAAAATGCCTAGGAGTGTCTGCAATCATAAGTGCCGACAGCACAGCGGGTCAGACGGAGGAAATTAATTAAGAGGCAAGATTCACTGTCCATAGTGTCAAGCACATTAGCCGTGCCGTATCTGAACTTTGACATTGTGAGCTCATTCCTTCAAAAGTCCTCACAAGGCCGTGCTCTGAGTTCATCTGTCAGTGTGAGTGAGGTCAGTTAATTGGAGTCTAAATCATAAAGCTTCACCTCTTGCCCTTTTCAACTGGAGATGGCTGTTATGCAATCATCTATAATAAAAGCCAATCACTGAAACTGCCTTCAAGGGACACTGTGCAGTTCTTTTTATGGAATACCTTTTAATCCTCTATACAAGTAGACCAAGTATAACTAAAGCAAACACATGGTTGAAGATTGGAGTCTTAAAGGAATAGTGCACTCAAAAAGGACAATTTGGTCAAAAAGATAAATTTATATATACAATTTTGTCTTTTATTTATTTATTACTTTATTTTTGCATATATATATATATTTATAATTTGTATATATATATACTCTCTCTCTCTCTCTCTCTCTCTCTCTCTCTCTCTCTCTATATATATATATATATATATATATATATATATATATTAGTGCTGTCAAATGATTAATCGCGATTAATTGCAACCAAAATAAAAGTTTTTGTTTACATAATATATATGTGTGTACTGTGTAAATGTATTATGTATATATAAATACACACACATACAGTATATATTTAATATATAAACATAACATATTTTTCTTAAATATATACATGCATGTGTTTGTATTTAAATATAATAAATACACACAGTATATACACATATATTATGTAAACAAAAACTTTTATGTTGGATGTGATTAATCGTTTGACAGCACGTCAAACGTGTTATTAATATATATACATTTTGGAGGGGGGTTATTAATTTTATTTTTATATTATTTACCAATATATGACATTTTAGCACTTCGACGAAACCAAAATGAGAATTGTTACCTTGGCAATTATTTTTTATATCTTAAGTTAAGTATTGATTTTTTCATGGTTTTAGTTTACACCATTCAATGTAATTTTTAAGAGTCAGATCAGACAGAAATAGCAACTGCACAGTTTCACAATGCTGCATACTGCTTACAGAGTCTTCTCTTTTACACCAAAATACATTATAACCAGCCTCCTGTTCATGCTGTTCTTGTCAGATTTCCTTCCACGGGGATCCTTTCTCCTGATACTGGATTATTGCAGATGCTATTAAAATGGTTACACTCAATGATGATTTTATGCAGTAGGACTGTTAGGTTAGTAGATCCATATTTTGCTTTTTACATTTTTTTGACTGCTTAAATTTTTCATCAAAATGCCAAAACGTTCCTGTTTACTAGTGCTCTTGCACACAAGTTTTGTCAAATGTATTGACATTTATGACACCATCATGCAACAACATCACAACATCATTAGCAACAGTAGATATAAACACGCAATTGCACAAAAAAGTCATAATTGTGAGATATAAACGCACAATTGCGAGGAAAAAAGTCTAAATTGTGAGATATAAACGCACAATTGCGAGGAAAAAAGTCTAAATTGTGAGATATAAACGCACAATTGCGAGAAAATAAGTCTAAATTGTGAGATATAAATGCACAATTGCGAGAAAAAAGTCAAAATTGTGAGATATAATGCACAATTGCGAGAAAAAAGTCATAATTGTGACATATAAACGCACAATTGCGAGGAAAAAAAGTCTAAATTGTGACATATAAACTCACAATTGCAAAAAAAATGTCAGATAAAAAGTCACAACTACTTTTGAATGTATTTTTTGTCCCATAGCAGAGACTAGCTTTCATTGTTTGGTTAGTACAAGAACTTGAGCTGTCAAACGTAATGTACCGTACTATAAAGCTAAATTGGTCGTACAGAAACTCACTAAACAGAAACTTTCCTTCCTCTTTCCTATAAAGCCTGTGTTAATAATGATAATTGTGGCATCATTGGGCAAGGCCCTCGTGATATTAAGCTTGCTTATGAGGATAATGAGAGTGCATTAGTTGTAATCTCTTCATGCACATGGGGCCAAACTGGGACAAAAGTTTTAATGGGGTCGCTTGTAATCAAACCCATTAGCTCTTCCTCATTCATTGAGTTTCCTGATTGACACATAATGTTCATTTATTCCATATATAACGATCCCTTAATGCGGGTTTCGAAGCTCTTCAGAATGCTTATATTCAATTCTCATCAGACCTCTGCAGACAAGGTCTTGAGCCTAATTAATCAAATTAAAGAATCCATTCCTCAGCCTCTCCATTAATCAAGCTGTACTGTGTGATGTGAATGTAAAGTGACCTTACTGGAAGAGACTCCATCAAGCATCACATCGCAAACACGCTCATGGACTTGTCACACTTTCCTTACAGTAAGTACTGTGACTGAGTTTCAAGGATGACAACATTCAAGCTTCAGAACAAGAGCAGAAGTAATCAGCTATGAGACGTTCTATTAACTCCTCTGCATCTCAGAATTTCCTCCTGAGGGAATTACAAAATTACAAAAAAAATGTAAATTAAAATATTAATTACTTGTTTTATGTCGTTTACTACATTGTACTATATGTAATAATTTTTCTCAACTTTTGCTTTTTTACAGTGTACAAATCGTACACATTTAGTTTAAATAGTACAAATATTATGAGTCAATTGCTATAAGTTAAAATGAGTTGTGTGCCTAATGTTCATAAAAAGATCATGTTTGAATGGAGTACGGCTGGGGTGGCCATATGTCCGGATTTTGGCCGGAGAGTCCGGATTTTAAGCCCCCTGTCTGGCGCAGCCTCAAGCCGGACACTCATTTGTCCTCTTTTTTGGAGTTGCGCTGAATCGGCCTAAAAAAACCTGCTCTAGAATCTTTATTGGGACGCAGCAGCATAGCGTCTAATGCTGTAAGATCTCTGGTTAAACAAATGATTGGCTGGAAGCGGTGTCAAACAAATATCTGGTATATCATTGGTTAAAAGCGTAAACAAGCCTCCACGTGCTGCTACGTCATATCATAACGTTAACATGCCGAAACGTCAGACCTCATTTAATCCGGAACGACAAAAGAGCACGAATTTATATTAAAAAGCAGTAGAGACGCTTTTCATGGATTTTGCACACTGTGTCGCTGTGAAGTAAGAAGTTATAAGAAATAAAAAAGTTAAAAATAAGAAGTTAAATTTACTTAATTTTTTATTTGGCATGCATATTTTTAAAGTATAATTTAAATACGGAATTAAGTAAATCTACTTAACTAAGTTATCTAAAATTAGTAAAGGAAATTAGTCAATTTAACATGGCCAGGTAGAGCTTGATGAGTAATTTCTACTTAATTATTTCAAGTTTACATGCAATACTTAAGTACATTTCACCCAGTCACATTTTATAAACTATAATCAAACAACATAGCATTGAAAAAAAGCCTACAAAGCATGTGGTTTAGTTACAAGTATGTAAGCAAGTAGATTGATCGTTATTCATTTGAAGGTATTATATTGGCTATAAACAGTTATTACCTGAATGAACACAGAGACCTGAATACATGACGCATGATACGCAATGACAATCAGTAAATAGTGTTTGAGTATGAATGGGTCCTTTTGAGAAAAAAATGAACTCCAGATGTCCCAAAAGAGCCATTTACTTAACATAACAACAAAAGCAAAAACAAAACAGTGTAAATACATTTCAAAAACAGCAAAAAAAACTACTTATTATTTATTCATGCCTAAGTGCATGATGAGAACAACGGGATCATGACGTTGATATTTACTTAAACAATATTTGTAAAAATAACAAACAATTACAAGTAAAATATACTTATAAGTTCAAACTTTAAATTCTACAAGCTTAAATTGAGTACTGATATTGAATTTACTCTTTTATTTAAAATTCTTGCCTGAACTCAATTATTTAATGAAGAAATTACATTTGTTTTTCTGTAGTATTTACTTCACCACAAAATCATCTTTATCAGTGTATTCTTGCCTCACTAAATGCCGCAAAGTGTACTCCTTTTTGGTGTTATGGAAATGGCCACCCTATAGGTACGGCATGTCACAGCAGAGGACATAGCCTTTATTCTGAAGTAAATGTCAGAAATTCTCCTAGTCTCCTGCTACAATGGGAACGTCTGATTTCCTTCAAAATGACCAAAGTCTGAGTGGTCACTGTGGTAGTTTGGAAGCGCCCACAGTTCCTCTAATCTACACGGCACAGACTTTTAGACTTGTCTTGATCTTTAGACAAGCCCAAAGTGATGTCCCTTTGTAGCTGAGCCATGTTCCACCGGCTCTGGCTGAACAGGGCGTCTCTTCGCAGGGTGTGAAATGTCTGTCTCTGTCATAACTGCTGTGTCCTGGTTCCCTCAGGCGCTGTCAGGCGTGCTGCACCGAGTGAGGAGCTCAGTGAAGACTGGCGCTCTCTGAGAAGCGTATCCAGCCAAGAGACCATCTGTCACTGCGAATAACTGTGACAGCACAAATACAGTCCTACCTCACTAAAACCCTGACCAGCACCGAGAACTGATGGATACGAGAGCTTGGAAATGAAAGAACTGATCCAACAAAGCATTGTCACAGTGGAAAGAAATGAATGAAACTGCTCATTTTGCTTTGTTTATTAAATGTGAACCTGGTGTTACAACCGGTGTTAGTATGGTGTAGTTAGCCCCTACTGGTAGATGTCGTTACTACACTTGTGCCAACGAGCAAAAATGACAGATTTGAAATTACACAGGGCATTTACCGGGGATTCACGTGTTAAAGGAGCAACCGCCATTGAGCTTAATCGAAATGCTAACCGCTAATGCTAACTTGGCCCAGTTGGTTTGAGAAAAGACCAGCTACATGCCCCCCCCCCCAAAAAAAAGCATTTACTTCAAAGTAGCCAACTTAAATGACTTTAAAATAATTTGACTGAAATTATTATTATGTCGATGACTAGGTTGCGTGTTATTATAATATCACTGAGATTTAAACACATTATTATTGTTTTAAATAATATTTTCCATTGTAATTTTGTTGTGTTTGTCATTTCATTGGTTTTCCTTTTTATATATATATATTTTTTTTTGTTAATTTATTTCAGTTTAAGTTTTAAAAAATGTAAATGAGAAATGCTGCTTTGGAAACTCGCTTAATTTCAAGTAAGGAAAAAGTTCATTTCAATTTAGTAACAGTATTTTTGTTTAGTAGTCAAGAAATTTTGTTGTGAATTTGTCATTTTAATTAGTTTTTTAGAACATGTTTGTATAGCTTTTATTTATGTAATATTTATGTAATATTATTACTTCAGATTTAGTTATTTTAGTAGGCCTACATCAAGTTAAAATTAACTGAAATGAGACTTACATTGGCAACTAGCTAAAATTTTATTCCGTTTATTTATCTCTAAAAGACACACGTGGACTATTTTGGCTGGTATTTAATTATACAAAACAGCTTTATTTTTAATATTTCTGTTATTTCTGCGTGTCAGAGCTACACTGCCCTCAACGCGAGTACTACAGTCTGTAAACAACATCAGGAAAACTACAATTCCCAGAACCGCCATCTTTCCTGCATGACGTCATGTCGCGCGGATGAAAATAGTCGCATGATACTGTTTATTTCAAAGACAGATAGCGTTTACAAGATTGACAGATTTATTCGTCGTTTCTGTGCGTTGTCAAAGAAAGCACAGCGTCTCTAGTCCGTGCGGCTCGATGGCGCTCTCAGAGTGGCGTCTGTCTCTCAAGCTGCTGGATCAGCCCTCTCTCCCCAAGTCCGTGCTGCAGTTTCCCGAGGCGGACCCCGGAGATGTTCCTCCCGGAGAGTATCGGGTCTCCACTCTCAAGCAGCTGGTGTCCGCTCAGATCCCAGATGCCATACCAGATCCTGAGCTCATAGGTAACATATAATACCAAGAATATGACTCATTATAATATTAGACCACAGAATGGCATTAATGCTGTCACATTTGAACCGATTTAAACTGGTTAAAAACACTCGAGCCTTTATTTATAATGTCATAATTTGATGTGGACCGCAAAGTCAAATTAAAACCATTAAAAGTCATTCAGGTAACTAAATAACGGGTTCATTTTGTTTCTGTTTAGCCCGTTATTTTAATATTTTTTTCATGTATTCCTGTAGTGCTTATTTGTTATTTTACTAGCGCTTATGATTATATTATTATTTACTATTATTGTAGTAGTGCTTATTAGTTTTTATGATTTTTATTTTGTTTATTATTTATTTTATTTGGTGACTATATTTTAAATTGTATTGTCTATTTATGAGATACTATTATACTTATTGCTTTGCTAATAGTTACTATAATAATCAGAATCAGAATGAGCTTTATTGGCCAGGCCATAATCAAAGATAATATTCCATTGCTATATCAATATACAGTATGTTAACAATAAATGCTTTGAATTATTTGGATTCTATGGTTCAGATATGAATCACTTTTGTCTAGTTTGTATTCCAGTTGTTGCCGGTATCAATTACAATTTTGCTAGGAACTGTTCATTGGGTGGCCTAATGATACTTTACTTATTTCCTGGTTACTAATAACTTCCTAATAATTACTCATATCTATTCCAGCTTTATTCATATTTATCTATTATATCCCAACTGTTATTAGTAAAAAAAATATCCTACTAAATAATAGCTTAAAAAAGCATTCAATCTTTTCATAAATAATTGTAACCTATTTTTTTATTGGTTACTTAAGATGAATTTATAGGTATTAAATGTATTATAACTGTGTAATAGTTCATATAAATGCATCATAAGGTGCATTACTAGGGGCATAATTAAAAAGCATTATATGTTTGAAGACATCAAGTAAAGTGTTACCAATCTTACTTGTAGAATATAATTTTACGGTTTAAATAGTAAACAGTCAAATCATTTCACAAGTTTTTTTTTTTTACATTATCAACAAAATATAACTAATATTATAAGGGACAAATAAGGGACACATAGTCTATTAGACTATTTTTCCTCCTTAATTGGGTGGAAATTTTGTATCTCATTTGTTTAAAAAGTTTCTGCAATATATATATAATATAACATAATACATAATAGGATTTAAGTCATCAAGCTGGAACTATGACTTTTAAAAACTGAAACGTGTCCCTTTTGTGATGAAATCTAAAGACGCTTCAAAACAGTTTCATGTTTCCAAAAAAAAAAATATATAACAATGAATCAATTCTGAGAATAACCCTTGAGGAATCTTGACAAGATTGCAAACAGTTTCTCTCATTATCTTTATGCATTACAGAATTAGTGTACTGTGGCAGAAAGTTAAATGATGACTTGACTCTGGCGTCCTACGGGATTCGGTCGGGATCCACGGTGCACATCCTGAGAAAGTCCTGGCCAGAGCATGAGATCCATCCCGGTGAGTCGTGTTTACGATCTGCAGTGGAACACAAGGAATGGAGATGAAGATGGACACTGGCTAGCTCCGAAAAGACAAAAGTGCACCATGAAATCAGTCCATCATTTATTCCTGTGTGTTCTCCTATAGAGCCCGTGGACAAGGTTGCGGCTGCGAGGGAGTTTCGTGTCTTGCAGGCAGCTCTTCAAACCAGCACTGCATACAGAGACTCGGTAGGTTGACTAGACCGTCATACAGATTCACTACTGACCATGAGTGTCTCTGCTGCTGGTTCTGGATCCTCGGGAACATGTTTGAGTAGCTGTTTACTCGTTCCAGGTGTTCAAGATGCTGCACAACAAGGAGTCCCTCGACCAGATCATCGTGGCAACACCTGGGCTGAGCAGCGATCCTGTGGCTCTAGGTATGATTGCAGGCAGAAGTGATTTGTGATGTGAGGCGTGTTGAAGACTTAGAGTTGATCCCATTTCTCTGTCTTACCCCTTCCCCTTCGTCTTACCCCTAGCCCTTGTCCCTCGAAACCGAGTGGTAAACGCTAGGGGTGAAAACATACCCCTATGAAATGAGACACCACTTGGTTACTGTTACGTCATCATACATCGTCGTTAGCTGGCTGCTACGTCACCAGAGGCGACAAGTGTTGATCGCAAACTCTCCGTCTAAAAGTGTGTTTTTGTCGATTGCGTGGGTTTTAGTGATGTTTTCTCTATTCAGAGAAACGCGGGACTGTTGTGCAAATCAGCAATGTAATGTTAGCGTGGAAAAATAGCGATATTAAAAAACGTTTAAATTAAGAACATGGTTGCAAATATATATGTAAGCTACAGGACTGTGTAGAGCACAAAACAAGACTATCGTAATTTTAAATAAATTATTTAAGCCGAAAATACTCTCTGGATGATCTGGCCGAGGTGTGTTCTGGGTACCCCTTGGTTTCAAGTAAGCTCGCGAAAATGCTTGGTTTTGAGGGGTATCTACCCTTCCCCTTAGCCCTACCCCTCGATCAAAACCAGAATTGGGATAGCCCTTACTCTCATGTGAATGTGCAAAACTAAGGGGAAGGGGTAAGACAGAGAATTGGGATTCACCCTTTCATGTTGATTGACTGTATTTTTAGGGGTTCTTCAGGACAAAGACCTCTTCATACAGTTCACAGACCCAAACATGCTTGACACGTGAGTGAGCATCATTACATACAACTGATCCAAAATAAATAAATACATACAATTATTATTAGTAGTACTAATTATAGGAGAAAAATAACAACAACCATAATAATAAATAGTGTTATATGTAAAAATAATAAAACAACAACACATAAATAGGTTGTTATTATTTATAAACTAATAAATATTAATAATAATTATTATTGTTGTCATTGATTTCTTATTAGTAATATTAATAATTACTATTATTATTAATTACTAATTAGAAAAACAACATCAATAATCATAAATCAGTCATTTTATTTTTAATTAACTAATCGATATTAATATAATAATCACAATAATTAGCAATTCATAATAAACATAATTAACAATAATAATTATCACCATCATCAGTATATCAATGTTATATAGTAAAATAATAATGCATCAATAATAATAGTAAATCAGTAATATTGTTATTAATTGATAATGCAATAACAACAATTTATTAACTGATATAATAATACACTAATAATAATTATTGAAATATAATAATAATAAAATATAATAAATACATAAATAACATTATTAATAATCAGTATTATAATTAATTAATTAGTATTCTAATAAAAATATAATTAATGTTACTACTATTAGGAATACTACTACTAATAATAATATATTTAATTAAATTATTATTATAATATTATAATAAATAATAATTAAATGATTAATGATGATAATTATATAATTAAATAAATCAATGTTATTATTAATTAATCAGTATTATTATAATGATAAATATAATTAATATTGCTTCAATTAATAATAATAATAATATTAATAATTATAATAATAATTATTATTATTATTATTAATTAATAATTAATCAATATTGAAATAATATTAATTATAATAATACAATTTAAGATTTGTCTTATTTAAAGCATAAGCAGTCAAGTTTGTCTGGTACTGACTTTATAATAATTAATTACGGTTAAATTGTTTTTTAAACGACTTTCCATTTTGGCTGATGCCACATTGTAGAACGGTTGTGAACACCATATGGTGTTGACTTCCTGTTGAATCCGAGGTTTAACCGCTTCAGAATGTGGCATTAGAATCATGTGGTGCACTTTGGGTTACAGCAAACGATACCCTGAGCTTAACTGTCTCACCAGATTGGCCAATTCCCACCCGGCTCTGGTAAATGCCATCATCCTGGTGCTGCACTCGGTGGCTGGCAGCGTGCCGCCCCAGCAGAGCGCCAGCTCCTCCAGAAACGTGTCTTCTAGCTCTTACAGCGACATGCCAGGTGGGTGTCCATCTAAACACAATTTAAGTGAAATATTGCCCACCATTTACATAATGTGACGGGTCATTTTGGTGATCCATAGTGGTTTTCATTCATAATCTTTTTTTTATCTACAGGAGGTTTCCTCTTTGAAGGCATGTCTGATGACGAGGAGGATTTCCAGTCGGTTTGTGATGATTTATTGTTCTCCATTAGGAATAGTGCATTAACAGTATTGGATCCTAAGTCAGTTTATCATCTGTAGGGAAATCGCGGTGGGCCGTCTACTCTTGCTAGTGGTTTGGCCGGCATGAGGCCAGCTTCGCTGGGTTATAACGGCGCCGTGGGCCCCAGACCCATCACTCAAAGTGAGCTGGCCACTGCTCTGGCCCTCGCCAGCACCCCTGAGAGCAGCGCTGTTACACCAACTACAGGAAACCAGGTACAGGACACTTCAGTCCTGCCCATAACCGTGTTCACCCAAAGTAGGGTCCTCAAGCACCAAATGCACATAAAGCTTTAGTCAGTATATAAAACAGTGTTATTTGCCAACAGTATTGGGTATTTTAAAACATGATCTTAAACAGCATTTTAATAGTAATGCGTTACAATATTGTGTTACTCCATAAAAAGTAACTAATTGCGTTATCTAGTTACTTTTTATGGAAAGTAATGCATTACATTACTTTTGCATAACTTTTTGTCAAGTGGGCTGGGCTTATTTGTTTTTATTTTTGGCAACTGTAAAGGCTCTTTCACATCAAAATATAAATTAGGGCTGATAGAAGTGTCTTTGCACCTCACCCCAATTTCTCTCAAATAGAAGAGGTGTTGGTGACTGTTTCCATCCACTATTTTTATACGCATTTTGGAATATCGCATAAAAAAACGCTGGATGGAAACTCAAAGATGCGCATAAATTCTAATTTGATTATTAGTGCTAAATGGTTGTAAATGCTAAATGCGCATAATTGAGTAGGATAAACTTTTTATCCAATAAGAAAAAACACATAAACTACAACGGGAACACATTACTGAATAAATTCCTCTATGCGCATTGAAAAAGTCTTTGATTTTGTGCTATGAGACGGGATAACTTGACTAGCAGCGGACTAATCTCGTTCATAGCATCTATATGTTGTTTTGGTCGTTCTGAAAAGCCTGAGTAAAGTCTGTCGTCAAAGTATTGCTGTATAATTGTCTTACACGACTGCATTCCCAAACAGCAGCATCCACCTCCGAGAGCAATGACTGCATTTATTGTGTTGCGTCTGCTCGCTCTGAGGTGCAAGTCATTTATTATATATAAAAAATATTATATTCAGTAGCTTCTCCTAGTTTTCTTAGTGATATTCAGTGCCAGTTTAGCAGGAAGAGACGATATTGTTCGCTTTGACTCGTTGGATGGAAACGGTGCTTTATTCGCAACTGTTTTATGCCATATTCCAATTTTGCACATAAGTTAAATTCGCAACTTTGGATGGAAACATAGCTAGTGAATTAACAAGAAAAAAGTAACTTATAAATGTAAAAGTAATGCCTTACTTTACTAGTTACTTGAAAAAAGTAATCTGATTACACGTACTTTAATGCGTTACCCCAACACTGTTCGCCAATTGACCAATAACTTTTTTTTTATTAATTATAACAGTACAGGAAAATGCTATATATTTTGGCGCAGTTATCAAAATGCAAAGACTGTTTCATGGCCAGTACAAACTATTTATGTCTGGTTACCAGTCATTGGCAGGTGTGGCAAAATGTATTACCATTCAAACATTTGATGTAAGATTTTTTGGTCTCTTGTGCACACCAAGGGTGCATTTGATAAAATTGTGTTATATTTGTTATCATTTTAGTAATATTATAACAATTTAAATTAACTTTTTTTCGATTTGTTTTCTTTTTGGATAATTAAAAAAATGTAATCATTCATTCCTGCTAGTGTTGTCACTGTACCAAAATGTCAGTATTCGTCACCAATACCACTAAAAATCCACGGTTCTCAGCACTAAAGCAAAACACAAAAAAATCCATCAGTGTGTCTATGTTTTAGATTTGCATACACTGATTTAAAAGCCGAATATGTCTGTGACAGGTTCCCTCTTCAGGAGTGTCCCCGATCCCGGCAGGCACTCCTATAACTAACAACCTGTTTAACCAGGCACTGCAGCAGGCCCTACAGGTGTCCAGCATGTCCAGCTTATCCGTGAGTAACCACGGGACATTTACACCAGATTCATCTATATAGAGTCCATCGTCAGCCCTTTAAATCGAGATGTCGCAGAAAAATGCATGCATTCTATGACTGTTAGCACTATGATTTTCACGCATCCTGTTCCTTTTTAGATCCAGTGAAGTCTGTTCACAATATCCTTTTTCTTTGTTAAAGCAGCATTGCTGATTCTGAAGTGACTCTGTTTGATAATGTGTAGAATCAGTGGCAGTCGCAGCTCCAGCAGCTTCGGGACATGGGCATCCGTGATGAGGAGCTCATCCTGAGAGCCCTGCAGGCCACCGGTGGAGACATCCAAGCAGCTCTGGAGCTCATATTCGCCAGAGGCGCACCATGAATCACTTCTCTCTGAAGTAAAACGATGTTATGATGTTACATCCAAGACAGATTTACCACTACATATTCAATATTTTCACTGCCTATTTAATAGTGTGGTTTATTTTTAACTTATGTTTGTCTTTTATTTTTAGACATGTACATTGAATGCAGTGCTATCAGCTGTTTGAAGAGTAGGCCTAGTTTAGGGCACACGTTACAATATATCACTTCTGCTGTGTTAATAAAATGTGTTCAGCTCCATAAATATTGATAGCTGAAAGCCAATGTTTGATCTTCAGACAATCATTATGTTTTTGTCTGTCATTGATTAGAATCTTCCACGAATACCATAAAGATTGCTGCTCTGTACTTGTGTTCAAGGATGAAACTTGGCATTAAATGGAAATTGATTCTATCTTCTAAATACATGTTAATTCTATATCCACGAATGTTTCATTGTGTGTATTTATTTCCAACCTCCTAATTTTTTATTCAAAATGTCATACTCTAGCTCAGGGATGGGCAACTGGCGGCAGTGTCTTTTAGTACGGCCCGCCGGATCATATTAGACTCGGATGATGCATTTTAAAACATTTGGACTAGTCACGTTAAGACTGCTTTCAGTTTATGATGTTAATACTATCTCCAACCAGGAGAAGTCGCTAGTTTCCAGCCGCTCCCCGTATTAATTTCAGCGTAGTTAGTAGGACGTGCACTCCAATGTACACATTTACTAACATTAGCAAATAATAAATGAAAAACTGACCATGAAAGCAATATTTTCCAGTCAAGTTGGTAAACAGATTATCTTTTTACCAAGTTTAAGGGGATAGCTTTATGGTTGGAAATCTGTATTTTTATTTAAATCGCCATCACACCACTGCTCACGCCAGAGTTGCACTTGCCTCACATTTTAAAGGTAAATTGCATAGTCAACAAAACCTTTTTAATAAATGCATGACAGAAATGTTTGCTCTGAACTATGTTCTTAGGGTTTCCGCGGGTCCTTAAAAAGTTCAGTTTAATTGTTTAAATTTAAGGCCATGAAAACTTGGTACAAAAAGTCTTAATTTTAAGAGGTCTTAAATTTGGGGACGGTGAGACAAGAATAGCTATGTAGATTAATATGTTGATTAAACTTCAAAGGCTGTGATTTCACTGAATAAATATGACCGCTGAACATTTCGAAGTCAGGCGCTGCTGCTTTGTGACATGCGGTTACCGGGAAACCGCTATATTTCTGCACTTCCGAAAGTGGAACCTGCTGGCAGAGAACGAATTTGAATTTTCAATAAGCCTGTCTGATATTTTTGCTACATATTTGTTAAATGTGACCGATGGATTGACAAGAAGCTGATGCATGATAAAAATCTAAACAATTAAGACACTAAGATATATTTGTTATATAATATAATAATTGATTGATAATAATTGTTTAAATTAATATTATAATTAACACTTTTGACTCATCCCTTTTCTTAAAAAAAATTTAAAGGCTGAAATGTGAAGTGCAGGTCTTAAAAAGGTCTTTAAATGTCTTTAAAAAAAAAATTTTTTTTTGAATAAGCCCATTTTAACGGTCTTGTTGTTTTGATAATGTTCTGTAGGCCACTACAAAAATATATGACTTCTGTACATTTGTTTGTTGCAAATTTGGAGAGACAATGCAATTGAGATGTTTACATTGGCTTGTTGGGGAAATATGCTGTCAACTGACAACAAAGTTTCCCATCTGAATTTAGCATAACTGCACAAGTTTTATAGTTAATAAAATATTGAAAAACAAATGACTTTATTTTTCCTTGAATTTACTTCAATAAAAAGGAAATTGAGTTAAACGGTGTAAAGGCGTGTGAACGTAAATTAGTAATCTGTCCTCTTGATATAAAGGAGAAAAAATGCTGGCCCTCGTCACTATCACAGTTTCCCATCCCTGCTCTAGCTTGATCTTCCAGTGAAACAACAGCATTTCAACTTGAAATTAGTGCATAAATCAACCTCAGCAAAATAAATATCAATAAAAAAACGTACTTTTTTAAATTAAAATGTATATATTACATAGAGAATGAGAGAGAAGATAATGAACTTTATTGGCCAGGTATGTTTACACATACGAGGAATTTGTTATAGTGACTGAAGCTCCACAGTGCAACAGAATGACAGTGACAGGACAAGGACACTGATCATAAATAATAATATACAAATAGGCAATGTACAAAAAAGCAAAAACACATTATATAATATAGATAATTATGTGTGTACAGGTGTGGTATGTGCAAATTTGAAATGAAAAAATAAGTATGTGTGATGAATAAGTAATGTATAATAGTGTTGTGTGTTCCACGTTTAATGTCAAGTGTGCATGAGATGGATTGCCTGAGGGAAGAAACTGTTTCTGTGTCTGGTCGTTCTGGTGCTCAGAGCTCTGTAGCATCGACCAGACGGTAACAGTTCAAAGAGGGAGTGTGCTGGATGTGAAGGGTCCAGAGTGATTTTGCCAGCCCTTTTGCTCACCCTGGATAAGTACAGTTCCTGGAGAGTGGTGAGGGTTGAACCAATGATTCACTCAGCAGTCCGGACTACCCTCCGTAGTCTTCTGAGGTCAGATTTGGTAGCTGAGCTGCACCAGACAGTTATTGACGTGCAGAGGACGGATTCAATGATGGCAGAGTAGAACTGTTTCAGCAGCTCCTGTGGCAGGTTGAACTTTCGTCAGCTGGCGAAGGAAGTACAGCCTCTGCTGGGCCTTTTTCACAATGGAGTCTATGTTACTGTCCCACTTCAAGTCCTGAGAAGTTGTGGTGCCAAGGAATCTGAATGACTCCACTGCAGTCACAGTGCTGTTCATGATGGTGAGTGGGGGGAGAGCAGGGGGGTTTCTCTTGAAGTCCACGATCATCTCCACAGTTTTGAGCGTGTTAAGCTCCAGGTTGTTAAGACTGCACCAGACGGCCAGCTCCTTAACCTCCTGTCTGTAAGCAGACTCGCCACCATCCTTGATGAGACCGATCAGTGTGGTGTCGTCTGCTTGGCAGAGGGGTTTTTAGAGGCGCAGTCGTTGGTGTGTCTAGGAGAACAGCAGTGGAGAGAGGACACATCCCTGAGGAGCTCCAGTGCTGATCATACGGTTGCTGGATGAGAATTTTCCCAGCCTCACCAGCTGCTGCCTGTCTGTCAGGAAGCTGTTGATCCACTGACAGATGGAGGTGGGGACGGAGAGCTGAGCCAGTTTATTCTGAAGGGTTATTATGATGGTGTTAAAAGCGGAGCTGAACTCTACAAACAGGATCCTCACATAAGTCGCTGGTCTGTCCAGATGCTGCAGGATGAAGTGCAATCCTATGTTGACTGCATCATCCACAAATCTGTTTGCTCTGTAGGCAAACTGCAGGAGGTCCAGTAAGGGTTCAGTGGAGGCCCTCAGATAAGCCAAAACCAGTCTTTCAAATGATTTCATTTCATTTCAGATGTTAGAGCCACAGGTCTGCAGTTATTATGTCCAGTAATTTTTGCTTTCTTTGGAACGGGGGTGATGGTGGAGAGTTTGAAGCATGAGGGGACTTCGCACAGCTCCAGTGATCTGTTGAAGATCTTTGTGAAGATGGGGGACAGCTGGTCAGCACAGGTTTTCAGGCAGGCTGGTGTCACAACGTCTGGTTCTGGTGCCTTCCTTCTCTTGTTCTTTTTGAAGACCTGGCGCACGTCATCTTCTCTTATCCGCAGTGCAGGTGTGGGGGAGAGGGGGGTTGCTGGAGGTGTGAATGGTGTTTTTTCAAACCTGCAATAGAACTCATTCAGATAATCTGCTAGTTGTTGATTCTCCAGAGTGCTGGGGGATGGTGTCTTGTAACTGGTGATGTCTTTCATACCTTTCCACACTGAAGTAAAATCACTGGAAGAGAATTTGTTCCTTAGCTTGCCAGAATAATTCCTCTTTGCCACTCTGATCTCCTTTTCCAGTGTGTATTTGACCTGTTTATACAAGACTTTATCCCCCTTTCTGTAAGCATCTTGTTTGGCCTGACGGAGCTGTCTGAGTTTTGCAGTGAACCACGGTTTGCCATTGTTGTAGGTTACGTGAGTCCTGGTAGGAATGCACATATCCTCACAGAAACTGATATATGATGTTACAGTCTCTGTGAGTTCGTCCAGATCGTTTGCAGCAGCCTCAAAAACACTCCGATCAGTGAGATCAAAACAGGCTTTTAAATCTTGCTCTGCTTCATTAGTCCATCTCTTTACAGTCCTTAATACATGTTTAGCAGATTTAAGTTTTTGCCTGTAGGTCGGTATAAGATGAATCTAACAGTGATCAGAGAGTTCTAACGCTGCCCGTGGGACAGAGTGATATGCCTCATTTATTGTTGTGTAACAGTGATCAAATATATTACTGTCTCTGGTGGGACATGTGATGTGTATTTTGGCAGTTCGCGGGAGAGATTTGCTTTATTAAAGTCCCCGAGAATGATTTGCGCGTCCTGTAGCGTTTGCTCCACCGACTACAATGTCCAGCAAAACGTCCAAATAATCGAAATCTGGTAAAAGATTTTGTGGTGTTTTCTGCCGAATGTTCAGCAGTTCATCCCTGGTAAAACTGATTGTGTTTGAGAAACAAAAAACAGGAAAAACTAACAAAGACAAAACAAACCCTGAAGAGCCAAGCACTGTAGCTGCCATCTGCGGCACCATCTTAGAAATAAGATACATACTTAGATACATAGATACTTTATATATTCACATGGAAACAAGCAGTGATTTACTTTTATGAATGAGTAGAATATCAATCCAAGTTTTATGATACGTTATTTCTATTAAAATATTTATCATAAATTACAACAATATATCACCATATAATAAAAAGAACAGCTGTTATATGAGCAATATCACAAGAGTAGAAGTGCGATATGGCTGTATATCATATCAGACATATCGCACGTCTACGAGTGTGATATTGCATTTATACAACAGTTCGACGGCACGAGTGTGTAAATAAATTAGAAACAACAATGAAGTGTCTTTAAAAGCACTCTTTTGTGCAGAACTACTTCCTTTCACCACATATTTAAATCTAAAGTTGACAGTTTAACGGTTGATCCCAAGCCTCCGTTACTAATTACACAATGTCACTTTAGAAATAGTAACGAAGGAACGTTTAGTTGCTTCATTGAAAACGTATTGTATTACTGTAGTAAAAGCTTGTATTAGGTAGAGTATTATGAGAGAGAGATGGACTGAGCGACTGTGATTACCTGCATCTGATACAGCATCTCCTACAGACAATAAAACATAAGTCTAAATGTCCACTGAGGAAAGGGTTATCTTTGTCTTATCGTCAATATGCGTGATTTGTGATGACAGCACTGCTTATTTGTTAGCAGGCATCATTGTTGAAAGTAAAAATAACTTCTGTTTATAAAAGCGTTTGTTTTTCAAAGTACAGGTCTTTCCTGCAGCGCTGACTCATATAAAAACAGTCTCTTGTCGCCATCTAACGGCAGAATAATGTAACTAAAATCACAATCACAAACACGCACCATGCATGCCTTGGTACTAAACACTAGGGGTGTAACGATTCACGATTCAACTTAGATTTATGTTCATGTTATATATTTTGGTTGCATTTGTGAGTTAATAAAAATGTAAATGATTGTTTAAAATATGTATATAATATCATAATATCGATATATCGATCGATATACTCCTGTATCGAATCGAATCATATAATTGTTTGAGGTATCGGCAAATATCGTATCGCTGGGTATGAGAATCGATATCGTATCGAATCGTGACGAACCATCCGATTTACACCCCTACTAAACACTATTATTAAATACTATTATTTATTGAATAATCACATTTACTGTAATAAACAACAACAACAGCCATCATAAAAGTTACTAGGCAATCCAGCCAACTGTAAAAAGACAGCACTATATACAGCATTGAATAAACATGATAATATTTTACCAAAATTATTTGCTCTGGAACAAATAATAGTTCAATGAGACCAAAGACTGGATTTACCCAACACAAATTATATCTTGTGTTTAACCATTATAGAGACATCAGAGACATCATTCCAGAAGATCTGTCCGCGGTCAGGCACTCTCTGCGGGTGTAATGAGCTCTGAAAGGCCGCTGAACCGATGGATCTCACCTCTCCGAAAACGTTGAAGATTTAGTAATTGAGATTTAGTATGAGATGTATGAAGGACACATGGCTAGGGGCTTTAAGCATCACATACCCCTCACATCAGCTACTGCTGAACGCTGGTGTTTGGCCCCTGAAGTCCAGAGGGTTGAAGTGACAGAGGGTGAGGTAAAGGGGACCTCACCCTCTGTAAATAAAAATCACCCCATGATTTGTTCAACCTCAAGCCATCCTAGATGTAAATGAGTTATTTTAGAGTAATAGAATCAGAGTTATATAAACAGTTGTTGAATAGAGTTATAACACTAGACAAATAGTTGTTGAATAGAATTATAAAACAACGATCTTTAAACATTTTTTTCCCCCAAAATGTGAACAGTATGTTTTTATTGCAACCGAGTGCCACATTTTAAATGTTTCATATTTATACAGAATTACAATATTTGCATTTCATAGCTGTTTAGATTTAAATCAGTAGCTCATGTAGTCAGATTTGAAGTTTATACAGAAATTGGATGTGAAAAATAAATATACCCAGATAAATTAATTAGAGAGTGACGACTAGCACAAGTCTCATAATAACAGTGGAAATGCAGCAAGTAAATACATAAATAAATACATTTTGGTTAATTTGGACAAATAAGTTATAGTTTGTCTCATATAAAAATAACATTTTAAATTAATTTAATACATTTTAATAATGTATATGATAAATATTATATAATTAGGATTTTCAAAATTCTATTCCACAGTTCCCCCCAAGGATATAAAGAAGTTATATTTTGTATTATAACAAATATAACATTTTAGAATTGTATACATTTTAATAATTAATATGATAAATATTATATAAATTATAGTATTTGTTTTTCAAAAAATTATAATAGTATAAACAATATTTTATTTTAAATGTACAATTTAGATTTTTCGATATATTATTTTGAGCTTTCCTGAAGCTTAAAGTCTAGAGTAACACCAAGATCATGGGTTCAATACTCAGCAAAATGCACAAACATGAACTGATTAAAAAATAATACTTTTAATACAGCATACAGTACATTTCATCAGGGGGAAAAAATTATCTGCCAAATGCATAAAATGTAAATACTCTCAGAGGGAAGTATATCATTCATTCATTCAGTCATTTGATTCATTCTGTCATTTGATTCATTCATTCAGTTATTTTATTCATTCATTCAGTCGTTTGATTCATTTATTCATTCATTCAGTCATTTGATTCATTCAGTCATTTGATTCATTTATTCAGTCATTTGATTCATTCAGTCATTTGATTCATTTATTAATTCATTCAGCCATTTGATTCATTCAGTCATTTATTCATTCATTCATTCAGTTATTTTATTCATCCATTCAGTCATTTGATTCATTCCGTCATTTGATTCATTTATTCAGTCATTTGATTCATTCATTCAGTCATTTGATTCATTCAGTCATTTGATTCATTTATTTATTCAGTCAGTCATTTGATTCATTCATTCATTCAGTCATTTGATTCAATCATTCATTCATTAATTAATTCAGTCATTTGATTCATTTATTCATTCATTCGGTCATTTGATTCATTCATTCATTCAGTCATTTAAATCATTAATTCAGTCATTTGATTCATTAATTAATTCATTCAGTCATTTGATTCATTTAGTCATTTGATTCATTCAATTATTCATTCATTCAGTCATTTGATTCATTCATTCATTCAGTCATTTGATTCATTCATTCAGTCAGTCATTTGATTCATTCATTCATTTGATTGATTCATTCAGTCATTTGATTCATTCATTCATTCAGTCATTTGATTCATTCCATTCATTCAGTCATTTGATTCATTCCATTCATTCAATCATTCAGTCATTTGATTCATTCATTCATTTGATTCATTCATTCATTTATTCATTTGATTCATTCATTCATTAATTCAGTCATTTGATTCAATCATTCATTCGGTCTTTGCTCCTGCCTTCAACTATGACATTGTTGAAACTTTGCAGTTATGTTCATGACCCTAAACAAGAAATAATTTCACAATTTCAAGAAAAACATCCAAGTTTAACCAGTATTTCCAGCAACTCTAAAAATGTGCTGTGGGTCATACTGACCAGGAATATAACATAAGGGCTAGTCTATGCATCATCTGTTATCTTATTATGACATTTCCCCACCAGTATGCTTTTAAATGGGAAGTGAGATATCATATTCACAGACGGATAGATGCATGTGCTGTTGTATTTCAGGAGGTTGAAATGACATTGCTTTGTATTGTAGTGGTGGTGCTTTGGGGAGGAGAGACGGTTCCTCACAGTCCAGCTCAGGAGGAGTCCTGGCAGAAAACTCTGGCTTTTCTTGAGGAGCATCTCTATGACAACAGCAGAGAAGTTACGCACTGCTAACATTTACATACCGTATCTACAACTGTGAGACCAATTCATCTTCACCGTGCCTTATACAGTATACTGAAGAGATTAATAGTGTTCATTATCATTTAAAAATATTAATTATTAAATTATTGTAATAGTTATATTTGTAATTATTAATACTAATTAATACATACATTAATTAATTATTATATTAATAGTTAATACAAATACAAATTTTATACTTTTAATTTGTAAGATTAGGTATGGATCTATATTTAAAATAATTTGATATAATTAGTACAAATTAAAATAACTAGTGCTGTAAAACGAATAATCGTGATTAATCGCATCCAGAATTAAAGCTTTTGTTTACATAATATGTGTGTATTCTGTATATTATGTCTATATAAACACACGCATGTACGTATATATTTAAGAAAAATATGTTATGTTTATATATTAAATGTATTTATATATAATATAATTTATAATGAATATAAATGTATACATGTAAATATTTTCAAAATATATACTGTATGTGTGTGTAATTATGTATATATATATATTCATAAACATAATACATTTATATATTTATTTACATAAGTTTATGTAAACAAAAACTTTTATTTTGGAAGCGATTAATCGCGATTAATCATTTGACAGCACTAAAAATATCTGATTATTAAAACAATTATGTAAATTACATGTCTTTTTTACATACAGATATTGGACTTGAGTTGATGTTAACGTGTAAGCCATGGGACGTTAGAGAAAAAATATTTTATTTATAAAATTAAAGTGCAATTTATTAACCAAATCAATTTACTTTTACATTTAGACGACTTATTGAAGACCTATTATTTGCACTGATGTATAAATGTAAAAACAATTCTCAATTCTATGTGATGTGTAATTAAAAATGTCAGTAACTAGCCTACCCTTCAGTTTCTGTTAGTTGTCTCTTAATTGTTTTAACTCCCGAGCTTAATTATGGTGTCGCACATGAGCATTCCAGTAATTAAAGACACGTGGAGTAATTTAGTGGTTCACTGGCCCTGAATTTCACTCATGCACGAATGCCAATGGTCTTTTCCAGGACAGAAAGTGTGCTGTCCTGTTGGGCTCCTTGATCAAAATACCAGGGCAATCAATGCAATGTTGTGTTTTTATTTATTTCATTTTAATCTTGCTTCAGTTGATAAGTTGTGTTTACTTCTTTTGATACCAAAAAACTGTCACAAACTCCCGCTGCGACGGGGATCAAAGCCTGATGTGTGCTGCTGCTGCCAGAGCGTCTCACACGAGCAGAGCATTAGCCGCTTCACCGCTGAGTGATGTTGACACAAACACTGATAACATGTGTCTCATCTGTCAATGCGCAGAATGAGGCTGATATCAGAAGTGACACATCTCATAATCACAGCTGTGCTTTTGTACTGTGTTCTTCCAGAAAACATTTGAACTTCTACAAAGGAAAACCTTCACATAATAACTGAACGGAAATCAACAACAACTGTGTTCCCGGGACTAGCCTCTTTTTCATAAATATGAGGTCGGGGCCACATAGCTGTGATTTTTTATTGCATCAGATATTTTAAATGTTACACGTTTATACAGAATTTCAGTATTTGTATATTA
This sequence comes from Ptychobarbus kaznakovi, assembly GCA_027422405.1. Classification (NCBI taxonomy): domain Eukaryota; kingdom Metazoa; phylum Chordata; class Actinopteri; order Cypriniformes; family Cyprinidae; genus Ptychobarbus; species Ptychobarbus kaznakovi. The sequence continues at coordinate 28,973,231 of CM049796.1, read as the reverse complement.
CCGGTTTACTTTTATGCATAATATGTTGCGTAACTTTCATAAGTTTTACTGTTTAAATGTAATTCAGTAGATTATGTAGTCACGATTTTAAGGTTTATACAGAAATCGGATTTTCTAAATAAATATACCCAGAGAAATGCACTTAAGTAAAAAGTCTGAGAGCTAGCCTCTTTCTTATAACAGAAGAAATGCAGAACATTAATAAATAAATAAATAAGAAGTTATATTTAGCATTATGTCAAATATAACATTTAACATTTTAGTTTAATACATTTTAATAATATTATAAGTATTGTATAATATTTTAAACAAACAAAGCAGACAAAAGAAAAATAATAAATAATTTTAAATTTTATTATAAATTATATTTTGTATTATATCATATATAACATTTTCAAAATGCAATACATTTTGATAATTAATACATTAACATGATTTTAATCATATAAAGCAGACATCAATCATGTAATACATATTTTTATTCATTTTAATATGCAATAAATAAGAAATATTTTATATTATAACAAATATAACTTTTCAAATTTTTATTTAATACATTTTAATAATATGATCAATATTATATAACTTTATTTTAATCATATAAAGCAGGCAGTAAACATGTACAAAATAAATACGTTTTGAATAATTTTACTAGGAAATATATTGTATTATTTTAATTTAATGTAACACATTTTAATAATATGATAAATATTATATAATATTTTGAATCGTATAAAGCAGACATAAATAACAAATAAATAATATTTCATTTCATTAGGTTTTATTTTGTTTTATATCAAATATTTTAAAATGTAATACATTTTAATAATATATATATATATATATATATATATATATATAAACATTTAATTTAATACATTTTAATACTTACTATGATAGAAATTATAGATTATTTTAATCCTATGAAGCAGACCGTGAGGATTGTTAACGAAGAATAATATATATCCGTTTACAATATTGAGAATATAGATTTTTTCATATTCATATCCGTTTACAATCAAAACGTTGATCAAATATTTGTCATAGCAGTGTCAAAATGAACCCAAGCTTCGCGTCAGAGACACTATTTTCTGCAACACAAGACGAGACACGTCTTCATGCCCTGGTTATGATTTGCTGGAAGTGTGAGCTGGTAATCAAAAGTGCTTTTGCATTAAAAAGGCATGAGAGAATCATGTCACATAAAATGTCCTAAAACCTTTTAACTTATTCCAAACAGCATCGCCAAATAATTGACAAACTGCAAGACAACAACAAAGCAGCGTTTTAAAGACTAATAAGCTCGGATATGTAATCTGATTAATGATGTGTGTTGATTTGCATTTCCAGAATATGAAGTGCTGGTCAACATTACCTTAACTGAATGGCATTGATAAACAGGACCAGTGCATTCATTTAGTACCCTAACTCACATTCCAGACACGTCAGGCTTGGTGAAGATTTTGATTGATACATTTGCATTTTTTCTGGGTCTGTAAATGTCCACAGATGCCAAAAACAGCCTCGAGGGAATGACAAACGTGTTGGCTTGGTTGGTATGAAGTTTCCAACCACAGCTGTTGACTCTGAGATCATAAAAATCTGCCTTTGAAAAGTAAAAAAAAATATTTATTTCTGTGATTTGTAGGCCCGATGCGCGGTGTTTATCAGTATCTGTACCACAGCCACTGGCGTTAATTTCATTCAGGCAATAATTTGTAGCAATTAAGAAGGTGATGATTGAGGGACTCCTGTCCAAAATGTGGCTTGAAATGAGGTTTAGCCTTAAAGATGTGAGTAGTGCTTTTGATAGAGATGTTTAAATTGATGTACACATGCATGAGATGAAGACACGGTCATTGCAGTGGAAAACTGGGTCTTTTGTGCATCTGTAACCCAAAACATCTGCATCAATCCACACAAATATGTGTCAGTATAACATTATAAGACACTCCTGTTTTTATTAAAATATATAATCTTTGTTTTGTGCGTTTTATCAAGAAAAGTGCCTTTCATAGGATTTTGTGTTGTGTTTGCAAATAATATGACTGGAAATGTAAAGTTTGTAAAAACACCTGTAAGTGATTTTCTCTTGCCCTGGGCTGAGCGTTAGACCTTTTAACCCTCATGAAAACTAAGAGAAAATGCTTCTCTTCCTATACAGATGTCTTTAAAATCACAACAAACATAGAGGGGATTATTTGTTCAAATGTGATACATTAAGTTTCACTTTCAAGGCATGAAAGCGTCAAATGTTAATGTCTTTCAAGAAATAGTTCACCTAAAAATGAGAATGTACTGAGTTTTTACTCACCCTCAGACCATCCAAGATATAGGTGAGTTCATCAGAACAGATTTGGAGAACGTTTGCATCACTTGCTCAATTTAGGCCTGTTTTGTTTCTGCTAAAATGAAAACATCCTAAATCTATTTCAGTGTTCTTTTACACTGTTTTTTTTTTCAATTTGTGTCTGTAGATATCAATCCCAGTACACATTGTATTAATATGTACTGAACTTTTACTAGTTCACCCAAAATTGAAAATCTTCTGAAAATGTACTCCCCTCAGACCATCCAAGATGTAGAGGAGTTTGTTTCTTCATCTGAGAAATGTATCATTACATCACTTGTTCACCAGTGGATCCTCTGCAGTGAATGGGTGCCGTCAGAATGAGAGTCCAAACAGCTGATAAAAACATCACAATAATCCACAAATAACCCACACCACTCCAGTCCATCAATTAACATCTTGTGAAGCCAAAAGCTGCAACAAATCCATCATTAAGGCACTTTTTTAGCTTCAACTTGTCGTTTCAGGCCAAAATAAGAGTCTCCATAATCCATAATAACACTTCCTTCATTGAAAAAGTCCATCCACTGTTGTTTTCACACATTAAAATCCACCGACACATTTGCTTATAGCTGTTTTTGCTTGTAATATTGCTTGATCTGTGCATGTTTCTCTACTGATTCAGATGAGACTACTGCTAGAAAGCAATATTCTGGATAGAGGACTCGTATTTTAGCCAGAAGCAATATAAATTCTTTTTTTTTTTTTACAAAATGTATTTTCACTTTCGCAAGTTGTTGAACTGATAGATTGGAGTGGTGTGGATTGCTTGTGGATTATTGTGATGTATTCTCTCATTCTGTGTGCAGAGGATCCACTGGTGAGTAACTGATGCAATGATACATTTCTCCAAATCTGATTCATCTTTGGTCTGACTACATTTTCAATGAACTATTCTAGAAACATTTCAGTACGTACTAATATAATATGTACTGAAATTGATACAGACACAGTTTGGAAAAAAAGTGTAAAGAAATAACACTGAAATACATTTTTGGATGTTTTCTTTTTAGCATAAACAAAACAGCCCTAAATTGACCGGCATCTGAAAAAACTGTTAAAGCTAAATTAAATCTGCACATCTCTACTACTAACAAGTCTTACATTTATGTTTTCTATTTGGTGCTTTTAGTACATCAACTAAAAATCAGGTCCAACTTAGGTTTTTGCTTCAGGACCCAGATTTTATAGCATTTATATCAGGTGCTGTCATATAATTAGATGGTCTGAAACTTGTATAATGTATACATTCATTCCACACAGACTGATATATTTCAAGTGCATTAAGTGACAACTTCAGTATCTCAGAAAATTAGAATATTGTGAAAAGCTTCAATTTGAAGACACCTGGTGCCACACTCTAATCAGCTAATTAACTCAAAACACCTGCAAAGGATGGTCTCTCAGTCTAGTTCTGTAGGCTACACAATCACTGCTGACTTGACAGTTGTCCAAAAGACGACCATTACCTTGCACAAGGAGGGCAAGACACAAAATATTGCAAAAGAGGCTGGCTGTTCACAGAGCTCTGTGTCCAAGCACATTAATGAAAAGATGTTAGAAAAAAGTGTACAAGCAATAGGGATAACCGCACTGGACAGGATTGTGAAACAAAACCCATTCAAAAAGAGATTCACAAAGTGGACTGCAGCTGGAGTCAGTGCTTCAAGAACCACTACGCACAGACGTATGCAAGACATGGGTTTCAGCTGTCGCATTCCTTGTGTCAAATGAACAACAGACAGCGTCAGAACTGACTGGACTGCTGCTGAGTGGTCCAAAGTTATGTTCTCTGATGAAAGTAAATTTTGCATTTCCTTTGGAAATCAGGGTCCCAGAGTCTGGAGGAGAGAGGAGAGGCACAGAATCCACGTTGCTTGAGGTCCAGTGTAAAGTTTCCACAGTCAGTGATGGTTTGGGGTGCCATGTCATCTGCTGGTGTTGGTCCACTGTGTTTTCTGAGGTCCAAGGTCAACACAGCCGTATACCAGGAAGTTTTAGAGCACTTCATGCTTCCTGCTGCTGACCAACTTTATGGAGATGCAGATTTCATTTCCAACAGGACTTGGCACCTGCACACAGTGCCAAAGCTACCAGTCTGGTTTAAGGACCATGGTATCCCTGTTCTTAATTGGCCAGCAAACTCGCCTGACCTTAACCCCATAGAAAATCTATGGGGTATTGTGAAGAGGAAGATGCGATATGCCAGACTCAACAATGCAGAAGAGCTGAAGGCCACTATCAGAGCAACCTGGGCTCTCATAACACCTGAGCAGTGCCACAGACTGATCGACTCCATGCCACGCCGCATTGCTGCAGTAATTCAGGCAAAAGGAGCCCCAACTAAGTATTGAGTGCTGTACATGTACACTTTTCAGTTGGCCAAGATTTCTAAAAATCCTTTCTTTGTATTGGTCTTAAGTAATATTCTAATTTTCTGAGATACTGAATTTGGTTTTCATTAGTTGTCACTTATAATCATCAAAATAAAAGAAATAAACACTTGAAATATATCAGTCTGTGTGGAATGAATGTATACATTATACAAGTTTCACTTTTTGAATGGAATTAGTGAAATAAATCAACTTTTTGATGATATTCTAATTATATGACCAGCACCTGTATACTTTTAGTACAACAACTAATAAAGTAGGGTCAATGACTCCCCTGAACATTTTAAGTACAGTATTTGCTTTATAACGGCTTCTTACAACTTGTTCTAAACATACTTTCTATAATAATTCTTGGGAGATGTCCTGAAATATTAATTCCCTGATAAAGTTCTCACCACCCTGTTTCACACTCTATATATTCCCAAACATTCATTTCATTCTTCTAAAGAAATGCATTCTTAGTAGACACACCTTCTGAAGCAGTAGTATGAAGCATTTAATCCAAGTGCGTAAACTTGTGTTGCTTGTCAAGCACACTTCTATACTCTGTGTCATTAACTGCGGTAACGAGAGCGTGTCCCGTAATGAATCCAGCCATCATTCCCTCTCATGACAAGCATAAATCAACTCTCAATGCAACATAATCCTGTTTTCCTCACACAGCCTTGGGGCTTTTCTTCCTTCTCTCACACACTCGGGAGCTCAGGTGTGTCTTTACAAGCTTCAGCTTTCAGAGTTATTACAGCACAATCCATTGCTGGCAGCTACAGGTACGCGCACACAAGCCCAGGACCACAACACGCTGAGATCATCAGCAGAAGACCCCATCTAATCACCTTCAAACTCTCCATCCCGCTGCGTGGAAGTGATAGTGTGTAAGTGTTTAATCGTTTCTGAGTAATACAGTGACATGCAAATTGTAAGTCAGTGCTCTATTGTTTTCTATAGGGTATTAGTATATAATGAATCATTTTTGGTAGAAGTCGAAGCTGTTTAGTCAAGTCTAGTCCAACCACATGCTATTTGTCTTCATCTGCAAAGGTATGTGTGGAAAATATTCTGTCCCAGCTGATGTAATGATTTCTTGGTCAGAATGTTTGGTAATATACAGTTGTGGGATGTTGTATCTATGTCAGTACTTTGTCCAAAATAAAAAATGTGTGTATACATATATATATATATAGTTGAAGTCAAAAGTTTACATAAACCTTGCAGAATCTGGAAAATGTTGATTATTTTACCAAGTAAGAGGGATCATACAAAATGCATGCTATTATTTATTTAGTACTGGCCTGAATAAGATATTTCACATAAAAGATGTTTACATATAGTCCACAAGAGAAAATAATAGTTGAATTTATAAAATGGACCCCGTTCAAAAGTTTACACTTTTAATACTGATTATTAATACTGTGTTGTTACCTGAATGATCCACAGCTGTGTGTTTTTGTTTAGTGATAGTTGTTCATGAGTCCCTTGTTTGTCCTGAACAGTTAAACTGTCTGCTGTTCTTCAGAAAAATCCTTCAGCTCCCAAAAATTCTTTGGTTTTCCAGCATTTTTGTGTATTTGAACCCTTTCCAACAATGACTGTATGATTTTGAGATCCATCTTTTCACACCGAGGACAACTGAGGGACTCATTTGTAACTATTACAGAAGATTCAAACACTCACTGATGGTCCAGAAGGGAAAAAAAGCATTAAGAGCCTGGGCGTGAAATGTAATGACTATATGTAAACATCTTTTATGTGAAATATTTTATTCAGGTCAGTACTAAATAAACAATAACATGCATTTTGTATGACCCCTCTTGGTAAAATAATCAACATTTTGCAGATTCTGCAAGGTGTATGTAAACTTTTGACTTCCACTGTGTGTGTATATATATATATATAATACACTTCACAAAGATCAAGATAGGACATATTAACGAAATGTTAGCACAATTTCATTGATCTTTATGAAGTAGAGAGAGAGAGAGAGAGAGACAGAGTAGAATTGTACAATTTGGCATTTAAAAAAATTAAATGACTATATAAAAAATTTGTTTCTAAAACATAAAACTAAATCCAGATACAATTTAGCACAGTTTTGTTGACATTTATGAAGTACCAACTGCTATGATGGCAGGCCTTAGTTGCATGACAATTACACATTTAGCCAATTCCAGTTTTGTTCTGCTGTGTTGCATTGCTTAAAAGCAAATCTAATACTATTATGACTGTCTTATTCTTGCATGTTTTAAATTCGCTGTTTTGTCACATGTAAGACTTAAACAGAAGCCCAGCTGTATTCCCAGAGCTGTTGTCACGTAAATACATTGTGTCTTTTCTTGAATGAAACTGGACTAGTGCATTGTAGTGAATGATCTATGCTCTGTAAAAAAAAGACTCTTCCTCTTTGTGTCATAGACATACTGAAACTGATCAAGTTACAAATCTCACACTACTGAAGTTAACAGATGTCAGTAGTTCTTAAGTGTTTGCTTCAGGACCCAGATTTTATAGAAGACTTCAAGTGGACACCCAAAAAATGATATCCATCTGTATGATTCATGATGCAAATTTGAGGCGAAACTTTTCAAATCCCGTTAAATGATAAATCCAGATAATTTCTGATTAACAGTGCAGATAAAGTGTTGATAAATGCAGTCAAGATGCTCTCAGTCAGTTCTGAGAGAGAGCCTGTAGTAGATCATAAGTGTTCATCTGATTGCTTATACTTGACATTTTTGATTGCAGAATACTCAATAAGAAAAAGTTTTGACACCTTGCTTTTATTAAACCAAAGGCAAGGGCTTCTTTTATTGTGACATATTTCTCGCATTGATTTTGTATCACATTCCTCCTCCTCAATTCATTCAGCTTTCTCTCTCCTCGCACACCCGTTTGTCCTATAGGTCCAGCTATGCTGATCCGATTGGAGACATCAGCGTTCCTGCTTCTCTGTAAGTCTGCTCAAGTCTTTGACATTGCTGCAAGCTCACAGTGAAATTCCCCAATGAGCCCAATCATGGGAAACATGTGATCACTTGCCACCCTTGGATTGAATTTTTTCCCCACTTGTTGACACTTGAATGCTCTAACATGCACACGTTGTCTTTCATTGTATATTTTTCCAACATATTTCTTCAATTTTCATAACAAAGCCAGTTTCAACAAATCACTGTCATTTAGCAATTGTTCTGGCTCATACTTGTTTTGGTTTTACATTTTTATGATGTTTTTATTCCTGACAATTAGCTAAGTAAATCATTACTTTTAAGATGCACATTTCAGCCTTGAATAAAGGGAGAACTGAGAGATTATATTCTCATATAATCATTTTTTGTAAGTATAGAGTGCAGGAATGTATTTTGTTGGCCAAAACCCAGAAACCCTCATTATTTTGAATGTTTTTTTTTTGTTAAATGCCTGAAATAATAGATTTCCTTGTGATTTTTGTTTTCAAACTTTTACTTTAAATAAGTCTTTAAAAAAGGTTTTGCTAACATGTAGCTACATGTGAGGTTGTTTGGAACATTTAACTAACAGGAAAACACCTACATTGATAGATAGACAGATTCAATGCACAAAAAAGCTGTCCAAGGGTTGTTTGTCTAAGTGAAAAAATGTGCTGTTGCTGCCAGATTTCAATTATCAATTTTTTTCAATAGATACACAACTATATATTGTCATGTTTTCTCAAACAAAACCAGTTTTGAAATTCCACTGAAAACATATTGTCATCCATATTTTTTGGCGTATAAGAAGTACATTGAAGGCATAAAACAGGAAGTTTGGGTGTGGCATATTGCAAAGCTCCTCCCTTTATTAAACAGCCAATAGGCTTTAGTTTCATGATTTTCTGCTTGCTGTTGCCAGCCAATAGCAGGTTAATTGAGGGGAGGGACATTCTCTGTCTAGAAAGCATTTGATTCAAGAACAATTTGTGGTACAGGATGTCATCATCATTATGCAGCTAACTTTATTACTTAAAGTTAAGCTAATGTGAAACCTGGTATTACTGAACTTTTGTGATTTGTAGTTATAGCAGCTCCAGTCCGCCTCCAGGGCGAATGCGCGGGGAATTCATGTTATCCTAACCTTGGTGACCTCATAGTGGGCCGCGCCGCCCAGCTCAAGGCTTCTTCAACCTGTGGACTCTACAGACCACAAAACTATTGCATCCTGGGATACCTAGAGGTCAGTTGTCAAAACCGCAACACTTCAAGAGGTCTGAATGTCAGTGATGTGGCTTAAAATATGTATGTCTTCAGAGTATTAAACCAGAAATGAAAGTAGATTCGAAGAGTTGCTCCCAGAACATTGCTTGTTGGATTTGCAGGGAAAGGCTTCTCTGAAAAAACTATCACAAATTCAAGGTCGTAAATTCCCAAGTCCTTGAACCCTCAAGCATATACATTTCCCTCAGGACTCCGAGTACAGTTTTCTCAAACATGTTTGCATAACATCTTCCCAATTCAAACTATCCAGAATACAGTTCCATCCCAAAGTGGTCTCTTTTCAGCACCCACACTGAGATTAAAAAGAGACGACATGCTTTTCCCCTTTTTTTCAGTGTGGATTGACAGCACTCTGGCTGACCCTTTGGGTAATACATACTAAAGACAAGTTCTGATGTGCCTCCCTGAGCTGTTGTACAGGTCATTACCTCTTCCCTGCCACGAGGCTAATTTATGCCTGTTTCCATATTCTCCTTTCCTCTTGCCTCATACCCCCAGCCCTGTCTATACAGGTAATAAAGCTGGTATGTGGGTGTGTCGTTCAGTAATCATTTAGTATATTTACACTACTTTTCTTGGCCTAAAGAGCCCACCGCAATGGTGCTTCTAATAACAAGTGGTATAAATAAAAGGAAGCTGTAAAAACACTGAATGCATTTCGGTTGGTTTCTCAAGTGTTAAAATGAGATTATTGATGTGATGGACAGCTCTTGTTCATACATGCCTGCAACAAAGACGTACCCCCGCGTATCTCCCCTCATTGTCCCTACTATATTCAGGAAATTCTTGTGAATTTTTGCCAGGAGACACTAATTACATAGAATAATACATTACTGCAGGAGCTTCTGCGACTTACTCCCTACTGTATGAAGTTTTTTAAAGAATAATTCACTCAGGAATGTCTGTCTTATTTGTTCATATTCTCATGTTGTTCCAAACCCAAAAAAGTTTCTTTCTTCCATTGAACACAAAAGGGGATTTTTTTTTTAATAACATCCTGGTTGGTCTTTTCAATGTAATAAAATTGAAAGAAGCCTGTGAAGCTCCAAAGAAAACCCAAATAAAATAGTCTATAAGACTCTGTGCACTATATTCCAAGTATTCTGAAAGCATTCACTGGCTTTGTGTGAAGAACAGATTGCAATATATATCCTTATTCAATTAAAATCTTGCCATCCACCCTTACTCTCCTTGGCAAGTTCATGAAAGAAGTAGTTGTGTTCATTCTGTGTCAGTTAAGTTTCCCTAAAGCATTGTTAACTAACTATGGTTGCATGTTCCATCATTACCAATATTCCATATTTCACAAAAAACATTGTTTCAACAAAAATGTTGAACTATTTTAGTTTGTCAAGAAAATGAAAGCACTGGTATCTGGGGAACCTGTGATTACATCAAAAATCTGGAAACAAAGCAAAACAACAGAGAACAAAACCTATCAAAGTAGTCCTCAGATGCCAGGCTTGTTATTTACAGCTATAATCTGCCATTAATCTGATCTCAAAATGCTTATTAGCAAAAGTCATTACTCCACTACCTACTTGACGTCATTAACAACCTGTTATATTGTTGACCCAACATGGTTTGAAAGACAGATGTGCAAGAAAGTTACTACGGTTTCTAGAAACAGTCAAGATCAGCTAGTTAATTTTTCCAACGATGCACTGCAGTGTGGTAGTTAAAGGTAGGGTAGGCGATTTTGGAGAGGCTAGCATTAGTAAGCTAGCTTTGAAAGCATGAGATCCCACCCTTGCTGCAACTCACTCTCCAAAGCCATGCCTCCACCAAAATATATTAACGCGCACAGCACAGGCAGACCAGAGCCTAACAAGCGACATGATGAGAGACATGATGAGAAACGCATCCCTCAATGATTCAGTCATGAATCTGAGTGATTTGGTTGACCCAGCCATAACTGTTAATGGAGCAGAAAAACAAATTTAATTCTGTTCATCACACTAAAATCATTACATATTGCCATTTAAAAGACATTATTGTCCTTTAACTCAAAACTCAGAATCAGCGCAAGTGCTTCATCTGTGACTCCAGGAGCCCCTACAATCTCCACCACAATCCCAACAGCCACCACGTAGAGAACATCATCACCACCTTCCAACCCGAACGCAAGATGAGCTGGTGGCAGTCCGAGAATGGTGCATTCCTCAAACTACCTTCTTTGCATGAACTTAATTTAAGCAAAATTCTGCTGGTATCCCGAATTTATACTTAATTTTGCTTCATTTAAAAATTCCAGGTGTGCATGAAGTCAGCATTCAGTTGGATCTGGAATCAATGTTTCAGTTTAGTCATCTGATATTGACGTTCAAGGTACATTCAAAGCTTTCCATGTACCTCATTTAAAAACTGTAATTCATTTATATTTATTTTATAACAAATGCTCTCAAACAGAGTTTCCGGCCTGCTGCCATGTTGGTTGAGAGGTCGAAAGACTTTGGGAGAACCTGGAAGGTTTTCCGTTACTTTGCAGAAGACTGTGCCAACTCTTTCCCCAGTGTCTCTGAGGGGCCAGCAGACAGTATTGATGACCTTATCTGTGATAGTCGCTACTCTGGGGCAGAGCCGTCCACCGATGGAGAGGTATAGCTGTAGAGCAATCCTGAATTAATTAAATTTGTTCAATTACTTGTTAACATACATATCAGGTCTAACTTTGCTTTTCATCCAGGTGGTGTTGAAAGCCTTGGATCCAAGTTTTGACATCCATGATCCTTACGACCCTACTATACAAGGTTCATGTCTTGTTTCAAGATGTTTTGTTTCTTGTAAAAATACGACAGTAATAAAAATGTCAAGCCAGGATGATGCCTAAAGGCATGTCCAACAAGCAAAAGGCCTCGATATCTTAATCTTGAGCTCATTGTGAGCTAGACACTTTGAAAAAATTCACTGTAAAGAAAATGTACACTATTTAAAGTTGTCATAACAGTTTGTTCCACTGGTTCGGACCTGCGTTTCTTTTCAGGACCCAAATCATAACTAAAGCACTGATATTTACATTTTGGGCGATAGCAATAAGACAATAGTATTAAATAGTTATTCATGTTACAGCCAATACTGATCAATTCAAGTATCTAATATTGATAACAAGATATGGTATCAATATATTCTTAAACAAAATAATCAATACTTTTTATGGTCCTCAGAGCTGATCACCCTGACGAACCTGCGAGTAAACTTTACCCGTTTGATCACTCTGGGCGACACGTTGCTCAAGCGACGGAGGAGGAACCCACAGGATAAGTACTATTATGCCCTCTATGAGATGGTGGTTCGGGGAAGCTGCTTCTGCAATGGCCACGCCAGTCAGTGCATTCCTGTGGATGGCACACGTGGAGATACCTTTAGTGAGCCTGGCATGGTGAGCATACTCCTGCTAGAAAGAAAATGCAAATATGAGACCTCCTTAATATCTGAACTGTTTCTCCTGGACAGCATTGAGATTAATGGAGACGTGACATTTTTGAGCCCAGATAGTCTCCTAAGTTAAAGTATCTTCTTTACATTTTCAGAAGAGATCTTAATGTCTCATACTGTGCTCAAGTTACCAAAGTCATGAAAAGTCTCAATTATTTTCTATGCTTTAAAATGATCTATGCTTTAAAATAATTGTTTGTTTTACGATATTTTGATATTCGCGTTTTTCTGCCTTTGCTCAAGGTACATGCTAAATGTGTTTGCCAACACAACACTGCAGGGTTCAACTGCGAGCGCTGTCAAGACTTCTACCATGACGCCCCCTGGAGGCCAGGTGGAAAAACAGACTCGGATGTTTGCAGAAGTAAGTGGCACATAGCTAGACTATTGATAGTTAGCTAAGTGCCACACAAACTCATTAACTCATTAAAACCCAGGGAGAAACAATGAAAAGCCATATGTAACTCTTCCTTCAATGTTTCAGGGTGTAACTGCCATGGTCATTCAGAGAAGTGTCACTTTGACTTAGCACGCTATCTGGCTACTGGTGGGGTTAGTGGTGGTGTGTGTGATGACTGCAGGAACAACCGTGCTGGACCGCAGTGTGATCTGTGTGGGCCGTATTACTACCAGGACCCTCAACGCTCTATGGACGACCCCAATGCCTGTCTACGTGAGTGACCTGGTGAACCATAAAATCCTCTAGATGCAAAAATAAATTATTCTATTGTATGTTTTTCATTGTTGTCTTCTAAAATAATCATTCCATTCCAGTGGAAAGGTTACTTAGATGTTTAAATTGATTAATTTAGCAGACACTTTTATCCAAAATTACTTACAAATGAGCAATCCAAGAAGCGATTCATCATTCTCATAAAGAGGCAAATAAACTAAATAACTTTTCAAGATGCATTTAAGTCTTCCCAGAAGAGATGAGTGTTCAGCTGTCTTATGAATATTGTCATGGATTTAGCATTCCGGATGAGGGTGGGAAGATCAATCCACCATAAAGTGATTTTGTATCTCTCTGCAATGGTACCACAAGGCGTACCGACCTTAAGTTTCTGGAGGGGATGTAGACTTGTAAGAGCTAGTGAAAGTTGGAGGGTGCGGAGCCTGTGGCTGATCTGTAAGCAAGCATTAATATCATGAAATTGATGCGAGCCGCAACTGGTAGGCATTGCATAGATAAAGAGAGGTGTGACGTGGGCCCTTTTAAACTCATTGAAGGCCAATCGAGCTGCTGCATTCTGAATCATTTGTAGAGGCTTGATTGCACATGATGAAGTCAAGTCAGAAAGAGCATTGCAGTAGTCCAGACTAGAAATGACTAGGGCCTGGATAAGAAGTTGTACAGCATTCTCCACTAGGAAAGGCCTGATCTTTCTGATGTTTCCTATCCAGCTTGTGAATGTAATCCTGATGGCTCAGTGGACCGAGGTCTGTGTGATCCAGTAACTGGCCAGTGTGTGTGTAAACAGAATGTTGAAGGAGAGCGCTGTGGCCGCTGCAAGTTTGGGTTCTACGGGTTCAGCCGGGACGACCCTAGTGGCTGCCAGTGTAAGTGTACTTTCACCCACAGAATGGGACTCAACTGGCACATTTCTTACTCAATAATGTCTTAAAATGAGTTTGAATAGCTAAAGCTTTTTGCATTTACCTACTTGCAAAAGGTATGCATTTGCTTACATTTTTTTTATCTGATTCTTATTCATTCATTTATACATGCCCAGTGTGTAGGTGTAATTTCATGGGAACTATACACACTGGCAACCCTTGTGATCAAACGACTGGAACATGCATCTGCGAGCCATTTGCTTTCGGCCCACAGTGCGATCAGTGTCTGGTGAGCTGAACCTCTCATTTAGACCACAAGGATATAAACTTAAATAGTCATCATTAATGCTTGGAAATGTTAATATTCCGCTTTGTTGTCCAATTTTACAGCCAGGTTACTGGGGTCTTGGAAACACAGTCTATGGCTGCTTACCCTGCGACTGTGACATTGGAGGGGCATTGAGAACTGAGTATGATACTACAGTTTCCTTTCTGAAACAAACCACAGATTAATTGTTTACAAGTCTGTATGTGCATATTCACACAGATGTTCCTCAGTGGATGGCCAGTGTGAATGCAGGACTAACATGATAGGCCCCAAATGTAGTGAGCCGGCCCCTGGATATTTCCTGGCCCCTCTTGATTTCTATATCTATGAGGCTGAATATGCAGCGCCTCTGGTGAGAGACTGGGATGTGATTTTTGTGCTAAATTATATTCTTAATCAATAATCATTCATAAGAATGAAGAGACCCTCATGACTTAGGGTCTTTTCGACTTTTGCTTCAACAGATGGCAGTTTCTCCATTCATACAAGCCCCTCCATTGGTCTACCCCCCGGAACAGATACCTGTACGACCAACCAAGCTCCCTCTCTGCCCCTCTGCCCTAAAACCCTCCCCTAAACCTTATAAAGAAACTGTACCCCCAATGGTAAAGCCATCTTCGACCCCATACAACCCCCATGTCACACTACCCATCTGTGAGCACTACTACAGACAGAGGGGTTATGACTTCAAGATCAGTAATGGCAGGGTTGTGTTGGTCAAGCGTGAGAAGCGGCAAACTCGAAGAAGAAGACAAGGCCAGGTAAAGTTTTAACTGTCAGAGAAACAACCTGTCCAAGTTATATTGTCACAAAATGTTATGTGATTGTCTTACTTCATCATTCCTGTGCAGAGAACAATCACCTTTGAACCAGGCTCACCTCTTCAGATCATTCTGCGACAGCGCACCCCAGATCAGACATCACTTGGACTGGACCAGGTTTTGTGCGAGTTCAGGATGGGGCTGGACTTAGATTTAAAGTCAGCAATATACCAACTACTCTTGACTACTATGTAGTTGTTCGCTATGAACCAGAGGTCAGCCAGTATTTTCATTAAATATTTGAATATCATTGTTTGTTTGAAATGTTGTGGTCCATTTCACATTTATATACACAAAATGTTATCTTTGCAGTCCACCGATGATTGGACAGCTATTGTGAACATTGTATCTTTTGGATCAGGGGATAGACGTTGTCCGAATGACCCATCTGATCAAATGTTTACTCTTCCAGCCTCTGTAAGGTGAGATTTTTGTAGTGTATTTTGCATATATTTAACAGCTTTTCGTTGAGTGCTAATTTAGTAATTGTTAGGGAATTGTTCACCCAAAAAGGAACATTTCTGGCATTGTTTACTTATGCCCATGCTGTTCTAAACGTGTAATCTTATTTTTCCTGCAGAACAGAAAAAAATAATTTTGTCAATACATTGAAAGTCAGTGGGGTCAAATGTTGTTTTGGACCCCAATACCTTTCATTGTATGAACTATCCTTTAAGAGCTCATTTTCTTGAAACCATTTTTCATGTGAAGTAAAATTATTACTAGATCTACTTCATCTAACTACTTTTAATTATTCACACACAGGACAGTCACTCTGGATCTTCCAATATGCCTCAGTGATGGTAATAAATACCATGTGGACATCACTTTTAGAAAGAAGCCCAGTGCCGACCCTCAGATCAGCTCATACATCCTGATTGACTCTGTAAGATTTCAACCAAATAGACCTTGTTTTTGCAAGATCATTGGAAAGATCTACCTATCTGCTTATCTACCTTTTGTTTAGTACATTTATTTATCCTAATTCACTTTCCATAGATGGGCCTCATTCCCAAAGTGGACTCACTCTCAAACTTCTGCACGCAGTCATATCAAGCTCAGTTTCAGCAATACCGCTGTATTGAGCTGGGCGCACAGGAAGGACAGCACACCCTTCCTGAAGTATGTGAGAAGCTTATTGGAAGTATGTCAGCTTTCATTCACAATGGTGCAGTGTGTGAGTATCGTCTAAATTTACATCACAGATATACACATGCATTTAATTCCATGATGCATTGTTACCTTGTGTTAACTATATGCATCTGTGTAAACCAACAGCTTGCAACTGTCATCAAGTTGGAGCGTATGGCTCATCTTGCAGTAAATTCGGTGGACAGTGTCTATGCAAACCCAACGTTATTGGTCGGTGCTGTGATTCCTGTACTCCTCTGACATATGGGCTTGGGCCAGATGGCTGCTCATGTAAGCCATATTCTTATATTCAGAGATCACATGATATAACAAATTGTTAAACTTTTTTTTTTCGAAACCATATGAAAAATGAATACAAACAGAATGTTTTTAGAACATGGCACATGCTTCGTAAACTAGATTATTTATCTTGGACATTCTTATTTGTCATTGACTCCACTAGCATGTGACTGTGATCCATCTGGCTCTACCGCTGAGCTTTGTGACCAGACAACTGGTCAATGCTCGTGTCGAGAAGGAGTAACTGCTCGTCGATGTGATAAATGTTACCCTGGTTACTACGGTTTTCCCCTGTGCAGACGTTGCCAATGCAATGGGTTGGCTGACATCTGTGACCTGGTCACTGGAGACTGTCTGGACTGCAGGGACCACTCCACTGGACCCCACTGTGAAAGGCAATAGAGGATTTGATATCATATTGTTTCATTTTCAGCGTTACACTACAATAAATTAATCCTTACAATTAAAAGGATAGTTCACCCACAAATAAAAATTCTGTCATTAATTACTCACACTCATGTCGTTCCAAACCTGTAAGACCTTTGTTCATCTTCAGAACACAAATTAAGATATTTTTGATGAAATCTGAGAGCTTTTTGAACCTGCATTGACAGCACCGCAACTGACACGTTCAAGGCCCAGAAAGGTAGTAAGGACATTGTTAAAATAATCCATGTGACAGCAGTGGTTCAACCTTAATTTCATGAAGCTACGAGAATACTTTTTGTTCACAAAGAAAACAAAAATACAGCAATAACCAGCAGCAAAACAATTCAGCACCAGCAGCGTAGCAGATTTATTCAACCTGGTCTCATAAAAATTCGTACCTCTGTGCACTTTTTAGCGAGACCGCTTTTATGTACCCCACTGCACATTTCGCCGCAGTTTCAAAGAGAAATGTCCACTAAGTGGCGCTAAAACACAGGTTCGATTAGCGAACCCTGGCACATTTTTATTATGTTCATATAGGCACGTATTGCTGTGTTTTTATTAAGTTGCTTTAGGAACGTATTGCGGCATTTCAGAATTCAAATATTCGGGGACCGTTGCTAAAAATGAATGCTCTATCGTGTTGGAATATGCCCTTCACTAAACTCAACCCTAAATCTACCCGATAGTGTTGACAAATGCAAAACTAATATAAAAACGTATTTTTGATGCAACCACGCTATTTGAACTTCCTTATATGCAGATTTGAACTGTTTTGTCGATCCGTAGTTACACGGGATTTGAACCGGAGCTCAGGTCATCTTTCAACTTCAAGTACGTCTCCGTACTCTGTGAGCTACCTTAACAAACTTACCGTCTATGAAAACCCATAGATATGAAGCTGGATATGTGCGATGCTAACGTTCAAAAGCATCAGTTTTAAAATCTCCCAGCATATTAATATTGTTTTGAAGTCATAACATGATATTCTTCAAGCAATTGTGCGAAAATTACGCTTTTTAAACCGAAACTCTGTAAATTTGTGTGAAAAGGAATAAAAGGCGTCAGAGTTTTACTGCCTCTAGTGTTCACTTCTTTTGGAAACTGCAGTGATATGTACTTATTGGTACGAATTTCACGTCTCGCTAAAAAGTGCACCCAGGTACATAAATGCCATGAGACCAGGTCGGATTTATTCCACCAAGACCAAATAAATAAACACTGTCACATCCATTACCACTAAAACCTTAAGAGAGTTGTCATAATAGAAATATCTTAATTTGTGTTCCCACAAGGTCTTACAGATTTGGAATGACATTGTGGGTGAGTAATTAACGACAGAATTTTCGTTTTTGGGTGAACTATCCCTTTAAGATGCTAATGGTAATTTTCTGTTCCAGGTGTAAGGATGGTTATGTTGGTGACACTGTTTCTGGGCAGCCATGTGAGCCATGCTTATGTCCAGATGTGAATGGAAGTGGGCGCTTCTTTGCCATTTCCTGCAACAAAAATCCATACTCTGGAGCTCCATACTGTGAATGTCTGTCTGGACATACAGGTGCTTGTTCACTTTTTCATACACAGCATTTCCAAACCCATCAAAGAGTCTTCCAGTTACCTGTTTGATTTAACACACAGTGAGGAAAGTAAAGATACAACACTGTAAAATAAAAACACCTATTATAAATTTTACCTCACTCTTGTAGGCCTAAACTGTGACTCCTGCGCTCCTGGTTACTACGGTGATCTGAAGTTGCCAGGCGGCCGATGTGAGGAGTGTTGTTGCAACAATAACATTGATCCTCGTGATGGTGAAGCATGTAATGCTGTAACCGGTGAATGTTTGCTGTGTTTACATAACACAGAGGGGCCGCGCTGTCAGAGCTGCAAACGTGGATACTATGGCAATGCGCTTGCTCAAGACTGCAAAGGTAAAGGGTTAAAAGGATACACTGCTCTATTATTATTATGCATTTTATTTATAGGTGCCTTTCATGGCACTCAAGGACGCCTTACCAAGTCCATAAAACAGGGTCAAACAATAGCATTAAAAAAATATGGTTAATGTGACCCAAATAACAACCAAATTTCTCTTGTTTCCCAGTTCTAATTATAAAACAACGATAATGCAAATTATAAACATTTTAGGGGCTTTCACACCGGGAAGTTATAGGAACCAGCCACCTGGGCATTCCCATGAGAACTACATTTTTGCCTAGGCCAATTTTCCTGGTTGCATTCACACTGCCAGTAGTAACTATGATGTGACATAAACCAGCTGACAGTATTATCATATAGCACGACATTCGACAATATCAACAACTGTTGAATGGAGATGGCTGTGTCCATCTATTGCTCTTTTCAATGTTCGTGGAGTTAGCTTGTAGAGAACGTGAGTAAACTGTGTGTTTAAAAGGCTTTTTAGAAATGGCGGGTGCCATGTGGCTTGAGTTCAGCCAATCAGCATACATTTACTTCACTGGTGGTTCCTGTTGTGCCTGGTTATACCCTACTCTGAAGTAAAAGATAATTCAGTCCCCACAAAAGGCATTTCTGTAACTAAAATCGTTCACAGTTCCTGCGGTATGAACATATAAAAAAGTGGGTATTTCTACCAATAATTATAGGAACTATGAAATCGAAAACTGTTAATGTGGCCCAAAATATATGGACATACATTTAAACATTGAAGTCATAACCAAATAGAGAAGTAGTAAAATATATTTTCTTCCGTATTGTGATGTTCATCCCAGTGATTATAATAACTGATTATTGAAAATATTTGAATATCAAAAAAATCTCGGTTGTTAATTGGTTAGTTTGAGTCGAGGGTGTCGCTTTCAAAAATTAATGCGAGCTTGCAGCTGATTTGGAAGGAGTGAGGTTTAAGTGGACTAAATGACTGGCTTATGACACTAGATCCAGGTGACATTTTGATGAAATTTTTTTTTTAATTACAACTACATGGACGAATCATTCACAATAAGAGCTATAACATGCATTTACAAAACAGATAGGATAAAGATGTTTTTATAGGGAACAAAATGATTAACGTAAATTACACATTGTTTTGGCAACAACTATTTATACGTTTTTATTTGCCTTCATAAACAACATATTTCATGTTTGTCTACTTAGAGTGTTC
Source organism: Ptychobarbus kaznakovi (assembly GCA_027422405.1). NCBI lineage: Eukaryota > Metazoa > Chordata > Actinopteri > Cypriniformes > Cyprinidae > Ptychobarbus > Ptychobarbus kaznakovi. The sequence continues at coordinate 28,953,116 of CM049796.1, read as the reverse complement.
TTGTGACCGGAGGGGCACAGATGACACAAAATGTCCAGCTGGAAGCCCCTGTTTCTGTGACCAGGAAACTGGCCAGTGCCCATGTCGCACAGGTGTCAAGGGAACCCTATGTAATGAGTGTGAGGATGGATACTGGAACCTGGATGGGGAGTCTGGGTGCCAGCCATGTAAATGTGACCCAGAACATGCTCTCAACTACATCTGTGACAAGGTTAATATCTTCTGTTTATATAATCATTCATAAAATAAATTCACTTTAGAAGAAGTGTCTCATCACATGGATGGCTATAACAGATTTTTGTGCTTCACACCTTTACTTTATGTCCTTCTAGATCACAGGCCAGTGTTTCTGCCAGCCAGAGTATGGAGGCAGAAAATGTGATGAGTGTGGGCCGAATCACTTTGGAAACCCAGACATACAGTGCATGTGTAAGCTAGTATACACAGTTTTGTTCTCTTCCAAGTCATTGTCTGCTGACTAAAACAAAATGATATAATCTTTCCTTCAGCTTGTGACTGTAACATGGAGGGGACCATTTATCCAGCTTGTGACCCTTACACGGGTGAGTGTTTGTGTAAGCCGGGTGTGACAGGCCTTTTCTGTGACGACTGTGCCCCGGGTCATGACATAAACTTTCCTGCCTGTGAACCCTGCCATGCTTGCTACCACCTCTGGGAGAAAATTGTCTCAGATGTTAGACTAGATAGTGAGAGGATAGAAACTATAAGGCCATGTCCTGAAGACGATCGGCCTATATCTGAACTACAAAACTTAAGGAATTTGTTGGAGAAGCTGCAGAATCTGGCTAACATGACTGCCAAAGATGAGCTGGAAAAACTAGAGGAGCTCTTGGCACGCATTAGGTAATATAATTTTACACAATTTAATTGACATACTATAGTTTTTTCTGGGTCAATGACACAATGCTCATTTTTATTCTAAATCCATAATTTTTTTCAAATATATACTTAAAATGACTATTAAACACATATCTTATACGATGAACATGTTTACAGTAGTCTTGTACAATGACCACTTTTATCTTACATGTCCTTCTACTCCCTCCTCAGGAACGAAATGGAGACTATTGACCCAAACATAATCATTATTGATCCAACCGTACTGCTCAATACCGACATTGACAATATCCGACTTGAGTTCAACAGACTCTTGAAGAATCTCGGGGAGAAGACAAAAGAGATTCCAGCGACAGATGTAAAAGCTATTAATGGTTTGTAAATGAAAAGAGTAAAATCTCAGTGATTAACAACATGAAAAGTTGGTTTGGCAGAATCAGAGTGCCATTTGTGAACATTAAACACTTTATTTTGGCTTTTAAAGGCATTGTGAAGCTATTATGCAACTACTGTTTGTGTCATTTCTACAGATATTTTAAATAAGATCAAAAAGCTCTATGAAGAATTCACTGACAGCGAGAAGAAAGTGGAAGCAGCTAAAAAGGCCCAAGAAGCCTCCAGGAAGACAAGAGAGAATGTTACATTGGAACTTGCAAAGTGTCGCATAGGAGAAATGGATACGCTGGAGAGGAAAGTGAAAGCTCTGAGTGTTGCCAACCTCAACGAGCAGGTAAATGAAGAATTAAACTTAATTCTGCAATTTAAAGAAGAAGTATATGTGTATTGCAGTGACAAATTTTCTGCCGTATAGGTCTGTGGGGCTCCAGGCGATGCAGAATGTGAGAAGGCAAAATGTGGTGGAGCTTCATGTGGGAATATGTGGGGGTCTGGCCTGTACGGGGAGTTTACCCATCAGCCTCAATGCCTCCAAACTGGCAGAAATGACTGAAAAGAACATTACTGATCTGCGCAGTAAACTCAAGGAGGCTGATGCTAAGGCATGTCAAAATCATACCAGTACCTTACTACTTTATAATTTTAATGCATATACTTTATAGTGGATATTGCCTTGTGGTTCAAAGTGTCTATATTAGGGTATCCAGAGGAACTTTAGGTTGTTTTTTGAAAAAGAAGCCACAAAAACGTTTGTATCATTTTATCTTCTAAATGTAAAAGTTAAGCCTCATTCTGTTTTCTATTTACAGCTCATGGGTACCTCAAAAACGATGAATTACATCAAAGATAAAGCTGAGGACCTGATGAATAAAATGAATCAGACTAAGAACAAATATGAGAAGGAAAAGATTGACACCAAGAACCTCATAGAGAAGCTCAAGAACTACTTGAGAGGTACTGCATGTAATGAATCAGTTGCTAGGTTCTTGTAAAGCTTTCCTGGTCTTTGATCGGATCCAGGCAGGAAAAGAAACTGGATAGTTATTTTGTTCGCTCACCTCAGGCCACTCTCAGGCAAATCAGTAGTAGTGTTTTCTTTTTGGGAAGCAAAAAAATAAAAAGTCCATGCTTCTCTTTTTCATACAACAGAAGTAGACATGACTAGTGTCAATGACAAATGTACCATAAAGGTAGTTCTCGAGCATGTGAATTGAGGAACAGATTGAAATTGAAGTTATTATTTGTTGTAATCCTGCCGTCAGCTATAGCTCTCAAATCTTATTCACACTTACACTTACCTTGTGTTTCACAAAATATATTTTCCAGTGAAAAACATCACACTGTTAAAAAAGCTTGCGGTTTGGATCACATGCCCAAAGCCCCTGCTGTTACATACATCTACAGCTTGGTGGCACTCACAAATAGACTACGCAACAGTAAATAACTGAAGAAAAATCCAGAACCTTGTTTCTGTTCTATTGAATTTGATGTTGTTTCATGAAAACCGTAGCGAATACAAAAATCTGAACGGCTGTTTGAAAATATGTTGTTTGACTTCCTTTCTTCTCCATGAAATGTGGGTGTCAGAAACAGAATGTTGTACACAGCTGCCCTTCAGTGTTAATTTTGACAGCAAATTTTGATTTAGTTTTAGTCATATTTTTGACATCTGAATTGTTTGTAGGTTTTAGTCTAGGTTTTGTTTTATCTACAGTAAATTTAGTCGGCTAAAATCTAATGGGTTTAGTTATAGTGCATTTATTAAGCATTTCTCTGAAATTTCCAAACTCATTATATAGGTTTGATATTAAGGTTTTATCATGATAGACTGCGATTTAACTGCGGTGACACACAACACGCCTTTGTTAAAATAAATCAAAAAGCACCTCTCATAAAGAACAAGAACATGGTCTTCTTTTTAATGAAATACCAATGTTATATATAGGCCAATTATGCATTCTTTATAGCAATTTGTTTACCATATTCTTCATTCTTTCAAGCAGACATATTTATTTCTATAAATAAATTTAGATTAATCTTTAGGGCTTAGGGCTCTTAAGTTTTTCAGTCAAGAGCAGGGAGTGATTGTATGTCTTTCTTTTGTTGCTTAATTAACATCAGTGACTCAAACAATAGCAACTAAATTAGGCTGCTGTCCCTTTAAAACCGAATGCACGGATGCAATGTACTGATACATGTTCTCCCTACTGTTTACGTGCACTTAAGACGTAATCAACTGTGTTTACGTGAACACTCATCAAAATGGACATTTCGACATAATTTTGTGTGTATTTCTCCGTTCATACGATGCGAAAGAGTACTCATGCGCTGTGAGACGCGCTTTCTGTGTGTGTATGCTTCAGTGTCTGAGCTCAGAAAACCAGACCGAATTGAGTTCTCTATTGCGTTGTCAGATTTATCCATATGTCTGCTCTTCTCTTACTCCCACATATTGTCATTTTTTTTACGTTTTATGCGCCGTCCAGTAAGTGTATTTTAGCTTATGTCCCGCCGGTTCATATGTTTGCATCTAACCTCATATGCAGCAGATTCGTTCTGAGTGAATCTCTTCCCAAATCGTCCCTCTTTAACATTTTCGTCTCGTTTTTATTCATTGACGAAAATGTCAATAGATTTACATCATAATTTTTGTCATTCAAAAAGAGTTTTCATTCGTTATCGTCTCGTTGTCGTCAGTGAACCAAGTGTCGTTGACGAAAATTCATTCATCAACGAAATTAACACTGCTACCCTTGTGTACCGCTTCGCTGGATTTCTGCTTTTCCATAAGCAAGTTATAGAATCTACTGGCAAACAGTTTGCCATTTTTTCCAGCCTGTCTTCTTTTTGCTAAATGTCTCCTTTTGTGTTGAAGAGAAAATCATATAGACTTAATGTGATGTGAGGCATGAATCTGAAGAATACATTTTTATTTAGGACAAAACTACCCCTTATGTTTACATTTAGAGTAAAATAAAATGCACATGGTTAAATGTAAATTTAGTTGAGTATTGTACCTTAACAGATGAGCTGGTGAAGCCAGAGGACATTGAGAAAATGGCCAATGCTGTGTTGTCCATTCAGCTGCCCAAATCCCCCGATGAGATCAAGGACATGATAGAGGACATCAAGAGGATCCTGGCAAACGTCACAGACTTAGACGATGATCTGGAGCACTTGGAAAAACAAGCCAGAATCGCTGAAGACATGAAGGAGAGGGCCCAAGAAATCTTGTGAGGCTGCAGTAATGAAGTCAATGTGTCAAAGCTGTATAGTTTTTACCATTTCATTGTGCTTATGAAGCTAAACCTGTGGACACCAGTGTCACTAATCCTGTTTGGTTGTTGCATAACCAGGAACAGAACCAAGGCTATCAATGTGAGGGAGATAGAGAAAGCACTCAATGATACAGCAAAGCTGAATTACGAGATATTTAAAGATCTGGATGAGGCTCAAGAAAACAATGACATCATCAAGGGGAAAGTTAATGAGGTAATGGTTTATTTTGCTAAAAAATACATGCACAATCAAATGCATTTTTACTCACCTTCATGTCATTCCAGATGTGTAACTTTCTTTACTTTTTGATTTGTTGTTTTGCTCTCAATGCATTATCACTTATTTTGAGATACAATTTCTACTTTTTTGCCCTTAAACTGCTTTATAACAATATTTTCTCATCACTTTTAAACAGACTGAACCTAAACTAAAAAATATTGAGGATAATTTGAATTCGACTCATGCCAAAAAGTTACTGGATGAAATCAAGGCCTTGAAGGATAAGACGGAGATGAACCGTGCTCAGGGGAAGGAGGCCAAAGATGCTGCCAATGCAGCGCTTGACGGTGCCAAAGACGCTGATAAAGTAAGTCTCACAAGCACAAATACATATATTTATTTAAATAAGCAGTATGTTGGATGTACAAACATGGTTGCTGTTTAAAAGTGTACTAATAGTTAACCTAAAAGATGGTGCAGCTGCCTTTAGATAGCATATTTAACCTGTTCTAAGTGGATAGCTTTTCTGAATTGGTAGGATCTCGAGGAACTGAAAGAGCAGTTTGAAAAGTTAAAGCTGAATAGCACAAACCAGAATGTTAATGAAGAGGCTAACGAACGTCTGAAGAACATCACAACAGAGGCAGAAACACTGGCTAAATATGTGGAAGATAAAATGAAGGAAATTGAAGGTACAGTATTATAAGAAACAGTATGCATTGGGATTAAATGGGATTACGGATTTCTCCAGGTGTTAATTCTTGTTAGCAATAGATTTTTTTCCCTTTATCACTGTCCTTTCAGAATTGGAGAAAAGGATTCTGGTTGCAGCTGAAAGAAAAGATGAAAGGATAAAAGATTTGGAAGCACTCCAGAAGGAGGCAGATGACTTGAGGAACTTTATTGTTGACAAAGTGGATAAATACAATCTGTGCTCCACTTAAGCCTGCAAGGGCTTCCCTTCCTCAAAATCACAGGAAGCATTTTCAGTGTTTGCCATGGGAAACTGCAGAAGGCAACGCAGGGCAAAACTGCCTTGGACTAGGTTTACAGGATAAGTGCAGTCCTTTTATCCTGGTCCTTTGTGGGCTTGCTGATTTTTTTTTTACAATCTAGAGCTACAAACTGGTTCTCATCAAGGCCCAGAAATACTTCATTAACGTATTCTGGGTTCTGTTCAGTTTTTAATTTATATTATATTTTTAGCAAATTATGGGCCAATCTTACATTTGAGAATTTCATGTAGGTAATGTATAACCCTGACTGTCCACAAGAGGTCGGAAGAGTACAATTTTAAATGTCGCCTTTCACACAAACCATGCAGCATTGTTTCCTAAATCGCTTGAATTTGAAGTGCCACAGCAAAACCAGTCATATTTCACTCGAGTCATTTACTTGATGAATTGAATATGATGAGATAAAATAATTTGTGCTGCAAAACAATGACAACAAAACATCTTTCTATTGAGTTGTTCTCACCGATTCACCATGTTTCTTATGAGCCAGGTTTTCAAATGAATCATTCAAAAAGACTAATGAATTTAGTTTGAATAAAACTGATGAAAATCAGAGCTGTAACATCAATTATTGGTTAATTCAATTCTGTTTTGCTTATTACAAATTGGCTTATGTCTGAGCTATTTAGGCATATTCCTCTAAGTTTCCTCCAAATGTATTTTCATTGTTTTTGGTTCATGGATAAGTAATTAAAACCTCTTGATTAAAAACCTACTTCATAATTACTTCCAGAATTAAACTCAACAGCTGATCCATGTATGGCAAGCTGTCTTGACTTTTATTCCTTCACAGGATATGAATTCTTGATATCAAGAATGAACATTTTAACTAGTGAAAATTCAATTGTTGATAACAAAAACTAACATTTTTACTAGTGGAAATGTAATTACTGATATCAAAAATTTGCATTTTAACTAGTGAAAATTGAATTGTTGATATCAAGAATTAATATCCTGTGAAGGAATAAAAGTCCAAACGGCTTGCCATACTCCATGTGCATTAAGATAAAACAGTCAAGTTTAGACGCCTGCTGCTTGAGGAATGTGTTAATTTGTCTCTCGCAGTAGGTGGAGGGTCTGTGCTTTTGTCCTTCGGTGTTAACAGCCTCTCCGTTTACTATTCAATTGCACAACCAAAGGTAATAACATCAGCCCCACTGATGTTATTTCACTGGTCTGAGTGGATAACCCCCCTCCCCCCACTTTTAACTACTTTATTGTTGTTCCGACACATTTTGTTTTGTCAGAGTTGATTTCATCTCCATTGGGTGACGATAAAGGGAAAAAGTCATGAAACAAATGATAAAATGTTTCTACCTGATTGTTAAAAATGACGTTTTGAAGTAACCTAATGTCGATTGATTCAGTCATATTACGTAGTATTTTTGAATTGAATAAAAAGGTAATTTAGGTGTTACAACTCAAAGTTACTTGACTGAACTGTTTTTTAGTTAGGTAGACAGTCTGCTGAATGATTAAACTGTGTCTTGCAGATTTCAGAAAAATCTGCAGATATGAATTGTGTCATTTCACCTAATCTCTTCCTGAAGTTTACACAGAAAAAACATAGAAAAACTCTACACAAACTGGTTAAAGGTGACTTTTTACAACGTATGCTTTGTAGGACTTGCCTAAATTAATATCTAAATATGGCCACTTTATTGCTTTAATATGATAATTCAAATCTCTGGTTTAATTCCTAATGTCTAAACTGACTGAAGTCTGTTTCTCATCATTATTACACTAATTTATCTCAGTCAAGACAAACACCAAATCCACATCAGTTCCACATGAACCTCCTGCTCTTTGGCTGACCTTTAAACTGACTAATTACTGAGGAGTCCTCCTTCATTTAAGGACATTTCACTGATCACAGGTCAGTTCATTTTAGTGTTTCATTATTGGAAGTAGGAATAGCTGTTAATACAATTTTTAGGACTTTTAATTGTGCGTGAGAATCTTAATTACTATGTAATATGTTAATTTGGTCTTTTATTAAAAACATTTTGTTGCAACCACAGAAAGATTTCGTCTTTCTCTTAACGTTAACATCAAAACCACAGATTTAAAAAATGTTCACTCTTTTTTTAAGTCACAAACGAGAACAATCCCTCCCTGTTTGAAGAGGGTAACGTAACGTTAACATATCTTTGCTGAGTCTGAGGTAACGTTTCAAATTCCATCAAATTGCTCGTTTTCATCAAATACGCAGTGTTATTAATTAGACATGTACAGTCGAATCGAGTGTACTTAAACATACACTTAAGGGCTCTTTTAATTACTTTCATCTGTTTTTCATTGAACTTTGCTTACCTCAAGACCAGAGCCGTTGAGAAACTTCTCAAGACCACCTTCGAGAATGGGGGAGGGAGCGCGCGAGACTAGTCGAAGCGTTGTGCGCATGCGCAGAAGATTAGCGGCAGAGGAGAAAAAGTTTCGCGCAGCTCCAGCTGCAGTAAAGCAGCACAGTCTGCAGGGATCAGACACAGTCACAGAGCTGCAGTTTCCAAGCAAAATCAGGATTACTGCACCCCGGCTGAAGAGAGAATCTAGAAACATGCTGTTACAGCTCGCAGCCCTTTTAAGTAAGTTTAATTTTTAGTTTTGTTGAGGCAAAGTTTCTTTATGTAAGTTAGAGGTTTGACCTATCTAAACAAAACTTTAAGTAAACCCTTTGACCAAACTTTAAGCAATTATCTTTTTGCTGATATCTGATATTTTAAACTTTCAAAAGAAAATTAATATTACAATTTGTGTAATTTTATAAATAAATTATATATATATAATAAATTGTATATATATAAGCATGTCAAGTAGCCTAAGCACGATTTAGCAGCCTCTTTTTAGCTTTTCTTAAACTGAAACTTAAAGGATCATAAAAATACAAGCAAACAAAGTCTATATAGTATTCAATTTCACTACTACCAGATGCATATAAAGTTGATCTTCCACAAAGTTTTAGGGGCATGGGCTCTCGCAGATGTGCCTGAGCTGGGAGATGTTTGCACAGAGGGGAGCTGTTATCCTGCCACAGGAGATCTTCTGATTGGAAGAGCACACCAACTCTCGGCCACCTCCACATGCGGATCCCAGAAACCTGAACCCTTTTGTATTGTCAGTCATTTGCAGGTAACCTGTGTGCTGCAAACCGTTATCCTTCATTGCTGATTAAGATGTTTTGGCATTAAAAGTTGCAATTAAGTTTGAATTAAAATTACAATGTGCTATCATCATTACGTAGTGTTAGAAATTTGTTTTATTTATCATGGTGCAAAACGTTGCAAAGACAAGCATTATTTTTATGGTCACGTCATGATATCAATTGATTTATATTCATCCAAATGAAAACTGCACCGCCTTGGGCTCTATACCAGCTGGATAATTGAAGTTTAATGCAGCAATTGGGAATTTATGTTTTATTTCCACTTGCGGGATTTCTCCCAACACCCTTTGGGGCTTTTATCTGTAACATCTTTAGACAGAGATTTATCGCTGTCCTGTTATTTCATGTGGATGTTTTTGTAACATGGTTGTCTTCAGAGATTTGTTTCCCTCGACCCTTGAATGTCTAGACTACTTCCTTCTAAACAAAACGCCTTACAATGTTTTACGTAGAGCCATTGAGCATCTTATGTGGGTCTTTTGAATCTTCAAAAATGCAATATGAGGGTTTATAGGGGTTTGTTGATGATATGGCTGAGTGATAATCACTCATGCCACACCATAATAGAGAGATAATTACTTCCAAGTTTTTTCTCAAGACCAAGAATTTCCTTTACATATTGGATCAGCTCTTTTGATCAGTTTATATTCATCTCTTTTCACGTTTAATCATTTAAAACAAGGTGGTGTCATCATAGACAAAGCTTTGTAGTGCAGCATATTTAGATGGAGCTCATTAGGTCAAACAGCGGTTATGAGGTGGAGGTGGACAGGAACTCATTTTAACGCACTAGTCACATTACAACACAATATATGTCCCAATTTTTAAGCTAATTGCCCTCAAGAGATTAATTGCTTTAATAAGTATTTAATTAAGAGAAAATGTCACAAAGGAGCTCTGAACATCTGGCCTTCACATGAAACCAATGTTCTCTGTGGGCCATCCGAGTTTGGAAAAAGCTGTGTCATGTAAGTCAGACCAAGTGGGTTGACTTGCTTCAGTATTTCAGAGACCCTTACAGTCATTCATTTCATTTGGAGAAGTTCTTGCGTCACAAGAATGCCATTGACATTATCTGTTTGTCCACCCCCTTCATCACAGGAAGAGAAGAAGTGCTTTGTGTGCGATTCCAGGGGAACCTACGATGAAAGCACGCACCAAGTAACCAGCCACAGAATCGAAAATGTCGTGACTACGTTCGCCCCGAACCGCCTCAAGACTTGGTGGCAGTCAGAAAATGGTGAGTTGTGTTGCGACTCCAAACCAAACAATTGCTCATCTTCCTTTCTTTTCAATGCTATTCAGTACTATTTTAGTTGTTTGCTCAGACTCGGATGTGAAAGACCGCACTATTTGTGTAGTTCTCATGGGAATGTAGGAAGGCTGTGAAACAAGGTCTTATTAGAGGGAACTCTCTCGCATTAGTGTGTCCGTTACTTCCCCTATAATCAGACCAATGGAGGGACTAACTACTTCAAAGCATTTGTGTAATTGCTGACCAGTCTTCAAAGTGTGGAATGACCCTTGGGAAAGAGTTTTCTACCTGCCAATTGAAGATTGTGTCATTTATCCCATGCTGTTTCAATCCAATATAAAAAAACGATTATTTTTATTTTATTTAATGTTTTATTTGTTAGGGACAGATACAATAAACATAGATAAAACTGAAACAACAGTCATCCCATGCATGTACCACAGTGCTTATAGCCAAAGCTAATTTGCAACACTTGTCCCTAGGAGGGCTTTTATAAATTACAAATACAAGAAAAGGAAAAAAATATATATTTTTGTCAAATTTACACTCATGATCTAATGGAAAATTATACAAATATAATATATATATATATATATATATATTTATATATTTAAACCAATATACTCAACCAATATGCAGAAAATAAACATAAAACAGGAAATATCAGGACCTCAGCAGAAGTCAATATGTCTCTTAAAATATCAAATCATTTAATCTTTTTATGTCAAGGTTAGTTCAGGTTTTAAAATGTCATGTGGTGCGACTCTGAAAACCTGAATACATTTATAAATAATAATTAATTATAATTGTAAAAAAAACACTTTTTACCATTTTAAATATATTTTAAAACATCAAAATGATGAATAAGGCACAAATTGCAAATAAGACACACACAGATACTGATTAATGTACTCAATTGTATGTATTCAAGGTGTTTTTACTTCAACATATTACATTTTTAGTTATTTAGTTTTCAAAAATCACATAACACCAAGACAAATACAAAGAATACATACAATAAGAATAATACAAGTAATACAAATAATACAAAAATAAGAACTAGCATTTTCCTTATTTTTATCACACACACTCTTATTTGTACTCTTAAACTTGTGTGACTCGTAATCAAATGTCATTGGTTGAAATATTTCACAACCTCGCAAATTATGCAAAAATGCAAATGTAGATTTGAGAGCAACCTTCGGTGAATTATGACTTAAATTCTCTTCTGTTCCTCACATCATGTAAGTTTTTAAAGACGATTTTAAAACATACTTTACCTTGCAAAACTCCCATTATCCTACATCCACCCACTCGGGTGAGTTGCGAAACATCTTCAGCCAACATGGAGAAGGTCCAGCTGTTGCAAGCTATCAGAATGTACAGTTCTACAAGCCATATGTTCCTCGATGACACGAACAGACAGAGGAAATAGAAATCCAGAGATTTACTGGTTATTGCAGTGGAGGAGTGTGAAATGAAGCGGGACAGGAAACAAGGGGCCATGAATGCAACCAGAGAAGCCTGTGAAAATGGTTTGGGAGAGAGTATGGTGTAGGAGGACAGAGAACTGCTTACCCATGAGAGATACAGCAGCCAACTGGGCCAAAAGCCTGGGAATACAAGGGGTGACCTCCTACTTAATTAAAGATATGACTCTGTTTATTCTTATTCTTGATGTTTATGGACCCCCAAAGCACTTTCCCACTAAAAAAAGCAGATGTTTAGTGTAACTATAGAGCAGTAGAGGTCTGCAGTACTATTAGGGCAATTGCGCAATGCTTCTTAATGTACAAGTTGCAGATGTTCCTTTTAAAATTGTAATTTGTACTGAAACTATGTTGTTTAACCCTTCCTTTACAGTTTCATTACTCTAATGGAGAAAAATTGGTAGCACTTTACAATACAGTCCCATTAGTTAAAAGGATAGTTCACCCCAAAATGTAAATTCTGTCATTAATTTCTCACCCTCATGTCGTTCCAAACCCATAAGAGATTCATTCATCTTCAGAACCACAAATTAAGATATTTTTGATGAAATCCAAGAGCTTTCTGACCCTCCATAGACAACAATACAACTGGCACTTTCAAGGCCCAGAAAGGCAGTAAGCATATCGCTAAAATAGTCCATGTGACTTCAGTGGTTCAACTGTAATGTTATGAAGCTACGAGAATACTTTTTGTTCGCAAACTATTATTCAACAATTTCTTCTCTTCTGTCAGTCTTCATCGTGAGTTCACGACAGTACCATTATGCTTAAAAAACAACAGTTCATTATTTCTTGTTAGCTCAGGTCCATAAAATAATATTAACAAATGCAACCTTTGACTTTTAACAATGTATTAATACAATTAAAATTAACATTGACTAAGATTAATAAACACTTAAGTGGTATTTTCATTGTTAGTTCATGTTAACATGTGCAGCTAATTAGTTTTAACAAATGAAACCTTATTGTAAAGCATTACCAAAACATTATACGATTATTCCAGCCAGCAATTAGATTAAATAGAACAAATAGAACTTTAATAGAGACTTTAAAATTAGAATTGTCATTATCACCCTCATTTGTAAAACAATAGAATATACTAAAATATATATTTTGTTGTTTTATGCATAGAATGGTCGAGTTTTAAGTAGTGATCGACCGATATAGATTTTTTTATAACCGATACCAATTATTTGCATGTTTATGTACCCGATAACTGATATGCAGAACCAATATTTATTTACTGTTATAAAGTACATAAATAACAGATTGAAGTAAGTCCATTCTTCGCTTTGGTTTTTCCTCCTTTCAGTCATCTTAACAACAACAAACAACTGTTGAAAATTAAAATGTAATCTTCAAATTACAACAATAAAAACATTTTATTTATAAAAAGCATCATCAACAACACTGATATTAACAGTGAGCAAAATAATATCTTATGTATTCAAATTGAGAAAATAAAGGAGTCATATCAACTTAATTTTAAACTATAGTTTTAGAATTAAACACTGTTTAATAGCTAAAGAGTGAAGAATAATTCACTGGATAATGTTAATTCACTGAATAATATTCTCTGGAATATTGAAATAAGCTATAACAAACAAAACATCGTATTTTATTGCATTTCTTAACTGGCGTGTTTTATCAGAATTATTAAAATGTTTTTTCATTTTACAAAATTGTAATCGATAATGGTAAATATCGGGACAAATATCGGTAAACCGATATATCGGTCGATCTCTAGTTTTAAGCTTTTTATATTAAAGGCTTTAAAAATCACAAAAACATCAAAATAAAGATGGCAAAACAGTGATGTCATAGAAAATGATTTTTGGTTCCCCAAATAACTTTTCAGTCAACAGTTCTTAAAATAACCCTTTTTTGTGTGAAGAACAATTAAAAAATGTAAATAACTTTTGTCTACTAGTGGAATGGAAAGGTTCTCTTGATGTTAAAAGTTCTTCATGAAACCACAGATGCCAGTAAAGTGCCTAAAGAACATAATAAAGAACAGTTTGGGTGTTAACAAATGGAACTGCATTAATACATGTGGAGAAATACAACTCTTTGTCTTAACTCATGTCTTTATCTCTCTCTTTCTCAGGCCTGGAGAACGCCACAATCCAGCTTAACCTGGAGGCAGAGTTCCACTTCACCCACCTCATCATGACTTTTAGAGTAAGTGCTGAGGGGACAGTGATGTGTGTTTTGGGGGGAAGGTGTCGCCACAGCCCCGGGCTGAGGTGAGATTTGGTCGTTAGGAGAGAATGTGGGAAGGGAAGGGGGTTGATGTGGGTTTTGCTGGCAGGAGTGGAAGTGTCGCTCAGTGTGTGGGAGCCGTGGGAGGTCTGGGATAAACCCAGCTGTGCAGCCGACTGAGACGACTGGAATGCTTCAGCTGAAGATTACATTTCAGCTTGATCTCACTTCAGCAATACAGTTCAAAGAAATCAGAGAGTGCATATGAAACGACTGGCATCAGGAGAACAACAGTGCTCATGGGATGTTGATTGCAAAGATTGTTGGAAAATTGTCCAGGGACAAAACTTTCATCACTGTTTGTTTGTTATAATATAAAATAATATAACATTATTTTTATCTAATACCAAATACTATCCAGGCCAGTAATGCCCATATTGATACCAGTACTTAAATTAAATGGAAATGTTCATAATTTTTAACAGTACAGTGTCCAAACTGACTGCACTGTATTTTATTTATAATCATTTTTATTTCTAACTGTTCTAAATTCATTTTAAATAATTGTTTTAATTTTTAAATAATTTTAAAAATTGTTCATTTTTTAATGATTATTTTACTTCCTTTTATGTAAAGCACTTTGAATTACCATTGTGTATGAAATGTGCTATATAAATAAACTTGCCTTGTCTAGCAATTTTAATATTGTACCTTAAAAAAACATATACAAAATTATGAATATTTTCATTTAATCTAAGTACTTATATTGACAATGACGAGAACACAACAAAATTATTAAAAACTTTGACTAGAATTAATTAAACCAAAAAATATTGAAAAAAATCAAAATATTAACAAATACTAACTTTTGATACTAAAATAACACTGGGTGATATAATGCTACCATATAGAGAGGGGGGGAACTATGGAACTACTGGTTCCCTTGACTCACTCTATAGGCAATGGGGTTTTTTCAAAAAATAAGCTGTGTGCTCAATGTAGCTGTGAATTTACACATTTTGCGTCAAGATAATTTTGTCCGTCGATAATCTTCACAAAAATACAAGTTTTATTAATTTTGGAACCCTAAATAAAAGCACCCTGAAAAGCTAACTGTAGGCTATAAACAAACTGCACTGCACCAGTCGCTCGCCTTCAACTTTTTCAAACTTATTTTTAACGTTAGGTGAAAAGGATTTACTCTGGTTCATGTAGCGTGGATTAAAATTCATACACAGTTTCATATAAACTGGAATAAATACAAAACTAGAGCCGAACTAAAACTGAAATGAAACATTAGTAATAAATAGTATAGTGAATAAATTAAATAATCATAACAGAAGGACATATGAAAGCACGTATTTCTGTACATTTCGAAATAAGGTGCATTAAAAGTCATTAAATCCGTGATTAATATGAATTAAAAACTTATGTCTCCGTATTAATCTTTTAAATAACAGCGCTGTAGTCCCATTTAGCAACTTGTTAGCAACTGTTATTTTATCTTTTTTAAGATTAAACTTATTTTAGTGCTTTTCTAACAGCATTTTGTTAGGGGGGTTATGTTATTTTATCCTTGTTTCTAGAAAATCCTCAAAATGCTTTCACGAGTGTGGTGTAACTGGTGTGCTTTAAGCACTATGCATCATTAAAGTTTCACATTCACCACATAAAGCCGGTGTTTATATGTAATAATCATAATATGAGTTTACCTTATGTGTACAAACCACGGAGTCTCTGCATCAGAAAGCGATAAAACGTGCATCTTCCATCCGAAAACGAGTCGCATTTCGGGGCAAAGCAAAAAAAACATTGAACAACAAATATAAAATGGGCAAACATGCAAGTGTTATTCTAAAATTCTAACTATGTTCAATTCAAGATTATAGTGGCTTTTTACGATCAAGTGGTAGAGCATTGCAAAGTAACTTCACAGCGCAAAAGGTTGTTTCTAAAATAGATTTAATTTTAGAAACTCAATATAATAAACGTATGGCAAAAAAAATGTGTCCCACACATACTGACCAAAAAAAAAGATATGTATAACCTGAATTTGGATAAAAGCGTCTGCTAAATGCATAAATGTAAATGTAACTCGCTTCCGGGTTTCCTCCGTGGGACATCATTCCACCACTCTATTAGCTGGTGTGTTCTGCATACTTTATTAACTTTGACATTTAATCCAATTTTTCCTAAAAAAAATTTCAGAATGAATGTAAATTATAACTAAATTATAATGTTGAGATGCCTAAATACACTTGCAGCATTTAAACTTTTGAATTAATTTATTTTACTTTTTAGTGTTTTATTTTTAATTACACAAAATAGTATTTTAATGTCATCCATGTATCTGTTATTGGCTATAACATGAAAATAATTATAAGATAATATTTTTAAGGCCAGAAATTCCATATTGATGCATTCCTAAAAATCTATTATTATTATTATTATTTATCCTAAATGTCACATTTTATCATGATTTAGTGGTATTTTTAAGGTGCACATTAAAATACTTTAATTTTCATTCTACAAGTAATAAAAAATGGGTAACATTTTGTATCAAGGTGACATAGTTACATACATTACATGCAATCACTTTAGTAATAAAAGTAAATTAGACATAATTTCAAGCAACTAACTATAATTTGTGTAATTTAAGGTAATGTTCATTTAAGGTAATGCCAATTCTGATGATGCAGGATTATCATCCATATTGGAAGTATCGATCTTAAGTCGACCGTGACCTCTTATGCTCCCTATCTAGACGTTCAGACCTGCTGCTATGGTGATCGAACGGTCGTCAGACTTCGGGAAGACTTGGCAAGTGTTCCGTTACTTCGCCTATGACTGCGAGACCTCCTTCCCCTCTGTCTCTCAAGGACCCATGTCCAAAGTGGACGATGTTATCTGCGATTCCCGCTACTCCGACATTGAACCCTCAACTGAGGGCGAGGTGAGCTTTGGAAATGCTCTGCACTTCTGGTGAATACTTGCTTATATGCTGGATTTTCCATTGACCCTTGCTCCTTCGGCTTCTGAAGGTCATCTTTAGGGTTTTGGATCCAGTCTTCAGGATTGATGATCCCTACAGCCCCAGAATTCAAAGTAAGGACACAAATTAAAATATTTTAACATACATGCTTGTCATTAAGTGGCCTAATACTGTGGACCAAATGTCTGTATTGCTAACTTCTTGCTTCCTATCATTTATAGACATGTTAAAGATCACTAATCTGAGGGTGAAGTTCACTAGGCTGCATACTCTCGGGGACAATCTTCTGGACTCACGTGTAGAGATCAAGGAGAAGTACTACTATGCGATTTACGACATGGTGGTGAGAGGAAACTGTTTTTGCTATGGTCACGCATCTGAATGCGCCCCCATTGATGGAGCTGGAGAGGTCATGGACGGCATGGTGAGTTTTATGCCATGTATAATACAAGTTATTGTTAACTTTAATAGTTTTTTGTTAACATTTTATAATCATATATGTGTTTTTTGTACATTATTTAATATTTTTACTTTTTTGTACAATTATAGTATTTGGTGATATATTATAATTATGGTTATTTTAAAATTATATTTTATATTTTTCTAAATTTTACCCTCCAATCACCACCACAAACTGACTTAGCAAATTATGACATTTTAATGCAGTTTTATACCAGAATGAATTGCAGATAAATAAAGCAAATTGAATAGGAAGGCGTTTTTGATTTATGCCACATTTAAAATGCAGCTGACCTTTTTTTGGCTTTTTAAACCTCTGCTTTGAAGAAAACATCTCGCACACATTTGTCATGGAAGAAATAGTTTGAAGTCCCATCACAGTCTGCTGTTAATTCAGTTTGCATCTGTTTCACATTAGTATGAAAGTATGTGGACCGCCTCGTTTCATTATTGAATAGTTTACAGTGCCATTAATCATGTGGCAGAGAAAATGCACCCAGAGACTGTTGTTTACAAACCTTTTTGGGTTTTGTTTCATTTATGCTTGAAGTTGTAGTATGTGTTTCTGTGGTTTTATATCAATGATTTAAAGAGCCAAATACGAAATACACCAAAGGAATGAGGTTCCGGTTTAGTCTGCAGTCTACTCTGTATACAGTCTGTATCTCTGTATACCGAGATGTGTCTCAGTCTGTTGCAGCTCTTACAAAAGTAATGAACAGATATTACATCCAGATCTCAATCTCACTACCTTTTTATGTGCAATAATTTTATTCAAAGGCACTGAAGTGACTAGATTATCTCCAGGCACAGTTCTGTGAAAGCTCACATATAGACTGCATCTGTGTCTGTGCCAGGACTGGAGTTTGTTTAATGTAGACCAGATGCATCCAATATAAACATTTCCTGTTGCCATCTGGTTTAGGGCCGGATTTGTAGACTGTTCTGAGCAACTCCATCTTTTTTCGAAGTTTCTGTTGTATGAAGAATTGTTTCTCTTTTTGGGTCTGAGTAGGAAATTAGCTCAAATAAATTTTGAGGACTTCTGTTTATAATTTGTGGTGCCTTTAAAAATCCTGTTCCACACATAGTCTCAATTTGATTACATTTATTTTGTTCTTGGTTATCAATGTTATGTCTGTTTTGCCGTAGGTCCATGGTCATTGTATGTGTAATCATAACACCATGGGGCTGAACTGTGAGCGCTGTCAGGACTTTTACCATGACCTGCCCTGGAGACCCGCAGAGGGACGTAACACCAACGCCTGTAAAAGTATGATCTTCTGCAATGTTCAGTTATGGGTCAAAACATTTAATATAGTTATTAAACGTCATAATTCTTTGTCATTACTCATGTTTTTAAATCATTCTTTGTCGTTACTGCGTTATAGTCATAATTTTTTTATGCAGTCGTTACTGCGTTATATCATAATGCAGTCATTTGCGTTATGCAAGCGTTACTGCGTTATAGTTATTACATAATTTTTGTTATGTTATAGTTTTTAAACGTCATAATTCTTTGTTATGCAATCGTTACTGTTTTTAAACATCATAATGATTTGTTATAGTTTTTTTAAACATCATAATTCTTTGTTATGCAATCGTTACTGTGTTATTGTTTTTAAACATCATAATTCTTTGTTATGCAATCGTTACTGTGTTATTGTTTTTAAACGTCATAATTCTTTGTTATGCAGTCGTTACTGCGTTATAGTTTTTAAACGTCATAATTCTTTGTCATGCAATCGTTACTGCGTTATAGTTTTTAATGTCATAATTCTTTGTCATGCAGTCGTTACTGCGTTATAGTTTTTAAACGTCATAATTCTTTGTCATGCAGTCGTTACTGCATTATTTTTTTTAAATGTTGTCATTCTTTGTTAAAATTGTTTCTTTGTTACAATTGTTACTTAATCACCTGCTATTTCCTCACTAACATTTATTTGCTTCTTTCACAGAGTGTAACTGCAATCATCACTCTGATTCCTGTCATTTCGACATGGCCGTGTATCGGGCCTCGGGTAACGTGAGCGGTGGCGTGTGCGATGACTGCAACCACAACACCATGGGTCACAAGTGTGAGCAGTGCAAGCCCTTCTTCTTCCAGCATCCAGAGAAAGACATCCGTGACCCCAACATCTGCGAGTGTATGTGTCCCCTCTCATTTCCTCTCCTGTCATTTCATCTGTGCTTTTCTCCCCCTTCAGACGGCCGCTGCTCCTCTACTTGTCTAGTCTAGTTTGTGTTGTAAGTCTGGTCCAGCTGTTGTTTTGTTCATCTCTGCTTGTGCAGATTTGGGAGCAGAAACACCTGGGCTTTGAAGTAGTTCCGTTACCACAAAGTGAAGCGGTTCCTCAAACCACACGCGTCTAGGGTTTCACATTCCTCTTTTGTTGTGGCGACTGAGGTTTTTCAGTTTGAACTTTTTGACCACAAACAGAAATGTTTTACATCAAACTATGATAATAGCTTACAATGCAATACAATTCATTAATATTAATCCAATTATTAACATGGAGTAACAATAAAAATATAATTTATTTATTTTATTAATGTACATTTCTATGTGTATTTTTAGTATTTCAATTTGTATAATTAGTATTCATTAATAACTTATAAACAAGCATGAACAAATATATACGTATTAACTAATTATTTTGTAGCTATTAAAATGAACTAAATTACATTTTTGTAACAGTGCAAACATGTTTTGTAATTTAAATTTTTTATTTGCATTAACTACATTTTTAGCATTAAGTATAAATTGGCATGAATTCTGAACAAACATATATATCAATGTTAATCTATATATATCAATGTTAATATATTAACATTAATGTACAATGTACAGTAGATTAATAAGTGCTGTAAAAAAATGTTCATTGTTTGTGGATGCATTTACTAATGTTAACAAACTAATCTTTATTGTTGTGTGTCCAGTGTTTGTTATGTGAGTAACAATGCTAAACAATGGAAGTATCTTTCGTGAACTTTGTACTAGATAGTTTTAACAAAATTAGTTGCGAAAAACAGTATTGCGATAAAGTTGACACAGAGCATCTTTACTGCTGCATTGCTATAGTATAAAAATGATCATGACTCTGTTTGTTAGTTTTCCCAGCTGTCCACAGTTCCTCCCATTGTCTCTAAGTACGCTGTCTGGTTTTGTCTTTTTCAGCCTGTAACTGTGATCCGGTCGGCTCTTTCAACGGTGGAGTGTGTGATCCGCTGACAGACGTGTCTCTCGGGCTGATCGCGGGTCAGTGTCGCTGTAAGCCTAATGTGGAGGGTGAGCGCTGTGACCAGTGCAAACAGAGCCATTACGGACTCAGCGATGACCCTCTGGGATGCCAGCGTAAGTCCATGCCTTACACACTAAAACAAACCTAAATCATTCATCAATTCATGATGAAAATGGTTTTGAAAGATCTCAAATCAAAGTTGCTTTCGTTTTGTTGTTACCCAGCATGCACATGCAATGCTTTGGGGACGGTTCCAGGTGGAAGCCCATGCGATACAGACTCCGGAAACTGCTACTGTAAACGTCTGGTTACCGGAAGGAACTGTGACCAGTGTCTGGTGCGTGTTCTGTTTACTTTAGGAGTTCATTCATATTTCTTTGTGCAATGGCACTGAGAATGATTTTAGAAACATTACATTGTGCTTTTATAATATGTAATGTGACACTTTTGTAAAGTATTGTAAATCATACAACAATTGTATTAAATGTGCATTAATATATATATATATATATATATATATATTTAACAAATATATTTCTTTCTTTATTTTTCCAGTTTTCCTGCATTCAGTTATTCCAAAATGTGATAATTTGCCTTTAAGAACTACTGCTTACATTTAGCTTCTTGTGAGGTCTGTCGTAAACACTGTGGTGTTTAAACGGTCTTTTAACTAGTCTCTCTCTCTCTCTGTCTCTCTCTCTCTCTCTCTCTCTCTCTCTCTCTCTCTCTCTCTCTCTCTCTCTCTCTCTCATAGCCTCAGCACTGGGGTCTCAGTAACGACATGGATGGCTGCAGACCATGTGACTGTGATCATGGTGGTGCAATCAACAACAAGTGAGTAAAACTACTCTGTTCTGGCTGAAGTTCCTGAATCTCTCATTCAAATACACTTTTTATCACTATTATTATTACTACTATTTTTATTATTTTATAATAATGTATCATTATTATTAGTTCAGTTTTTAGTAATTGTGTTATGCGTTTGTAATTTTTATTAGATTTATTTTTTGTAATGAATATTTTTGTATAGCTTTAATTTATTTTTATTTCGGTTTTAGTTTTAATAATTTTAGCACTTCAATTTTAACACATTTATTTCAATTAGGTGCCAAGGCAACAATTTTATTTCATCTTATATTTCCTAGAAAAATGTCCTATGCCATAATACTTCAAATGCATTAACATATTTACTGACATATTGCTTACGATTAATACAAACACCTGACCTAAGTATTAAACTTTGCTGTGTAACTCATCATGGACATCGAGTGTCACTTTAACTTATACCGCTTTCTGAGGAGAGTTGTGCTATTACTTTTCTTTGTGATCAGACTTACAGTAGATTTTCGACAACAAAATGGATTAAAAAAAAATTTTTTTTCGGAATTTGTACAAATCTACTTGCTACTCCTACTGCCCTCTTTTCTTAGTAAGTTGAATCAGTGTGTTGAGAAACTACTGGCAGGAAGCCTGAAATAACAGTGAAAATAATGCTTCTTAGTCTCAGACTGAACTGGCTGTATCATCCAATAAGAAAACTGTATTACAAAGGCAGGCTTTAACTGCAGTCCAACAAACAGATGTGTGCCATTTCTCACATGTTTCGAGTCTTGACTGTTTGTGTCAGCATTAAATATGTCCTCCAGAGCTATTTTCCTCCAGATCTTTAGGAAGAACCATCTACATTTCTTGCCGTTATTTCTTTCCCCAGTTGCTCTCCTGAAACGGGTCAGTGTCAGTGTCGCGAGCACATGTTTGGCAGACGATGCGACCAGGTGGAATCTGGTTTTTACTTCATCGCTCTGGACCACTACACTTATGAAGCTGAGGACGCCAAGTTTGGACCTGTAAGTGTCCTCATTATTGCCATCTGTCGAAGTCTTTGAGTATTTGAATGATGTATCTCTATATTTCTCTCTCTATCGGTAGGGTGTGAAGGTTGTCCCGAGACCCCAGCCTCAGGATAGGTCCCCTACTTGGACTGGCATTGGTTTTGTGAACGTTCCTGAAGGTGCCTATCTTGAGTTCAGCATCGACAACATCCCCTACTCTATGGAGTATGACATTATCATCCGATATGAACCTCAGGTGACTTCCTCTACAGTATAATACTAGCATTGACATTTGACTAGAACAGCTTTGTAAAGGCATGTTTCATCAGCCTTGAGTTAAAGGGTAAGCAGATACATCATTACATCATCTGCTTGCTCTTTCATGGTGTGTAGCTGCCAGAGCAGTGGGAGGAAGTGTTGATGACTGTCATCAGGCCTCGCGTCATTACCGCCGACAGCCGCTGTGCAAACACAATGCCTGACGATGACAACCAGGTGGTGTCTCTGCATCCCGGATCCAGGTATGAGAGAAGAAAGATGCACATTACCTTTCATCCAATAATAACTAGGCCAGTATTTGAAGTTATCATGCTGTAGATGTAGTCCTTATGCAAAGACTAAAATAAACTAAAACAATGACAAACTATTGAAATGAAGCTGAAATCAAATAAAACTCAAATATTAGATGAAAAACTAAAACATTTGAAATGTTGCCAAGGCTACTAAGTTGAAATTTTGAACTATGTTGTTTTGGCAACTAACTGAACAAAGTTGAAGCTCTAAAATTACTAGTTGTAAATAAATGAAAACTGAAATAAAAATACAAATAAATTAAACCAAAATGCAAATAAATAAGTAAAAACAACAAAAGGCCATCATTGAATTACAAAAAATTAACTCAAATTGAAACGTTTATAAAAACTACAATAGTATATAAATAATTATTTTTTATCACTATTTTTACAGTCTATAGAGTTCAGGATTTGATCAACCCAAGTCATTATTTAAATACTACAGAGGTTAGGTTTTACAGGATTGAACACAAGTCATTTTTAAGTACTCCAGTATTTATTTAAATTAGTTTAATATTGAAGTATTTTTTACTTACAAGTGACAAATAATACTAAAACACTGAAGGCTATTCTAAGGCAACATCTCATGCATCCTTTACAAAGAACGTAATCCCAGAATGCATTGCAATAAATCCAGAGAGGTGTTTATTATAGATATATTTATTGCATTCAAAGTTTAAAAGTAATTAAAAAAAAAAATATTTTTGTGCCTATTGCATTTTATTCTGATTAGAGTATCAAGCTATTAGCTTAGCAACATGCTAACGTAAAATCCCATTGAAGTCAATTGCAAGGTGAGTCTGTTTGTATGGCACAGAGTTCCTGATGTGTCACTTCAGTTAGGATGCTGCCTAGTTAAGTTTTCGGTCAGATGTGATCACATCCGCACAATTTAGGTGAAAATTTGCAGCCAAGAAAAAGACCCATTGTGTTTGGTCAATAGTGTAGTGATGTATGAAGCACAGCTCAAACAGAAGTCACTTTCAGTGCAGCAAATCTCCATGACCTACTTGAACCTGTTGTGAAATCTGCATGTGGAAATATTCATGCAAAATATTAGAAGGTGCCAATTTCTATTGAAAGACTTGATTTTGACCGCAAACATTAGCTGAACTGCGGAAAATGTGACTACACCTTTAGACGGCTGTTCACTAGGTTTCATTAAGCTAATGTCATTGAGTGTTGAATCTGAGAAAGTGAATTCTCTTGGTTTTTCCCATCAGGTATGTGGTGCTGTCTAGGCCTGTGTGTTTTGAAGAGGGCTTGAACTACACTGTGCGCTTGAGTCTGTCTCGCTACTCGGCTCTCAGCGATGTGCAGTCGCCGTACACGCTCATCGACTCGGTAAGCTCCCTGTTTTACCCTGTTAGATAGACAATATCAGTTGCACTGGAATCTTCAAATGCTGAATGACCGATTGCTATTCTTGCTCTCAGATCGTCCTCATGCCACACTGCAAAAACCTGGATATTTTCTCTGGCTCTGTGCTAGAGGGTGGAGACATGCTGACCAACAGCGCCTGGGAAACTTTCCAGCGCTACCGCTGTTTGGAGAACAGCCAAGCAGTGGTGAAAACCCCCATGACTGATATCTGCAGGAATTACATCTTCAGTGTGTCGGCTTTTCTGCACCAGGGAGTTAAAGGTACATACATAACTTCATAATAAATTACAAGCCTGAAATACACAAAGACTCTTATTTTGAAATGCATATACTTTACCATTACTGACTGCTCATTCAAAAAGTTGCAGATAAAATATGCATTCTTACAACTATCTTCAATACATTACAATGTAAACACCATAAAGTAAACATTTCATAGGTTACCAATAGACATGAGATACAGCTCTGAAACCACATTAGAATCATGATGAAGCCATCTTAAAATGATAATAAGACATTTGACCTACATTTATATTTCTTCGCTTGGATTTCTTTTTTATATTCGCACACACATTCCTAAATACATTTTGGATTTAGTGCACATCTAAAGTGAGAAATAAATGCACAAAAAATACAAAAGGACTCTTATTTTGAAATGTATGTGATTTACAATTGTCGACTGCTCAAAAACATTTTTGTGTGTAACCAAAATACCAATAATAAACAGGGAAAAACTAAACAAAACAAAATACTTTATGCATAATGCAGGACTTACAATTATAAACAAGCCCAAAATACACAAGGGTGTATTTCCAAAGGGTGCACAGTTCCAAAACAGCGCGATGGACGTGGACATTTCTGCAGGTGATTTACTAACAATGCGCAAATTCAAGAACACAGACACAACATCTCATTTACTGTGCAACAGCGATCGAGTACTCGAGTACTCGGCCGTGACAGTGATGATCGATCATGAAAACGATGATCGTGGGTAAAATAAATCTGATTGGTTATAGCAGCGCTTTGGTGGCACCCTGAGCTCTGATTATTTAGCATGCACAGCATGTCAGTATAGACATGAGAAGAGAGAGAAGCTTGGCTTTGAAGTCACGTAGTGATGTCTGGGTTAGCTACATAGATATCTGATGATGCGTGGACAACTTTATAGAATGTGAAATCTATAGTCAATTCTGTCCTTGCCCGTGTCTCATGCGTTGTTGAAAGTGCATCATGGCGGAGCTCTCTCTCTCTCTTTCTCGCTATAGCACATAACTTAAAGTTCACTTGCATATGCATTCTTTTGTGCAGATACAAGTTGTAATTTTACGTTTATGTTATGTATCCGTTATCTGATTAATATCATAGGAAGTGTCAGAACGGGTTTGAGTTTATTGACATAAAGTCAGCTTCACCTCAGGCTTTTTTAGATGCTTCTTTTTTTAACATTGCTGCATCATAATCATAATCTAAAAGTGTTCTAATCAGGTTTTCATGTCATATTTTTGACATTCATTTTCATAACAGTCTTCAGATATTTTATTAGACATCCCCCGAGTACTCGATTAATCGTTTTTGAAACCTATCGATGATCGAAATAAGAAATTGCTAAAAATGCCCATCCCTAATATCGACCAACGCAATATACCATGCACAGCACAAATTAGGGTAGTCGCAAATAAAGAATTATGTTACCATAGAAAAATTAAATTGGAGGATGCGTTGGGATTGCGTGGCATTGCTGATTCCTTTAGAGGCGGGTCAATTCTGTCAAATCTAACATGCTTGGCAAATGATATATCATAATGTGTTCTCTCTCCTCCTAATACATGTGGAAAAATAATATCTCCCTTTTACTCTCCTCTTTGCAGTGTTTAGATAGCAACAATAATTGCAGCCATTTCAAGTTACAGTTTAGGAAGTGTTTGTTTGGTGTGAAATACTGACGCATTTCAGTAATTTTGCGTTAGTTTCATGTTGATTCACATAAATACTAATATTTTATTTGTAAGGGAAACACCAACAAATACATATTCACTAGACTATCTGCAAAAAAACTTGTGTGACCAGCCCCCCCGAGTACTCGGTAATCTATTTTTTTGATGGTTTGCGCTGGTGCAAGCTGTTAGTAAAATTGCAAAACTCATCCCTGATTCTTTACTTTTCTACACATGCATTCACAGAAAAAGGTAAAAAATGCACTTACAAACTAGAAAGAAACGCATATATTACAGTATAAACGACTTAAAGTAAACATTGTAAAAATGCACCAACAGTAGATCATAAGCATGTATTGGCATAAAAGCACAGTATTGATTTTGCGTACTACTCTGAAATCGTGAACCTTTAGCATGTGCTGTGTTCGTCTTTGAGACTTAAAGTGATCATTAAGACATTTGTTATATCATTTAAGATATTTAAGAACATTTATGAAACTCATACTTCATAAAACTAAATTTTAAAGATCTGTTGAGTGTTTTTTTATTCGCACATGCATTTTACTGTTTGCATACGTTTAGTTTTAGTTGCAAATGCGAGGGAAATGCCTACACTATACTTTTCAGAATTATTAGTTATTTTCTAATTCTAGTTCTAATATCACAAATGCATAATCACTTCAACTTTAAGATATTTCCACTTTGTTTGTTTATAGTGCACACACATACAGATTCTCAGCCTGTCATCATCGCATGACTCTAACCGCATAACAATCCCCTTTTCCCTTTATGATAGACGTGCCAGTCTTCATTCTGTCATCGTTCATTCAGCTTTCATTTTCCTCCGTCTGCTGTCTCTCATCAGAGGTGCTTTCCTGCCTCGTGTCAGAGCTTGTAACAGGGCCTCAGGCATAATTATACTGCTTTACATGCTTCCTGTCTGAGACTTTACAATTTCATCAACTGTCAGGACAAGAAGAAAAGCAAAAGGCATGGTTAGAGGCGTAAATCAGATCGCAAGCTTTGCTGACTATAAATATCAGTGTGAAAATGTTGACTTCCACATGATGAAATCAAACACAGCATAACACACTACTACTGAAAAGACATCTTCAAGTCATTCTTTAAGAAACTAACTCGTCAAGCTTCATATGATACATAATGTAAAAAATACAAACTCCCTTCTGGGAAAGTAGGCCACATTTCAAGGCTACACTTTAATAAGTAGCAAACAACATTGAAGCTATGTGAGGACAGAGCAGAGTTTTTAACAGAGCTGTTTAAAGGCACAAAATTAACAATAGTTTTTGAATGAAGAGTCTCAAGTATGGTGACAATATTAAACCTATTGTAACTTATAAAACTAGAAACCTTCTAATTAAAGTAAGTTGAAATTATAGCGATGAACAGAGCATTTGGCTTTAAAAGACTAGTTTCATGATCCTTCTTAATCTTGGTAATCACAGGTATTAGAGTATTAAAACGGATGTTTTATATTTACATTTTAGTGGGAAAAATGGTGTTACAGTTGGTGAGATCAATTAATTCAGTCTGTTTAACAGTTTAATTTTTGTTATGTATTGATATTGTCCTGTAGAAATGAAAATAATTGAATATTCATCCATCAGTTACCATGTAGTGAAAAACTACATCATTTTTTGCTTAAAACATTTAATCTGCAAAAATGGTTGTTTGGTCAAAAATATTTTTTCTGATTTGCAAAAAATTAAGGAGTTTCAAAGCATCATAAAGATCATAAAACATTAAATATTTTAGATTGTAGCTATACCATCTGACGTTTTAGGAAAGGATGCCTGTACCTAAATTTGCTCGGCTGTAAAGCTCCATGCACAATATGATGTGGCATAAAACATTTATGCTCATGCTACATTTTGGAAAGCATAGCTAGTAACACTATTTTGAAAAGGTTTGTGGTGTTGTTACTTTAGTTTCTCCTCAGCACTGCTTTAGCGATCCACTAGGACTGGTGTTTGGTTTAAAGAACTAGTCAAATGTCCCGGCTCTTCTGGCCTGCACCAGTGACTTCTCTCAATCTCATGGGTTTCTGTGGGTCTTTCATGGTGAGATGACTTACCAAGTCACTAAGCAAGCATTTTTACGCTGGTGGTTTGAGCCACTGAGGTGTCGAGTTGAACTCCGGTGAATTACCTCAGTGTGATTTATAAGCTGTGCACATTCACCAGAGAGCCTTTTTTGGGTTTGAGAGAGAGAGAGAAAGAGCGAGAAAGAGAACAGAAAAAGAGAGAATCCTGACAGAAAAACGCCCACTAATATTGGTCAAGTTCATTTAGGGTGAATTTAGGTAAATTGTAACACTTTGTTTGCCATAGAAATGACTGAGAGAAAAATGCCCCAATTACCTTGAATTAACCCTGTATATTTTTTCTCCTCTGTTTCTCTCAGCCTGTCAGTGTGACCCACAGGGGTCTCTCAGCACGGTTTGTGACCCGAGCGGTGGCCAGTGCCAGTGTCGTCACAACGTGGTTGGCAGGAACTGCGACAAATGTGCCCCTGCGACCTTCCTTTTTGGGCCGCAAGGCTGCAGGCGTAAGTACAACTGGTCAATAACAGAGACTGCACCATGTATTTCTTTCACAAGCATAATTGTGGTCTGTTGTTGGTTTAGCATGTGATTGCAGTCCTGAGGGGTCCGTCCACTCCTTCTGCCACGAGGCCACCGGTCAGTGCGAGTGTATTCCCGGAGCGTATGGGCGGCAGTGCGACCGCTGTCTGCCGGGACACTGGGGATTCTCTAACTGTCGCCCCTGCACTTGCAATGGCCACGCTGAGCAGTGCGACCCGCTCACGGGACAGTGTCTGTCCTGCAGGGACCACACCACTGGACACAACTGTGAGAGGTTAGTCACCGTGTTCTTTCTTCAACATTATAGGTTGATGTTTACATGAAAGTATAGACTTTCATTTATAAAATCTCTTCTGCAGGTGTTTGAATGGCTACTATGGTGACCCTGTCCTGGGCTCTGGAGACCACTGCCGCCCCTGCATGTGTCCGGACGGTCCCGGCAGCGGCAGACAGTTCTCCGGCGCGTGTTATAAGAGCCTCGACTCCAACCAAGTGTTCTGTGTCTGCAACCAGGGATATAAAGGTAACCAGCAGACATCTTATTTGATTTATAAGAGCATCTGTCAGGAACACCGTAAATGTCCTGTATCATGACACGCTAGAACATGTCATATAGTTTACTGTAACATTAAAAAGTTTGGACATTTTTATGATTTATGTTTTTGAAAGAAGTCTCTTATGCTCACCAAGGCTATTATTTATTTGATTAAATATACAGTAAAAACAGTAATATTGTGAAATATTATTACGATTTTATAAGAACTGTTTTCTATATGAATATATTTTAAATGTAATTTATTCCTGTGATCAAAGCTGAATTTTCAGCATCATTACTCCAGTCTTCAGTGTCACATGATCTTTCAGAAATGAATACATAAAATATATTCACATAGAAAACAGTTCTGATTTCTAAATTGTAATGATATTTCACAATATTACTGTTTGTACTGTATTTTTGATCAAATAAATGAAGCTCTTGGTGAGTATAAGAGACTTCTTTCAAAAAAACTTTAATGAACGATAGTGTAAAATGTATGTGGAAGAATATGGTGATATTTTGTCTTGTAATATGTAATTTTGTAGCAGTGTGAGCTGTAATTGAACACACCTCTTGTCTCGTGTCACCCACAGGTGCCAGGTGTGAAGAATGCGCCCCTGGTTATTATGGAAACCCACACGAGGTGGGCGGAGAATGCCGGACCTGTCAGTGCAACAACAACATCGACATGATGGACCCGGAGTCCTGTGACGCCCGAACGGGCGCTTGTCTCAAATGCCTGTACCACAGCGAGGGCGAGGGCTGCAACCGCTGCAAGCTCGGTTATTACGGCAATGCACTGACCCAGAGCTGCAGAAGTAAGTTCTTGAAGATATGTATCATTGTTTCAATACTGTGTTTGCAAAAATATGATCCAAAATGTTTTATTATATATTTTTGGCTCATAAAATTGTAGTACAAAGAACAATACCAGTCAAGTGTTTGAACAGTAAGATTTTTAATGTTTTTAAAGAATTCTCTTCACCAAGCCTGCATTTACTTGATCCAAAATACAGCAAAAGCTGTAATATTTTGAAATATGTTTACTATTTAAAATAACTGCTTTCTCTGATCAAAGCTGAATTTTCAGCATCATTACTTCAGTCTTCAGTGTCACATGATCCTTCAGAAATCATTCTAATATGATGATTTGCTGTTCAAGAAACATTGTGTTATTATTATCAATATTTAAAACAGTTGAGTAATTTTTTTCAGGATTCTTTGATGAATAGAAAGATCCAAAGATCAGCATTTATCTGAAATAAATACCATTCAAAAGCTTGGAGTCAGTATAATTGTTTTTTTTGGAGAAATAAATTATAGAAATTAATACTTTTATTTAGCAAGGGAGCTTTAAATTCATCAAAAGTGATGATAAAGACATTTATAATGTTACAAACGCTTTCTATTTCAGATAAATGCTGTTCTTCTGAACTTTCTATTCATCAAAGAAACCTGAAAATGCAGCTGTCTTCAACATAATAATAATAACAAAAAATAGTTTTTGGAGCAGCAAATCAGAATATTCAAATTATTTCTGAAGGATCATGTGACTGGAGTAATGATGCAAAAAATTCAGCTTTGAATCACAGGAATAAATTACATTTTATATTTATTTGTACATTTTATTTATTTAAACATATTCAAATGGAAAACTGTTATTTTAAATAGTAAAAACATTTCACAATATTACTATAATACAATATTGCTGTATTTTGGATGTAATAAGGCTTGGTGAGCAGACTATTCTTTATAAAAAGACCTGTGGCTCAGTGGTTAGCGTTGCGTTAGCAGCGCAAAGGTTGTGGGTTCGATCCCAGGGAAAACATACTGACAAAAAATGTAAAAGTACTGTAGTCGCTTTTAAAAGCGTCTGCTAAATGCATAAATGTAAATGTAAAAAAGGTATTACTCAAAAACTTTTGCCTGGGAGTTTAGTTAGGACAAGTATTATTGTCGATACAATGTCTGATTTATAAATCTATTTAAAACAAAGTATGGACAATTAAAAAGATTAGTACTTTTGAAGTCTAGATAAAGTTTGTTTTACTAGTATAGAAAAAAAATCATTTTAAAATGTACATTTTGTGCATCTAGTATAACTATGCATTTGACTCCTGGCCGCTGAGTTTCTAATGTTTTGTCCTGGTCTTTCTCAGAGTGTGTGTGTAATCAAATGGGCACTGTTGAAGGAGACGTGCCCCTCTCCGGGTAACTGCAACTGTGACTTGAACAGCGGTCAGTGTCAGTGTCTTCCTAACGTGGTGGGCCAGAACTGCGATCAGTGCGCACCGGACACCTGGAATATGGCCAGCGGGAAAGGCTGCGAGGCCTGCGACTGCGACCTCAACCATTCCTTCAGCTCGGCCTGCAATCAGGTCAGACCACCTTCACACTAATATGTCATGTTTGGGATCGTAATAAGTGGCAGTCGTGGCCTAATGGTTAGATAGTCGGACTTGTAACCCAAAAGTTGCGGGTTCGAGTCTCGGTCCGGCAGGGATTGTCGGTGGGGGGAGTGAATGTACAGTGCTCTCTTCACCCTCAATACCACGACCAGGTGCCCTTGAGCAAGGCACTGAACCCCCAACTGCTCCCCGGGGGCGCAGCATAAATGGCTGCCCACTGCTCCGGGTGTGTGTTCACTGTGTGTGTTCACTTAGGTTGGGTTAAATGCAGAGCACAAGTTCCGAGTATGGGTCATATCACTTTCACAAAGTGCACATGGATTAATCTGTATTTTTTATTCTCTGTGCTGTAGATTATGGGCCAGTGCTCTTGTAACCCCGGGTTTGGCGGCAGAACCTGCAGAGAGTGTCGAGAGCTGTTCTGGGGAAACCCTGAGGTCAAATGCCACGGTGAGTTCAGAAAAACACTGAAAAATATCAGTGCAATAAATGACCCAGTCAATTATGATAATAATATGCAATGCATTTAACTTTAACAATGTGATGTATTTCTAAAGGAACCAGAATATCCTTTAGGAAATAATTTATTACAGTGAATTATTTTGTTCATTTTATTTTTAAGTTGGCTGTGATATTTTTTTAAATATTAATTGTATTATATTTAATTTATATTATACAAACGACCATTTCAGAAGTTTGGGGTCAGTAAGATGTTTTTAAAGAAATACTACTTTTATTCAGCAAGAATGCTTAAAACTGATAACCGGCAGTAAAGACATTTTTATGTTATAAAAGATTATATTTCAAGTAAATGCTGCTCTTTTGAACTTTCAAATAATTATGAAAAAAATTATCATCATCAAAAATAAAATATAAATTATATAATATATATTATATATATATATATATATATATATATATATATAGAGTTTGGTTCCAAAACGCAGTAAACGCATCCTAGTTTTCCTCATCTACTTTGTACTTTGTGATCAACAAACAAACAAAAATGAGGGCTGCAGGATAAATCGCATGTGATTGTCATGTGCATCTCGTCAGTAAAGCCGGTTCTGTGATCTCCATCACGTGCTTTCAGATGGAGCGGCATACACCGAGCCGTAGATCACAGCAATACCGCGTTCATAATCGCAGATGAATCGCATTCGATTATGAACACAATATCGCGTAGCTTGTCAGTGTGAGTGTTTTTATTAATGCCATTAATGTTTTTGTTATATAACCTACAGTGTATAGCACTAGTCAACTATATGAATATAACAAGGCAAAGACTGATTGAATGTATTTTTAGTCCAGTGCCTGTATATAAGATTATTGACCAAGTTCAGAGGCTGTCATATGTGGATCAACTTTGTTGTGTATTTTCAATATTTACAATATGAAAACATAACTTTTATATGGATTCAGTGGATTTTTTTGGGGGGGGGAAAACGATGAGTTTTTATAATAAATCTTTGAAAATCAAAATCTGGATTTGAATTTTAATGTTATTATAACCTAAAGATGCTATGTGAAAGTTTGAAACAGAAAATAGTGGTTTTCATCTTGCCACTTTCTTGGTAAAGAAAACACATTTTTACTCAAATTAATGAAAATGGATTTATAGCGTTTTGGAACCAAACTCTTCATATATATATATATATCAGCATTAACTGTTGATAATAATAATAATAAATGTTTCTTGAGCAGCAAATCAGCATATTAGTATTATTTCTGAAGGATCATGTGACACTGAAGACTGCAGTAATGATGCTGGAAATACAGCTTAGAATCACAGGAATAAATTACATTTTAAAATATATTACAACAGAAAACTTTAAATTGTAATAATATTTCACAATATTACCGTTTTACTGTATTTTTTGATTAAATAAATGCAGCCTTGGTGAGCAGAAGAGACTTCTTTTGAAAAACATGAAAAATACCTCATTCAGACACCATAATAAAATCATTTTTATAAAATAGTTGTATTATATAGCTACCTATGTAGTCTTGGTTATGACAGTAGTCCGAAAACTATTATTTTGTATTCTGAAAAATTCACACCAATAAAACATGCACAATAAGACCAGGGAAATGTAATTATTTTAATTTAATTTTAAAAGGTAAATCTTGAATTTAAATGATCACTGCTGAACATTGAATAAACCTAGATAACGCAACTGAGCTCATTTTGCTGACATTGCAAACACTGCAGATTTGTTCTGCCAGTACCCCAAACCATCAAATCTGTAGGAATGTCTAGCAGAATGGAGAAGTCCTCGGCCCACTCTCTGATTCGCCCCAGATGTGCACGACCATAACGAGCTCGTGGGGGGATCTGTCGAAGCCTCGCAATACCCTCTCTACTCCCACAATGCACCTTTGTATTCGTGGGCTTCCCCTTATGGGGCTATTAGTGTCTGCTGCAGTGCTCCTCCTCAGAAAAGAGGCTTTGTCCTCTCTCCGACTGTATTTGCGGCTCTGCAGACCATATCTTTGGAAATCTATTTGAACTTGATGAAGAATTTTTTGGTGCTTTTGAGGTCCTCAACACAAGGAAAGTGCAGATTCTGGTGGTATTGTGCATCAACTATCTACTGATCTCCTTCAAGATCCTTGTGACGCATTGTTTTGTTAGACATCCACTACAATCTCAGCCCAATTAACAGCTCATTGTCAAGAGTGATGCATGAAAAATATGACCCACCATCAGCATTTCCATCACTTTACATGTTGGCGAAAGAGATTTCCAGTGAGTAACATTTCAGTCTGTTCACACAAAGTCATATAAACAACTTTTATGGTACATTATTGAAATGACTTGAAGGTAAATAAATGCTGATTTTTTTTGCACAAACTATTCCTTTAATAAGCCATTTGGCCTTAAGCAGAGCAGGTTTTGGAGTCTCTTTGAGCAGATAAAGCGGTGTGCTGACAGAGCTCTGTTCCACCCCCACACCCCTCCGTTTGTTTGGAGAGTCCTGATGGAGCTGGAAACCCCCCTCCGTGTTCCTCTAAGATCCAGTTACCCCTCTATAACCTCCTGTTGACTCGCCCTCAGTATGCTCTTCCCTCTTCCAGCAGCACAGCTCTGAGCGTTTGTTCAGCTTGAGCTGTGCTTTATGTGGTTTCCTGTTAAATACTAGTTCGATAACCTTGTGAAATCCCAAGCTTTACGTTCTGTCCAACCGCAACTGGTTTCCTCAGAGATTTTATAGGTTGCAGTTTAACTTTTTGTATAATTAGTACAACTTTTGTGTGCCTAGATTCGTCGTAGTCTGATCCGAATTCTGATCAATTATGGTGCTACATTTACATTTCTATTTACATTTCATTTAGCAGACAGTTTTATCCAAAGGGACTTAACAATTAAGGAATCTTGAATCTATATCATTTATATCTTGAATATAAATGTTTAAAGCCTAAAAGTTAATGGTCCAATAAATCAATTTGGTAAAATGTTCCTTAAACTCTAAAAGCCTGTGTGAAAGGAATGATAGCCAGACATAGTTGTGTTCAACAGTGACGTTTCCTCCCAAGCATTTTTACAATAATCTTATCTTCATGGTGATGAAAAACAGATGGAAAGGATACATACCTGTATATTCAGGGGTGCGCATAAGTTTTTCGGTCTGCTTCTTATGAGAGCACCTAGAGATTTGGTTTGGTGCTGACACTGCACATAGTGTGACCCGTTAAATATAACTATAAAAAAGAATTAATAATAGTAAAAATAAAGTAATTGTGCTTTATTTATTAGGTAATTTAAAAAGTAAAATAAACAACATAATAACTAAAATGTGATAATGTTATATTATTTTAAAATAAAAAATATAATAATTTTATTGTACATTTAAATATACAATGCTAATATTTGCATTTAATTTTTTTATTTTGACTCTTTTCTGTATTTTTTTCAAAGAATTTTCATATATTTTCAAACCTTAAACCAGAAAACGTTTATTTTGGCGGGTTGCCAGCAAGTAAGTATATGCACTGCTGGTTTTAGTGCTGTCGACTGAAGTGCGTCAGTGAATGAAATGTCACAGTTTCATGTTTTGCGCCGAAACCGGTTGCGCATAGCTTAGATTTACGCCTTCTGTTTGAATGGGAATCTTATACAGTATTACAGTTAGTCAATCAAAAACAGTGCTTGTGCATTAACAGCCATCAACCATGTCGGTGCACGAATCAGTGGTTTGAACTTATTTACCCCGTGCATTTTTTATTTTGGTTGGGCATGCACACCTGCGCACCACTTACATGCACCCCTGCATATATTCCTGTATCAGACAGCCATGCAAAACATATATTTGTAAATGAAAACCTACTGACAGTTAGATTCGAAGTTACTGCAGATCTTTAGTTGGTTTGAGACAAAATGTATTTTGAGAAATTGGATGTTGGGCATGCTGCGGCAGCTGCCCTCATGGCTGGTTACTGTTTACACAGATCTGGCAAATATATCACCAACCTGGAAGTTGCTGCATTTTTTAAGGCATAATTTCCAAGAGCTTGTTAACACCATCATGAATGTTTAACAGCAGTAAAATGGACTTTGTTGTTATTACAGAAGTACCTCTCGAGTGGTTTAGTCTGGGAGACAGTGGTTCTCCTTCTCAGTTGGCGTGTGATATGTTTTACACCCCCATGCCTTTTAGCCATATACGTCTATGTAAATGATTGCTGAGTACACAAACGCACTGCATTGTATTCGATCTTGTTTATTTTAGGCCTGCTTTTCAAAAGGTTCATGTAATTCTCAAGGCGGCTTAAAATAAAATGCAGATGTGTTCCTCGGGCAGTAAAAGCCTATCCTAGAATTGTTGTGCCAGTTGCTAGTAAATACTTCCCATCACCAACACAAAAGCTCCTACGCCTGTTACCGTCTCCAGGGGTCACATTCATTGCATTGTCCCATCACGAAACACCCCCGGTGCCGCCTGAGGCCCCCTGGATAATAGCAGGGATTAACCTCCCAGATAATTCCCTATCTCTAGTACCTTGTATGCATTAGCAGCCTTAGGTGAAGGAGTCTTTTCCTGTGGAATGTGTGTTTAATCACGTCACACTGGAATGTGTTTTATGTAAACGAACCGTCCCAGACAGGGTCCCCATTCACATATTGTATGTGTCACTCGTATTGTCCTGAATTCTCCTTGGGGTCAAAAAAGTGCTGGTCTCTGGTTAACTATTTACCTGCCGAATTTAGTCTACAAAGTTGGCACAGAAGCAATTGATTAGTCTGGCATTTATGTTTCTTTACACAGACTGCATAATGCTGCTCGGAGTTTGCATGAATGCATTTACACTGCAATTTCAACTGTATACTTTGATACGAGGGGATGAGGTGGGTCAGAGCAGGCATAAAAGCTGGCTTTTATACAGCATTATGTCTTTACAGGGAAATTTAAGTAGGCACAGAGCCGCCTTAACATGCAAGCTGTGTAAAGATGCTTTAAGATCATTTGTTTTGGACAAATCTTTAAACATCCTTCATGGAGAAGACACCATGATGTGAGTTTTGGCTGATTTAGTATTTACAAATTGAATGAATGCCACCACAAAGTTGTAATTATGAATGGGAAACCTTGCGAATGCAATTTAAAGCAGTTCATTTAAAGCACCTGACGTCGTAATTTCCAACTCATAAATTCTAACTTTTCAGTACGGCCTGAATGCACGATTTGTGCCATGATTTGTGCTGATATTTCATTCAGTACTGAAAAGTGTTGATAAAAATGTGTTCAGTCCAATTAAAATGGACTATTTCACACAATATTTGTCAGTGCTATGTATTTTTATGCTTATTAGAGTAGTACATTGCTAGCTTAGCAACATGCTAATGCCAAACTCTATTGGAATCAATTGCATGTTGCATGAGGAGTACTATTGTTGTGGTTAACTATTGGTACTATTGGAGTTGCTGCCTGTGTAGAGCATTCAAAATCAGTCACTTAAGCTACACATTTAAATAAGATGAAGGAATCTTTGTTGCAGTAGACAGTTAGCTTGTTAGCTAGGTTTTGGAACAGTGCTAAACAGGTACGTAAAAAATATGAGAAATTGATATTTTGACTGATAAAAAATGGTCAGATTTTTTTTCATCAAAAAATGATGAAGGTTAACAAGGCCGTTAAAACTATAATTTTCTGTGGGTGAGTGTTTGTTTTAAGGGTCTCATGTTAAGTCATTCCTAACGTGGTGTTTGCTAAGTGTCTCGTCTGTCATTGTGGGGCAGTTATTGGCTTTTGTTCACCAAACACTCGCAGTGCAGTGCAGCACTAAAGTGTGCAAACAATCTTTTCCTTCATCCTTCCACTCCCACCACCTCCCCCCGACTCACTCTTTCAACTCCAGCCTAATAAGGTCACAGTATCTCAAAGTTAGTAGAAAATGCCAGTCAATGAACTGTTGTCTTAAACATATTGGTTCATTTCTTGTAGCCTTTCAAATTAAAATGTTCTTCCTGTAGAAATGTGGCCAAGCAATCTGCCCAACTAATTAGGAGGACATATAATTACTGAATTACAATTTTGCCAATGCTTTTATGCAAAACACACAACATAATTATTGAATTCTTAGTAAAAAAAAAAGTTATTTCAATGTTTTATTTTTTTACTTTTATGAATGCAAAAAATTCTACAAATTTATAAATTCATTGTTAATGATTTATTATTATTATTTATAATTCTTACAAAAAAATATTTTTTTTTGTTTATTTTATGCTTATAGTAGACCTTTGTTAATCAAAAAAAGCTTAAATTTTTTTGTTTATTTTATGCTTACCAGTGTTATTTTACCTTTATTACTCAAAAACTCTTAAATTTAGTGTTATTTTAGTATTACCTCTATATTATTATATATTTTATCAATATTTTTGATTAGCCTTTAATTTTTTTGTCAGTTAATTTTTATTTAATTCAGTTTAGTTAATTTTAGTTAAAAAAAATATTTTGGTTATGTGCTTGTCTTTTTTTTCCTTTCTTTTTGTATATTACCATTTAGGTTTAATTATTATTATTAAAAAAAATTCAGTCAGTCATTTTAGTGCTTCAGGTGAAACTTATTTCAGTTAGTTGCCAAGTTTAAGTTTTTTTTTTAAACATCTAATGTGTATATTTTATTTCAGCTTCCTTTCAGTTAACATAAATATTTTTAATAGATTTAGTTAATGATAAGTCTGCATTAAACTTCAGTTCTCTGTACTTAAACCTGTGTTCCTGTATATTTTCAGCATGTGATTGTGACCCAAGAGGCATCGCGGAGCAGCAGTGCAACAAGGTCACAGGTCACTGCGCTTGCGTGGAAGGTGTTTCCGGGCCTCGATGTGACACGTGCGCTAGAGGCTACACGGGCGAGTTCCCGGACTGCGAGCGCTGCCACCAGTGCTTCGCCGAATGGGATGTAATTGTGGGAGATCTCACCAACCAGACCCACAGACTGGTCCAGAAGGTCAATACCATCAAAGCCACTGGCATTACGGGACCCTACCAGGCCACCATCAAT
The DNA here is from genome assembly GCA_027422405.1 of Ptychobarbus kaznakovi. Lineage (NCBI taxonomy): Eukaryota > Metazoa > Chordata > Actinopteri > Cypriniformes > Cyprinidae > Ptychobarbus > Ptychobarbus kaznakovi. The sequence continues at coordinate 28,913,767 of CM049796.1, read as the reverse complement.
AACGTTGAAAGCAGCGCCAACTCGATCCGCAACATCCTGGCCCAGAATCCAGCCACTCAGCCTCTAACGGAGATCCAGGGACTTCTCGAACAAGCTACGTACGTTAAAGCCTTTCTCAGGATGTGGAAGCAAGTGTAGATCTTTCTCATCGGGTCTCATGAGAATAATCTGTTTGAATTTATCTTCTCTCTTAAGTGCCTTGATGGCTGAAATGAACACCAACCTTAACCTGACGGAGGAGACGTTGTCCGAGATCTCATCCGACAACAATAGCACGGACACCAAACTGAAGTCCCTCAAAGAAGAAGCTCAGAAACTGAAACAGACGGTGAAGGACCTTCAGGAGCAGGTGGAGTTTGTGAAGAATTCAGACATTCGAGGTGAGTAACATCACTCAAGATCTTGTAAAGCCATTTTCTTCAACAGACCCAGGAAATACATCAATTAAATTTTTGTTTCGGTCCACAGGGGCTAGAACCAGCGTGAATCGATACTATGAGCAGTCCCAGAATGCGGAGATCCGTGCGAATGCCTCCATCATTGACCCGGACAACCTGGTCAATCAGTCTGCCACCCTGCGAACAGAAACAGAAGACTTGATGAACCAGACCAAAGAAGAGTTCATTGAAAGGCAGGATGAGTTTGCAAAGAAACTGGACAACCTCGCTGGACAGCTGGAGACTCTGGACCTGTCGGAGCTTAGCGAGAAGGTAAAGCAGTCAACCGATTGATGAACAACATGCCCAAGAGCTTATCTAATCACTGACATACAGTAGTTTTAATTAGCAAAGTTTATGGTAGTTTTGGCGGATGATAAAACAAGTGAAAACCTTAGTAATATCAAGAGACCAGAGTGCCATAGAGTCTTAAGGGTGGGCCAGTAATCAAACTCCCAGAACACAAGCAACTGCATAGAAGTGAGTTTGCAGCTACCTAGAACCATAAATATAAATACATAGATGCCTCATTAGTGGCTGATTCTGTGGGCCGCTCTATGTAAGCCGTCGGCCAAATTGGAATAGTAAAGGTCGTCCGTGAATACCTGAGAGCAAGTTGATTGTGTGTCTGCAACTGTAGTTATACACATATATGTACACATGTAATTGATTTTCAAAGTTGGATTACAAAATTTTCGAAAAGTGTCCGAACATTTTCAAAATTTTCCAAAAGTTCCAAGATGGCAGATGAATGTGGAATATACATATCTATGCCTAGAACACCCTAGTAACCGTTAGGGCTGCCCTCGACTAAGGATTTTTCTGGTCGACTAGTAGTCGTTAATTTTATCCATTAGTCAACTAATCGCACGTTTATCAATAAACCATTTAAATCATTATATCGCCTTTAAATGCCTACAAAGCCTAACAAGCACTCAAGCACACACATTAAGCCTGCCACAACGCACCGCAGAAGTAATGATTATGAATGTATCAGGGAAAAACAGTAAGGAGACTGCATTAACAGTTTCACTTTCTTTGTTTTGGGCTTAAGATATGAAGTCGGCGACACTGACTCGTCATCTGCGCAGTTGTGGATGCTCCTGTATGTTTCATACAGATTACATAATCTGAGAATATTTGTCTTCCATTTGAATTGGTTCGTTTGAAAGTAGACATTTCACTCTATATAGATATATTTTTTAATGTCTGTAACTCAAAGATATACACAGAGTTTCGAGCTCAAGTTCACAGCGACTAAGACGGCAGAAAGTGCATCCTGTTTGCTTTCATTATTTTACAAAAGCACGTTTTGTGGTTATTGTGAGTGCACACAAATAAACGTAGAGTCTTTACGGATTTGAAAGATGTATTACTCTTATCTGTATGATAAAAATGTCGGAGTATTTTAAGAGCAAGTGATGCACCGACGCCTCCATCTGTCCTGCAGTGAGCTACTGTTCAGCTCCACAGACACTTGAACAGCGCACATTTCTCTAGGTTAACATTAGATTGAGCACTCATGTAAAGTAATACTTGCATATTTCAGATGAAAAGCCATATTTGTGGTAGATAAATGATAGGCGAGCATTTGGATGTCCTGCCCGATGTACTGTATTACCATAGACTAGCCGTTAACGATCTGTTAGTCACGGACTTCGTGACTTCGCTGTGGATTTTAATTAATTCATTACAATTAATTAAATCATAAAAAATGAAAATAAATCAATTTAAAACAAACTCCCTTTTGAGGAAAGTCTCTTCACTCGGCGGCCATATTTGCAACGCCTCCGGGCAGCTCGTACAAGTCCTATCTTAATGAATGGGGAATCCTGAAATCTCAAACACTGCTTGCTGAACTCACAATTAAATCACATATGTCAAATCAGCCCCATGAATGTTGTTTCTTATGCTCAAATAGCGTTTAAAAAGCTTATTGTTCAGTCTAGTCCATGCGGAGTCATAACGTGCGCATGTGCACTCTGGTCTAGTCAGGTTTCTATGGGAAATGTGGCTCTTTCATTTAGATGGTGGGATTATTCCTCCATGTTGCATGCTTACAAGTATTTTAAAATGTAACTTACTCTAATTACAAGTACTTAATTTTTGGAATCTGATTATGTAATCCAGATTACATGTAATGAGTTACTGCCCAGCTCTGCATGCGGATAACTATGGTTGCAGACGTACAGCCAGAGCTGGGTAGTAACTCATTACATGTAATCTAGATTACATAATCAGATTCCAAAAATTAAGTACTTGTAATTGTAATCCAAGATGGCAGACGCATTGACGTTTCTGGTGTGGTCGAATGTGGCATTTATCTATACATATGTATGCTAATAACTGCACAGCAATACCCTTGAAACCACCCAGAATACCTTGCAAATGCATAGCAAAGCCTTTGCAATCACACACAACTCTCCAGCATCTTGGCAGTAGCTATATTTCCATCAGCCTATTTGAATGTGCATTTTGAAGTAACCAGTGAAGGAAACACAAAATTTTGAATAAAAATCCCTTAATTTGCAAAAAAGTTTTTACGCTCACTTGAGGTGGTTTTTGACTTGTGCGAAACAAGGTTAATGTGAATAATGGGAGATGGAAATGCATTTTGCGAATAAATTCCTCCAAGCGCATCATTCATGTGACTTTGCGCTATGGGACGGCAAAAACTGTCTAACCAGCGGACCGATCTCATTCCATAGCATCTAAACAAGGTTGTTGTTATGGTCATTCTTAAATGCTTGAGCAAAGTCTGTCATCAAAGTATTTCTGTATAATTGCTGTCTTACACGACTGCGTTCCCAATTATATATGAGAATTATTATATTCAGTAGCTTCTCCTACATTTAGGGATTTATAGTGCCAGTTTATCAGGAAGTTACGATTTTGCTCTCTTTGACTCATTGGATGAAAACTGTGCTTGTTCGCAAATGTTTTATGCCATATTCCAATTTTGCGTATAAGTTAAATTCACAACTTTGGATGGAAACCTGGCTAGTGAGTTTTGCATATGTAAATATAAAAGCCTAGTTTTAACTGTGATCTCTCTCCGGATAGACATGTGGCAGTCCAGCTGGCTCAGAGAACTGTGCCGACTCTCCCTGCGGAGGCCTGAGCTGTGTGGATGGGGAAGGAAACAGGAAGTGTGGAGGAGAGGGATGTGATGGCCTCACCACGCTGGCCCACAATGCCTGGCAGAAAGCCAAGGACTTTGACCTGGAGATTATCAGTGCTATGGAGGAAGTGGACAAGCTCTCCAAAATGGTGAGGTTTCTCAGCTGATACTGTATCTGCTGTTGATATGATAAAAGATTTTGCAATGCATTTTTGAAGAGATATGCTTCTGTTTGTATCTTCTCACTGTTAAGCACTTGATAACTGCTGAATGCCTTTGTGTTGATATTGTAGGATTTAAATGATTTATTTTCTTTAATTTGTATGTTCAGGTGTCAGATGCAAAGGTAAAAGCAGATGAAGCAAAGCTTAATGCTCAAGAAGTGCTGGCAAAAACCAATGAGACCAAAATGCGTGTGAATGAAAGCAACGAGGAGCTACGCCAACTCATCAAACAGATCCGAGACTTCCTCACTCGTAAGAAACGCTTACAGGTTTCCTTGAGATAGGTTGCTTGGATGATCAAGTCCTTGAATTTTAACTCCTACTCTATCTGGTTCTACAGAAGATGGAGCGGACCTGGAAAGCATCGAGACTGTGGCCAATGAAGTTCTGCAGATGCAGATGCCCACCACTCCAGCCCAGCTGCAGAACCTGACCGCAGAGATCAGGGAGCGCGTGGGCAGCTTGACAGAAGTCGAGGACATCCTCAACAAGAGTGCCACTGACATACTGAGAGCAGAAAGCCTGCTGGAACAAGCCCGAAAGGCCAGGTCTGAGATCTATTCAGTCATTTACATCAGTTTGATATAGTAGGCACTTGCCACGATTTTTGCAACCTCATTACCAAATGTGATTATTATTTCCATCAAATAAACATCAACATTGTTATTTTGCATGCTAGGTTAATTTTTCTTTTCATTTTCTGAAATAGTCTATTTGATAGTTCATTCACAAACATGGGATCTGTGCCTCTAATGCTTCAAAAATGTCATCAGACACTAAAGCAGTGGTTCCCAACCTTTTTGACTCGAAGTCCACCGTTGTCCAACATAATATTCAAGCCTCCCCTTCCCTATATTATATGTAAGATATTTTCAGTATTTCTACTGTAATTATAACAAAACTGCAAGTTTTCAGACTTTTCCATTAACAGAAACTAGGGAGTATTGACACACTAATTATTAACCATAATAGTAAAACAATAAAATAAAAAAACGTTAGTTATAGAACAGGAAATAAGAAAAATCATTTTGGATTAAATTATGATTTTATTTATTTATTCATTATTTATTTTAGAATTGAATTTATGTTTGAGTAATACTTTTTTGCTGTTTGGCAAAAAAAGGCCCGATATTACCTAATTTGATGATACCAAGTTAAAAAAATACCAATAAAAACTTTCCATCATGTACCTTTTTTTATTATTATTATATGGATGTATCAGTCTTCATGTATTTATAAAATAAGTCAAATTAAGTCAAATTCAGTTAAATATCAAAATGTTAAAAATCAAGATTAGGCATGAAATAATGACTTCTAAATCATTCATACATGTGAAGATTGGCTGAGAATTGAACAAAAAGTAACCTGACTCAGAGGAAGATAGGAAGCATGTCTTTATAACAGTTTTTCTGGTGATTAAGGCATAATACAAGACTTCTTTGTCTTACAAATAGTTTTCGAAAGCAGAAAAGTTTGTAGGGAAATGTGACGTAAAGCAAAAGTAATTTTGGAATGAGCACCCCAAAATTTGCAAGAAACAAGCATTGGATTTAATTTTGATGCAGGGCGGTGTAATTTTGTGATTTCAATTCTCTTAAGTCATCCTGTGGCCCTCTAGTGGGCCCCTGGTTGAGAACCACTGCACTAAAGTGTACCATATCTGTGAAATGTGGTAGCATTGCCAACTACTGGCCAGTTCATTGAACAACATGTTTGAATATTCTCTGGTTTTCACAGGAAGGAGGCGACAGATGTGAAAGACACAGCTGAGATGGTGAAGGAGGCCTTGCATCAGGCTGAGCGTGCCCAGAGTTTAGTAACCGAGGCACTGAAACAGGCCAGTGCTGACATCAAGGGAACGCAAGACTTGCTGGTCTCGGTTAGTCTACATTACCAGTCATTTGTTCCAAGGGAACAATTTTAGACTTGTTTAGTCATTATCAATATGGTGCAATTTGGAATTTATATTTGAAGCCACTTTATGTGACTCTTTTGTACAAAAGGTGGAGTCTGAGACGTCCGACTCTGAGCTAAAACTGAGTAACGCCACCCGAAGGCTCCTGAAGTTGGAAAGCGATGTAGCTCTGCTCAAAGAAAAGGCTCTCAACACCTCCACCAGCACCAACAGCACAGAGAAAGAGGCTGATAGCATCAACGCACTGGCTGAGCAGCTCAAAAAGGTGCATGAATTACCTGGACATGATACGTCATCTTCAGTTTTAAGTTTTTTGCGTTTGTAACCTCCTGTGCTGTGGACTGTTTATGCAGGATCTGGATTCAGAGCTGAAGGACAAGTACAGCAGTGTCGAGGAGCTGATCACACAGAAGGCTGAAGGAGTGGCAGAGGCCAAGAAAAGAGCAGAGAAACTCCAACAGGAAGCCAAAAATCTGCTGCTACAGGCCAGCGACAAACTTCAGCTTCTGAAAAGTACGTCAATACTGCATCTCCAATTCCTGTGAAGCAAATATTACTGCATCAGCATTAGAAAAGAACCATCACACAACTGGTTCCAATTTAATTTTTTATGTTCTCACTTACAATCAGCTAAATTTCTGTTTTTCAGATCTTGAGAAGAACTATGATGAAAATCATAAGCTGCTGGAGGACAAGGCCAATGAGCTGGTGGACATGGAGAAGGCTGTGAAAGAACTGCTTCAGGAGATCAGTCACAAAGTCACCGTCTACAGCACCTGTCTGTTTTAATGCCACTACTGACTGATTTAGGAAAATATATTAAATTACCCTCTATGTCAAATCCCTGAGAAGGTTTTGTGAGTTTTACCCATACATTATGATCATTGCATGGAAGGGTGTTACACACTTTTATGAATGCAAGAGAATGTAATTTGGATTTTAAAACAGCAGATCAAATGTAAGATATGCCCAACATAACTATGAGACTGCAATTACAGTGACCTCATTGTTTAAATTTTAGATAATTTTTTATTAAATCATTTTTTTTACTTTTTTGGTTACTGATATCTAATGTCAACTCTGAAAAACCATGACAATTCAATCATAATAAACTCAAGTTAGTAATACAGTGTGAAGAGACTTGTGTATTGTGGAGGAATCACACTTTATTCAAAAATATGTTTGCATTGTTTGTTTTATTGCTGTAATATGATACTGAATATGGTGCTGCGGTGGATCGGGATCACGGCTGTAGACCGGAGCTGGAGCTTTACTGAGACGATGAGGTTCTTAGGCTGATGATACACGGGGCATCTTTGGGTAATGTTGCTGTCAACCAGGTTGCTGTCAACAGGCAATCAGGTTGCCCAGACACAGGGTCCACGACCGATCTAAAGTATCATTGATTCAATGGGAAAATGCCCAAACATTGCTCAAAAAAAGTTGCCCGGCAAAATAAGATCAAAATGCTACGTTGTGTATCTTACATTGTTGCTTATTGTGGTCATTAAAATAACCAGATCATAAGAGACCTTTGCTTGTGAATTAGACACTAGTCGTGCTGTATATGTGAATACGTTATAGTAATGTTATTTGTCAACAATACGTTAGTTATATTATGCTTAACTAACTTCATATAAAGATAAGAAAACGTATTATAAAGATGTGTTTTCATGCCATTACTTCTGTTATTTATCTCAGTACATTCAAATTAGACTGCTTTCATGTTTTTTTTTGGCATGTTACTATATATTCCACATAAAAGAAGGGTCAAAATACTCACATTAAAAAATGTCTAGGCTAGGTGCAAGACCAAAGGGTATCATCAAATAATAGAAAAAAGATCTACACACTGCTCGTTTGCCTGACGAAGATCTTTGACTGAAACGTTGCCACTTTTAAAATTATTTATAATAAAGGGAGAATAAAAGTGTGCAGATCTTTTTTCTATTATTTGATGTTACTGTATATTGTAATAAGTATTGGCGGTTATGAACAGGCCTTAACGGAGGCACCTCAAAGAATCAGATAGTGACAGAAACTCAAGGTAGTTTACAGTGCCTTAAACCGCCAGTGAGCAAGCCAAAGATGACAATGGCAAGGCAAAACTCCCTACAAAAATAAATCTTGGGAGGAACCAAGATTCAGCAGTGGGGAGCCATCCTTATCTGGCTGGCACATATAAAATACTGCCTGTTTGATTTATAACATTTATGGCTAGATGATAATGAACAAAATAACCTCCCAATTCTAAAATGGCTATTGAGGCCAACTTGTACTCTACAACTCCTGCTTTTAGTCTACAACTCTTACCTTTAGTCTACAACCCTTACCTATATTCCAAAGCACTTACCTGTACTTTACAACCCTTACCTGTATTCTAAAGCACTTACCTGTACTTTACAACTCTTACCTGCATTCTAAAGCACTTACCTGTACTTTACAACTCTTACCTGTATTCTAAAGCACTTACCTGTACTTTACAACTCTTACCTGTATTCTAAAGCACTTACCTGTACTTTACAACTCTTACCTTTAGTCTACAGACCTTACCTGCCCTTTACAACCCTTTCCTGTATTCTACAGCACTTACCTGTACTCTAACTCTTACCTGTACTTTACAACCCTTACCTGTATTCTGAAGCACTTACCTGTACTTTACAACTCTTACCTGTATTCTAAAGCACTTACCTGTACTTTACAACCTTTACATGTATTCTACAGCACTTACCTGTACTTTACAACACTTATCTTTAGTCTACAGCACTTACCTGTACTTTACAACCCTTACCTGTATTCTACAGCACTTACCTGTACTCTAACTCTTACCTGTACTTTACAACCCTTACCTGTATTCTACAGCACTTACCTGTACTCTACAACTCTTACCGCTAGTCTACAGCACTTACCTGTACTCTACAACTCTTACCTATAGTATACAGCACTTACCTGTACTCTACAACTCTTACAGCTAGTTTACAACTCTTACCTGTACTCTACAACTCTTACCGCTAGTTTACAACTCTTACCTGTACTCTACAACTCCTACCTCTAATCTACAGCACTTACCTGTACTCTACGACTCTTACCGCTAGTCTACAACTCTTACCTCTAGTCTACAACACTTACCTGTACTTTAAAACCCTTACATGTATTCTACAGCGCTTACCTGTACTTTACAACCCTTACCTGTATTTGACAGGACTTACTTGTACTCTACAACTCTTACCTTTAGTCTACAACTTATTCCTTTAGTCTACAACCCTTACCTGTACCTTTCAACGTATACCTGTATTTCACATTACTTATCTTTAGTCTATAAATCTTATCTGTATTCTACAGGACTTGCCTGTAGTGGGCCCTCTACTATTGTAACTCTTATTGGCTCAAGGAGAGGTAACTGTGACATGGACTCGGGAACACTCATTGCCAGGACTACAGGTACAATAAATTAGAATGTTGCGGAAAAGAATTCTACAACTCTTACCTATATTTAACTTTTAATTGTGATTATTTTGGCTCACATTTAACAAAAACCCACCAATTCACTATCTCAACAAATTAGAATATGGTGACATGCCTCAGCTAATCAACTCAAAACACCTGCAAAGGTTTCCTGAGCCTATGGTCTCTCAGTTTGGTTCACTCTACACAATATGAGGAAGACTTTATCTGACTAAAACAACATTGAACCCTCACAAGGAGGGTAAGCCACACATGCTGCAAAGAACTCTGTTCACAAGTGCTGTTCCAAGCTTACAGAAAGTTAAGTGGAAGGAAAACGTGTGGAAGGAAAAGATGCACAACCAACCGAGAGTCACACTTAAGAGGATTGTCAAGCAAAATCGGTTCAAGAATTTGGGTGAACTTCACAAGGAATGGACTGAGGCTGGTGTCAAGAAGACATCAAGACACAACGTGTCAAGGAATTTGCTACAGTTGTCTGAATGTAAGGAGAAGAAGAACTGGACTGTTGCCCAGTGGTCCAAAGTCCTCTTTTCAGATGAGAGCAAGTTTTGTATTTCATTTGAAACCAAGCTGGAGGAAAGGTGGAGAAGCTCATAGCCCTGTGGTGTTTTTTTAGTCTGTGATATTTGGGGTGGGTTGTGCGCACCATACTGAGGGCTGCTTGCTTTTTAAAGATGCTGATTTGATTTTACCTGCCCACACTGCACAAAAGTTGGTTAAATGATGGTGTTGGTGTGCTTGGGCCAGCACCTCACCAGACCTGTATTGCCAAGAGGAAAATGAGAAACAAGGAGCAGAGGGCCACTGTCAAAGAAACCTGGTCTTAGTCAAGTGTATTCACAGTTGGTTAATTGAGGCTTTGTTTTATATAAAAATGCAGAAAGATACAAAAAGCGCATTAGGGGCCGCTCACATATCGCGTCTTTTGCGCGTCAAGCGTTATTTCAAATTAGACGCGCTGCGCTATGCGACGCGCTCGTTTTTTTCCAGGCGCGTCCGGCCGCTCGAGATAAAAACATCTCACTTTTCAGAATGCCGCAAGCGCACCGCAGGTATGACAAGAACCAACCAATCAGCTTCCTCACCTTTTCCATTACTTTGAAACCTCAGCGAAAAATGGAGGAGCAGCTCATTATTCGGTCCAGGGATTTCCTGAACTTTATGATTGCCCTCATTATTTTGACTCAAATAAGAGGAACAATGCATGGAGACGCATAGGCTTGGAGCTTGGAATAACTGGTAAGCATGATACTGTTTTACATTAATGTTTACTAACTGGTGTATCAGTCATGCTAGCCGTTATTTTTTCTTTGCTAAGATAAAAATTTTCAGCGTCATGCAAAATGCACTTTTTTCTCATCAATAGTATTTCCTATAAGTATTATATATAAAATGGTAGAGAATAATGCTCTGTCAGTCAATGACAATTGTTTGCAAACATGTAATGTTACATGTATCTGTCCTCTGAACATTAATCATTATGTTTATTCAGAGGATGAGGGCAGAAAGAAGTGGAAATATTTGAGGGATAAGTATTTAAAAGAGAGGAAAGCAGAAAGGGAGAAGAGAAGTGGCTCTGAGGGAGGAAGTCAGAGGAAATGGAAGTTCACGAATGCTCTCAGCTTTCTGGAGCGATTTGTGAAGGAGAGGCCAACGTCATCCAACATCCCACAGGCCTCAGATCAGCTAGGCTCTGAATGTAATGAGGTAGCTTTCTACAGAAGTTTGAAGTCAGAAGTTTGGATACTATATAGAAAGTACGGGTAGCTGTCAGTATTTGGATAATTGAAATATGCAGTATTTACTTGAGTAAAAGCTAATACATAATAACATACTTTATCAATCTTAAGTCATGATTTGTTTTTCTGCTAAAATAAACTTTCTTTTATTCTCCTAGGACAGTCAAAGTGAGGGCCTCATTACCTTGACCCTACTTCCTGTAGAGACAGCGCCCCTGGCATCGACCAGCAGCCGCAGCCAGTCAGCAAACATCCAGTCTATGTGTCCTACACCTGTCACCCAGGTCTCTAGATGTCCCTCAATGGGAAAGAGGAGGAGAAGTGCAGAGCCAGACCTCTCTGAATTCCAGAAGAGCATCCTAAGTAACCTGAGTAAACCTCAAGACTACGATGAACTCTATTTCATGAGTCTCGTTGGAACATTTAAGAGACTTCCTCTGCAGAAAAAAGCCGAAGTGCGAATGAAAATCGAGCAAATTCTTTATGAAGCTGAGTTTGAGTAAGGTGGGGTGGTTGGGGGTTAGTCAGTGGAGACAGAGGTGATTGTCTAACTCATATCCTTAGTCTAATCATTATTGTGTTAATGTTATTTTTTATTTACTTTTTTTTTTCCATTTTTTAATTAAAAAGTGTATTTTTACAATGTTGATTAATACATGTGAATGTTTCTAAAACAATTGAACTGATCAATAAATTATAATTCGCAAAATAAGGCAATGAGGCAAGTCGTATTAAAATGTAATTAGTTTATTAAGTAGTATATTACAGATTAGTTTATTCTTTGGTTATTCATATAATGTAACATCAAATAATGTTCTCCTGCCATGGGACTGCACCCTCGGTAGATGAGAAATACTGGGTAAATTTCTCTCTGATGGTTATAGCTTCGCGAGAGGAGTTGTTGCTGCTCATCCTGTGGAGATCTCCCATTGCCCTTGCAGTGGAGTCAGGTTCTGATGACGGTGCTTGTGGATGGTCCTCTGACTGATCTACCCTCAAAAGGTTGTGGAGGATGCAGGTAGCCTTAACAGCTTTCTCTGCCATTTCTGGGATCACTCCTAGCACTCTTCTGTACAGCCGCCATTGTGCCGCTAGTATTCCAAATGAGCACTCCACCATTCGCCTGGCCCGGGAAAGCCTGTAGTTGTACAGCCTTTTCTCTCCCAATGTTCTGGCCAGGATGTGGACGCATCATGTGGCGTCTGAGGGGATAGGCTTCATCTGCAACGAACACATGTGGCATAAGCCCCAGATGTTCTGCACCAGGGAGAGGTTTGTCCTCTGGTATGCCAAGGTTGCCCTGACAGAGAGCTCTTCCAAATGCTGAAACAGCCAATGTACCACCATCACTACTTCGGCCATAAGCCCCAACATCCACCACCTGGAAGCGATACCGAGCATCAACAACAGCAAGGAGAATAATTGAGAAGGAGTCTTTGTAGTTAAAGTAAAGGGAACCGCTGGAGGCAGGGGCCTGGATCACCATGTGCTTGCCATCTACTGTCCCAACACAGTTAGGGAAATTCCACATCTGCTGGAAATCAGCTGCGATTTCTCGCCAGCATTCCCTGTTAGATTGTGGCATGTATTTTTCCACAAGGTTGTTCCATATGGCTTCACACACATCTTTTATGATGCCTACAACTGTAGAGTGACCCACGCGATAACTGAAGGCGATGGTCTTAAACGAATCCCCAGTTGCAAGATATCTGTAACAAATGTACATTTATATATTTAGTGTGTGTAAAGTATGTATAAAAGACCACAATTATTAAGTTATTCATATATAAAGTCATTTACGAATACTTGTAGGCCTATGTCAAAGCATGACATCACAGTGGTGGAAGAAGTATTGTCTTTAATTTCAGTACAAGCAGTGTTGGGTAATTTACTCTAAAATATAGGTAATTTATATCAGTTAATTACATCTTCAACACTGTAAACTGCTATACTAGTTACTAGTAAAACATATTTTTACTAAAATTATTTTACTGCTCACAACTGATTCCTTGTTAAATCCATCATTGTTTATACAGAATTGTTCTATATTCTATATATAAATGTGTATGTGTTTGCCATTTCTGGCGTTTTATGACCACTTCAGTTATAACGTTAGTCTAATTACCTCAGACAAATGCAGAGCCGTTGCGCAGGAGAGATGGTTTCACGGCAGAAGCTCTGTTTACTGATGCTTGGGCCAACTTTTCTTAAAATATAATCAAACTGGTCCTTGTCCACTCTGAAATAGGCTTTGAACCTCCCGTTGTCCAGGCGGAGCTCCTGAATCAGCTGGTGAAATTCCCCATGGTTTTTGCGTTTTTGAAGTATGGGGTGCACCCAAACACTGCGGCGTTTTTTACGTTACTTTTCTTAGTAAATAAATCTTGTAACAGAGTTACAGCAAGGGTTTTTCGGTGGTGGAAATCCATTGCTGAAATTTCCTTCTTGTAACGGAGAGCGCAGCTGATGGTTGCTTAGCAACGACAAACGCCTCCGGAGCGCAACCGCCCGAGCGCTTTGGAAAAAAGGAGAAAGCAGCGCGCCTAGCGTTTTCCACGCGTTTTTAGGCGCGATATGTGAACGGCCCCAGAATGCACTTTAGATGTTCTGTGTTATTTATACCAAACACAAATGTTGCTGGTTGCTAGTGTGTTTGCAGCACCACTATTATTTATTTTTTATATATTTCATTTTTTATATTTTTCAATTTAATAGATTTTTATTTATAAAGTTGTATTTATTTTATTTAAATGTATATTTAAGTTTACATTTATGTTCAAACAAACTTGAAAAATTCTGCTTGATAAATGCTCTAAAACTTTTATGTAAATGATTGAAAGTTTTTTATTTATTACCTGTTTTATATATTTAATACTTGGTCAGTTTATTTATTTCTTTGGATAAATATTTAATTTGAATACCGTGCAGTGCACAAAATTAAGATTCGAGAGATGGTTGAAGTCAGTGTTCAATAAATTATGTTAAATTTAGAAATGTTGTGCATCCACTTATTATTAGTGTGACATTTTAGCATGCAAATTAAGGGGAAAACTTCAAGATATCGGCCCTAAAAATCAGCCAAAAAAATCGGCAGCACATATCGGCCATCGGCTGACCCTGACCTCTAAACATCGGCTATAGAAAAACCCATAACGGTCGATCTCTAGTCTGGAATCCTTTGAGGTTAAATTTAAATGGCTACAGAGGCCACCTACCTGTACAATTACATATACACCTCTTACCTGTACTATACAACACTTACATATACTCTACAACACATACCTGTACTCTACAACTCTTAGTATTTTTCAGTCCTGGTCCATTTGTATGTGTCTCTTATCTCACACCAGTGTTTAGGTAACGCATCACAAATAATGCGAGTTACGTAATCAGATTACTTTTTTCAAGTAACTAGTAAAGTAACGCATTACTTTTTATTTTACAAGAAAATATCTGTTACTTTTTCAAAAAAGAAACGCCTGTTACTTTGTTTTACCATTTATTGACTGAAAATTCTCCTGTCCCCATGTTGGGAGAAAGTACAGAGGCTTTGTGTGCACTGTGGACATGATGTTATTGTAGTTCTAGACTAAATGTGAACATGCATTAATTCATCCCACTCGCAAAAAACAGATTCAGTATTCATCAAAATGAATTAAAACAGTGAAATGCAAACTCAGAATATGATGCAAACCTGCAATAATTAAACAGGTTAAATAACACAAATGTATTTATTCTCATTTTATTAACCGATGTCTTTGCTGCTGACCTTTGATGATCCAGTTCAACCATACTAATAACCAAAAATGACTTTAGATAAACTAACAATTGTGCTTGATTGTGTTTTTATTGCTGAAGAGTGTTGAACTTATTCTCCTGCGTTCTACTGTACAGACGTGAATTTACTCTTCCTTCAGCCTGAGGTTTATTCATTATACTTTTTGGTGTGAAAGGACTTTTACATTTGCTATAAATAAAACTTTTTATATGAAAAACAAACAATCAAGCCCTGCTCATATTTAAAAAGTAACGCAAAAGTAATGTAACTTACTCAATTACTTGAGAGTAATTGCTCAACACAACCCTTAACAAACACTTAAACACTTTTCAGCAGCACATCTCTGACTCTGCAGAAACATTTCTGGAGAATCCTATAACAAAATAATTAAAATGTGCAACTTGGTAAATACATGCATTGAATATATTAATAACATAATTTAGATTTTTTTTGAAGTTTGCATTTATACTGCAATAACATAACACTTTCGAAAATTTTTCTCTGATAAGGACCCAACAATACAGCTGTATGCGTTTACTGTGTAATGTTGATGGCAAGAAGCTGAGCGCCACCTTGTGTCTGTATCATCATACTGCAAATGTATTCTAATCACAACCCATATTACAGTTCAGTTGTTGCAGCCATATAATAATTACAAGCAACACAAAGTGTTGGATGTGTGTGTTTAGATGAAGTGATCTGGAAATGTTTACTAAAAAGCATAGCAATAGTTAATGGTCTAGCTTTGCCTCGGTTGTCATGGAAACAGATATACATAACAATAATACACTTGATTTGGCTATAATTCAGTTCACACGAAAGCACCAATAACGATTAAAATTACCGATATGCAAATTAAACCAATAACGCAATGTGAAAATCATTAGAGAAGTAATGAGTTTATCATCGACTCACCAGCAGAGCAGATATGTGATAGAGATGTGAGACTGAAGCAGCACGAGTTTAACCGACGATTCAGTTCATCCACTGTGACGACATAAGCGTTCACGCGACACGTTCTACTCGATTACTGAGAAAAACCGACAAACACATAAAACACTTCCGGTTCCCGAAAGTGAAAAAACCGATACTGATAGAAATATCCCCATCCTTATGTTCTAGAAGTTTTGTAAATGTTTTTGTCACTCCTGTAACTACAGTGAGAATAAAGAACATATTTATATGTTTATTAACCCACATGAAAAAATACTATAGTAATTTATAGTAAATACGATAGCCTATATAATTTAGAACCATACTATAGAAAAGTACTTGAATTAATTTGTTGTGGTAATTCTATAGTTGCTGAGGTAATCTAACAACTGTAGTAATATAAACAAATTACTTTACCCAATACTTTACTAAGTTTCCTACAACTATAGGATATATTATACTACAATACACTACAGTTTACTGTAGTAAAAACTAAAGTATAAAGTATTTATTACAGTTTATCAGTTTAAACTACAGTATGCTGTGGCATTCATTAAAGTGTTGTAAATACTATAGGCTAATATATACAGTATAGTACACTTTACTATAGTATGGTTAAAAAACACTATAATATTTCCTGTAAATTACTATAGTGTTCATGTGGGAATGTCGCATGTTTCCTAGTTGATGAATTTGTTATATTGGTGAATTTAAAATGGAAAGTTAATGATTTAGACTGTTTTTCACATGCTGTGGGAGAATCAGAAATTGACTATTTTCATGATTCTAGATGTAAAAACTTTTCTGATAGGCCTATATTTTAATACAACGTATTTTGAAGCTACATCTACAAGTCAGCACACACCATATAGAGTTACTGAGTGTATATTTAATGCATTTTTTGCTGTAGGCTGATTTTAAAAGAGTTGATATGAGATACAAATGTCAAGATGTCTATGCTGTTTTGGTAAATAGTTCTAACTAAATAAATAAATGTATTAGTAGTATCATCCTACTATACTACTACTTCCAAATGGGAAAATGCATTGAACACTGCATTGCTATGGTAGTATAGAGTTGCAGAGTTATGGAAAAACTATTACACTTTTTTATTTAAAACCAAACTAACTAATTAAAGTCAAAATCATGATGTAAAAACTCATAACCTACCATTTAATACAGAACAACTTGTGGAGCAGAGAACAGAAAGGGAAAATGAAAGGTCTTGCAGTACAGCATACTATATTGGTTACTATAAAGACTGTCCTTTAAGTTCCAACAATGCATTATGTTGTAGTTCTTTTTTTCTGAAATAAGGTAAAGTTTTCAAACCCGTGTTAAAAAATGTACTAAAATGAATAACAACTGCAAAAAATGACACAAGTACACAAAGTGACCACTAGATGGCATCGTATAAAAAGGTTTCGTGTGTCACCACCGCAAACCGCAAGAAAATAAAAGGCGATGAACAGACATAAACAAGGTCTGTGTCCAATTAAAAGTCAAGTGTATTCACATTTTCATTGTATTTGGTTTCGTAAGAGCGAGGCTCCTTCCAGACATGTCAACAAATTAAGCAAGTTCCACTGCTTTTAAAGTCACCGCAATTACAAGCAGAGAGATCAGCTGTTGCTGAGCTCCATCATGCTGCCATTGTTAATGCAGCTCAATTCACATGTTTATTAATTTTTTTAATGCCCACTGGTTTGCTCATAGTAGCAACTTTCATTTTAGGGACATCTGTAATGACACAAAAATAGCCTCCACGTTAAAAATAACATTAGCCTACCAAATAATAATACAATTGATACGATTTTCTGCTCCCTTTTAACAGATGGTCACTATACAAGGAAAGCTGGACTTCTTTTTTAGTCATTCTCTTCTGTTTTCTCTCTATAAAAGCAGAAATAAATGTAGAATTTTAGGACCAGTTTTATTTGTTGCTAGTGCATACAGTAGCCTATTTATGACTTTTCATCTAAAAAATACTAACCTGTAAAATCTATAAAGAAAATGCATAGTTGTTACATGGAAAAAGTAGAGTATCACGTGGATATCGGTAATACTCACATCGAAAAGACAAACAAGGGCATAGGTCGTGTGATATAAATTATCAACTGTATCTGAATTATGAATAACCTTCATCTGGACGACAAAGTCCCTATGGCTTTAATGCGGAATTGAAGGGAGAGGCTGCGCGTTCACAATCCCTCCCCTTCCACGGTGGAGGCGGGAGCGCGCAGTGGATCTGTCCAAACTCAAGCGCGAGGAGAAAACAGCCTATGGACTGCTCAGCTTCACACGGACACTAAAATGCATCTTCTGCCTTCTGCTAACCAAAACAACAGAGATTTTCAGCGGGATATAAGATGCTGCATTTGGGATAAATTGACATCTGAGCATTAAATATTATTACATTTCATCAAGTGTCGTGTTGACTGAAATCCGCGCGAGTGTTAGGAATATCACTTACAGGTAAGGCATTATAAAAAGTTAAACCGTATAATATTTTCAGAAAGTAAGTAGAATCATGAGCAAATACACTGTAAAAGTGTATTCCTTCTTGAAACTTTCAGCGAACGAATAGGTTAGGAATCAGTCGCTACAAATCTCGAGAAGTTTAAGACATTCACAAAACAAACACGTTTTTATTAAAAAGTGAAGCGTTTTCAGAACGCTGGACAGCGACATGATCCAAGCGTTCCGTTCCGGAGCCGTTCGGCAACACAGCAGGACGCGCGGGGATGTCCGGTGTCTTTTTAGTTTCCTCCCATTGATCTCAAATAGGCGACAACAACTTAAAAAGAAGAGATATAAAATAATACAAAAGCATTTGGTAACTTTTCTAAATAAATGCATGAATATCAAATGCTTTTAATAATCACCCTCATAATGTGCAAAGCTGTCAGTTTGCGTTATCACTTTATATGACTTTTTTGGCTCTTGCATTTGGTCTTTGTGCATGACAAATATAGAAATCATTTGTACTAATCTGCACCTTCATGTGTGCTTGGCAGGTGCTGAAAATGGCAACCAAATTCCTGATGCTTATTGCCTTGGGGACTGCAGTGATTGGCAGTGCGCACAGTTGCCCTGAACAGTGCAAATGCTCTGATAAATCAAACCACCAGTTTACAGATTGTGCCTACAAAGAACTTATGGAAGTACCAGTGGGCTTGCCATCCAACGTGACCACACTGAGTCTTTCAGCGAACAAGATTAAAGTGCTGAAATCCAAAAACTTTATAAATGTGACCCAGGTGACCTCTCTTTGGTTGGCTCACAATGAAATCTTCACCATTGAGAGGGGCACCTTTGCTCCGTTGATTCAGATGAAAAATTTGGATATTAGCTACAACAAAATCGTGCATTTTCCATGGGAAGACTTGACCAATCTTATTGCCCTGCAGTTGTTGAAGATGAACAATAATGAGATGGTCAGTATCCCCAAGGACACTTTTGCCAATCTGAAGGAACTGCGTTCGGTCCGTATTAACAATAACAAGTTTACCACCATTGTGCAAGGAACGTTTGATGCTTTGGTTGCCATGTCTCACCTTCAAATCTTCCACAACCCCTTCACCTGCTCCTGCAACCTTGAGTGGCTCAGGGACTGGATCAGCAAATCCTCAATCTCCATCCCTGAGCAAAACAACATTGTCTGCGATTCTCCTTCCCACCTCAAAGGTACTCAGGTCACTAGCATGCCCAAATTGGACTGCAAGGCCCCATCAGTGTCCATCACATATCAGCCAAACATCGAAAAAACTGAACTCTATGAGGGATATATGGTCATGCTTTACTGCGAAACAAAAGGAACCCCTAAACCTGAGGTCACATGGGAGATATATGCAGGAAACCAACTAATTACATTCTCTTTGCCGGCCGTTGTTGAAAAAACTGAGATTCCGATTAACGGACCACCTACGAACGCCAGGTTCCTTGTGTTTCAAAACGGCACCTTGATCATCCCTCGCATGAGCAAGAAAGAAGATGGAAACTACACATGCTCTGCTGTCAACGATATGGGGAAAGCCGAGCGCTCGGTGAGACTTGTTGTGGCAGGCACCAAAAAGCACACCAATTCCATGGTGGACCCAAAAGCACCCAGCCATTTACCAGAAGACAAACTTGGTTCAAAAGGCTCCAAAAACAGCGTTATCAGCATGTGGCCCAAATCTGAGGAGAAGACAAAGAGCCTTCCAATTGGAACATCTCTCATTACGGTGGATAAAGAGCAAGAGGGAGAAGGGACAGATACTTTGCCATTTGTTGCCAAATGTGGAATAAATGATGGCACGCAGTACATCTCCAATCATGCTTTCAACCTCAGCTTGGACGAACTCAAACAGTACACGTTTGATTTCGGAGTTATTGCTTTGGAAGTTTCAGAAACTGAGGCCAAAGTTCAGCTGAACCCATTCCAGATGGCAAACGCGAAGTCAAACATTCACCTCAGCCAACAACAAGACCTCCAAACTGTGAATAAAGAGCCTTTTAGTCTTTTCCAGACGTCCACCAAAACGTCACCCCTGGACATGTTGTACGTTTGCATCAGTACTGGCAATGGACATTCAGTGGTGAAGTGGTCCAAGATAGAAGAGGGCCTCAACACCTATCGCTTCCAGGGCCTCAAGCCAGGCACTAATTACACCCTGTGCCTCACCTATGGGGGCCAGGACTGTCAAGTCCAAGTGGTCTTCACAACTAGAAAGAAAATCCCATCTTTGCTAATTATAGTGGTTGTTAGCATTTTTTTGCTAGCTTTGGCAACCGTTCCCCTGCTGGGCGCCACCTGCTGCCATCTGCTCTACAAGTATCAAGGCAAGACCTACAAGTTGATCATGAAGACGCAAAACCCAGATCAGATGGAAAAGCAAATCGCGACCGATTTCGACCCCAGGGCGTCTTTTGTAGGATCCGAGAAGCACTTTAACCTGAGTGAGCTGGAAGAGGGAGAAGGCGAGGCTGATGGCGAGGAGGGAGACGGAGAGGGTGAGGACGTCGAGGGCAGCGTGGTGACTGAGTCCATTCCTGAGTCACAATCCAAAACGCAGGAGGAGTTTGAGGTTGGATCCGAGTACAGCGATCGGTTGCCGCTCGGGGCTGAGGCGGTAAACATATCTGCGGAGATCAACGGTAATTACAAAGAACCCCGTTGAGATGTTTGTTGTGCGTTTGCTCTGAAACACAGTACAAACCAGGTGAACACGGACTGTCAACTCACGTAATACAGACACGCACTGAAAAAAAAAAAAAAAAAAACCCGCGCGCTCATTTTTACCTCAGTAAGTTAGCAAGTAAGTGCATACGATGAGTGTTCATTATTACAAATAGGCTTTTTGAGATTTATCGAGTGGACTGGACTTAAATGGACAAATATGTCTTTAAAAAAACTCATAAACCAATTCACCTTCTGCAAGTCTTGTCACTTTAGCGTAATCGTAAATGTAGGCTACATTGTCTCAGTGGCATCTATTTTAAGTCATCGAAGCGCACGCGTTATTGTATAGTGGACATCGAGCGCTTCTGAGGGGGAAAAAAATAACATAAATCACCGTTAATCTTTTCACAGCATGTGTGTGTGTCTGGAAAACCAGCCAGATCACCTTGAAAAAAAAGGTTTAAGTGTAATGTGGGATCCCAAAATGTGTGATTTTTAATCTCTTTGCGAACGGGTGCTTTAAAAATATCTCTCGCCTTTATGAACTGACTGAACATGTCCTTTCTTCTCTTTGAGATAGCCTACTTGTTCGTGGCATGTCACACAAAAGTATTTTCAAGTGTGTTTTATTAGGATACTATAGACTGTAGATATTAATGTCGATTTGTGATGTAAGCCAAGTAACCTGAGAATATGTTCTCTCTTTTTATATATATATATTAATGGTCCGTTTTTACCATCAGTCAAAACGACATTGAGTGCCCGGTAAATTGACGCATAGTGGATTGTTTCGTGTCCAATGATGTTGTAAAAATACTCAAACCTTTTAAAGATTTTGATATGATTTTATGTACGTGACCTTAATAAAATATTGAACGAACAAATGTATTGGACATTGTTTGCAAACCCAGACAAGCTCTCCAGCACAAACCACACAGTTCAGTAAAATCAAGTCCGTTCGCTGGCGAGGGAACGTCCTGCTGAAAGGAGCTCACGGTACAAACACTCGAACATCTACATGCTTTTGCTTTTATTTTAATTGGCAAAACTAACAAAGACCCGTGTAATATGTGATTCGTTTATTTTGTTTTGTTTTTCTGAAACGAATATTTCAAAAGAAATATAAAGAGTCTGAATAAAGCATAGGACATTTAAATTCACGAAATTATTTGTTTTTACATTTGGAATAAATGCGTAATAATGCTTATTTTTTGTTATAGATATTGTAATGAATTCTTGAGAAAACTATTGTGTAGCAAAAAAAGTGATTGCGGAACAGTTGCGCTCTTTCAATATCTGTCTTGTCATATCTATTTATTTTAAATATATTATTTGTAATAACCCTATGAATCATACCACTCTACAAAAAAAAAAGAAATCGTGAGCATACTGATTTAAATGGATTTCATTTGGTTTCATTAAAATATAAAATCATTCTGATTGACACGTCTTTACGCGACGCTGGAGATGGCACTATTTCACTTAATTCAACACAGGGAACGAGCATACTTTTATTTTTAATATTTAATTTCAATCACAAATATGCCATAGGTAGCAGAACAAGACATAACAGAGGGAAATATCAAAATTAAGTGTTAATGTGAGACAGATTGTATATTTTGTCAGAGATGGAAACTAATACAATTACAGCAGATGTTGTCTTAATGAGAACAGACACAGATCAACCCATAATGGACATTATTGGTTTCAACTATGATAAGAACATTCTCACCACTGGTCACACAAATGAGAGCAAAAATGAAGATACTGAGTCGAAATGAATAATTCTTCAATTTGCAAACAAGCAGAACCTGTACATTCATAAATAGTCACACGCATCAAGCGGTTAGATGGGAGTTCAGTGCCAAACTAAATTTCCTGATACTCTAAGTCCAAGACGGAGAGATAGTCTCACTCACATAATACATCCACCCATTCATCCAAACACATGTGCAAAGGATCCGTTAACTACAACTGCATGAAGTTCTTCCTGAGGCACTGGGCTGTAAGTGCACTTAGCTAAAACACATGTGCTTCTCTGCTACACCAAAGAAAATAATACTATCATCAATATCTGGCCAGCAGCCATTAAGTATGAAGAGGCTGGGGGCAGGGAGGGCCGATCTCCTTCTCCACATGGTGATTTTCAGTCCTCAGTTGTTGGTGGCGGCGCTTTCCGCTTCTTTGCTAGGCTCCTTGATGCTGTCTTCCTTTTTGCTGCCCTCCTTGGAGGTCCGGTTGAGGGCTCCGTTGATGAAGCTTTCACTCTGGCGCTGGAAATGTTTCCTGGTGCCCACCAAAGACGGGTTGTTGACCAGCGTGTAGAGGAGCTGCCAGTGCGCTCGCGCCCGCTTGGCATTGGACACCTTGTTCTGCTTCTTCTCTTGCTGGACCAGCTGAATACCTTCAAATGTTGAACATGTAAGAAACAGGTTAAGCCTACATGTCGATAAAGATGACTCAATTTCACTTTAAGTATCTGTAAGTGGCAAAAAATATCACTTATATCTGTCTATACATATGTATGAATGTATACATACATGATATGTCACACACACACACACACACACACACACACACATATATAACATATATTAAATTGCTAAATGTATAGGTGTGAGATTAAGTCTTTTAGTTTTTTTCAAAGTTGTTTTTTCAAAGTTTTATTTTGAAAAACCAGGTCATCTAATACAGAGGTTTATAATTAAGAATTTATGAAAGTACATTAAAAATAAACATTAAATCGTTATTGTTACAATATCAGGGAAGAATTGGTTTGAACAAACGAGTAGCTTATACATGGTTCATTATATATATATATATATATATATAATATATATTATTCTGCTTAAGAGGGCTGAGGTGGACGCAGGAGCGCAGCAGCGTGCGTGCGTGAACACGCAGCGTGTATGAAGACTCTGAGCGGGGGCAAGAATCAGGGGTGTTTGAATGTGGGTTAGATAGAGTGTCAATGGTCCATTTGAGAGATAGGTGGCGGTAGTACACTTATTAGTCTGCGATCCGCTGTAAGCAAGTAGAAGAAGAAGGTAATATAGAGGAAGTAAACAGTCCGGTTGATACTTCTCGAGCGCCTGTTAAAACCCAACAGTGGGTCTCCTTTCACAACTAAATGTAGCAGTGAAACCTTATATTAGAAAACGATGTCAACAGCAATGAACTTTGGAAGCAAGTCCTTCCGACCGCGTGCACCGGACAAAGGATCGTTTCCCTTGGATCATTTCGGTAAGAGTGATTGTGCGCATGCTACAAACAGTCACAACCAATGACTGAGTTCACAAATCAAAATACTATTTTGTGTACACAGGTGAATGTAAATTATTTAAAGAGACATATATGCGATGCCTTCGAGAGAACCGTTTTGACAGCTCGCGTTGTCGGGAAGAGACGAAGGAGTATCTGGGGTGCAGGATGGACAGGTGAGCTTTTTAAAGAACTGATTTTGGCCCTGACGTTGTGAAATTACACATATAACGTTACCAGGAACTACTACTAAACCTTTTATTTATTTCTCAGACAGTTAATGGCAAAGGAACCCTTTGATAAACTTGGCTTTAAGGACTTGGAGGAATCAGAAGAAGAAAAGCCAAAACTCTGATAAAGTATAATTCCGGCTGTAATTCAAACAATGTGGGGTGTTCAAATTGTGTCAAAGCTCTTGGGTTGTGCCCCTAACTGCCCCCCACGCCCCCTTCAAAAATAAATAATGTATGTAGGTAATATTGGGCTGTACACCGATTGCTATTAAGTCCCTGAATCAATCATCAGACTGACAGGTAAATAATCTTTTTGAAAAGTCATCTATTTATTAATAAATACAAATTTTAAATTTCGCTTTGTTGCACTTTATTTTGATCATTAAAAAGAACCGGCTCGTAAGAGTCATTCGTTCGGAAATCAAACCAGCGCGTGATTCACTTCAAAGAACCGAGTCATATGATTCATTCGTTCGGAAATCAAAAAGGTCTGTTCGACTTGAACCACGGCTACAGACGGCGGTCAATGAGAGTAGCCGCTTCGCTTGCAGTCGAAAACGGGAACCGTTAGTGACGGTCGCGCGGTGTTTGCATACACTTTCACAGATGGAGAGAATAAAATGCAATATTTGTCAAATACATAGACGTTTCAGAAACGTTTTCATGAGCAACAGAAACACTATATACTGTTTAATCAAGAATAATGTTCAACATAATCATATAAAAACTAATAAAAGTGGTATATGCTTTTATCAGTGTTTTATGATAAACTCAATACAATATAACATTGCGACTGCAGTAAAAAGCTTTTACTGTTCTAATTATTGGAATTGAAAAGGTTAGAGGTGTGTTCGACGTGAAGCGGCGCAGCACAGACCGATCGGTGGATGACATCAAAGTACCGCGAGAGCTGTTGGTACCATATGCTTTTTAATGGCTCTCGCGGTACTTTGATGTCATACACCGATCGGTCTGTGCGGCGCCGCTTCAAGTCAAACCCACCTAAGAATAAACCCGAAACGCACGTGATTGTTGTCATGCGTGAATCTGGCCAATCGTGAAACAGCTGTGATGTCATCAGCGCTCCTGCAGTCTAATTAAATGTAAAATTTCTAAACGGCATGCACTGCTTCAAGTCAGAATTTGATGATGTTAGGTCGAGTCTGTTTATGACTCACAAAAAAAAAACGCTCATAAGAGTCCATCGTTTGTGATTTAGGACTTAATAAAAAAAGGTTGGAACTACAATTAGAGCCCTGCATTTCAGCTTCGTCATTCCCCAGATGGGACATTTGAAAAAGTCTGTGAAAGGATGCCTTTGGATGGTCTAGGTCGTTCACCAGAACGCAAGCTTAGAGGGCACATCATAGTTCAGACGCGGGTTGGGCCTCGGGCCTGTTTTAGGCTTCTCGTTAGTTTTATACTTTAGACATCAAATGCCGGGCTCTTACAACAATCATTTGCTCGGAAAACGAACTACACTGGTGGTCACGTATAGCCTACTTTGATTCACTAAATATAACCGGCTCATTTAAGATTTATTAATTTGGGAATCGAACACTAGTACTTTTTGATTCACTAAAAAGAACCGGTTCATTACAGCAATTCGTTCGTGATTGAGACTTCACTGTCCATGATGTATGTATATATTTTATATATATTTGTGTGTGTGGGACGAGAACAACACACTTTAAAGACATTTATTGCATATTTAATCACGTTACCTGATGAGCGAACACATTCATAACCAGTTTTGGGGGTGACGCATTACAAGTAACGGGAGTTACGTAATAATATTACTTTTTTCAAGTAACTAGTAAAGTAACGCATTACTTTTTAATTTACTAGAAAAATACGGGCTCTGAGTGACTTTTTTTGGGCCATTTATTGACTGACAGTGCGCTGTGTGAACATGATCTTACTGTAGTTCTAATCTAGACTAAATGTGAACGTGCCAAAAAAAACAGATTCAGTATTCATCAAAATGAATTAAAACAGTGAACTGTCAAACTCAGAATATGACGCAAACATGCAATAATTAAATATGTTAAACTAACACAAAATACCGCTCTAATCTCATTTTATTAACTAATGTATTTGCTGCTGTCCTCTGATGATCCAGTTCAACCATACTAATAAGCAAAAATTACTTTAGAT
The DNA here is from genome assembly GCA_027422405.1 of Ptychobarbus kaznakovi. Classification (NCBI taxonomy): domain Eukaryota; kingdom Metazoa; phylum Chordata; class Actinopteri; order Cypriniformes; family Cyprinidae; genus Ptychobarbus; species Ptychobarbus kaznakovi. The sequence continues at coordinate 28,887,337 of CM049796.1, read as the reverse complement.
AAACTAACAATTGTACTTCGTTGTTTTTTTATTGCTGAAGAGTGTTGAACTTATTCTCCTGCGTTCTACTCTACAGACGTGAATTTACTCTTCCTTCAGCCTGAGGTTTATTCATTATACTTTTTGGTGTGAAAGGGCTTTTATTTGCTATAAATAAAACTTCTTTCACTAAACACAAACAATCAAGCTCTGCTCATATTTAAAAAGTAACGTGAAAGTAATGTAAAGCATGACTTTCCATAAAAAGTAACTAAGTAACGTAATTATTTACTTTTTTAGGGAGTAGCGCAATATTGTAATGCATTACTTTTAAAAGTAACTTTCCCCAACACTGTATAACACACTTTTTCTTTTGACGCGCCGCTGAAGAATCAGAAGCGGTGCAATCATTTGTAGTCTTTCCTTCTTAATATATTAAAATAAATATTTGCTTTTAATAAGTCTTAAATAATCATAAAAAAATGAAATCTAAAATGAAGGCACTTAATGCAAATAAATATTGTCCACATAAGAGCACTACAGTATCACAGTTGGAACATATCGCAATGTGTTAATTACCATATGGAGAGTGTAAAAACTTTGAGTCACACACATACGAAACAATCAATTACTGAGCTCACTCCATGTGACCTACCAGTTTTCTCCTCAAATAATTAATATTGTATGTAGGGATGCACCGGTTGACCGGCCAATGATCAGAACCGGACGGTTTTTGATTATGCGCAATTGGCAACCGGATGTTTTTTTGTCTTTTTCGGCCGATTTTTCCGAAAGTGCGCGAAGTTTTGCGAACATGTCATTTGTGTGGAAGACATTCGGCAGAAGCACAACAAACACAGAAAAACAGATACCAAGAAGCGAACAGCCGTTGGTGTAATGTTACTGGCGCACAAATAAAAGCCGCTTTTCCTGCTCTAGCTGAAGTTGCTAGTGATGGATCGGTCTTGAATGATTTGTTCATTTTGAACGAATCTTTAATGTGACTCGAGAAGAACGAGTCGTGATTCGTTCAGTCAAGCATGCGCACCATCCTATAGGTTCTGTACTGGAATTAGTTCACCGGTTTCGAGTCTTCGGGTTTTTCGAGTCGTTCGTTCATCACGTGACTAATGCAGTAGGAGCCGGAAAGAGAATTGATTAGTTCACTTTTTGAGTCTTCGGGTTTTTCGAGTCTTTCGTTCATCACCTGACAGACCCGTAAGCCTAACCAATGCAGTATGAGCCGGCAAGAGAATTGATTAGTTATTGATTAATATGTCTATGTCATATTGAAGTAACAACACAGACGTAATTATAACACCACAGACTTTATAATGCAAGTTACTATAGGCTCTGTGTTACCAGAAAATACATTAACACCACAGACAAATCACCCTAAATCCAGACTTTTCTAAAATGGAAGCTGCCATCATGATGATTGCAAGATCAGGGGACATTTTGGAAATATCAACAATTATGTAATTATATATATATTTTTTTAATATGCCAGATCGGCAAGTTATCAACATAACACCACATACACTAATGACGACACATGAAATTGTCAGAGATTTAGCTAACTTACAAAATTTATAAGAAAGAATGTACTCCCCCATGCACCCCCCAGATCAACCAGCACCTGCAGTGTATTTTTTCTTAAATATATATTAATATTTTAAACAATTGAATATTATATATGTTAAATAAAATCTATATTCACTATATAACCACTTTATTTGTGTTAGAATCTTTCATTCTTTCTTGTTGGTTGCTTAAAGGAAAAAAAAATCGAAATCGGCCATGAAAAATCATGATTGGTGCATCAGTAATTGTATGCAAATACAAACTTTGGACTCCTCCAGTTTTTGAATGCAACAAGCATCAGTACATCTGAAGGTGTAAAATCAACTAAAGACAGGGCTATTTAATGTTGAATATACACCATCTGCTGCCTATCATCCAGTAAAACCATCACGTGCTGGCAGATCTGACTTTGACTTGAGAGGACAGACACATAAAGCTCTATGAAAAGAGATGAGCAATGCAAACTGAATGCACAGAGGATGTTCACACTATGGACTCTGCCGTGTCTCTCTGACAGGTCTGATTGAGCAGCAGCAGGGCCGCGGTGAGTTATTGCACACCGGGGCCCAATTTATCCTGACAAATGTAATGATTGCGGGAACGCTCGCCTGCTGCGTGCAGGGCTACATGATGAATCAATTATTCCCAAAACAAGGCCAACCCACCGTCTGTGCATATAGACATGAATCGCCCAAGAGAAATCAAACAGATCAATATGAATCTTGGCTAGATTTGACACGGATGATCTAACATCGTTTTGGTCTGCTTTCTGTTTTGAAATGCATTAAAAGTAGATGAAATTATTCTGTTCCCTGCATACTGAGAGTTCAGTCTGTTTGTAGTCTGCAATATAGTGTAGTCTACATGCAGTAGGCCTATATAGTTTTTATTTTATATATATACACTGCCGTTCAAAAGTTTGGGATCAGTAAGATTTTTAATGGAGTGTCTGATGCTCATCAAGGCTGTATTTATTTGATCAAAAACACAGAAAAAAACAGCAATGTTGTTAAATATTATTTTAATTTCTAATATTGGTTTTCTGTTTTTAATACATTTAAAATGTAATTAATTTCTGTGACGCAGCGCTAAATTTTCATCAGGCATTACTCCAGTCTTCAGTGTCACATGATCTTCAGAAATCATTATGCTGATTTATTATCAGTTGAAACAGTTGTGCTGCTTAATATTTTTTGGAACCTGTGATATTTTTTCAGGATTCTTTGATGTCAAGTTAAAAAGAACAGCATTTATTTAAAACAGAAATATTATCAAACAATGAGTCTTTACTATCACTTTTTATTCATTTTACACATCCCTCCTGAATAAATATTAATTTATTTCAGAACAAAAAAAAGAAAGTGTACTGCCCTCAAACCTTTGAACGGTAGTTGTAACAAGATTTCTAAATATTACGTTATATAAAATAAATATTTTTAAAAGGTAATTTATTATATTATTCAATTTTTCAAATTTTGTAATTATGGTAATAAGCTGTGGACCCATTACATGTAGTACATATAATAACCATAATGCAGTTAGATATATAACAAAGTTATTGATTATTAAAAATATTTGGAATATTATTTTTTTATTCATGTATTGGTTTTATAATTATGATAATTAGCTGTGGATTATTCCTTACATATATAATATGCATATATAACAATATTTATCTAAGAATTTATATAACAATATTTATATAAGAATGTATTACTTCACATAAAAATGAATTATTTTTAGCTGTATAAAAATAAATTAATACAATTATTTGTAACATTTTATTATAATTAATATTTTGTAATAATTATAGTACTTTTCAGTGCTTTTATATATACACATACACACACTATAATATATTAAGCAATTATTATTATATACAATAATATAGATTTTTGATATAAAGCAATTATTATTAAAATATATTTTTTGTTTTTACTAATAATTGATATTTTCTTATTTTATAATTAATTTTTAATTTTATTAAGTCAGTTAATACAGATATTTTTTTAATAACAAACCTTCGAACCATCCTCATACTCATTTGAAATGAGCTCGGTGCATCTTTATTTTCATCAGGTAGACTCACAGAAGGAGCCTGAAATGCACAGTTTCCACAAACTCACTGATAAATCTCACTGGACACATTGAATGAGCGCAGCTTTAAAACACTAAACCGCATCCTCGGTCAAGCGGCTCGGAGTTAGTTCTGAAGACTAAAAGCTTTGAGTTTGAGTCCAGACTCTGGCTGCTCTCCAGCGAACTGTATATAATCATATTGTTGTCATGAACTGAAGTGACAAAGAAATAAAAGCTCAGACCTTCTTCAGCATCTCTTATCCTCTGTGCGGACAGACTGCCTTGGCCTGAGGTTTGCAGCAGCAGCCCGCAGAAGGCCTTCATCACGGGGTGAGACTGGCTCACCTCGATCTTCAGGTAATGAGCGTAGCAGCGGTATCCTGCAGAGAGAAGCACAGCACAGTGAGCTCGAATCACATCCAACATCGGACACGACCGAGCGGAAGCACTTCAATCAGACACATCAGTACATTTCTATTTGTAGAACTTAAGATCTGAACAGTCGAGTCTTGTTTGATACCACTGAGATATATAATATAATAAGGGCTGCAAAACGATTAGTTGTGATTAATCGATTCAAAATAAAAGTTTATGTTCACATACTATATGAGTGTATATTTATTATGCATATATAAATATACACACATACATGTATATATTAAGGGAAAATATGTTAATTTATATGAAAAATATTTATATATAAATTATATACAAGTGTTTACATGCAAATACATGTAAATATTTTTTTAAATATATATATACACGTGTGTATTTATATATACATAATAAATATACACAGTACATGCATATAGTATGTAAACAAACTTTTATTTTGAATAGATTAATCGCAACTAATTATTTTGCAGCCCTAAATATAATATATTATAATAATATTTTAAAAAGTGAATCAAATATTATTAAAACATAAAAATCTCAAATATTTCGTTAAATATAAGAACGAATATTAAAAACGGACAATATCAGCCGGTGGCTCCAGTACGTGTACTCGTTTTGAACAGTCTGAATGTAAAAGTGTCGCTCTGTAAAGCAGTACCTGGGTCAAACGGCTCGACGTTGCGGTTGAGAAGGCTGATATCCAAGCGTCCTAAGTGGACTATGTTGAAAAGGGCAGTGGTGACGATCCTCCAAATGCCCACTATAACACCAGCCATCACATTAACCATGAACAGCATGTAGCTGAGAAGAAACAGGCTTCCTCTGTGGAGAAAAATATCAGATCCATCCTCTAGAAACAGTGATTCTTCATACAGGCTTAAGGAGGAATATACACTGTTATTTTAAGGTGTCCTTGTTACAGTGTAATTCTACATTTAAGTACTGAGTGATTAACTACATGTACTTAGAGTTAAGGGTTTGGTTTAGGGTTACTTGAATGTAATTATGCATCATTTATTGTTGTTTTTATAGTAAGTATACGTAACGTGTAACAAGGACACCTTAAAATAAAGTGTTACCTATATAGTGCATTACTAAAATAAAATAGTAGATACTCTTATATATAAATAATAATAAACATAATAAATAATTGGTCAACACAATAAATTAATAAAATATGACAATAATATACGTAAAATGTTATATTATTTCACAACAACAAAAAAACAGAAATAATGACCAAAATATTTACATATATAATATAAATGTATTTATTTTTAATTGAAAAACAACAAAATCCACCATATTTACTTTCTTAATAATTGTTCCTGGTCATATTTAATCAAAATAAAATACCTTTCCCATCTGTGATGGATTTTTATTGTCTGCTGATGCAAGTATACATAATTTAAAGTATAAATTATATTATTTTAATAAATAAAAAGATCATATAAATAGAAAATATGACAGCAATAATATTTTTTTTAAATATTTAAAACAGTGAGAAATTCACCCTATTTACTTTTCTGAATAAAAAATAAGTTTGTTTGGCGTTATGTTAATTATATATAATTGGCACCTGTTGTTCAGATCTCTGGTTCCTGCATCCTTCTTGATGAACAAAAACCTGGAGGTCACATGCTGGATGAGCACAGCCACGAACAGCATCAGCCAGAAGGGCCTTCAGAAGAGAACGTGAGAGTGAGAAGCATGTTGAGAGGAGAGGAGAGAGGAGAGAGAGAGGAGGAGAGAGAGGAGAGGAGAGGAGGAGAGAGGAGAGGAGAGGAGGAGAGAGGAGGAGGAGGAGAGAGAGGAGAGAGAGGAGAGGAGAGGAGAGAGAGGAGAGAGGACTGATAGCAGGCTTTAGCTGAGATTCATGCAGTCACAGGGCAGACTCATCATCTAAAGTGAGGAGAGCAAAGCCACTCACCACATTTTGCCGATAATATGGAACAGCATGAGATTGGTGCCATACAGGATGGGGATGATGATGAGGAAGACAGCGAACATAATGCAGATGAAGTACACCAGAGTCTGGATCACCATGCCTGGACACAATCACACACGCAGGAGTAATCGTGCTCATAGTCACCTTTACACTTGAGAAAAACTAAAAACTATATTATATTATTCAACATTAATGTTGTATTATTTCATATCTTTTAATTAAAAAAAATAAATAATGAAAGGCATCATAAAATGAAAAAAAAATGTAAATAAACAAATTAAAATATAATATAAATGTATTAATTTCTTTAAATATAAAAAGCACCCTGTAAATATTTTATTTTTTAAATATAAAAAATAAAAAGAATATAAATTTTCATAGAAAAAATAAATGAAAACAACAATATAATAATGTATTTATTTATTTCATATATATATATATATATATATATATATATAAATAAAATAAATATAATAACGTTCTCGATTTATGATTTTTATTGTCTCTTGATGTACTAATGGTAAATTATTATAATACATTTTATAATATATTTAAACAATATAATTATAATATATATTTACATATATAAATAAAAATAAAAGAACAAAATAATCAATAAATAAAACAATATTTCATTAAATATAAATGTAATAAATAAAAATGTATTTTATTATATTTTTTAAACAGAACAAACTCCATCCTATTTACTTTCTTAATAAATGTTCTTTTTTTGGTTTGTTTTTTTCCATAAATGCACATTATTCTAAAGATTGTTATTTTTAATCACAACATGATAATCTCCATCCATGATGGATTTCTATTGTGTGCTAATATACTAAGCTCTGTATGGAGGGAAAAGTCCAGATTGATCCAGAACTGTGCTCTGCTACATTGAATTAAAGATTAGCTCATTAATCGTTTAAAAAGGGTTTGTCAGTTCAAATTTAGTTTGTTCCAGACCAGTACACAAATTCAGGCTTCATTTAGCAGGTAAAAACTAAGTAAAGTCTTTATTGTAGGTGTTAAAACGTTTCAGTTTGTCTTTCTCACAGTCATGGCGTGAGAATGAGGGGCTTCTGGAACAGAAGAGAAGAAGCGTGCTCTCACCGAGACAGATAAAGGCGGCCTGATAGCTGGTGAAGCCCATCCAGCAGACCAGCGCAGGCCGGGACGGTCGGATGCTCCTGTGGCAGTTATACACATTAAACACGTCTCCTCTGTACAGTCCCTTCAGATTAGACCTGAGTGAACACAGACACAGCCTTCAGTGCGCTAACACACACACACACACACACACACACAGCATCTGTGGAAATACAGTAACGAGGGCGTCTCTTTATGAAGAAGAAACTGAGATGAAATTGCAGGTCACAGAGTCAAACTGCCATTAATGACATTTAAAAACTCAATTTGAAAAGTCATTATTTTTAATCTGCTATTCCTGATTGTAATTACCTTGTTCTCATTAGTCTAGTAAATTATTTTTCCTGTTTCACCTCCAGCTAGTCAGTTATGATAAAGTTATTAGTAATGCATTCACATATGTGCATGAAGTCAGGAGACACGGTAGTGATGACCAATAAACAGGATGAAATATGTCAGCAAATCTTAGGGGAAACTTGGAAGTTACTGACGCATTAGAGTATTTTCTGTTTTTATTTTAATTTTAATTTATTTTAATTTTATTATGTCTTTTTGTCATTTTTAAATGTCTATATAGGTCTTAAATAATTGTTATTTCAGTTTTAGTTATTTTAGTACTTCAAGTTAAACTAAAAGAAAAACTGAAATTATTAAACAGATACATTTATTAATGTTAACGTTTATTTTATTTCAAGTAAATATTTTTTTTTATACTGGTTTTAGTTTTAGTGTAACAATAATAACTCCGGAAGTGAAAAAAGATTTTATGATAAATACATCATACATCAAAAAATGACAGTTACAAATTTTGCTTTATTTTTTTTACCCTAAATAAATAATACAAATTAAAATACTTTTTTATTTTTGTATTAATGCTATATTAATATTCAGCAGTTTGTATTAATATTTAGTGTTGATTCCAACATTTACCAATAGATTATTAAAATCAAAGTTGTATCTATTAAGTTAGCAGAGCTAACATGAACAGCTGTATTTTTATTAACTAACATTAACAAAGATGAATAAATACTGTTACAAATGTATCGCTATTTGTTAGTTAATGTATTAAATATAGTTAACAACAAGAACTTTATTGTTAAATGTTACCAATGTAAAAATATAAACAATATAAAATAAATAATTTAGTGATCCATGTTGTGCTGTAAATCATTTAGCAATCATAAATTATGTAATCTTTTCTATCTAATTTTCTAAACCTAAATTTACTTCGCAAACCTACCGCATATTAATCTTAACATCTAAAACTAGTGCTATCAAACGATTAATCGCATCCAAAATAAAAGTTTTTGTTTACATAATATGTGTGTATATATGTATATATAAATACAGACACATGCATGTATATATTTAAGAAAAATATGTTATGTTTATATATTAAATATAATATAAGAATATAAATATATATACATGTAAATATTTTCAAAATATGTGTGTGTTTTTATATACATAATATACACGGTACGCACACATGTATTATACACGTACATATAATATGTAAACAAAACTTTTATTTTGCTCACGATTAATCGTTTGACAACACTATCTAAAACGCATGTGACATCTGCGTATGGGTAGTCATGTGACAGTAGTGCAGCAGCTGAAGAGCAGTTTTATCCGGACTGAATGTGTGTTTGTTAGCGTCACCTGTGCAGGACCATGGACCTCATGAGCATGAGCAGGTTGAGCAGACAGGACAGGGTCACCGCTGACAGATAGCAAACTGAAACAAACACAATCACATGAGCCACAAACACACTCTCACAGTCTCAGCACTTTCCCCACTCACTGATTGGAAAACGAGTCCAGCTACAGTTCAGCGGTCGGCTTTGCTGACCACTTCATTATTCATCTGCTGATTTACAGGAGTATTTAAAGCTGAGAGAAAGTGGATGTGTGTGTGATGCATGCAAACTTCCTGCAGTCTGGATCAATGCAAGCTCACATTTGCATGGCTATGCTGGCATACATTAGCTTAGCAGAGATCGTCATTAAAGCTGCGCTGGCCAGCTGCACCGATCCAAATGACTTTCTCACTCTAATTACTTTATATCAAAATGTTGTTTATGTGAGTACCACCTTGAAGAAAGATTTCAAAAGCTAATCTCTAGGCCCACATATAATCTGATTATTGATGAGAAGCAACTGTGTATCTGAATGTGTTTTCTTATATTTACTGAATAATAAGTAGTGCTGTCAAACGATTAATCGCGATTAATCGCATCCAAAATAAACTTTTGTTTTTGTTTTACATAATATACGCTTGTGTACTTTGTATATTTATTATGTCTATATAAATACACACACATACATGTATATATTTATGAAAAAATTTAAGTTTATATATTAAATACATTTATCTGTAATATAAATAATAAAGTAAATATTTTCAAAATATATAAATATATATATATATATATATATATATATATAACACACACACAGTACACACACATATTATGTAAAACAAAAACTTATTTTGGATGCGATTAAATTGCGATTAATCGTTTGACAGCACTAATATGACAAAACATTGAATAAACGCACGCACAAAAATAACATTTTAAATATATATTTCCATTTTGTAATTACAGAAATATATATTGAATCTATTGTATCTTTTTATATTCTAATGTTGTATATATTTTTTGCAGATTTTCTAAAAATGTGCTTATGAATATACTTTAAAAGAATATACTTACGTCTGAACTGGATGTCATGTTTTCAGACACATAAATATAGTTTAAATTTATATTAAACCAAATTAGTTGAACTTTAAAGTAGGGCTGCACGATAAATCGCATGCTATTGTCATGCGCATCTCGTCAGTAAAGCCGGTTCCGTGATTAGCACTAAATCTCCATCACCTGCTTTCAGATGGAGCGACATTTAATACACAGAGCCGTAGATCACTGACAAGCTACACAATATCACGCTCATAATTGCAGATGAATCGCCTTTGATTATGAAAGCGATATTTCGTAGCTTGTCAGTGATTTATCATATTAAATGTCACTCCATCTGAAAACAACACATCAAAATAGTATACTTTAAAGCATGACAAACATATTAAAAATGATTAAAATCTTTTAAAAAGGTTTTTAAAGTAAAACTTTTAATTATTATAAAGTGCACATCCTAAGTGTACTTAAATGTGTTGAAATAGTAATGTAAGTGTCTCTATTTAAGCACACTTGAGTGGCATTTATATATATATATATATATATATATAAATGATATATAAATGCATCATTCATTTATACACACACACACACACACACACACACACACACACACACACACACACACACACACACACACACACACACACACACACACACACACACACACACACACACACACACACACACACACACACACACACACACACACACACACACACACACACACACACACACACACACACACACACACACACACACACACACACACACACAGGTATATCATCTGCAAGTATAGCTTGTTAAAAAATATACTTGTAAGATCTTAAGTACACTACAAGTGCACATCTAATACAATTAAGCACACTTCTTTTACACACGAGGAATGTAGAATTTAAGAAAAGATGGGCACAGATTCATGTGGGCCTAAGTTAAGGTGACAACCTGTCCTGAATTTTGCGGGACAGTCCTGATATTGTGAGCTTTGTCCAGCGTGTACTCTATTTGGCAGACTGAATAGGTCCCACAGAATAAATTACATCATATTACGCAAAACCTATGCAAATTGAGTGCCTGTCACAATTACACAAAACCTACTGGTGATTTAAAACGTTAACATCCAAAATTGCAAATAAGCTTTCCAACTAATGTAAATCAAGATATACATAGTATAATAGCAGTAAATGTATCTCTCTAAAATCACATCCAAGTCCGAAGTATGAAGAAGTATGAGAATGACAACTGACTCACTTTCCACACACCACAGATAGTACACTACAATCCTGACCACCTCCTGACGGTCATCTGACAGAATGATATTGAAACCGGCCAACAGGAAGGCGATGTTTTCATCTACTCCTCTTCGGACGATGTGTAGGGTGGGCAGCACACCTGAGACCTGTAAGAGCGCCATCTAAGACATTCACAAGAAGAGAGAACGCTTTGAAATGCAACCATGCTACATTAAATCAATAAAGCACATAAATTAATACTTTTAGACAGAAATAACTCGTAATAACAAAAGGGCTCGTTTGTTGAAGCGTTTACCTGATAAATAGCAATGAACGCCACAACCACAGAGATCGCTAGTTTCAAAGGGAACCTAAAAACTGATGGAAAATAAATTACAGTAAATTAACTATGCATTAAGAGCCAGGGCGTGAAAACTTTTGAACAGAATGGAGGTGTACATTTTTCTTGTTTTGCCTAATATCATATTTTTTTATTTAGTACTGCCCTTCAGAGACTACATAAGATAGTTACATGTTTCCCAGAAGACAAAATAAGTTACATTTACCCTGTTCAACTATTATTTTATCTTGTGGACTATATGTAAACATATTTTATGTGAAATATCTTCTTCAGATCAGTACTAAATAAATAATAACATGCATTTTGTATGATCCCTCTTATTTTGGTAAAATGATGCACATTTCGCAGATTCTGAAAGGGAGGGGTAAACTTTTGACCTGTATATATTTTTAAGATGTTGGGCACTTTTTTAGTTTATTTTACCATCCTCTGGTGTGTAGATGTAAGACTTGGCAGCATCTCTGAGTCTTTCAAACAGTTTGGGTTTTGATGCGCTGGAACTGCAAACGCAAGAGTCAAAAACAACACAAACAAATAACAATTTCATTTAATTTTAAAATAATAAACCTTCATATTCTTTCAAATGCACAATTAGACATATAATAGATGCTTTATTACAGGTCCAGTTGCCCTTTACACAGTGGCTTTTAATGGGATTTGAACCTGTGACCTCATCGCCTCTTGATTTCTGAGGCATGTCTGAAGTTTGTCTATTCTTTATTCCAAATACCTTCCTACATAATTGCAACTCTTATCAATTGATATTTCCCTTCATTACACTGCATTCCTATGTAGACTATATCATACTGACATCAAGGAGTTTCCACGCAACAGGAGACATTTCCTCACATTGCTCAGGGGCTATAATCTATGACATTTCAGACACTCAGTATATTTTTGCATAAAGAATATCAGCATGAATGGCATTATCTCATGATCCAGACTCTGGGACAGTGGCGGATCGCTATCTACAAATCTTTGCATAAGTAAATTTACAGTAGGTGTGATTCACCGCTAGTCAATGGAAATGAGGAAGGAAGTAGTCTATGGACAATATCCCATCTGACTGGCTATTGTACAGTGGACTGATGCTACAATAGAAAATACCTCTCCTTTCCTTGCCTTCATTGCAATTGGAATCCGTTCAATTACCAAAAGGGTTTTACAAGATTAGTTCACATTGCAGTAGGCCAAGCATTTTAACATGCTGCAAAATAGGGCCATGTTTTATTTTAGTATTTTTTAAAGTATTTTTATTTATTCTATGGGGTTTTAAAACCCTAATTTATCATAATACCATTTATAAAAACCATTAACATTAAAATTGATAACATTTATGGAATTGTTATTTATAAAATGATTCATGGTCATTTAAATTATTTAATTTAAATTAAGTAATAAATCATTTGTTTATGATTATATATATATTTTTTTTAAAAATACAAATTATTTAAATTTTGTAAAAAGTTTTTAAATGTATAACCAGTGGAGTCAAGATAACAACATTTGTAAAAATGTATTGATTTACTTTTCATCATGACGTAAAAAGGGTCAATATGATGTTGCTTCACTGATGATGTGACAATAATAATAATGAAAATAATAAATAAAAATAAACATTAATGTGAAACAATATTCAAGGAAAGCATCAGCTCTCTGTGAAATTCTTGTTATGGGTTACTGATATAATTTCTGCTGTTTTTAGCTTCTCAAACCTTTGGGTTAATAAATAATGTTGTCCACATAAGTGTGCATCACCTGATTTTGGTGGGCTTTTTCTTCTTGAGAATCTTTTTCACATAATCGCTGTAATAACTGCTACTGAGGTCCTGCAAGGAAGATGAAAAAAAATGAAAATCCCCTTTCTTCCCCATTCTGATGCTCAGTTTGAACTTCAGCAAGTCGTCTTCACCACATCTAGATGCCTAAATGCATTGAGTTGCTGCCATGTGATTGGCTGATTATCAATTTGTGTTACCAAGCAATTGAACAGGGGTACCTAACAAAGTGGCTGGTGAGTCTGTAACGCAGTGTGATGTGACAAAAACTTTGCTTGCCGTTTCATTCATTCTAAAAATCTGATCTAGATTGGTTTACTCGCATGTGTTATGAGGGGATCTTTCATTCTTATTTCATCCGAACATATTCGTCATAGTGATTATAGCTGAATAACACTATTGTGCGTTTCCTATGAGAAAACAACACTCTGTTTGTGTAAAGTGCCCTGTGAGTCAAACATAACCCAATCCCACTGAGCTGCTTACAATGATTAGAGCTCTGGAATGCAGGTACGAGTTTACAAACTCCCCTCTTGCCTTTCCATGCTGCTAAGTCCCTTCATTATGAATTAACACAGCGGTGCTTAACTGGCGGGTCGTGACCCGAAAATGGGTCACAGGTCTGTTGTAACAGGGTCGCATACAGTACAGCAGGGAAAACAATGCTCAATACAAATTGATCAATAAGAGTGTCCATGATAAAAAAAAGGAAGACTATTTGAAAAATCTAGTAACATGCCAAGTATTCATAATGGTTTCATGTGGCTTTCAAAACTTGAATAACATATTAAAGTAAAAATGACATACTTTCTTTACACCTTGACCTGTGAGTGTAATTATTACTTTTGAAAAAAGAATATATATATACACACACACACACATTTATTTATTTATATATATACTTGACATGCTGAGGACAATTAAGGGTAAAAAAGGTTAAACATTCACCGATGCTCCAGAAGGAAATACAATGATGGCACTTTTTGAATTTGTAAATTGTACTTTATTTGTCTTCTGGGAAACATGCAACATCTTCTGTTGCTTCCGAATGGCCTTGGGAAAACAATCAGGCTCTTAAATGAATGCATCATTTCCTTTGGAGATCGTGAATGTTTGAACCTTTTTTAATAGTTGTATTTGAGTCCCTCAGTTGCATGGATCTTCACACAATTGCTAGAAAGGGGAAAATATGCTGGAAAACCGAAGAATATGCAGGACATGGAGGATTTTTCTGAAGAACAGCAGACAGTTTAACTGTTCAAAACAAACAAGGGACTCATGTACAAACATCACTAAACAAAAAACAGACGTGGATCATCCAGGTAACCACACACAGTATTAAGAACCAAGGGTTCCCAAACTTTTGAATGGGGTTATTTGAATAAGTTCAGCTATTTTTTTTGTCGTGTGGACTAAATGTAAACATCTTTTATGTAAAATATCTTACTCCGGACACTACTAAATAAAAAATAAAATGCATTTTGTATGATCTCTCTTATTTTGTTAAAATAATAAATTAATAATAAAAATACTTTGGTTAAAATACATTAATAATAAAATTACTCACATTTTTTTGCAAAGGGTTTAAAAAACTTTTTGTTAATAATAATATATACAGCATATGCAGTTACATTAAAGAAATAATACAAGATTATGCTTTAATTAGATTATACCATAACTTCACCTTTTTAATTTATATTTCTCTATAGTAATCTTTTATATATTATCTCTCTCACTCTCTATATATATATATATATATATATGTTATGATATCAGAACATTTTAGACATCAGAGACATTGGTTACAAATATCATGAATTACTAATTCATAATGTTCATTCATTTTTGGGGAAGCTGAAATTTTACAACCTGACCTGAACTAACCTTTCAGATATTAATAAGTGAAGAACTCTTGCAGTCTTTTATATATAAATTTACATTCATGGGTCGAAGATGAGATGTCCCATTTTGGTGTTCGCATCAAATTAAATTTACAAAAGTGATTTTATATACGCATATAAACTGCAAGTAAAGTGTGTTTACTTTAACGTTTCAAATAAATTTAGGGAAACTAATATGTCAAAATATGGGTGAAATAATGTTTCATTGTCATTCAGCATAACAGATATATTTATGTAAAGAAGAAAAACTACTTTTTCTGACCTGTACTTATTAAAATAAATAAAAGAAAAAGTGATCACACTAAATGTGTATATTTTAAATTATTAAAAACTAAATTAAACAACATTAAATTAATGTTGATAAATGGGCAAAACCTGATGGTTTGAAGGATAGTGGCAAAGTTTTTTTTTTTTTTTTTTTTATAAACTGTATTAAACGTTTATGGTTTTGATGCTTGAGACCCTCTTTTCGTCTTTGACCCATTTAATATATTTTTTAAGAATTTCATCTTTTTAATATAGCTTTTGGACGGTTGGTACCTCGGAGGCGTTGCTCGTCTCGGAGTTCTGTAAGCCTTTGAACAGAAGCAGCGGATACTGGAAACTAAGAAAAGCCAGACAAGCAATCTGAGGAAGGCTGCTGAACAGCACATAGTACTTATAGATCTGCAGACAAGGAGAAAAACAGACAAATCAATGTCAAATAACATCAAATGTTTGCAGTCCTTAGTCTGGCTATTACCCACCCATTTTCAGTGCAAATCAATCGTGAAATTTCACTCAGAATTGATATTACAAACCTAACAAGGCTTTCTTTATTTTGGCCTAAAAATTGACTGAATGGCATGAATGGCCAGTTTTTGTTTTTGTCAGTTTTTGGTTTGTAGCAGGCAGCGCAATCCAACCAAACTAGAATATTTTATATTAATGTGCATTTTGTGTAACATGGTACTTTGTTTCTTTAGTTCTGACAGAAACTAAAGTGATTATCTGAAGGAAAGCTCCATGGTGAGATCCTGAGAAGCAGAACAAATTGTTTTGAGGTTTGACTATTCATTTAGCAGATGTGAGGACAATGACGGAGGACTGAGGGGATAAGGTTAATGAACTTAAGCTGCAACAGAAAAGTTTCTGCAAGTCTTATTTAGCACTCAGTGGGAAAGTGAAGTAAGAGCCCATAAACTATGCTTGTACTCTACAGGTGATGTTTCAAACCCATATATTCATGGAAAGTCGTACCTGTGGCGTTTTGGGACAGTCCACCTTCTGCCAGACCAGAACTCCAAAGTGTGTCCACGACAGCAGGCTTCCCAAGACGTAACCCACCTTGTTATGCAGCGTACCGCAGGCCAAAAGAGGGTAGTACAACGCGGGGTAGTACAACAGAGCCAGGATCAGCCAGATCTCTACAGACATAAAGAACAAACATAATATAGTCCAGTTAAACATCTATCTGCTCTCCTTAGCCTAAAAGAGCACAGCACTGTCTATATTTGCATATAAAGTCGAAAGGGTGTACGTTCAAACCCTTAATGGAGCAATCCGTGCAAACTGATTTAAATTTGGGCCTCTTGATCATACAAAACTATTGAATGGCTTCAGAATAATTGGAATATTGTGTAAAAATCATATGGATCATCTTTTTTTGAAGACTGATCAGTGTTGCTTTTTATGATCGAAAGATGAACTTATTGTTATTTCTATTTCTGTTACTAAATAAAAAAATTACCATGAAAATGTATTATAATGACTTTTGATTGACTTCAGAAGGTCTTTATTAACCCCCGGAGCTGTGTGGAGCACTTTTTTATGATGGATGGATGCACTTTTTGGGGCTTCAAAATCTCAACACCCATTCACTGCCATTATAAAGCTTGGAAGAGCCAGGACATATTTAACATAACACGCAGATTGTATTTTTTGAGTCTGACAGTGGTATGGGATTCTGTTATTGAAGACTGACCAGAGCTGCTTTTTCATGATCAACAATTTAATATAAGCTATTTTTTTAATAAGATAAGAAAATAATTGGTTTTATTTCTGCTACTAAATAAAAAAATATACTAAACAAACAAAATACATACTGTATTCATTATGAACATTTAATAATAATAACAACAACAATTATAATATTTTGAATACTTTTTATAATAACTTTTGAATTCTCTAGATGATCACAAATGTATTCTTTAAAGTATTCTACCAAATTTGTCCATTTATCAGAAGACTCAATTTTAAAGAACTGATAACAAGCCTGAGAATCAGTAAAAGTATTCATCAAAATGATTATGACCATCAAAATGGTCTTTAGCCCTTCAACATTTATGGTACTTCTTTAGGTCATTTTTGGTAGTCTCAAAAAATAGCTGTTGACCGGTATAAAAACTTATCAAAACAATAATATTTCTCCTTCTAACTGTTCAAGATAATGCCGCTTTTTAGCCTGATGCTCCGAGTCTCTATTTGCTTTCATAATTCTTTTCCATTCCTTCTTTTGTGTTTAACGCAAGAAAAAAGAGTGAATAAATGATGATAATTTGTAGGTGCACCTTTTCTGGTATTCTCTGAATGCACGCAGGATTGTCCCTTAAGTGCACTGTAAGTTATTTAGACTAAAATGACTACATGCTACTTGATCATATAATTTTAAAACTATGAAAACAGCACAAAACCTCATATGATCGAGAAAGAGGATAATAACAATAGTGGGCCATCAACAGTATAACGACTTATGAGTAAAAATGCACTTATTAAAGCAGCAATTACAACAGTTACATAACACAAACACAGCCTCTGAGGCCCTGTTTGCTAAAGAATAAAAAATGCAGGCGATAATCCAATTACAAAACCCAACTAAGAAGGGCTAGCAGTTCAGAGGGAAAAAAAAGATCAGGTAGGGTGCCACTTTTCATCCTCTTGTGTGAACTGAGCCTAGTTTGGATAGCTGCCATCTGGTGAATAGAGAGAGTGTTCATTTGATAGCACCGGTGAAGGGTGAGCCACTACACCCCTCCATCCCGGTGAATTTCCCAAACTCTTTGGTGGCCCCAAGTCTTTGATTTACATTATGATAGAAAAGAATGATTTATTTTTGAATCTATAAAGAATTTATAACATTACCATTAATTATCATCCTTGACTACACTGGTGCACATTTAAGTGCACATTGGTGGCGACTCAAGGTTCATTCCTCGTAGGAATCGAACAAACAACCTTCCGTTTGATATTCTCACGCCTTGGGGTGCTATTTTAACGATCTTAGCGCATGGACTGAAGTGCAAGGCGCAGGTTATTATTCTCTTAATGAGTCATGGGTGTGTTTTGGACGTAACGTGCAATAAACCAATCAGAGTCTCATCTCCAATTGCCTTTAAAAGTCAGTTGCGTTTGCACTATGGCAGATTTGCTATTTACACGGCAGAATTAGCAAGAGCAAAGACCGATCGCATCTCCAGAGAGGAAATGGATCTGCTCGTGCACGATGTTAAAGTGTACACAATAATAATCTTTTACATGTTAATCCTTTTATTTGTATTATTTGGCATGTTTGTGTGCTGCTGCGAGTCCCTGTGTGTGTGTAATAAAGCAGAGTGTACACGTGTTGTGCATCCGCCTATAGGCGCATATTACTAACACGCACTTTAAATAAATAAAAATACAGCGCCATTGACTTTAGACCAGGTTTTAGTTGGTCAATGGCGCAATCGTTTTCAGTTGCCTGAAAATAACAACGCACCTGAACACACCTCGTTTTCCGACCAGCATGCCCATGAGCACACGATTGGGTGCAAATGCATTTGCTATTTAAACAACGTGGCTCTGGACATGGAAATGATAACTGCGTCAGACTGAAACTAGCAGAAAACACTTGCGTCACAGTGCACCGGGGGTATGATAGGGCCCTCTACCACTAGACCACTAAATACATAAAAACTATATATTGCCATAATCACACTATAAATGCATTTCACCCCTCCACGAAGCAAGAAATCTTGTCACCATACCTTTGTTCGTGACGTCTTTAGTGAAAGGAAGCGGATGGTGACTGAGGACCATTCCAACCAGCTTGCAGAAGAGAACGCCATACACGGCTACAGCAAGACCCTTGTGTTGTGTGTGGTCTAAAAAGTTTACTGGACTGAAGAAAAGAACAGAAAACATAATTATAAATAACTATTCAATGAATATGAGAGCGGTTTTGCCCATGCTAAACCTGGCTAAGGAGCTGACACATAGTGGCTAACATGGTCTGAGGCTGATTTTAGTATGAGGTTCTGGGTGATTTACCGGCAGATGTCAAACTGACCTGAGTAAACCTGTTAGTCCCCTTTGATTGTCACCCAGCTTCTGTCGTCTGGCCAGGATGGCGAGAACCAGCATGACCACCAGCTTTGGACATAAAGAGAGGACAATTTGTCAGTCTTTCATCCTCTAAAGGCCTACCAGAGGCAGCTGGGACATTGACCTTTATTAACCCCTTCTGCATCACAGCTTCTCGGTTCAAATGAAACCACAGACCCCTATAAAACAAGGGCAGAACCCATTTCCAAAGACGCTGCCTGTTTCTGGTATAAGTAAGTGCACTATCAGAGAGCACAGGCCTGGGATCAGTGACCTGCAGTGACCTGTAACACTTTTAGGAAGCGTCGTGGCCAAAGGTGACCTCTGAGTCCACATGGGTCGATCATAGTCAATTAGCACATGGCTTTTTGTGTAAATATCAAAGGGACAGGAACTCAGCGGGAAGTCTGGAAGTTACAAGATGAGTGACAACAAATAATAAGAGCAGGTTTGAAATGTTGAAAAAAAAATTCTACAAAAATTACTATGACAGTACCATGATATCTGGTGGAAATACTATGATATTTTGCAGTGGTCAATGTAGAGATTATCTATTCACAAGGTTATTTCTAGATTTTGACACAAAGGTGCATCTTAAAATATCCAAATATTGTCTGCTTCATTGTCCTGACCAATGCATATTGGTCTATCACTATCACAGTATATCATGGTACTAACTGAAAAAAAAAAAAAAGAAGATACAAATTGAAAAAAAGAAAATGAAGAGTATAAAGAAACCAGTATGGAACTCACAGATATTGCAGCAATGCATATGTGGAAGAGGCCTTCATCAGCTGTGGGGTCACATGGTTGGATAACTCTGAAAATGTCACAAACACAGTATTTATCATAAGCTGGTGAGATCCAGGCCGATTACTCAGCCTGCATTCACTCCCTTCCTCCCCTCCGTTCCCAAGCAATAGACCGTTACTAACAAGAGCACTTCTACTGAACCTTTTCAAGTGCAGATTATTCATTTAAATCGCTTGTTGTAGGTAATGTGACTGATGTGAAACGCCAGCACACGACCCCGCTCCTGCTTCTGTGTAAACTGAAATTCTGGGATGGACTTACGACTACTAAAGTCCATGATAAAAGAAACTCAGAGATGAATGAAAAGATCCTGATTGTGTTTGGTTTGAGGAAGTCTTGGACGAGGCTAACATGTGACGCACTGAAGTAACTCTAGATTCACAGTTTGGTGTCTTGTTACCTAAAATCCAGCCAAAAAGTCTCTTGTATATGTGAAAAGAATCAAAGATGAGATCAAAGTCAGAAAATCTCTACATGAATCGTGGTGATGGATGTGCATATCACTTTCAGCAGATATATGATCGGGTATGTTTGCACACCTGTAGACTTGGAACCATATAAATGTTCTGGGTAGTGCATTATGAGATGCAAACAGACTATATAATAAGCAGCAATAAAGATAATATCTAATGAATATCTGATGACCTTAACCATGTTATCTATCTGAAATCACAGCAGTTAATGTCTAAACCCAGAGATACCATGCATGCTTTTATTTATCGTGTATGTTTTAAAAAAAACTGTAAAGTATACAATTATTTATAAAGAACAATTATATATATTTCAAATGTGTAATATTTATTTTTTTTACTTTTAAATATATGTGTTATTATCCAAGATGGTAAGCTTGGATAACACATTTAAATATATAAATTATAAAATTAATAGTTAATAAAATAAATATTACTAATTATGATATATATAATATGTAGCTATTTATAATATATATATATATATATATATATATATAAACATTTATGCTATTTTTAATATTTGTTATTTATTGTTTGTCAGGTTAGAAAATGTATTAATTTTACCTGTTGTTATAATGATGCAAAAATATATGAAAAATATTCGTTTATATTCTATTTTTTTTTTTACTTACAATGAATCTCAACAAAGTTTGATTTAATTTTAAAATGAATATAAATAATCTAATATACATATAAATACATATATAATAATACATATAACAATAAATATATGTATCTGTGTGTATTATTATTCAAGATTATAAGCTTAAAGATTTAAATATATATATATATATATATATTAACTATAAAATTAGCAAATTATAACAACTAAATTTTACATTAAACTATATATGGTTTATGGTTTGATTTGAAATATGTATATACATAAACATTTACAATGTTTTTAATATTTGTAAATTCATGTCATGTTATAGAATTTATTCATTTTACATAATTATTAAAATATTATGATGCAAAATATATTACAAAAAGTAAATATTTCATTAATTTTTTCCACTTATAACAAAACACAAGAAAGTTTTGATTTAATTTTACAAATTTACCATTACGAAACATTCATAAGACACAAATTAAGGGTACTTACTCGACAGGAGGTTTGGTGGGCAATGCATTTTCGTACCAGTCGGAGTAGTCATAGTCGTTTTTCACAGTTTCAGCACTCATGGTGCCAGCCTAGAGATGAAACAGAAGTTTCAATGAGCTCCAATAACTTAGACAGCAGCCGAAATCAGTCTTCCACACGCCTGTGAGACACAAAACGCCCTAACTGTTCAGTTTTTGTCCCTAAAGTCTCCTTCTCTCCTCCTTTCTCGCCCTTGTTCAGGTGCCCTGTTACCACTGCGGCTGAGAGCTGTGAGGAGCAATGTGACGGGTCCCCTTCTGTAGCATGCCAACCCAAAACGTCTTTGCTTCAGCTTGGATCTCCTTTTCAGATGGGGATTACACCTCACTGGAAACCAGGAGAGAGAGAAAGAGGGGGTTTGAAAGCAATCCAGAGAGAAGTTTTCTCTCCTGCCACCTGTAGTTCAGAGGGATTAGGTGGACTTCCAAGGGCTGGTATTGAGAGTCTGTATGAGAACTGGACTTATAAAACTGAGTCAAAACAGACTGGAACAGTGTGGGGGCTGAATGCTGACATATTCCACCGTGATAACAGGGAAATTCATGTGTGAGAGCGTCATTCCAGTTATCAGGTGGAGATTCCCAATAGTGACTCAGGAAGTCATTTCCATGAACCACACACATGTATTGACACACACATGAGGAATCAAGTCAGACGCAGTACAGGTTACATTAAAGTGTTTTTGTTTCGTTACGACTGCAGAATTTTATCGTCAAAAGATAATATTATTACAATAAGGTTTTCAAACTGATATTCGAACACAATCTCAAATATTTTTTACCCTAAAGTGTTTTTAAGATGCCTAAACCTAATGCGTTTTCATTTTTGTTTATTTCATACCTAAGAACTAATAAATGGGATTACATTTATGAAATGAATGAACGTACAAACACTAACCAACCAACAACCGCATAACAGTGGACTAACAATCACTCAAAACACCGGCCAACTTGCCAAGGTGTTCTTACAAACACACAGCTTTTCATTTCATAAGATGTTGATTGATGGACTGGAGGGGTGTGGATTACTTGCGGATTATTGTGATGTTCGGACTCATTCTGACGGCACCCATTCACTGCAGAGGATCCATTCGTTGAACAAATGTTGCAGTGCTAAATTTATCCAAATCTGTTCCCATTTAGAAATAAACTCTACGACTTGAATTGGCTGAAGGCGAGTACATTTTCAGAACTTTTTTGGTGAATTCTACCTTTAAGGCGTGTAGCCACGCCCACCAAATGACCACACTCCTTCTTTAGTATGAGGGAACTTGGAGGTATTCGCAACATTCAGCTGCATTGCCCTCATTATGCAGTGATTATAGTCAAAGACGGTTAAGAAAAGGTCCAAAAATCCATTTATAACAATGTCGAAAACTTGAGAAAGGGCAAACCTTCTCAAACCACATTTGTGGAGACAAAAGTAAAACAGGATTTACAAACACAGGTCGTAGAACAAAGAATGCATTGAAGAGCTTTGATTACATCATGGAAGTGTGCCTGAAGGTTTGCTTATATCTGGTTTGGAGAAGGTCAATGGTTGGTTCTGACGCATCTAATTTCCAAATATTTTTGACAATGAATAATGAAACCTACCTGGATCTACCTGACAGTTATAAGGCTAACAACTTTTCAAACTATCCTATTTTTCATCTCCTATTACAAAGAATCCAATGCAGCCACCCTCCCTCCAAAAAAAAGATACAGTGCATCATTCACTGGAAAACCATCTCACGGCTCTATTTATTTTCATAATGAGTCAGGCTGACACATGTAAAAGCTTGATCTGTGTAATATCCCTCCTACAGCTACATTCACACCATTACATACTGGACTGGTGCTGTCGTAACAAACGACCCCAACAGAATTACACTGTGAATCCCGTCAGCATCATGGACCACCACTGTGGGTGGCCTTTGAAACGGTGTAGATTCATTCTGGCACGGTTAAACTTAAATGGGATCCTGTCAGTGTCCACAGGAGCTCTTGACAAGGATGAAACTAATTAAGGAGGCAACACCATTGAGCACACGGCCCAAGATGGATGCTGGCTGTAATGACTTCATATGAGCCACCATCACTCTAAGGCTCTGGGGACGACCTCCAGTCACCATTTACCAAGAAAACACTCTCAATGGTGTCGTGCCATTGACAGTGAAGCTTTTAGTGGAGGATAAAGAAGGTCAGGTGACAACCGGGACGTCCGTTGCATTAACTGACAATGAATTTCTAACTGTACATGGAGAAGAGATGCAGTTGGAGTTAATAAAGATAAAGTACATGAGAAATGAATGATGAAAACTGAAAATGGCACATCCTATTCCATTATGGTATGTCATGTAATATAACAACAACAACAACAACAACAAGGCAAATGTAGTACATCCAGATTTCATTCATACAACATACATTCATATTATATAGAACATACTTTTTTGCATTTGAGAAGTAATCTGTTATTCAAAGCGAGTATGTACTCAAGAAAGTATGTGTTTTCAGATGCAGCAAGACAGCATTGAGGATATATTCGTTGAAATTTATTAAATTAATATTGATTTGTTGTTTTCATTTACAATAAAACTGGCTAAATTGCACATAAAAATACAATAGCATTGCACAATTAAGATAAAATACACAACGTCATTTTGTAGAAGTAGAGTTCTGTTGTTTTTTTGTGCCGACCAAAGTGATCTGAACACACATGACATCATAATTATGGCTTCCCAACTCATCAATACAAATTAAACATAAAATATGGGCATGGTAAATATCAGAAAGCCCTCCCCTTTTAAAATAGCCATTGGGCTTTAGTTTAAATCACAGGAATCAACCATGATTTGCTAGTTGCTATCCCTAGGCATTGTTTAGTGTCTATAACATAACATAAAGTGGGAAAAAAGGAAAATATATATACTACATCAGTTATTCTCAACATCACAGTGTGTTCTGGCAAAATGTGCATAGGTGTAGAAACCAAAAATTATTTTGAACAGTAGGCAGGCTCAAAATCTGTTTTATGATCGTAAAACCAACTTTATTTCCCTACACACAGTATACTCACGAAAACAATATGTATTACTGTTATTACTATAGTCTAAGGCTTGATAGTTTATCCTTGCAAATATTGTACAGCTCTCTATGCTGGATGTATATTCAAGTTTAACCGCGTACAAGAGTAACGTTATACTCGTTTAAAGTGAAATACCTATAGGCCTACCAACCTTCAGTAACTTATGACTATTGTTAAATCACATTAAAATTTAAGTTGTGACTAGGGTTATTCTGTACAAAATAGGCGTGGTATAAATTAAAAACTAGAATAAATCCTACTTTTGTTATGGTCTGTTTTATCCCGTGTCAAAACGCAGTTTTCACCGCGATACTAGTCGGCGCCACAGTGCTAGGGCGTTGCTAAGGTTTTCTCAGAGACTTTTAGCATGTTGCCATGTAGTTGCTAAGGTGTGTTGGTGGGTTACTGGTCCAAGCACCACAAAAAAGCACGTAGCTCAGGTTCCTCCTTAGCGTCTATGGGATTTTCTCTGCGTTTTATCGTCGAAAATCTTAAGTGTGGAAGTAACGGCAATCATCATGTCTGTAGCACGGCAAGTGAGTTAGACGTCGAAGTTTTAAGAGGTATGTTCAGTGTGTGTATGTGTGAGAGAAGCAGTCAAACGCCACTGACTAGTTCTCCCCAAAGCGCATGCAAAGTGCATTTGGTTTGATACACTCCAAAATGTTGTTAATTTTCTTTTGCGTATTAACAAGTGCGTGAGGAGGTTAAGGTAACGGATTTTTTAATGAATGAAGCACGCAGTTTTATTAGCTGGTTTTTCAATGGCACGTGTGAAACATTATTTTGATAACTCACCATCGCCTGACTTGAGATAAAATGCTCGCCTGGCACACGCATGCGCGCGCACGTTCAATCACCTGGAATTTACGAACAATTATGGATGATTGTGTGAACTGATCCACAATAGCGTGCATCTTTGGTGCATTCATACACAAGACGATCGATAATTTAATTATGCGACTGTTCTATTGACGTGTATGATTTGAATCATGTGTAATGTTATATTTACGTTGCATTTTTTATATCCTGCTCTATTAACTTTATTTTCTGATTTTATATTTTTTTTGTGAAAAGAACACGCTTTATTGTTATTATTATTCCCAATAGTTTTAGCATTAAATACCAATAAAAATACTCACAAAATTGAAAATAATTCAATCTAACTATAATTTAATTTAATTGTGAATGACTCCTTACCTTGATTCCAAGAGATCCTAAAGTAGTCCCACCTTGAGACCCTTTGCAGTGTGCAAATTCCTGTATATCCAGAAATAACGTTTCTTCAGCAAAGTGGATTTTTGGGTATCACCCACTTGTGTTTCGTACTTAACAGATTTGCAATAACCATATGTTCAGAACCATATGTTCAGTGTTTTGAATGAGGTTTTGTATAAACACTGCATGCAGTTTCTCTGCAGACTTTGACCCTTTTGTTTTTTGCAGTGGCCACAATATCTTGGTAACGAACTATGGAAGAAAAAAGACACAAGGAAAGTGCTGTTGTAAGGTAGGACACCTCTTGGCTGAAGTTCAGCGCAGTGGCCTTTGATCACTGATATGAAACATCAAGGGAAATTGATACATGTTTTGCTCTGCATTCACATAGTAAAGGAGCAAAGTGTTCTGCAATGGAATGCAGATCATACAAAAACATTTGCTGAACCCACCAATGCACACATGCATCCCATACATGTCACAGAAACATGAGGTGTATACCATAGGATGAAGCTTTATAATGCCTTTAATTGTCTGTGGGAATCAGTAACCTCTGTATGACAAGCAGAACCTTCTGACTGAAGCTATAGCAACAGAACAAAACTTATATATGCACTATATGTTCTATATCCAGCTGCAATGCTATAATTGGATTCTAATTAACATAACTTTTCTCACCACATTTGTTTTTCTTATCTTCTCTCATTATGCAGTGAGAATGGATCAGGATTGAAGACAAGTAGCTGGATTGTGTCTTTGAGGTAGTGAATGTGCGGTTTAATCAGGTTAGTGAGTATCAGCTGGTTTTGACCGTAGCGTAGGAATACTCTACTAGAAGATTCTGGTTCCAGGGTCTGAGACTTGAAGATTGAGATGTTTTGGAGGAAAGTTCAGTCTGTGCTGATATCATCACACAGGCCAGTTTGGATGAGGTTTATTATTTCATACGCAACAAGTTTGTTTTCACTTTACACAATGGTAGGCCAGTTTTAGAGCCCCAATAGTCTTTCACATTGATGGGTCAATGACATTATGCTGTTTTTTTTGTCTACCTATAATGTTTTCACAAATACATTACAAAATACATTTGTACACATCGTGAATTAAATGCACAACTTCTATGTTTTTAATTTCTGAATTAAAATTCATTTTAATATTTTTTATTGATTAATCTCATGCATGAAGTAAAAAAATTGTCAGGCTTGTACAACTGTGCAAATATTCTAATGATGAAAAACATCTCTTTTAAAAAAAACACATTTTTGAAAAGAAACTCATAAGTAGTAGTTTGCCATACGCTTTTATTTATTGGAAAAAAAAATGTTTTTGATAAACTTTTGTCCACCAAATCAAAGTAATGTGTTTTAACCAACATGCAGATGCATGCATTAAAAAAAACCTACTGGAACAGGACCCCTGACAGACCTTATCAGTTAGTTCAGGTTGTAAAATGTCATGTGGTGCAACTCCTCAGAAAATGTAATTATATTTATGAATTAATAATGTGACTATTTTCAAGAACATTTGTTTTAAATATTGTGATTAAGATGTGTACACTCACATGCATTTATAGTCAAAGGAAAAAGTTTTTACTTTTTATTTGGTTACACCGCATGACATTTTTGCATAATTAAATATAAAATTCTTGAAATGCATTTTTTTTAAATCATGAAACCAACATTAATACAAAGAGTACACCTCAAAGAACTTGGTGTGTTTGTTTAAACTGTATTTGTAATAGTTTTCCTTTATTTTGGACATGCCATTGATACTTTGTGTTCATTACATTTCACAGGTTTCTGCAAGATCTGTGTCAGACTCAAGCATTAAAGCAGGAGAGGGTTCTTCGCCATCTACCCATGAATCAACGCTCGTTGCATGAACCTCTTCACAGGGCTGGATGAGGAGCTCTGATGCTACAGTACCATCATGACCCTGCTTCAGATCCAGAACGACTACCTGGCCATGCACTGCAGACCTTCAATCAGGCCAGGAAAGGTTTTGGGACTGTGACCATCCTGGAGCCGAGGAATCTTCTAATGAAGAAATTGTAAAGTCCTGCAACAGACGGTAAGACTTTTTTTTCTTAGAAATTGAATTTGTTAATTCAGTGAGGACATATTAAATTGATTAAAATGACAGCGAAGTCTTATATAGTGTTACAAAAGATTTCAAAGAAATTCTGTTATTTTTAACTTTGTATTCAACAAAGAATACAAAAAAAATGTATCATGGTTATTATTCTCAATATCAAAAACAGCAGTGTTTTCAGTATTAATAATAATAAGAAATGAGCAGCAAACCAGGATATCAGAATTATTTCTGAAGGATAATGTGACACTGAAGACTGGAGTAATGATGCTGAAAATTCAGCTTTGCATCACAGAAATAAATAATATTTTACAATATATTACAATATAAATTAGTTATTTTAAAGTTTTTCTTATTTGAACTTAAATGTGTTGGCAGTGTGGTACACAAACACCCTATAATTATAAAAATCCACCAGTGTATTTTTAATCTCATCCCCTTTTTCAAATCAAGCCATTCCAGCTTCTTTTTCACACAGACCAAGCTCACGATTTATTTACTAAGGCTTTCTTACCTTAGACCCGCCTGAGTGAGCTGTCAAGATCCACCATTATTTTGATGCCGGAACGGGGACGTAGACAAGAATGGCTCCTATAAGCGATTGAGGTGTTTTTTTTTGGATGTAACAGTGAACATAGCAGTCGACATTTACTTCCAACATCTGAGCCACTGAAGATGCAGAGGATTAACGTTACTTACGTTTTTGAAGGGAATGCGCCCCCGGTCTGCCTAAATGCGTCTGTTCGCGCAAATCATTCGTGATCCAGCTTCAGCTACAGATGAAGTGAGTATAAGGGTTTATGAATCTTTGCAAATCGCCTTTCCTAATATGTGCAAGTTAGCAATTTCCGTGGCTAAATGCAGCTAAAGTAAACAGGACAGGGCCCATCACCCCACGGAAGAGAGGGACAGGGTGAGCAGAGCTCATTAGCATTTAAAGGAAATGCAACCAAATGGGTTGCTGTGAAAAGAGCTGTTTTTGACAAGGTAAAAAACGAGTGTTTTTTACACCACCATTGAGAAATTTTAATCCAAAGTATGTTATAGACATTTCATTAAGACCCTACAGAATCATATCAACTTGTGGAAAATGGGCATCCGATGACCCCTTTAAATTATAATATTTCACAATTTTACTGTTTTTTTTAAAACAAATAAATGCAGCCTTGGTGAGCATAAAAAAATTTTAAAAAATTTCAAAAATCTTGGTGACATATAAAGGATTCAATAAATACAATAACAATACTTTACAAAATAATATAGCATTTTATAATATAGTATTTGTATGCCTTTTAAGGACAATGTGGACCGGTTAATCCAGATTCAGACTGTATGGGCAATGTGAACGCAGATAATTCAGATCTAAGACCTTGAGGTTAAATCACACACTTCTAATGACACGCTTCTCTCTTCTCGAGGTGAAATTGTTTTGCCTACAAAACAACCCAAGATCATTCCTGACACTTTTTGAGTGTCAAACCGATCTTTCTAATAGAGGACACACCGACACCTAGTCCAGAGCCCCTTTTACACACCTGTGTAAGTATCATTCTCTGTCCTCTCCCATATGTAGCTTAAGAACATCTATTTTCTGAAAGTACTCATCTGTGTGACATTGAATGGTTGTGGAGTCAGAGAAGAAAGCAATCAGAGTCTCCAAAGCAGATTCACCCTCATTGGCCTCAGCATTACGTTCTGACACCCTGAAACCTCCAGGGATGCGCGCCTAATTTCTGAGGTCGTCTCGCCGCTTGCTCCTTCTATTACTCAGAGGCAGTTGTAATCAATGGACCTTGCAACACTCAATTAGGGCTTAATTGGATTGGTGTGTGTTCCTGGTGAAACTGTCAGTCCACCCCATTCAAATGAGGAGACAGAGCTGATTATTACTGTCGACATGTGTAACACAGAGCTTGACGCAGCTGCTGCTTGTGTCAGGATAAACACCACTTACACACACATTCCTTGTACCAGCGCTCTCTCGTATCTCATTACTCTCTGCTGTATGAATCTGTAAGATGTTTAGCTACATAAATTTTACTTTTATTTATTTTAATTTTAATTTGTTTATGTTGTACTATCCTAAAGAAGCTTCATAACAGATATTGTACATAACAATTTTAGTGTAAATACAATTTGTGTGATTATTTTAGTTTTAATTAACTCTAAAACTGCATGTATAACACAGGCTCACCCCACCATAAATATATTAAAAATATACATTATTTGTATATGTATTTTAGAGCATGTAATATAATATAATAATTGTATGTAATGTCTTATGATGGTATATGAAGCTAGATGCCAATATGTATGGAAAGAATTGCAATATTAGAAATTTATTATATATATATATATATATATATATATTAGAGCCTATAATATAATATTTACACAATATATATAAAACTTTGGTTATATAATTATGAATGGTCATATGATTATTTATATATATATATGCAAAAATTATTACAAATTTACAATATTAGAAATGGTTATTTTAAGATGTATTTAATATAATATAATATATGTTTATATGTAATGTGTAATGATGTTATATAAAAGTGGATGTCAATATTAGAAACTATACAATGTTATATGTATTGTAGAGCTTAATACATTTGTATGTAATATTTTATGATTTTATATAAAGTTTGATGTTAGTATATATACAAAAATAATTACAATATTAGAAATTATAAAATTGTATATGTATTGTAGAGCATATAATATAACGTAATGTAATATCATATAATTACACTATGTAAAACCTTGATGTTATATAATATGGATGTCAGTAAAAATAATTACAATTTAGAAATTATGTTATTTGAAGAACAACTATTATATACTATAACAACAATTGCAATATTACAAAGTATATAATTTTTTATGTATTTTAGAGTCTACAATATAATATAATATATTTATTTATATATAATATTTTATGTAATATAAAATATGATGTGAATATATATATATATAATATATACACACAAACAATTATGACTAAATTATATTATTTTTATATGTATTTTAGAGGCTATAACATATTATTAATATTAAATAATGTAATGATTAAAGATTAGTGTATTTTATCATTAACTGGGGTTGCATGAGGGATCCGGCGTAAAACACTCCGCTGTGGCGACCCCTGATAAAAAGGGAGCAAGCTGAAGAAAGAGAGAGAGTGTGTTTTATCATTAATATTCATCAATGAATATGTAAATATGTTAATGTTCCAGTCGATGTCTTAACAGTGGTGTATATGATATTTCATCTGTAAATGGTTGCTTGCGTGATGTTAGCAGAGACATTTTCAGACATGATCTAGCTGCCTTGACAGCCGAGGTTGATTAGATTTTCAAAATGGTCTCTAGACGTAAAAGAGGGGAAATCAATTTGAGTCAGGGGGGATGATTTGTTCTGTGATTTAGCATTGTTACGGAGGGCGCGAGTGTGGATTTATGGCACCGCTGTGTAATGAAGCCTGAGCTGGGTCAG